>CM068830.1:137057121-137722121 GCA_028554795.2 Sinohyriopsis cumingii | reverse complement strand
CACTACAACCATTTAAACATTAAAAGAAAGGAATGTTATAACAAAGCCTTTTGGAACATGTAGCAATTAGGAATTTGGCTGGTGAAAATAAGCAGAGAAAACATTTTATACCAGAATGCAATAAACAATATCTACTGTACAAGTATTTGCCAGTAAAAGTAAAACAATGCCAAGAACATATATTTACAAATCATATTATCCCTTGCATGCAAGCTTTGAAGTATAAAAAAACAGGAAGAAAAGATATGGAAGAATAAGAGAACATAAATTTATAAATCATATTGAGTTATCAATGGTAACCATTTTTAGCTTACCTGAAGTGAAGCTAAGTGTGTTTATGATATTGTTTTTTTTCTCATGCTTCATGTGTTTACATTTGTTGTTTATAACTTCTCAAATTTGGTTTAACAAATTTGCTCATGGTTTTAATACAGAACTTGCTGTTATCAAGGGGTTTTAATACAGAACTTGCTGTTATCAAGGGGTTTCAGTGGATGCTGATCCATCATTTACTAGAGCTGCTGTTACTAAAATTCAAAATCATGCAAACATTTGTTTCAAACACCAAAACAGAATTTTACCACATTTAACTGAAAGCTTCCTGGCATAAAAGTCTTTTTAAATGTTGAGGACTAGAGAATTTAGGAAAGGAATTGAAAGGACTTTATCAACAAAACGGCTGCAAAGGATGTGACCAAACTGGGCTTAAAAATGCTGACAAATGATGCCGATTTGCAATCTGATATTGCTACCTTTACTAAAAATTTAAACTCCTTGATATGAATTCTCTAAACATGCTCATGGCATAATGGACTTTTAAATTTGTCAATTCATGTAAATCTGAAGTCAGTTATGGCTGATATTACTAAAAATAGAAAAACTTTTAACAACAACTTCTAAAAAAAGCTACCTTTCAGAATTTAATCAAATTTGATTGAAAGCATTCTGGTTTGAAGGCCTTTTTTGGTTTTGCAAATGATGCTGATGCAATCTTCAAATATGGCCACCAGTACTAAAAATAGAAAAACTTTTACATTATCTCCAATAGCCACTTAAGAGAGTGGGACCAAATTTGATAGAAAGCATTTTGTCACAGAGGTCTTTTATTATTATACAAATGATGTCGATGTGACATCATGCATCATATCAATCTGGCTATAAAAATTAGAGAAATGTTGAATTGTTTTTTTTTTTATTTCATTGCAATCAGGCAAAATAGAAATGTATGTTTCCAGCTGGCCAAATATCCATATTTTTGGGGGGCTGACCCTAGCACCCCCCTCCCCTTCAGGGTAAAACAATTTCCCTAAATGGATTTGTGCCTCTGATTGAGCCAGTTTTTCCCAGTACTTGAAATGCTTAGTACATTATATAAACTAATCATGATAATATACATAATGTTTAACAAAAAAGAACAATAATAACAACAAAAATAAAAAAAAATATAAACAATTCCCTACAATTATTTGTGCATCTAAATGAGCCATTTTAACATACTACTGGAAGAGCTTAGTACATTATATATACTAATCAATATAATATATGAAATATTTTTTTAAAAACACAACCTACCTACCTCAATTTTAAAACCAGTGCAATAGGAAAGGCATATATTTTATATTTTGCATCATCAGCATTCGAAGAAAATTATACAGACAGCATCCCATTGACCAAGATTTCTTGTCCAATTGCTCTTGTATTTGGCTGTAGATAAAATGACAACCAGCTGAGCACTCTTGGACCTGCTATGGCCTCTTTTACTTTTTAATGATGTGAATTTATTCCATTCATTTCAGTAAACCATTACTGATTTATATAGTGTTCATGTGACATTGATTTTTGACCACCACAGTGAGTAGTGTTTTTGAAAAAGCATTAATTAGGTCAAATAAGTGGTTGTACCATGTTGAAGATTTTAAGGGAATAATTGTACCTGTCTTGCTTTCTTAAGTTTTGCTAAGGTTAGCCCTGATTTGAATAGCCATAATTCTGGTTAATTTACCTTTCAGATGTGGGGAAAAGCAAAGTATGGGTATAGCGATTGCTTTTAGGTTCCTAATTATGCATTTGAATATCTTTAACAGTTTCTGTTAGCTCAACAGTACCTTTCGGCCCAATCCCAGACAAGAATGCTGATGAGGTATGGGACTTAATTATTGCATAGCATAGAGGAGTCAAATTTTTGGGTGGCAGATCAAACAGCTGTTTGCATTGAAGTTGATCTAATGGGCAGAGAACTGATAATCTAGTGTAGAAATTTCTCCTCCATTTCAACCAAAAAAATATGGGCAAATTTTCTAAATGCATTGGGTGGGATTTAACAAAGAAATGTACTGGTAGGTAGGGCTTTCATAAATGACCACAATCTTTATGTATTTGAATGGTTTTTAGTTTGAATTCCACATTCCTAAAATAGACCCTGCATTGTCAAGCTTTAAGATCTGTTGCCATTGATAATATACTTTGTGTGTGTGTGATTTGGATTTTTAGTGTAGCTTTAACAATCTTAAAGTCATATTGCTACGATGTCCACAGTGTGTCAGTTTATACTGTCGTTATGTCTAGCAAGGGGGCATCATGCCGCAGACATGTAGCACAATGTCCCACCCAGTCACATTATACTGACACCTGGCCAACAAGTCCTAATGCTAACCTCTTAATGCTGAACTCCTGGTGAGGCAGCTGTTAGTACCATTTTTACAAGTCTTTGGTATGACTAGGCCCAGGGTTTGAACTAGCGACCTCCCGTATCCAAGACAGACACTCTAACCACTAAATCATGGTATCCACATCCAAGCAAACCCAGTGCTACCATGGGGACTCAAATATGCTATCAAACAGCTTTTTTATTAATGGCAGAGCTCCAGAATTAATTGTTTTACAGGGGGCTTGCAATTTCTGGCTATGCCACTGATCCGCATTGATATCATGCTCACTTTGATCAATGTACTTTCTGTGCAAAACCATCAAGATTTTGCTTCTTACCAAATTTTCTCAAAATGAACTTTATTTAGAAAGCTTCAGAAAAATGATTAATGCTTAAACTGAGTATTTGAACTTAAACTAATATATATTTGCTATTTTAAAAATGAGCTTTCAATTAAAAAGTATTTATTCAATATTTCTAACTTAGGTCTGTCAATAAAATCAGGAAGATAAAATGTCAGCAGAATAAATGTGCGTTTTAAAGTGGAAAGAAAAGAAAGTTAAATTGCCAAGTTATTAAATACACAGCATGGTTTTCAGACCCCCCCTCCATAAAAAAATGTGTAGATAAGACAATTTGTATTTCCAGTCCATATCTCTGAAGGGAGCCTTTTGTAATACCCAAGTTCATCTTTCAAATCATGTCCAATGCAAATTTGTTTCTGATCAATTAATTACTAAGATCTTCAAGCGTTGAAATTAAATTTACACTGAGAAAATATGTCAAGTTTGATTTTCAGTTTAATAGCAAAATGTTTGATGGGGTTGTCACCCCTGTTTGATTTAGATGTTTGCACTTCATTATCATTTCTTCTCACTAACATTTTGAAGGACTTCATTTTCTGAAGTCAAACTTGGTACAAGGTTCTTTATTATAAAGGCCTTGGTCAGGTTCAGTTTTCAACATTTTTTGGGTAAACATCTACAAACTTGTGGCACCAGTTTGATGTAGCACTTTTTTCCTTCAAATTTTAGTTCTACTCTTTAAGCTTTCGAAGGACATGGATTAAAATTAGATTAGGTACAGGACTTTACAGCAAGGAGATCTATGTCAGGTTTGATATTTAACCATATTTGTGGCCCTTGTTTGATGTAAAACTTTGCCCATTTAATACATTATATTGTTGGAGGATTTCAATACAAAACCATCTTTTAGTTGAAAATTTTTTATTTTCCTAAGCATTTTTTCACCTTAATCAAAGATTTTGTACTTTATTTTTGAAATACAGAGAATTACAAAGAATAGGTTTTTGTCCAGAATTAAAAACTTCTTCAAAGGATATTTAAATCTTTTACATCAGTTAATCTGAAACTGCAAGTTTCATCTTTCTTATCTTGTTTAGTGATCACTGATTGTACATGAAATAATTTTAGCTATCAGCACAAGTCTTTGCACCAGCAAGATAAAGTTAGGATCTTGTTACCTCGTCATGTTTAAATGCATGTCAGTGGATTTTTTGGGATAACTGGCACACAATTTGAAATTAGAAGCAGTGGGAACTTTGTGCTGTGCATTTAATGTACTAGAAGCAATTGTACTGCCAGGATTGATTAGGTGAAAAAAATAATCTTGTATATGTTTTTTTGTCCTTATTTCACTTTCAAAAATGCCATATACATCTATAAGACAGAAAGCCCCAACAAATCTTGTAGATTCATATACATTAAAGCTAACAACTTTATGAAGAGCTTTGTAACAAGCATGTTGATTGGTTAAAATTGCATCATGTGAGACAGAAAACTGAAAGTTGTTAGTTTATAACTCAAGAAAGGAACTACGCATGTATTTTTGCATCCCTATTGTGTAATTTTATAACATTTGCAAAAAATGGTCAAAATATAGTTCTGTTATTTACTACTTGAGATTTGTTAAATATATTTATAACTATTTGTGAATGTAAGAATTGAAATTCGTATTTTATAAGGATAAGTCATGAATCATGAAAAGCGATTACAGCCATTAACTATGGTCATTCACACAGTGTATGTTGATAATGATAAATGAGATTAAGAATCTTTCCTCTGTGTGGATAGAAAATTAACCCTCGGGGAATAAAATTTGTAGGCTAAACTTGGCAGGGCTATTTGTTTTTTTAGATATCCTATCTTGTCTGCACTTCTGGGACAAGTAAATAATAAATTTAGTAAATGTTTCTTTGGTACAAAATAAAATTAATATCAAACAACTCTGCAATCTTTATTCTGTTTTGTCTCTTTCACAGTTTATCTCTGTTTTATAATCTCTCTCCTTCTGTATGTAAAATGTCTTTATTTCCCTTCTTGTATGAATTTGTACACAATTGTAGAGGTTTCAACTGATATAGAAGTTTGATATTATTTCATCTGTGTGCTGAAACATTTGAATCACATATGCTTCCTGAATATTACTTCTTCCTTTTAAAAATACAGTAGAACCTGCCTTGAAAGACCAACCTTTCTACCAAAAAATTATTTTCTGTCAGGTCAGGTGGTCTCCCATAACAGGTCATAAGACCATATAATCAATAAATCTGTGCATTGAGAATAAGGTCTCTCAAGACAGGTGGTCTCACATAACAGTGGTCTTTCAAAACAGGTTTTACTGTACCTATATAATATTTGATTTATAATTTATATTTATTGCATCTGATCATATATCCAAATTATGACAATGCATAAAATGATGTGTGCTAAAATTAATGGAGCACTTTGGAAAGACATTTTCAAACCCGTTACTCTGCTCAGACTTTTCTTTTGTTCTGTGGCAGATATTTATGTGCAGAAAAGTGCCAAACAAATATTGTTTGATGGAGTAGTTACTATTGTAAAAACAATGCCATTTCTTACATAATTTTTTTTTTTTACCTAATGATGAGTAAGGCAAGTTTTCATTGTAGGTTAACAGATTTTCAGTTAGCAACATATCTGTATTTTACACACAGTTTGACTGAAAATGCATACAAGAATTTTTTATTACATGTTCAGATTGCACAAAAACAATTTAAGATTTAGTCCAATGTTGTCAGTGTATTGTCCTCCCATAAGCACCATCCATGTTGTATGATGGAATGTTTAATCATTATAAATAATGTTATTGGTTCAGGTTCCAGCTGTTCCATCCTTGCTTGAAAGGACTGTAGTTCTTGATCAATGACAACAATCACTCAGATCGAGTTATATAAAGAAACATAGTCTTAGTCCCCAAGTCTTGGATGATTTTTGAAAATAAAAAATGGCATCTTTAATACCTTGATCTAATAATAGGATTCAATCTTGTACATGTTTTGTGTTTTGTGATGTTTAGAGAGTAAAATACCCAGTTTATCAAGGGTTTTACAGGACATATTTAATTTTAGATGAGATTTATAAAATAACTTATCACATGATGAAGTATGCTGATTGTATTGGACCAAACTACAGAATAGTGTATTGCAATGACTTTGAGATATTTTTTTATGCCTTGGTCATTACATCTTTCCATTGCACAACATTCTGATATTTATGACAAGGTGTTGTTACATACATCCCAGATCTGAAAGTTATGATGTGGGTATATTAATGTAAATAACATTGGTGAGAAATTATTATCTAGATTTCCATGTTAAAATCTTCGATCCCTGACCAAGTCAATCCAAAGACTTACAAAAATGGTACCTACAGCTGCCTTGTGTGATGCTCAGCATTAAGAGGTTAGTGTTAGGACTGGTCGACATGGTGTCAGGATAATGTGACTGAGTGGGACATCTTGCTATATGTCTGCGGCATGATACCCCAGTGCTAGACATCACTATAAACTGCTACATTGCAGACATGATAGCGATATGACTGAAAAATTGTTAAAGCTATGTTAAAAATCCAAATCACATCACATCCATGTTAAAATCCCGTGACAATATTTCATTGTCCTAGAGCTGGTCTGTTTATAAGATTGAATACTGTAGGCTTTAAATTATCAGACAAAGCACCGAAGGATGCTTAGTAACACATAGTAATTCATGACATATAGGCAAAAATAAAGTTGTTTTTATTTGCACTTCCCTCACTATATAATGTTTTGTTATATTCAACCATAATATATGAGTGTGTACAATAATAATTTTGTACATTTTATTTCTTTGTCATCCTTTTGTATTGTTTTCAAATCTATGTTGAGTAAAACTCTTGTATGCACATTAAAGGAATATTCATTTATATCTACTTTGTTTCCTTTTCAGTTAGTTTTTGTGTGTAAAATGTGTATCATTTTAAGAGTGATTGTTGTCATTAGGGATAGCAGTTTTTGAATTGCATTTTCCATCAATACATGCATCAAATTATACTTCCCGACAAAATGTAATTGTATATATCTTTTAATTAAGGAAATGCATTATCCACGTAGTATTAATATAATCAACCATTGCTGCTCTTTTCAACACCATAACTCTAATGAACATAATGCATTCTTTTATGTTCTAAACTGACATTAAAAATTATGATTTGTTTGCAAAACAGACATGGAAATAAACATAAGAATTTTCTCTCCTTTTATGTTCTAAACTGACATTAAAAATTATCATTTGTTTGCAAAACAGACATGGAAATAAACATAAGAATTTTCTCTCCTTTTATGTTCTAAACTGTCATTAAAAATTATGATTTGTTTGCAAAACAGACATGGAAATAAACATAAGAATTTTCTCTCCTTTTATGTTCTAAACTGACATTAAAAATTATCATTTGTTTGCAAAACAGACATGGAAATAAACATAAGAATTTTCTCTCCTTTTATGTTCTAAACTGTCATTAAAAATTATGATTTGTTTGCAAAACAGACATGGAAATAAACATAAGAATTTTCTCTCCTTTTATGTTCTAAACGGTCATTAAAAATTATGATTTGTTTGCAAAACAGACATGGAAATAAACATAAGAATTTTCTCTCCTTTTTTCTTAACTATCTTACTCATTAACACATCAGAATAAAAAAAGGTTAATAAAATCACTAATGTATAATACCAAAAAACAACAACAAAAAACAAACAAACAAAAAATAATAATAACCAAAACAAACATTGATGTTTTGTTTTTAAGTATATGGAATATATATACAACATTTCTAGGTTATACATGCATAATATCACATCAACTAAGCAAAGTGTCATTTTATGCACTAAACAAAATATAAAAAAACGTCACTTTCCTACATACACTCCTCTCTATTTACAACATTAATCGCATATAAGAATACTTTATCGACATTATTTCATTATTTAATGGGGGGCTGGCAGTTCCCTTGGAATTTTCATCTTGGAATATTCATATTTTTTCTATCGGTGATGAAATGCAAGCAATTTGTGTATTATACTGTTCTAGAAAGATTCATCAAATTTTTTATATGTTTTATACAGTCTGCAGGCTTAAGCACCACTGTAACAAAATATTGGAATGCACATCCATATTCAGATTAACAAATTTAATGCCTGGTACGTGGTTTTCATTAAGAACAATCATAAGAACCATATCACTGATAAAAACACTGAACGCCATTACGCCAGTTCACCATGTCCAAATGGCTGTTTTTAGAAACTGATATTACCACGTGTGATGTTTCACAGAGGTAAAAAGTACAAGCGCCATTGGGAAATGTTACTGGTAGATTATTCCTATCTTCAATTCTCTATGAGAGAAAAATACGTTTCAGTCTACCAAGTCAAAAGCACATCCAGTGCCACTTGGAGTGCTCTGTTTCAGTTAGCCATGTAAGCTTTATAATTATGATAAAAAAGATAATGATCCGATTTTGAAGAGTGGATGTCTGTAGTAATGGCTGTAGTCTTTATACTTCCTTGACACTTGCATGCCAGGGTCTTAGTATGGATCCAGACTGATCCCTCTCACAGTTCATTGATAGTTTCTTTGGGACTTGGCTCACATCTGGGTCCTGATAGAGTTCTTCATTGATTCCTCACTCATGGGTCACTAAGGGTTCTTTTGGGAATTAACTTTCAGGACCATGCTAGGGATCCATGGTCCTTTCTCTTTTACAGGTCATGGTGACTAATACCTCAGGGCATTGTAATGGGTCATGGATGTTCTATCTCTCATACATTAATGATAGTTCTTTTGGGACTGTATTATGGACTTTTTAGGGATCCTGATTGATCACCCTATCACAGGTCACTAATGGTTCTATTGTGACATAACTCACATGGCCATGTTAGGGATCCAGCTTGATCCCTTTCACACAGGGTACTGATGGTTCCCAGGTTACTGATGGTTCCATATAACCTAATTCTTTGGCCATGTGAAGAATTTGGGACTCATCTCATTTGCTACATTTTGCTAGATGATGGTGATTTTACGTTGGTTCTTAGAGGGTTAACAAAGGTCACTAATAACTTGTGACTCTAGTCATTCGATTTTTAGAATTCTGATTCATCCAAAATCCCTTTAGAAAGACCGTATTACAAAATATGCTTTCTGTTCTGCAAGAAATAAATAAATACATGTTAATTTGATAAAGTTATGTCCTTAACATGATATGCATTTTTTAATCCAATAAAAACATGCTTCTGGGAGCCATGCCATGAGTGTGCTATATCCAAATTAGTAGTATAATGAATCATGTTTTAGTGGGGTTTCAGCCTTGCAATATACTGTTATTCTCAGAAATGTGTCCACCAAATTTATTCAAACAGCATAATTTAGAACCAGTCATTTTATTGAACTTGCAAGATTTTACAGGTGAAGAGCAAAACTGGAAAGTTCCCAATCTTATAACTTGGAGTGACTAAAGTATTTATGCTTTATAAGCAAAATTGTGTGTTATGTGCCAAAATTATTTTGTAGAATATCAAAGAGATTTCTATACCATGAGCAAGGTTTGTAGAAATCTATTTTAGCTGAGGATATAGTTTTGGATTTGTCCATTCCTGAAGAGATATATAATTAATACATACAAGACAAGAAGAGAAGCTAGCCTTCTCTGGTATATGTTATTTGATTGTGGACCTACTGCAGGCATGTGCAGCTCCCTCCAGGACTTGCGGTACAGTAATTGTATGGAAAAATGGGAGCCAGTCTGGAAATGGTGAAGATCATGAAAATAGAGCATTTATGATTGTGGCTGGTCAGGATTAGTTGATAATGAAAGATATATTTTAGTAAAAAGAATCTTTTGAGAGATTATCCTTGTTAAAACTGACATAAAATAGAGACATTGTTTTATTGATGGAATTTCAGTCCTTCAACAGACCTAAGTTTGGAACATTCATTACTGAATTAAGCACCTGACTGTTTGGTGCGGAATTGAAAGCACATGTTTTATGCACATACTGAAGATCCAGAAAATGCCATGGTTCACCATCTTACATGCATCTATTCTGATAAATATAGGTTGATCATGAGCACTTACAAATTTAAAGTAAAAGAATTTTTTTATATCATGGTGATTGCATAGGTTTACTATGGGAACTGGATCACTACTGTGAGTCCTCCAGTGTGTAGGCTGGATTGTGATTTTGAAAGCCACACTGTATGATGTAAATGTAGGGGTATAAAACCAGGTTGTATGAGAGACGCAGCCAATCAGCTATAGGTTGCCCATGTCTGATACTGCAAATACAAAGGAGACATGATTGCCGTTCCTGTTTCGATTTTTTGTTTTGTTTTTCTTACATGCCTGTCATAATCTGGAATTTATTATGTTATGATGTCTATTTCTTTTTCTATTATGAATTCTGTTTCCATTTGTATAATGCAAGTTGTAAAGTTACTAAACTTGTGGGTGGCTTGCTTATGGAGTAATGATGAACCCTATCGATTTTAGGGGTCAGAAGCTTGAAAAAAGAAAAAATTATTTCTGCACAATAACCAGAGTTATGTATGATCTGCAGTTTCCAGATTTTGTGGATGGCTTGCCTTTAGGGTGAGAAAAACCTGATCAATTTTTTAGTTAAAAGGTCAAAGGTGAAGGCCACTGACTTAATGAATAAAAATGGTTTCTGCACAATAATGCAGGTTCTGCATAATCTAGTTACCAAACATTGTAGATAGCTTGCACTTTGGTTATGGAAGAACCCTATTGATGTTGTGGTCAAAGGTCAAGGTCACTGACTGAATGTATAAAAATGGTTTCTGCACAATAAGATTAGTTCTACATCACAGACATGGACCAAACATTGCAGATGGTTTACACTTAGGGGCAGTGAGAATCCTGATTTGGGAGCAAAAGGTCAAAGGTTTAAGGTCATTGACTGTCATTTATGGTATTCTTGTTACACTTTGGACTTTGACTTTTGGAGTGATTGTGAAAGTGTGATTGTGAAAGAAACCATTTGATCTAGGTCAGTAATTAAGTTTGGTCTACTTGTTTAGATGCATGTGTAGATATCTTGACTTACACAGTTTAAAAGGATTTTTGCAAGTTTAATTGGGTGTTTTTAAGCACTTTGGATCTAAACATTTGGCTGCACTAAAATCTGGTAAGCAGTAAAAGGAAACTGCACTAAGGTATCATTAGCTGATGTTTTACTGCAATACCATGCATTTCTTGGTTAATAATGAAATAATGAGGAAAGATGTATTGGAGACACCTACACCATTCTTTTGCAAATTCTCGAATGTCTGGAAAATAATTACTAATCAGTTGTTCCAGGACTGTGACTGGTTCCATGATGTAATTATACACTATTTTTTAAGGGTGTCGTCTGATGTTAGACAATATGAAAGCACTCAACAATGTTGTAGCTATTATATTAATTCAATTAGTGTCACTTGGAGGGCTCTTGATTGTGGGCAGAAAAATACACCTCCCCCCCAAAAAAAATGGCAGTGGAATGTGGGAAATAATCTGCAGAAAATAAAGGCAAAGTTGGCAAATCTGAAAGAATTTGGAATTTGGAGTGCAGTAACTATAGAAGCCACAAAAGAATGGCTGAGCACAGGACTGGTTACATGATTTTTATTGTTGCATCACCTACCTACTGTGCATAAGACAAGAAAATAAGATGCAGTCCGGTGCATAGAAACAAAAATAAATAGGCAGATCTTGTTATAGATATGAAAAGGAGGAAAGGTCACAGTAGTACCTGGATAATATTTGGATGTTAGCATGTGTTGTTGCTTATTATAAAGTGGATATAAGTTGTTGCACACTGTACAACATAAACAACATGATATAAAGTATTTGGAAATTTGTTGTTGGCTTGATTTCTTGCTTTACAAATACATGGCATCTGATGGAATTGAAATAAATATTTCTGCATATATATATATATATATATATATATATATATATATATATATATATATATATATATATATATATGCATGCACACACACATACACACAATACATTTGCCAGTTCATAGAAAAATTAATTTGTTCAACAGAAAGTCAGGATTATGTTCATATTTCATTCTTTGAAGTGCTTTTGCATCACATCATGGATGCCAGTCTGGTCAGTACATTATACTTTGAAAGTATTTTTATAAATAAATAATTTTATGTCATTGTTTGGTCACTTATGTCTTTGTTTATGGGGAAAGCTATCAGCAACTTCTTTACAACACCTATACATTTGCAACCAATAAGCACCCGATCACAGTCCAAGGCTAAACAAAATAAAATAAACCAGACAGAAATGTGCTCAATACAGGCCTGGTACTCTGGGTACCTTGATATGAATTTTTCTTGTTGCTTTAAAGAAACTCTAGGAGAAGAAGAATAGTTAATACTGCCCATGTGTATATGCATGCCAAGGCAAGTTTGCATGTAAGAGTTGTAACTGTAATTTGCTGGTATGTGTGCTGCCTCTGCCGTCATCACTAGAATCCTCAAAAGCAGTTGAAAGAAGAGTGGTGGGAATATATAGCTGAAAAAGGATGGGTCATTATTGGACATTATTGTACTGCTGAAAATGTCTATTGCTTAATTTTACCTTTCTTTGTCATTTAACAAATTATTTGTATGTAATGAATTGCTTTTTAAGTAATTTGTCTTTGGTACACTCCTCATTGCCATTGAAGATGCGGCAATATAGTGATATTTTATGTCTGTCCAAAACTCGGCGGTAAATGATGTGGTTCTTAAATTTATTTTGCTGTGTTTTTTTTCTTCTTCTCAGGCCTCAGAGATGCCTTACTCATTGTTAGAGCTAGAATCCTATACAATTTTGGGGTTGTTGAGTCCAAGGGGAAGGTCACTGGAAAATGTAAAGTCCTATTTCCTGGGTCTAATTTTTATCATTGGTAGAATACACTTACATAGTGATAGCTTGTTGTTCCAGAGGTCATGAAGTGCTGCCAAGAGTCACTGTAGCCAACATTGTAAGTGTTTTGGTTTTGGCTTGCCAAGTCAAATTTACTAAAACCAATTTTCATCATACTTCATTGGCAGCCTAGACTTGGGCAGAGGCAACTCCCTATATATTCTCTCAGTCAAGAGTTCAGAGGTCAAGTTCAGCAGAGGTAAAATTGCCATTTGGTTTCAAATGATGGATCCACTTTCCTCAGATTTCCCTACATCCAGTTTTTATGAGCTTCATAGCTGCATTACATTTAAGGAGCAGCTCTTGACTGAGTCTGTGATCTTTAGGTCAAAGGTCAAAGTCACTGGATTTGAAATTGCAAACTTAAGTTCATTGTACATTGGTAATAATTATGGTCTGCCAGGGTGTATCAGTCATTCTTTTGATGGTTGTGTGTGAAAGAAGACATCTGCAGAACTGTATTCTTGATTGCAGTGGCTACTTTAGCAGTGGTGTGGCTTCCATAGCAGTTGTGCAGCTACCATAGTAGTAATGTGGCTACTTTAACAGTGGTCTGACTTCCATAGCAGCTAAATAGCCTAACAGTGCTGGTGCAGTGTTAAAATACAATCAACCAATCAGTCAATCAATCCATAGCAGCTGAGTTGGGAATCTATAAATGATATTCATCTGCCATCAAGTACATGTGTATGTATCTTCAGTGATCATGAATAATCCATGAACTGGCATGAGCTGTTCTTGAATGGTTCATGAACCTGGTTTATGAACCATTCATGAAAGTTCATCAAAAGATTCATGAACTATTCATGAATGTGCATGGACAGAAAATGGTCACTTCATGAAATTATGAATTCATGAACTGTTCATGAACCAACACTTCACATACTGTTCTTGAACAGTTCATGAAATATTTATGAACTGAATTCATGAACAGTTCATAAAAGTTCACAAACTGGGCCATCATCATTCATTAACAAGTGCAAGAACATATTCATGAACTATGATGAACAAAGTTTCTCATGAATGATTCATGACTTCATGAACAGTTACTATAAAAAGTTTGATTATCTGACAAACTCACAAATACCTATATCATCCTGAATCATAAAATAACCTTAAGATGGTTTTTTTTTTTAAACAGTATAGAATGCAACATGTTATCTTAAAAATGGTATTTAATTTCAGTTAAATTTCTAATATGCAACAAAGAACATATAAACTGACAAGCGATATTCTTTTTTTTATTACTCTTAGCAACACTTTTGTATCTTTTGTAATTTTTCTTTGAAATTTTTTCAAGAGATATTGGGGCAGATGTGTGCAATCAACTGTTGAAGCATATTTCATCGTCAAGGGGTTGTCTTTCCACTGGGGTTTCTCCTGACCAATCTTCTTCCAGAGACTGACCTGTCTGATAACTCTTTTGTGAAGATGTTCAGGGTCTAAAATTTAATCAAATCCCACCCAATGTCGCTACTGAATGTCTCCATCTGCAATTGTTTGGATCTTTAACATTGCTGCAGCAGACACTATTTAATGTCTCTTCCATCTTGGTCATTATAAGGGATTCCTCCAGTTTTAAAATTTTCCTCCTTAACTTACAAACTTCATCCTCTAATAATTTCACTTTTCTTCTGCTCTCTGGTCTGAAAGAAAGATAAAGTTAGCTAATTACAGATAACCTCTGATCAACATTGTCTTCAGCTTTTAGCACATTTTTTGTACCCCACCTTATTTATTGAAATAATTAGGAACCAACTCAAAATTATTTAATCCCTTACACTTAATACACAACTTACTGAGTATTTTATATTATTGGAGAATTTTGTCACTAGTTGTATTTTAACTGAAGCTGACTAGCCATAGGTATAGTCACAGGAGTCGGATGTTTTAACCAATAAAATATGACAATTTTTTTTGACAACATCATTACACTAAATAACTTTATCTGTATATATATATATATATATATATATATATATATATATATATATATATATATATATATATATATATATATATATATATATATATATATATATATATATATATATATATATATATGTCTTGTGTGGTATAGGCCCTTAGTATGTCACTAATGCATCCATTCCGAATCGACACGTTGCATAAAGCTGCTTCTGGTTTCATCACGTTGTTATTTGCACCTGTATTGTGTATAATTTGACACATTAACTATTTTTTTTTTTTTTAAATTACCAATCATAGAAATAGTGATGTCATGAAAAAGAAAATGATATCGAAAATCTCAATTCCTATCGTAGATGGAGTACCACATATGGTATTGAGATCGAGGTGGGGTAGATAATGTTTAGTGATTTTCACAAATTTGAATACAAGTTTAAATTAGGTCTAAACAAAATCATGTATCATAAGATGACATATAAAAACCAATAAAATATCCATATAACTTCCAGTGCAATAATCATGAATGACCAAGAAAAAGATACCGTAATTTTGATGATCCTGGCTGGGTACGCTTTTCAACCTAATTTTGCTCTCACCAAATCATTTCCTTCATATTCTTCATAATCGCTTCTCTGCACTTCTACTTACTTAAAAAAGATGATATTGAAAATATCCTTATCTGCCCATTCCACAGGAGTCCTGGATGGTTTTTGTTTGAGGTTTTTACTTGTTCCAGAACCATTTGCATACTCTTTCATTTGTGGGGATAAGAAAACTCAGCTGATGAAATCTTGCGCATATATTAACCAATCATATCATATCTTCTTTCACAGTCATCCAATCATGATAAAATTGTTGCTTACATATTTCAGTTTTTATGGCAACCAGCAAGTCAATAGAATATGAAGTTTATGATAGTAATGGACAAAAACTTTACAACAAAGTCATTGAAAGCTTTTATAGGAAATACATTTTGTTCATGCTGGCCAGAAAATATTTTCCCATATTAATCCAGAACTACTCAGGTTAAGTACACAAGTATTGAATAAAATATCTCTTTATAATGAACATTTATACAGTATCATATCATATTTAAAAAAAAATATTCACCTTTATTTATATTTCACTAATATTGTGAGAAGTTTGTATGATGAATTTTCATGAACATTTTATGAATATAATGATATAGAAATTGCATATACATTTTTAAGAAATATCTTGGATGTCCATCAGAGTACTTGAATTGTTCATGAACCAAGTTCATGTCATTTCAGGAACTTCAAAGATATTATAATAGCTCATGAAAGATATAAAAAATTCATTAGGCCCCTCTCATTAGCAAACTTCTGGCATACAGCATGCAGATATGTGGACATTTTGGTTGAAATTATGCTCTGTACCAAAAATACTCACTAGTAATATTAATTTGCTGCCAGCTTCTCTCTATTGTCTTTTTGTGGACAAGTGCTATGGTGTTTAAAACAATATAGAATTTGATTTCTTCAAAGTCAGGAATTTCTGAGCAGTAAACCGGACCAGCAATCATAATACATGCATTAACATTTTTGGCAATTTGGATGTCTATATTGTTTGTCAGTGAAAATGTTCGGTACTGTTGTTCATCTGGGTATCCAGTACCATATGTACTCACTTAAAAGTCAAGTCCAAATGTCCTGATCAGCCATTACACAGTGCACTGGCACATCGGGATCTATATAGTTTGTTGTACCCATTACTACTTACAGACTGTTGAGACCTGACTGTCAGTGCATTATGCAGTGGCATATCTGGGTCAGTGCAACTTGCTTTTGGACTCGACTTAAAAGTGAGCATAGATGGTAATCTTTTAAGAGTGAATCTTGATGCAGATAATTGCTGGAAAATTGTAGGAATTTGGTTTATCTTTATGTCAAAAGTATTACAAACTTGCATGAGATTTCTCCACCTGCAGTTGTGGATTGAATTGATTTGAATAGAATTTTGAAATAAACAAAACCAGTCATGACATGCACATGGAAAACCTGTAGCATATCTCTGTTTATCTTTCTTGATAAGTATGAAGTGTTTTTCAACAACAATCTTTTTTTTGTTATGAATTGGGTGCCAGTGACATGTGTCACATGATGGAAATGTTTTCTTGGTGTATATGGTTATCAAAATAACTCCTTCATTTCACTAATATATCAACTTGAGTGATACATTTCTGGGACAGAACCAAGGAGGGTTGGTTTTTTTGAATAAGGTGACCAGATTTCTCCATTTTTAAACTGAAAAGTTTACAATTTTTACAGGAAAAGAAGGGTGGTGGGTGGGGTCTATTGAATACCTCCCCCCTCTAAATCTGCTCCTGAATTTGAATTATGCAAGTTTTTTCAGATATCAATTACAGTAGACCTGATTAATCCAAACTGTTTGTCCCAATTACTGGACACTATGTTTGTCCAAATTACTGGATGCTATGTTCATCCAAATTACTGGACACTATGTTTGTCAAAATACCAGTGTTGTACTTTGTTTGTCCAAATTACTGGACATTATGTCCGAATTACTCGACACTATGTTTGTCAAAATACCAGTGCTGTACTTTGTTTGTGCAAATTACTGGACACTATGTTTGTCCAAATTACTAGATACTATGTTGATCAAAATACCAGTGCTGTACTTTGTCCAAATTATTGGACACTATATTTGTCCAAATTACTAGACACTATGTTTGTCAAAATACCAGAGCTGTACCTTGTTTGTCCAAATTTCCAGTATATTTTTGTCCAAACTTCCAGTATATTTTTGTCCAAATTACCAGTACTTCACATGTTCAAATGATCAGTATGTGTATGTGTTTGTACATATTAACAGAACCATGTTTGCCCAAATTACTGGTATCTTTTTGGTTCAAATTACCAGACCCTGTTTGTTAAAATTACCAGTGTCTTATTTGTACAGGTGAACAAAACCTTATTTCTTCAAATGAGCAGTTAACTTGTTTGTTCAAATCACCACTACAGTGTAAAAATCTGAAGCACCACTACAGTGTAAAAATCCGAACAGGAAGAATTGCACAAAACTTAAAGAAGACAAACCCTTCCAAGACAATGTAAACATGAAGTACTTCAATTAAAAATATTTATATGAAAATTAAAGATGGAAAAATTCTACAGAAGACACACATGATGAAAGATGAAGGTAACATGTAAAATCCTTCAAATGTATGGTTGCACTAGAAAAGCGCACTGATACAGTGCACTTGGGTCATAATTGATAGTGGTTGTAGCATCAGTGTTCCACTTTTTTCTTATGGTTGTAGTATAATAAATACATTTAGGTAGTGTGTGTGTGTGATTTAGATTTTTAACGAAGCTTAAAAAAAAATTAATTCATATCGCTATGATGACAGCAATGTCTCAGTTTATAGTGATGTCCAGCACTGGGGAGTTATGTCACAGACATGTAGCATCGTGTCGTATCCAATAATCTTTTCCTGACATCAGGCCAACCAGTCCTAATGCTAACCTGTTAGTGCTGATCACCAAGCAAGGCAGCTGCTAGTACAATTTTTATAAGTCTTTGGTATGACTCAGCTGGGGTTCTAACCCACAACCTCCCACATCCAAGACCAAGGCTCTAACCACTTAGGTCACTGTAGTGGTCATTTATAGTTAGTGGTTGTGGCATTAGAGTTACCTTTGTCCATATGGTTGTAGTATAAAATAAATGTATTGATAGGTACCAGTTGGGACATGTAATGTTACCCCCATCCATCCATCTGTCCCTACTCCTCTCTGCCCACCCATTTATCAATATCATAGTTACATTCTGTGTGTGTCATTTTTTTGCTATTGTGATTTAGGCATCTGTGTTCCATGAACATCTCTAGTTGCTTTTTTTTTTCTTCTGAAAGGAGTCCAGCATTCAACTCCTTAGGCAGAATGACATCCTGCCAGCCTCTCCCCCCACATCATAACATCATTAACTTCAGGAAAGCTATGATAGTACTTTGATTTATGCAATCTTGAATAATGGGGTTGGGAGGAAGGAATGTGGGTACAAGACTAGTGACAGATCTCTTCCCAGTGAATAAATTATGTGTTGTCAGAAGGCAGAAATTCTTGCTACTGTACAATTCTCTGGATTTTTTTGTTGTTGTTTTTTGTTTTGGAGTCAGTGAAGAATTGTGGAGTTCTAAAGCTGCACTTGCTGGCTGTGATTCAGTTTCAATTCTTTTCAAGATAAATAGCATGTAGCTATAGGAAGTTGGCAATTGTGAAGAGTACTTAATATCACGGGCATGCAGTTAATAGGCTTCAAAAGATTTTGAAAAATCATTTTTGTGGGGTGTTGACTTGTGATTTCTGCATCAAATTAAATTGCTTGTCCCTGGATCTTTGTTATTTTTATATTTTGAATGAGTCATGTTTATATATATATATATATATATATATATATATATATATATATATATATATATATATATATATATATATATATATATATATATATATATATATATATATATATGTTGGAAAATGGATTAATTTTTAGCCCCTGAGCTTCCTAAGCACTGATATATGGTGTATATTATATCCAGATATAAGGATTCCTGCAGTTTTATAGGCTACGATTTTGTATTATTTTTATTTCCAAAATAACAAATTAATTTTTGGGTGTACTCGTTAAGGCCTTTTAGATTACAGTGTAGATAACTGCTAAATAATAAAACAGCTTTTAAGCTAATAAAGCAATATTCCTTCATTTTATTTTAAGTTCAAGTTTAAAGCCTGAGTTCTGCTGATATTTTAAAAGTGTTTGGTTTGTTTCCTTTACAAAGCAATAAAAGGACATTATATCACAAATTTCCCATTGTACAAAATGAACAAATATGTGTTCCATTTCAAATGTCTTCAAATTGTTGATATGAAATTTGGCACAGTTCATAAATCAGTTGCAAAATGTGTAAAAGTTTGATGTATTAAATCTTCACATTTCAAGAGTAAGCAATATACACATGTACATCTTTTTCAAATGTTTAGACAAGAAGTTTGGAGACAGTTACACTTTTTCACCAGAAGAATTCCGTATGTGATGATATTTGATGTCCAATGTTTAGAGCCATTCAAATTTTTTTGGGGTTAAGCAACTTTGAAAATTTACCAATGGAATAAAAACAATGCCTTACCATATTTAACCAATAATGAGACCATGCCTGATGACAAGGCCACCCACTTCATGTTTAAAAAAGTTTGATGGATATTTACTTAAGATAATTTTTGTCTGATAACCCACTTGATACATTTTGTCTGTTTATCACACTGACTCCCTAAACCACTTGCTGCATTTTGTCAGGTTAATACATTGGCTCCCTAAGCCACTTGCTACATTTTGTCAGCTTATTACACTGATTCCCTAAATGACATGCTGCATTTTGTCAGCATATTTCATTGACTCCCTAAGCCACTTGCTACATTTTGTCAGTTTCTTACAATGACTCCCTTAGCCACTTGCTATATTTTGTCAGTTTATGACATACTTGCTATACACTTGCTACATTTTGTCAGCTTATTACAATGACTCCCTAAGCCACTTGCTGCATTTTGTCATGTTAATACATTAACTTGCTAAGCCACTTGCTATATTTTGTCAGTTTATGACATACTTGCTATACACTTGCTACATTTTGTCAGTTTATTACAATGACTCCCTAAGCCACTTGCTGCATTTTGTCATGTTAATACATTGACTTGCTAAGCCACTTGCTATATTTTGTCAGTTTATGACATACTTGCTATACACTTGCTACATTTTGTCAGTTTATTACAATGACTCCCTAAGCCACTTGCTGCATTTTATCAGGTTAATACATTGACTCCCTAAGCCACTTGCTACATTTTGTCAGTTTATTACACTCACTCACTAAGCCAGTTGCTACATTTTGTCAGTTTATTACATTGACTCTCTGGTCTTGTCATACGATAAGTACCCACTTGAAAAATTGTTATATTGCATTCAAAATGACAGTATGGTGTTTCACAGACACATCTTTGTGAAATGTTTCCAAGGAAAAACTGTATACATACATCTGTTGAATTTTACAGAATTATTTTTTCTTGTTATATAAAGAAATGCAAACAATTCTGCATGTTTGGTACACTACCCAGCACTTTTTTGTTCAAATATTGTTTTTTGTTTGATTTCTGAGAAACATGTGTTTCATATAGAAATAACAGGATGTTGATTTTAGAGAAGAACGACCTATGGCAAAAGTTTTGGCAAAGCCATTTTATCCTAAAGTAAACATGACTGTGTTGGTGTGTTGGTGTTCAGTGTGCAATAACAGTTATTTTTATGCCGTCATTCATGCCACTAATTCTTGGCTTGCTCAACATTCCAATGTTATGCTGATATACATGTTTGATATCCATAAGTAAGTAAACTTTTCTCATTCTTTGAATGTAAAATTAATTATTAGCTTTGGATGCATTTGGTAATGTGACTTGCAGGATGCAGTGTTGAAAAGAATCGGCATCTTTCAACTAAAAACAATTCCCCTTGATACTTTCATAGACGTGTACTAATTATGTGAATGAGGTATATTAGGTGCATTTCAGCTTTAAACAATATTTTCTGCAGCTGTAGGTTTCAAATAAGATTGCAGCAATAAAACAATAACCTCATTTATGCTCTCTGATTTCTCAACCAATTAAAGATGGGAAATATATCACTGTTTTAACTCACATCTTGCCAGGCATGTTTTAATAATACGTTTTTACACATTTTTGCAAAGATGTTTACTGTAAATTTAACAAAGTTCAATTAATTATTTACACAGTGTTTGTACAGTATAACCTTCATACAATCTCTTCTATCCAAAAATAATGGTCTTTCATGATTGGGTCATATCACTACATGTACCAGTATATAATAAAACAAATCCAAGCATTGAGAATCTGGTCTCTCATGATAGGTGGTCTCTCACAGCAGTGGTCTTTCAATGCAGGTTTTACTGTACAATCTTTACTATTGATGTACTTGTCACTAGATTGCCTCACTGGAGAGGCTTCTCCCTATAAACATTTTCCTTATTCCTGTTAGACTTCGTTTTTCTCATCTTTTTTCATGGAATATTAAAAATTGGCATTCGTAATCTTAATTAGTCCGATAAATCAAACCCCCAAATCTGTGTTCATATTGATGGACGATATGTAGGTCCAATGTCACCTGTTTATGAAATTATGCAATTTTGGTATGATTGGGAATCTTATCTTTTCACATGGGAAAATATAAAGGTATAGTTCACATGAAAATATAGGAATAAAGAAAGAAATATTAAAATTATTTCACCAAATGTTTTCTATAAATCAAACTAAATTATATAATAAGTACTATTGCTATAGAGTTGCATCTAGGACATTTGTGTGTGTGTTTACACAAATTTGATGTCTTCTTGTAATCCAAATAAGGAATGGTTGCAAATTTATATAAATTCTGTGCACATCATTCTTGTTTTCTTATGCACAAAAGTCTGGAAAAATTGATGCACCAGTCAATGATGCAATCATCAGTTGCAGAGTTTTGATTGGCTGTTTTATTGTATCCCTCTTGCTTTGGATCTGCCATGTGACAGAATGGAGAAAGAACACATTTCTTTTTTAGTCATCTTACACATACATCCCTCTTCTCTGGACCTGATTTATGATAGAATGGAGAAAAAGCACAAATTGCACACTTCATTTTTTTTTTAATTAAAAAAGAGATACATTTCCCAAGAAGTGAGTGACATTGTTGAGGGTGAAAGGATGTTTTTAAATGCTTTTATACCAGCGCATATAGAATTAACTTCTCCTGTTTCCTGACTATGGATACTTTGAATGTTGATCTGAACAGATTGGCTCCTCTGTTAGTATTCAGGACATCCACCATTTTGACAGGATGTATCATGTCATGACACTATCTGTCCATCTGTCTGTCTGTCCATGAACATTTCTCATTCCACATGATAACTTCAGCTCTAGAGCACATACCATTGTGAAATTTTGGGGGAATGCAATCTTCATTTCTATCAAGTTTACCCCAACACTGCACCCCATACATCTGAACTGGTTTTTTCTTTCTTGAGGCAAGGGGGCTCATGGCCCAAAGATTTAAAAACCTAGATGCCACCCTGATATTATAATTAGACATGTATACAAAATCATTCTTAGATACATTTAGATATGTAAAAATCCCATCGGGTGATGTAGAAATTAGTTTATAACACCTGAATGGAACTACTTGTGTATTCATTTGCTCTTCTTGCATGCTTGGAGAACATTTAAAAATGGCAAAAAATATGGTTCTGTTATTTTTGTCATGAGATTCATTTATTTTATTTACATTATTATTTTATTTGTTTTTACTTTATTTGTAATTATAAGAATTGAATTTCATATTTTACAGGATTCAGAAAGTCCTGAGGCTTGACGACACACTGTTCACATGCAGTGTGTAATTCATTTTTAAGTTTCATCTCTTCCTAAATCCTGTAAAATTTGAAATTCTTTTCTTTAAATGATGATGATGATGATGATAATGATGATGATGATGGTGGTGGTAAAGATGATGGCAATGATGATGATGATTATTATTATTATTATTATTATTACTATTATTATTATTATTATTATTATTATTATTATTATTATTATTATTATTATCATTTTTATTATTATTATTATTATTATTACTACTACTATTATCATTATTATTATTATTATTATTATTATTATTATTATTATTATTATTATTATTATTATTATTATTATTATTAAATTAAAAATTAATTATTAAAGCAGTTATGGATTTCATATCTTTCTAATGAAACATTATAGAGGTGAAAGAAGTCCTGTTGTTCTTGGCTATATGGTTTGTGGAGATGCAAACATGTCAGCCGTGTGGCAAATTATGATGTATAGGGTGTATGTTTTTCTTTGTCTATAGGATAATTTACACCTTCAAACAGTGCATAGGTGCTGCATTTGTTACCTGATGTGAATTACCATAAATACTCCATTAATTCATACTGGTTATGCATTTTAAAGATGTTGATATTTATACTATCACATAACAGCAACTCAACATTACCAGTAAGTACCATATATGTCTACTAATATAATGGATTTCATTCTATTACAACAAGACCGCTTTGGTGACCTAGTGGTCAGAGTACATGCCTTGGATTTGGGAGGCTGCAGGTTCAAACCCCAGCCAAGTCATACTAAAGACATAAATATGGTATTAACAGCTGCCTCGCTAGGCGCTCAGAATTAAGAGGTTAGTGTTAGGACTGTTTGGCCTGGTGTCAGGATAATGTGACTGGGTGGACATGATAATACATGTGTATGTGGCATGATGCCCCGGTGCTTGACATCACTATAAACTGCCACACTGAAGACATCATAGTGATATGACTGAATTTTTTTTTTGAAGCTATGTTAAAAATACAAATCACACACATACACACACTATCACAAGAAAATTCAAATGTGATTTCAGTTTACTTGGATTATCTTGATTGGATTATCTCACATTCTGTTAAAACTATTATTAAAGTTTCCAGAAGCCTTTGCAAATCTCCTGTAATCAAAGAGTCATGAATTAAGGATGAAAGTCACAGGTGTACATCTCTTTGAAACTTGATATTAGTCATTCTAAATTAATAGCCTTGTCTTCATCAGTACTTGTGACAAAATTGCCTAAAATAATTAACCTCAGTGTACCATATGTACTTGGTTATAAGTCATATCTAACTACCATATGTACTCACTTTTAAGTCAAATCCAACTGCAAACAGCATAGACCCTGGTCAACCATTGCATAATGTGCTAACATATCAGAATCTGTGTTGGATGTTCTACTGATTACTCCTAACAAAATGCATAGACCTTGATCTGCTAGCACATAAGATGGCAGTGCTGGGTTAATGTGCAGTTTGCATTTGGACTCAACTTACAAGTCACTATATACAATACCTTATATTTTATTTCTGCTACGACATGAGGGTTAATTAAGAATTGTCTCTTCATCATGCTTGTATTTGAAATTAGATTTTGACCATAAATATGATCAATCATTTGGGTTTTAACAGTCCCAGAAAAACATCCATTAGTCTGAGATAAACATATTCCAACTCCACTGATAGAGAATTGTTTATGTCTGTAACCAAGGTTCTCTTTTGATCTACTGGAAGCATTTACCTGGGTCTGTTAATTAAATTTACCTGGCAAAGTCAGAGGAAAGTGTGTGAATGTTTACGTTCAGTTTAAACAGCTGTTGAGGCAGGGAAGTGTGTTGGAATGCTCCAGGTCTCTTCCTGATTGCATGTGCAAGGACTGGTAAAAAGATAGCAGTTAACACAGCTGGCACACCAGTCTAAAAAATTTGTTCAATTTGCATTCCTCATTTAATATGTAAAGTGGATAGAATACAATTGTGAAATGGGAAAATAAGTGCAAATGTCTCGAGAGAAAGCACACATGAATCTTTGATATTATTTTTTGTTGCCAAAAACTGCACATGCCAAATTTCCTGTCATACTCAGGAATGTAATTTGTGTCCAGGGTCTCATCTTAAAAGGGACACATTTGAAGTGTGGTCACAGTACAAAAGGTACAAAACTTCAAGTAATCAGTCCTTTATTATTTGACATGGTAGTGGGCTGGACTTGTAATGCAAGGATCCAAGGTTTGATTCCCACCCAGGCCAGTCTGGGTCAGTGGCCTTCTTGTGTCCCTGAGAAAAGTACTCAGGCCCCATTTTCTTGGCATGGTGTAGCCAGTATTATTAAAAGTGCCGTTAAAGCCATCCATTCAACCAACCATGTAGCCATCATTCAGACTTGTTGAGCAAACATATATAAAAAATAAATAATAAAGGCTTGGTCCACTTTTTGTTGATTTTTGGGTGTAAATTTTGATTTGAGTCTTAGCCTGTCTGCTTCATAAAATGGGTAACTTGGAACATATCTATTCATACTTTGGCTAGATGCCATACATATTCATTTATAAGTTGAGTGTAACTACAAACATCTAAGACCCTGATCTGCCATCACATAATTAGCCTGCAGATCAGGGTCTGTATTGTTTGCTGTACTGTACTGAGGTAGGAGAGAAATCTTCAGTTATCATTCATATCATGTGACTGTATATACTTAACTTTTAGTTTGACATCGAAAATTGAATTTACCTTCCTAACTGACCACTCTGGTGGCCTATTGGTTAGAAGAATCGGCAACAGATCTGTCTATATTTTTTGTTCTAGTAATAACTTCAAACTAAACGAGTTTTTTTAATAAAAAATCTCTCTTTTTCAACGCATTAAGCAACTACAGCGTACACACGATGGACTCAGTGGGAGTGGCTGGGCTAAAAGGTATCCATGATATATACATTAAATTGATCTTCAGCACGAGCTGCTACAGAGAGGACGATTTTGTATGGAAGTTTCGCAACGAACAATTTAAACATGAAACCCGGTGTTTGACCTTAGTCCGTACGCTTGTCATTATAACCACTGTTTCTGAATGCAAACTTTTAACATTGTTGATGCATCTGCTGTCACTAGAAAAGTGACTACTGTATCAGAATGTGCTTAGATATACACCCCTCCCCAACTAAAAATGAGCTTTAATAACACCAGACACATATTCGTCCTTAACTTTTATCAGCAAACATTCTTAAAATAGTATCACCAGAGCAGAGGTGGGCAAACTTTCCAGTGCAAGTGCCGCATACACAAATTTACACCTTGTTGCGGGCCGCATTGTTTATTAAGTAAAATAATTAATATTTGAAATAGCAAAAACAAAAGGTTTTTCTAAATGACATCTAATTAATTTTCAGTTGTTAATATGTTGTTAATATTTGAAAACTTAAACTTAAACTTGAAAAGAAGCACATCTATTTGATAAACAGAGTAACATAAACAGAGTCAGTGTGAATGATGACTTGTTCCTAGGCCGCATGAAAACCCTTGGCGGGCCACATGAAAGCCCTTGGCGGGCCACATGCAGCCCATGGGCTGTAGTTTGCCCACCCCTGGGTTAGAGCATCTGCCTCTGATGTGGGAGGTCATGGGTTTGAACCCTGGCCAAGTCATAGTAAAGACTTATAAAAATGGTACTAAAAGCTGCCTCACCTAAGGCACTCATCATTAAGAGGTTAGTGTTAGGACTGGATAGCCTGGTTTCCGGAGAATGTGACTGGGGGGGGGGGGACATGATGCCACATGTATGTGGCATGATGCCCCAGTGCTGGACATGACTATAAACTGACAGTACAGATATTGTAGCAATATAATTCAAAAAGTGTTAAAGCTATGTTCAAAATCTTAATCACACACACACACACACACACACACACACACACACTAAAACAAGATGGTGAAACCAGTAACAATGAATATGAAAAAACAGGCGTATGATGTAACATGTTTATCCAGTACTATATACAATGTGTGTTTGAAGAAAACGCAAGTATTACAAGGCTTAACAAAAACATGATGAGTTCGAGTCTCAGGCTTGGCAAACGTTGGTACGTGAGAAAGCCTGCCAGTAGCTTCTCGTGGGTCAGTGGTTCTTCCTGGGTTCTCCCTCCACCATTATTACTGGCCACCATGTATAGCCTATCTTGTGCTGAAAAATGGCATTAAACCCCATTACAACAACAACAACAACAACAAAAACATGATCTTTCTCAATATAGTTTTTCCTTGTTAAAATGCTTTTTAATTATAATGCTACTCCAGAGATGCTGCAGTTCAGTAGATAATATAATTGATAAATTGCCCCCAACTATAATGTTAAATGAAGGAGAGCTTTAATTGGTCTCATTAAATTCTAAAAAATGATTATTCATCCTTCCCTTTTTCTTTCCTTCCATTTTCATCTATTTTTCAGTTCTTCATCTTTTATTAATGTGTTGGTAGATAAATGCAAGCTATTGTATGAATAGTTGTATAATTATGTTTTCTGTATTGATAAGTGCATATAAAAACAATGAATATTATTTTCAATGATTTCTTAAATCTGATTATTACTGTATACAGGATTGACATATTAGCACACAGCAGGGTTATAGGGAATAGTAAATTTGTTTCAGATCAAAATTGATTAATTGATTGGTTTTTACGTTCACTTCAATACCTGAAAGGTTTTATCATGATAATGTACAGTGCCTTGGTCATAGACAAACTTTGGCAGTAGATTCAGCCTGGTTGGGGCAGGACTTGAACCTACACCCTTCAGTCACAAGTCTAGCTTGCTAATCACTAATGACTGAAGCTCCTTTTCAGTACCTGAAAGATGAGAGAACAAGAGGATGACAGGTATACTCTTTACTAGTTTTGAGTACCCAAACATCAGGGTCGAGCATTTTTGGAATTGGTGTATATTAATATCTGATGGAAGAAGTTGTACTCCACTTTTCAGTCCTCTGCAAATTGGATAAATTTTAGCTTCAAATGATGGCTTTGTGAGCATGAATTTTTACCTCAAATGAAAAATATGGCTTTTGGTGTCATTGTCAGTAATAAGCTTAAGGTTTTGGATTCACTTCTTTGAGGCTTAGGAGAGGAAATAAATGAAAGATTCCTCACAGGAAAAATTAGAGGGTGTGAAAACTACAGACTATGCATTGCAACATTGAAGCATCAATTTGTATAGAACTAGCAACATTAGAACTGACAACCTAATTAAGTCGTACTTGGAATTCTTGCACTGTGCACTAGCTTATATTAAAGGGATCTGTGTTGTTTGTACTTCTAAGGAAAGCATGATGGAGAACACTTGGGATGATACAGTCTGATTAAATCCTAAGTGAGGAGTATATGGCTGTTAAAAGGCTGCCTCTCCAACAGATTACTGGTATCACTGTACCAATTGCTTTTACATGGACCTCAATGCTAATGTTTTGTGAATAAAATATACTTTCTATCCTACTTCAGAATGCAAGTCACACACTATCATAGAGAATATTATGTTAGATTGTCAATTTGACAAGGACAAAACCAGGTACTCCACTGCATTTAAGAGAGATAACTTGGCTGAAACTTGACAGGGGTAAGAGTTATCTAGACACAACAGAAATATTTTCAGCCATCTGTACCACATTTAAAAAAAAAAAAATCATAAAAAATACAAAATATGATCTAGATAGGAATTAACATAATCTCACATGTTGCCAAGAGGTTCAACATCTTTTTAAGCCTAACAGAAAGTACAGCTCTTACATAATGCACCAATCACAGCTAGTGTTGTTGTTTATTTCTGAATGCAATGTTCCCAACACCTTAAGCTCCACCCACCTGGGCTTCTACAATTGGTACCCTTATACCTATACTGACAGCTCCTCTGGGACTTCAGCTGGCCCTTAGACTCTGATCCAATTCCCAGAGATACCTTGAAACAGGATTCACAGGGCAACTACTACATACAGAAAGGTAGATAAGGAGGAGTTCTTGCATAATCGTGGAGTTAGTGCATATTTTTGCATAGTTTTACAGTTCCAAGTAATCCAGACTGACATAAAAATCAACAGGCCAGTGTGCATTGCATATGCACTACCCTTAGTTGAATGTAAATCTACAAGTTGGGGTCATTTTACAAACAAGGGTAAAAGGTACCCCCATTACGAATTGCCCATAACAATAGTACCTAACTGAGTATTAAATTTAACATACAGGCTGTAGATCATAAACTTCTTTTAAAATACACAAAGACAAGCATGTTTTGGTGAGTTTATTCATTTTGATGCCTGCCTCGCTTGGCGCTCAGAATTAAGAGGTTAGTGTTAGGACTGGTCAGCCTGGTGTCAGGATAATGTGACTGGGTGGGACATCATGCTACATGTCTGCGGCATGATGCCCCAGTGCTTGACATCACTATAAACTGCCACACTGCAGACATCATAGCGATATGACTGAAAAATTGTTAAAGCTACATTAAAAATCCAAATCACACACACACACATTCATTTTGATGCAATTATTGAGGTCACATTTGTTTCCCACAACAGAAAGCCCATGCCACTTATTTCTGGCAGGTCATAAATCACACAAGATTTCCCAACATCTTGATTAGTTTTCAAGGACTTTATCATTTTTGTTCAAATGAATGTAATTGTTGTTATTCAAGGCAAATCATTATTTTTCATTTTCATTATTTAATAAGAACAAAATTTACAGTGTGATTGTATGTCCATTCTCCAAGAATTCATAGTGCTGTGATGCACCATGGGAAGAAGTGACCTCATATTTTTGACATCATAATGTAATGATCAAGTCACTGCGAGCTGTGTAGCAAGCGTCAATGTTGCATAAGTAGTCACCTGTTTGGTTGCACTGGTCCTATTTCAAGATTCTGTGAAATCTCAAAATGTTAAAAGTTTAATGTAATTAGCAAGGTAATTAAATGCTGGTAAAATAGTTTAGAAGCAAAATTAAGTTTTCATAAGATCCTATATATATATGACCAATGACAATTTACAACCTTTAGATGAACCTGTTGAACCAGGAATTTTTTTGTGTCTCTGGCCCACTATCACACATAACGTTGTCTCTGGCCCACTATCACACATAAAGTTGCCCTTGTAGAAGTATCTCACCTCAGTGACAATTGACAGTGGACATTTCTCCAAAGGCAGATATGAGTGATGTCCCTTTGTATAAAGTTAGAAATCAGTTCAGGTAAAGACATGTTGTACTTGGTAAGATGTTAATTCAGATTTGTCATACAGATTATTCAGGGACATAAAATACAAGAATTTTGTTGCTTTACAGTAAATGTAAACTATAACATGACACACCTAACAACTGCATTATTTCCATGTGTACCGTATATACTCGAGTATAAGCCTGTTCCCGTGTAAGCCGACCCCCCAAACTGAACAGGTATAAACACTAAAAAGTGCATGACCTGCATATAAGCTGAATTACAACTCCGAGGCATCTCAAGATGCATGAGGTAAGTTCTAAATGCATTTATTTAGGCAAACTTGTATTTAAAAAAATTACATGTATACTTATGTCGAGGTTGGCGTGCATGATTATTAAAAATAAATGGTATAAACTTCTTTGAAAAGTAAGTTATTTAATCTTCTGTTTTCTTATAAGAAAATTATGCTAATACCATATCAGTTGAGTTGTAGTTTACTTTGATGTAAGCGACCTTAAACTATACCTGTCAACTTTCATGCCAGGAGGAAAAAAAAAAAATATTATTGCTCCACGCCTACCTACCGATTTCATAATATCTTCAGATTTTTGCAGAGAACTCCTTATTATTACATTATGTCTTCTATTTTCATTTCTTCTAAACAAGAAAAGTCTTACATGTTCTGTTGTATCACCTGTGAATTACTGTTGTGACGAAATAGTTATTTTAGTATAAAGAATTTGCTTCTTCACTAAATAGAATATTAAGTTTAAATATTATTCATGTAAATTAATGATTTTTTTACCTCTACAATAATACAAATTTTGTTTAAAAAACCAGAACAAAAAAATAAACTACAACAATAAAATCGTTCACAATTGATTTCAATCCCAAGAATGATCACTACCAATGATGTAACTCCATATGCTATAGCTCCATTCCCACGAAAGAAACTTACATGAATGAACACCCGACATTTTTATACCATATATACCAATGTTAAACTGGTATAGTTATCGGTCAAAAGTCCCTCTTATCACAAGCCAGTTTCAGGGTTTTAATGATTAACTGGCCTATACAGCTGTCACAAAACGAAAGACAAATTTGCCATCTATCAACATAGGAGACACAGAAACATCAATCTTTCCATTGTGTGGAAAGTTATGTTTGTTCAGCTAAAACACAAAACTAAAATTGATTGATGTTAATCTTAGTTGATCTCTATGAGAATTATAGCCTTTATTATTACCACTCTTCATGAACATATAAATTTTGATGGTTACATACCTTGTACAAATAAAGGTGTGTACCTTTTTAAAAATATTACCTCAATTTGTAGGATCGCTTATATATCATTGAAAATGAGTAACTTGTGAGCGCATGATTCAACATAAATGAAACAGCTATTAAGAACTAGCTGAGGTGTTATCTGGAAGAATGAAATTTGGTCAAAACAATGAATAAAGCAAAATCTGCATCTGTGTTTTGAAAATAGGTAAGATTTAAGTGACGCTATGCACGCTTTGCACTGTTTAAATACTGTACATTATAGTTCAGCATGGTCTCCCTGGTAAACTCAACTGGCCTGTGAATTATGAAGTCTGTATTTACCTTTATTTAACTTTGTGTTGGAGAAATCAGAAAACATGCACATGCAAAATAATAACAAAATCAATCATAGTACTTTATAACAGTTTAATAATTGTTGGGTCACCGAAAGTTATTTTTTTTTTTTACATGCCTATGTCTTACAACACTGAAAAAAATATTATTTCATGTCCCAAGATTTACAGCCATAATAGTAGTCAACAAAAAGACCTAAAAACTGTCAAGTTTAGGCACTGGCACACTGATAAGCTGACCCCCCCCCCCTTCTTCCAGGCCTTTATTTTTTCCTAAATTATTCAGCTTATATGCGAGTATATATGGCAATTGTTGAAATTTGTTTTAACTGGAGAGCATATTATTCTAAATGACCTATAACCTTTTGAGTTCTTTACTGTGTAAAGGTAGCATTGTTTGTAATGGTGGATGAGGTGTCACTTTAAACCATTCCACAACCTTTAGACAACACCCGTTACACCTTTAATGCTCCTTGCCATACCAGCAGTTGGGTCATATAGTGTTACCTTGTTTGTGCATTTGTCCAGAACACTTTGGTTAAGCTTTACATTTGTGTCCTTTGAATGCATTTTCAGTTAATTCTAACAAAAAGCAGAAACCGTATGTCATGGCATTAAAAAATAAATTTTGTTAATTTGCTAAATTTTTTGCTATTCCTATACGAAAATAAATATTCTGAAAATATCAGTCCCTATATATAAATGTTGCATTATGGGGTTTATGGCCATTAGCATAGATTGATTGGAGACAGTAATGGCTACATGTGGTACATAATGGAGGTCAACTGTTAACAACAGATGTCTCTTTTGATCTGTCGCCATATTAATACATCCCAGTACATTGTCTATGTGTTGTTCACAGATGAGGTTGGTACATGTATAAACATGGTATAGCTGGTCTTCAGGGTGCTGATGTTTATTAATGTGGTTCCCTCAGCAACTGTCTGTGAGAAATGAGATGTATGTTCTTTTGAATCTGATCTCATATACTGTCTGTACTCACTTACAAGTCCAGTCCAACTGCAAACAACAAAGATCCTGATCTGCTGAAGCATAATGTGACTGCAGATCAGGGTCTATGCTGTTTGTTCTACTGGTTATTACCAATAAAGTGCACAGCCCTGGATCTGCTGGCACATTATGTGAAGGTAGATCTTGGTCTGTAAAGTTTGCAGTTGGACCTGTCTTATAAGTGAGTATATACGGTATATTCTCTTGAATGTGATGTCATATATGCAAAGAAATGCAATAATCATTTTGTCAGTAATAAAAAGAAGAAAAAGATAAAAGAAAGCTAAGAAGTTCCAGTCACATATCAGATTTCTAGCAGCAGTTTAACATGTCCACATATAGTTTACACAAGCAGTTAGGGCTCCATTACCAATATGATAAAATTACCACAGCTAATTACAGCTCTAAGTTAAGCTCTTACTTTAATTAGCAACAGATCTCCAATCTTTCTGTTACATATTCCAAACAACTGCCCTCTCCATCCTCCCTCTGGTACTCACATGCAGCCATAGATAAGGACCCAGAGGTCATACTAATAAAAAAGCTATGGGTAGATGTGCTAGCTTATTTGGTAGAGCATGGGACTTGTAATCCAATTCACACCTGTTGGATACTTGCCCAGGCAATCCTGAGGTTGGCTCCTTTGGTGTGTCATTGGGGAAAGGCAATTAGCTGCCACTTCCTCCGCATGATTTAGTCAATAAAGTGTCATTATATCCACCCACCTCGTCACAAACAAAGCAACACTTCCTGCTATGACTCCATGTGCAGAGCTTCATCAAAAACAGATAAAGGGTAATTTTGATGAAATATTTTGTATATTTCACCTTTGACACTGTCACATACCAGAATTCTAGCAGCAGTTCAACCTGTGACAGGTAGTCTGCAAAAGCTGTTGGGGTTCCATTTGATAAAATTACCAGAGCTAATTATGGGGCCTGAATTTGCTTCTTAACATTATTAGAAGCAGATACCCAAGGGAGTGGGAGCCAGAGCTGATCTCCCACCTGCAGACGGTTACTCCAAGGGGAATTTTAACTCTGCAATTTAGGAAGAGATCGTGGACAGATGGCAGGTATAGCAGTATTACCATTAAAGCATGGGGCTAATAATATCACTTTATTATATCATTAATTGTGAAATTTAGCAACTTGTTGGCAAAATAATTGCTGTTGTTGTTGTTGTTCTAGGGTTTAAAACCATTTTTCAGTACAAGATAGGCTATACATGGCGGCCAGTATAACTGGAGGAGGAAGAACCCTGGAAAACCCTGGGAAGAACCACCGACCCACAAGAAGCTACTGGCAGGCTTTCCCACATACCCACGCTAGCCGAGCCTTGGACTCGGACCCACGCAGACAGAGGTGAGATGGCAGTGATCTGGAACGGTGAGCGTTTTGGACCACTCGGCCACTCAGGACCCCCAAAATAATTGCCATTCTTTTTCTGGCCTATATTTTCACATTTGAAATATATCCTTGTATTTTCAAATGTGAAAATATAAGATTTCCCATCATGCCATGCAACATTTGGTTATGTGTGTCTACAGAAGTTATGCTGCCAGCAGTGAAAGTCAGCACTTTGAGCAAATAAGTAGGAACGTCATTCCATTTCAGGTGTGGAAATTATTATTTTGCTTAAGAAATTTTATGACACCATTTACATATCTGTGAAGTGATTTCCTTTTACTTCCTTGACAGCATTAATAAACCCACATTGTTGCTTTGTGGTTGAATGTGATCAGATAATTTATAAAATGTCACAAATGTAATTTACTGTGACAGATTAGGTCATCCCAATCATACTGCACCCTGGAGTCACTGACAATTATATTGTCAGCCTCAATGACAATGCTGAAGAGCAAGTTTAATCTTCTAAGCTTGATTCAGGAGCTAGTCTGATATATATATATATATATATATATATATATATATATATATATATATATATATATATATATATATATATATATATATATATATATATACACATACATACATGTACATACATATATATATATATACTGGATATATTTATTTCATCTTTCTTTTAACTCATGGCTTGCTATTCATTAAAATATGTTTTTGTACCATGTGATAAATAAAGTCCACCTCAGATGCAGGAGATTGCAGATTCGAACCCCAGCCGAGTCATACCTAAGACTTACAAAAATGGTACTAACAGCTGCCATGCTTGGTGCTCAGCATTAAGAGGTTAATGTTAGGACTGATCAACCTGGCATCAGGATAATGTGTCTGGGTGGGACATGATGCTAGGTGTTGGCAGCATAATGGCCCAGTGCTAGATATCACAATAAACTGCCAAGCTGCAGACATCATAGCAATATGACTGAAAAAATTGTTAAAGCTATGTTAAAAATCCATATCTCACAGACACAGACACACACACACAGACACACACACACACACACACAGAGTATTGTGCTGATGAATAAATACAACTACTACCACTACTACTTTCAACACATAATATGATACTGTTGATTGTCCAAATTCGAGTTCAGTATTTTAAGTTTTGTCATGGGGCTTCGGGGTGGGAGGTGGTAGACATACTGGTACATCATTAGGGGGCAGGGACCAGTTTTTATATACAAATTATACAAACTTAATGCCGCAATCAGTAACCTAGTATAAAAAATCATAAAAAATAAAATACACAAGACAGGTAAAAAAGGTACATTGGATACCTATATTAAAACAAGCATAAGAATATTATACACTTGACCAGAGAAATCAATGGCAGTTCATAGTGGAAGAAGTTTATGCACCCCAACCCCAAATCTATATCTGCAATTTTCAATTCCAAATCTATATCTGCAATTTTCATGTCCGAAGGTCATTTTCGACACGATGTGATGCTCACAGTACAAACACAAGCCCTTTTCCTAGATGACAATTCTGCAAAACAGTGTGTACTAAACAGGCTGATGCAATTGAAAATAGTTGTCATCCAAGCCGTTTCTGAGATATTCTACTTGCCCCAAACCCATGTGTGACTGCTATGGGAGGCTAGCTCTTCTTCCTAGCTGATTATTGGTATTTCACTATCAACATACTACAGAGTAATTAAGGAAGGTGTACGTGCCTGACATCAATTTCAAGAACAACACAAGCCCAAAACATCTAGTTCACAAATATATCTTTAATTAGTAAACAATAATGGCTGAAAAAGTCTCACCATAGCTTTAAGTTAAGAAATTTGCCAGGGGCTAATTTACCAAACTGGACCCTGCCACCTTTAATCGACAGTCCTAATATAATAAAGGACATGTAACCCTTGTATTTACCAGATATGTCCCCTTGATAAGTTGTTTTGACCAGCACCTACTTAAAGCAACTGGACATTGGTCATTGGAGTTTTCAAATACAATTATGTTGACTTGTTTTTTATTTGTTTATCCATTGAACTGCTAAATAAAATACCATAAAGAAGTTATATTCAGAGAGTACTAGTTCTAGTTTTACAGTTTGCTTGTCAGACATTAAATATGCTACCAACTGAGCTTAATTTAGAAGTTACTACCTGTAGGTCTAATTTACACATCGTTTCTTTGTCAGACAATCAATAGAGGTGTTGTCAACTAAGCTTGTTTAGTCGATTTTGTTGTCATAATTGTTTAAACACTATATATCCACCAAACACGAGACAAAAGATGTGTGAAAGCTCATTTCCTGTACATATCAAAACCCAATAACTAAACAGTTGCATTAGGGATCGTACCACAGACAGAAAACAGTCTTGCAGCTAATAAGCACATGATAGCTTTAGAACAAAATATGTGATGCCTAGGCCCAAATTGAAAAATAAAGATACTTGCAATGATAGCTAACATTTATTATCATAATCTTGGATTTATTTGGGGGACCTGATCAAATGAAACTTCACCATTCAAATGCTCATTAATTAGGTATTACATATTTTCAAGGTAGTTAGTCATAAGGTTGACAGTGAATAAAGAATTTTTAAAGAATAGAGTGGAAAATACTGTTGTTGCTTGAAATTCTATAGTATTGATTTCTGAAGGAAAAAATTATTCCTGTTTATACATAATATATAATAAGAAGTTTGAGAGAAAATTAGCACTGTCCACCATTACCAATAGTGATCTATCTAATTATGGATATGCTTCCTACACCAACCAGCTTAGCTGACATGTAGGTGTATTAAGTATCCCAAAAAAATAGTTTCAAACACTCGGCCCCGTTACTTTCATTTGTTCTGATCACTTGCTTCGGTTAATGTTACATTTATGTCTTGAATCTAATTTGAACTAATTAAAATTCTTCATGAAATGTTTTAACATGTGCTTTTGAAAATGTAAAATTGCCCATGCTTATTGGAACACTTCCTGGTTTTTGTCAAATTTTAAATTTCAGAGGTGCAAAGTCATTTCACACTAAAACTCATAAATTTCAGAGGTAAGTAAATCTTGCATATAGTCTGCAATGCCTAATTGCCTAAATGGAAGAGATCAGTTTCGAAAAAGACCTGAACTTAATTTTTATTTTTAAGGAAACCAGTTAATCATGGTAGGATAATCGTAACATTAAAGTAGCAGCAAATCTGGAACGAAAAATGACAATTGTTGCGGTACATTTATTAATGATATCTATCAATGTTTGGTTTTTCTTGTCATGACATCTACTTTCATTGATTTTACATTCACATATATGGTGCCATGTTATATTTCTTGAAAATCTGTCTTGCAAGAACAAGTAGAATTTCAGAATCTCTGAGATATATGAAGACAGAAGAGTATTGATTTTAAAAAAAGCTTTAATTTTAACTAATGTTTTTGTGCCTTAAATTGCATATGGCAGTGATTGAGAAAAAGTGCTTTGTGTGGGTGGAGATGCTTTCCTTGGGTAGAGATGCTTTCTGTGGGTGGAGTGACCTAAGACGTTGTTCTGGGAAATTTGTAAAAGAATGTTGCAGATCTATTACATCTAGAATAAGACGGTATTAGGGTCTCACTAATAGTATGCAGTAAGGGATTTATCCAATGTAATTTAATTAAGGCGCTCTGCAAGAATATATTTCTTGAATGCAAAGATGTAATATTGATTTAATTCTTGGCTTATGGCTTGGCAAATAAGAAACAATATGGTTCATTAATATTTAGAAAATAACATCAAGTTGACATCTGGATGAAATTAGTGAAGATTGTATTAATTATAGAAGCCACTCTAACTGTTGAAGAAATTCACTGGATTGGTAATATGATGTTATCTTTATGTAGGAGACAATCAAAAGTGCCATCTTTCAGAGTAAAGATGACAACCAGTCTGACATGCAGAAGCAGAGGCAATATATATTCCAGTCTTGGTTTAGATAGGGAGAGCATGGAAAGAAATTTGTTCCAAAGCATTTTTTGTACATTCTGGCATGTGGTACCATTTATCGTGTTGTGTTGCAAATCATGCAGGTTGTTTTATACATCATACATGAGAAGCACTGCTTAGTAAATGGTTAAAGCAGATTGTTTCTTGATCAGATAATTCTTTTTTTAAATGGACCTATGACTTGTACAGAAATGCACAAAGACATGGTGGGAAATTGCAAAATGCTTATCAAATATTCCTCTGTTTTAGCATTGCCAGTGTTAAAAGTTGACCAGATAAATGAACAAAGACATTTTCATTTTCATATAAAAAAGACATTGAAGTACAGTTGTTATGTTTATTAGCATTACAGTAGCATATGAAACATTTTTAAAAGGGTTCAATCTGGCATGACTTATGGAACAACAGACTTTGATATTAAGTATGCTTCTCCTTTGGAAAGAATGTTTAATGGACCATTGTAAAATAATGGATTATAGTAATAATGGACTATAGTAATATAATGGACTAGTAATATAATGGACTTGAGTAAAATAATGGACTATAGTAATATCATGGGCTATAGTAAAATAATGGACTATAGTAATATAATGGACTAGTAATATAATGGACTCAAGTAAAATAATGGACTATACTAATATCATGGGCTATGGTAAAATAATGGACTATAGTAATATCATGGGCTATAGTAAAGTAATGGACTATAGTAAGATCATGGGCTATGGTAAAATAATGGACTATAGTGAAATAATTGACTACAGGAATATATGGGCTCGAGTAAAATAATGGACTATAGTAATATAATGGACTATAGTAATATAATGGACTAGTAATATAATGGACTCGAGTAAAATAATGGACTATAGTAATATCATGGGCTATAGTAAAATAATGGATTATAGTAATATCATGGGCTATGGTAAAATAATGGACTATAGTAATATAATGGACTATAGTAAAATATAATGGTCTATAGTAATATCATGGACTATAGTAATATAATGGACTATAGTAATATAATGGACTATAGTAAAATATAATGGTCTATAGTAAAAGACTAATGAGAGAATGTACTATAGTAATATAATGGACTATAGTAATATCATGGGCTATGGTAAAATAATGGACTATAGTAATATCATGGGCTATAGTAAAATAATGGACTATAGTATTATAATGGAGTATAGTAATATAATGGACTATAGTAAAATATGATGGACTATAGTAAAAGACTAGTGAGAGAATGGACGTTTGTAATATAATGGACTATGCAGTAGATTTTGTTGGTTTAACATCATTTATTAGCACATTATAGGCTATACATGGTGGCCAGTATAATTGGTGTAGGAAGAAGTTTCTGGGAAAATCCCCAGTAAGAACCACCAACTGACATTAACATCCTCGTAAGCTTTCTCATGTATTTGGTAAGATGAGTGCATTAGACCACTTAGTCAACTGTGGCCCCAACAAAATAGTTCTAATATAATGGCCTGTACTAAAATAATGGACCATGGTAAAATATTGTACTATCCACTGTTTTCAGGTGATGTTACGAAACGTGTGTAATTTCATACCCATCATTTTGATTCTCTAGCCATGCAAAATGGTATCAAACAACATTGTTATTACTACATAATTGTGAAGACATTTCTCATTTTGTGCGTAAGGATATCCTTAGGTACATCACATTCTGTTGGTCATGTCAGCTTCACAAGACTGAAGGCATGACTTTTTCCCTTTTTTTCTTCAAGTAAAACATTTAAATTTCAACCATCTTTGTTATTTTTTCATAAAAATAATTATCGATCAACAATTAATTGGATACACAAACAAGTAGAAACATGTAATGATTTTCAATTTTCATAGGCTGAAATCAATCATTTGGTTGTCATTCAAATTTTAAAAGCCAATCATCAATTTCTAAAAGCATTTCAAGAAAACTCAGTTTTGACATTTGGCACAAAGTAATGTTCTGTTAGGTACATATTTTGTTTTAATAAACTGAAGATGAAATTTCATTAAACAGTTCTGGCTTTCATTCAGTATCATTGGACGTCCATCATCTCCACCCAGAATACAATATATGACTGGTTTGTCAGCTGTCTTTGGCACAAGCATTTCTTTTCATGAAAAAGTATTTGTACATAAAAGTTCTGGCATAATACACATGCTATGAAATTTTAATTCTGTAATTGATATTGTCTTGATGATCATTGTCTGAAAATACTCTTTCACAATCGCAATCTTAGGAACATCATGAAAAATATTTTAAAAATATAAATATTGTCTGTTTGTCAAAAATAACTGCATTTGTATGTGATAGCAGAATGCATGATTACGATTCAGCTTCACTATTCTGTCTTTCGATATAAGCCATGGAACTTCCAGCTTTATACTTTACTTTCGTGCACTTAATTTCAAGTATAATCTATGTACAGTATTATTTCGATGAAGTAAATATCCTTATCGACAATTAAATCAGATTTTTATCTTAATATATGTGATGACTGATATTGAGGGAGGTCTGTTAGGGACTCAAAATGGCAGCATAAGGTATTTGTGTACACGCGCGTGAGATCTGTGAAAACAACCCATAGTAAAATAATGGACTAGAATTATATTATGGACTATAGAGTAGCAATATATAAACTATACAGTAGTAATAGACTATAATAAATAATGGATAATAGTGAAATAGTTTATAGTAAAAATATGGACTATAATAAAATAATGAACCTTGGTAAAATAATGGAAAAAACTAAAGTAATGGACTATGGCAAAATAATGGTCTATAAGTACAATAGGTCCGATTTACATGATATGAAGTTTGGGAGATAGTTTACATCAGGCTGTGTTCTTATAGCACATGTCCTACATAAATCTGTTTTAACTGAACTTGTCCACTGTTGAGATATGTGAAGCAGGTGAGAAATAAAATTTATCAGGTCCAGTTCTTTGGCATCCACAGTGTACATCACTATTATTTCATTGATATCTTTAACATGGCTGAATTTTAAAAAATGCGACTTCACTCAGGAGATCTAATACTGACATTATTCATCACTATGTCAATATTTTTAATTTTAAACTAGAATGTTTCTCATACTTAGACCAATAAATTAGTAAGGGCTTAAAGGAACACTAGATACATAAATGTATTACTAATGAGGTAACTTTGTTAAATAAGAAATTATTATTATTACTATTATTATTATTATTATTATTGTTGTTGTTGTTGTTGTTGTTGTTGTTATTATTATTAAAATGTAAAACTGCTGTCATGGTCACTACGTATTTCAGAAACAAAAAGTGAAAAAGCTATGACATTACCATATTTGGTGTATCTTTTTGATTGATTTGATTTGATTTAGTGAACTTAAAGAATTTCTTGGCTCAGAAAACCAGTCTGCCCTTGTGATGGGCCAGAGGCCCACTTTTCTATATATAAACAATTTACAAGAAAACAACGAGAAAATTTAAGGGGCCACATAAAATTGATCTGCAGATTATCTTTTGATATTGTTCTTGGAATAGCCTTACTTTGATTGCAGTAGTTATTTTGAGGCCCATTCAAAAATGAATGTAGTTTAACTAACTAGATCTGTTTTACTTTTCTGGCAAATTGATGCCTGCCCATCCAAGTGAAACCCATGATGCCGTCCCATCCAAGTGAAACCCATGAGTTATGTTGGACATATTTTCTTTCTTCAATAACATTGTTGATCATAAAGTAGGTTCAGGCATGTTCAGTTTAACATTTTATTTATTTTATCAAAACATTTATTCCTCAAAACATAACCATCTGCTTCCAATTCATCTAAGCAGCCATGTTGATTGATGTAGTGCAGGTTTTCTGTTACATAATCAGATGAAATGCTTGTGCCCTGTGCTAATGCAGGTGGCTCCACTATTTATGGGATATTTAATTTCTCTCTTTGAAGTTTCCTTGCACACACTTGTCAGTGTTAAAGACAAGTGTATGTACAAGTACAGGTTCTTGAACAGAGTTGTGGTTTAATACACACTTGTCAGTGTTAAAGACAAGTAGATATACAAGTACAGTCTCCTGAACAGAGTTGTGATTTACTACATACATGTAATAGTTAAAGACAAGTGGATATACTAGTACAGGTTCTTGAATAGAGCTGAGGTTGTTCTGGAGTACACATCTCTGACTTGTAGATATATACTTAGAAGATATGTTACTTTTATTGGCAGAAAGGAAAGTACAACAAAGGGACTTTGCTTTATTTAATATAGTAAACTTTATACTGAAAATGTATTGGGAAAAGAATGTGATCATGTGTTTGTGATTGGCTTGGTTTGGTGTTTTATAGCACAGAAATGCAAGTAGGATATTTAGGTTGGAAGCAATTGGATTAAAGATCTAGGATACACTATGATGGCCATGATAGTTGACCTGGGCCAATCTGATGGTAGAATTATAAATCACACCCTTTTCTGAGTCACCAATTGTTACACGTATGACATTGCATTGGTCCTGTCCCCTAATGGTTAGAGTGTCCGCCTTGGAAGCATGAGGTCGTGGGTTCGAACCTGGCCAACTCATATCAAAGACTTACAAAACTGGTACTAACAGCTGCCTCGCTAGGCGCTTAGCCTTAAGAGGTTAGTGTTAGGACTGGTCAGCCTGGTGTCAGGATAGTGTGACTGGGTGGGACATGATGTTACTGTTACATGTCTTCAGCATGATGCCCCAGTGCTAGACATCACTACAAACTGCAGCCACACTGCAGACATAGTAATATGACTGAAAAATTGATAAAGCTATGTTAAAAATCCTAATCACACACACACACACGCGCATGCACGTATGCACATGTACACACACACACACATGCATACACATGCATACACATACAGACACACACAAACACATGTCGGTCCTATCCAACATCCCCTAGTGTTTGGATGGGTGGAGGGGACAGGGTTTGAAGAGTTCAAGAGTTGTTTGACAGTGTCCAATATTTCATGTAAAAATGACAATAGTAAGGTGAGATTGTATGGCATGAAATTTCTGGTACAACTTCTTGCTCAAGATTAACAGAGCAACTTTGAATTACTTTAAACCTCCAAATATAGATTTTTACAAATTCTAGCAGCTATTATTGTTACAAAAGGATTATATTTAGCTGCATTTGGTCTGAAATAGCTGAGTTTTTAGTTTTAAATGGCAAAGACCAGGCCAAATATCAACTTGTCATGAAATATTTTTCTTGAAAACTGATCTTTTGTCCTGTAAGAATAGTCTTAAGGTATGCTTGTGTCAGTATTTTTATCTAGCACCACTCTCTGAAACTGTTTAATGCAACTTTTTAAATTATTATTTATGGATGATTTCAGGGATGATATAGTCAGATGCGCAAGAAGTGCATATTCAGCAGGAATTGGATTGATTGACGTGAATCTGAACCTTATGCAGGATGTTGCATCTTGGGAAGACTTAATGTTGACATGTAATTATATTTCAGTCTCTTTTTCTTTAGGAGCTTTGGAATTATTTCAAATTAATATCCTCAATGTAAAAGCTTATGAATACCCTCTCTGAATTTTCACCTACCTTCTAATGGTAAAGAAGACATCTGCAGAAAAAGTAACTTTAATTGTGCTGTCAGGTTTCAGAGAGTGTTTTGATATAAAATCGATGTAGTTTATTAGCAGAATCTGCAGATTTGTAGTGGACTGTAAAATAGATTGATGTTTATAATGAAGAAACTCAATTAGTTTCAGCGAATAGTATTCACTCATTACACTACCTTTACATATAATCATACTTTATGATCATATTTGCCTTATAATAGGAGTCACACTATAACAAAGTGCCTTATAGTGAGGGAGTGATCTGTGTAGAGCTGTGTAGTCTATCTTGCATCTGTCACCTTACCTTAATGTGCTTAATATCCAATTAATTTGTTTAAAACCTACTAGAAACTATCATCTGTACTTGGAAATAAGTCGAGTCGTACTGCAAAAAACAATGATCTACCATAGCGTACTGCATCTGCATATAATGGTCTATGTTGTTTGTTCTACTGATTATTCCTAACAAACTGCACAGACCCAGATCTGCTGGAGCAATATGTAATAAAAGATCTGGGTCTGTGCAGTTAGCTGTTGGACTCTTCTTACAAGCGAGTACATATGGTAACAGTGCAGTTGGGGTACAGTATATTTTCAAGGGTACCTGAATGGGGGACAACTGGGATGAACATGTCTACCTATTTTTTATCGTGTTAATTATGAATACATTGATTGATTGTCCAAGTCCAAAAGGTGCCATCTCATGTTAAATAAAACGTTGCATGTTAAGGGGTATTTTATAGGGTCCTGTGGTATAAAAATGAACCTCAGTCTGAGGGTAAAGGATTTAAAAATTATGCTGAATTCTGATTTTCAGCAGTTTGCACCTGAAAATATTATTTCCAGTTGACTGTTTTTTTTAACCACATTGATGGCCCTTAGGATCCTATTCTCATTTACCCAATACAAAGTCCTAGACTTCTTTCTTTGATTGTTTTGTGACCGCTCCGCTCACCCAAGTGGTTAGGACATCCAACACAGATGCAGGAGGTCACAGGTTCAAACCCTGGCTGAGCAATACCAAAGACCTATACAAATGGTACTAACAGTTGCCTCACTTGGTGCTCAGCATTAAGAGGTTAGTTTTAGGACTGGTTGACCCGGTGTCAGGATAATGTGACATGGTGGGATATGAATTTACATCTTTGTGGCACAATGCCCCAGTGATGGACATCAATATAAACTGCCACACTGCAGATACTGTAGCAATATGACTGAAAAATTGTTAAAGCTACATTAAAAACCCAAATCACACACACACACAGACACACACACATATATGTACATACACACACACACACAAGCACATACACACACATTCTTTCTTTTGTTTTTTTTTTTTATAAAAGAAAGTATTATAGAAAAAACTTCATTACAGTGATATTCCATGCTGCATGAACAAACATCTGTGTTGGCTTTGGCAATAATTTGAAATTCTGATTTCCTTTAAAACATTTTATATCAGCAAAATCTTGCAGTTTCAGAGTGGCATGGGAAATGGTATATCTTGATAGCTTTTGGAATTAAGTAATTTGTATCAGTTTTGCAGCCACTAGCTAGATTTATCACAATTGCAAGAAAGGCAGTGTGGGAATTTTGTTTATCTTGATTTGGGTGGCATTTAGCAATTTACAAAGAATTCTCATCCTGCAGTTTAATCAGAGATTTGGCAGCTTGAATTGATTTGAATGAAATACTGAAATAAACAAAAGTATTCATTACATTCACATTGAAAAAGCTGCAGCATGTTTCTGTTTATTTGCCTTGATAAATTTCAAGTGTGTTTCAAATCATTTACTTCATTCTTTGGAATAGGTGCCAATGATGTGCTACACATATGGTTGATGCATTTCTACTTGCAACTATGCAATACTGCATCATTCTGTCACTCTGGTGTGAAGACCCATAACTGACAGGCTTAGAGGGCGAAGTTTGAATTCTTAAGTTTTGGGTTTAATTTCATATGCTGGCTAATTGTTTTTCCTCATGTCCACCGTTAAACCATAAGGGACCATATTGTTCTGAGCTTCGAGTCTTGGGCTTGGCCAATGTGGGAATGTGAGAAAGCTTGCCAGTGGGTTGGTGATTCTTTCCAGGGCTTTCCCCGAGTTCTTCCTTCACCAGTTATGGTGGCCACTATGTATAGCCTATGGAGTGCTGAAAAATGGCATTAAAATCCATAACAATAACTATATGTCCATATCTCCACACATCTGTACCTCCATTTTGATGCATATTACTAAAGTTAGAGTCTTGAAATTATACACACTTAGTTTTAAATAGATGACCTGATTTGATTTTCAGATCACAAAAGCAATTTTAAAATGTTTAAAAATTTGTGACCTTCTTAACTTTGTTGACAATTTCTTTACACTGAATCTGCATCTGAGGAATAATTATTTATTTAAAAAATTTGACAGAACATGGATTTCTTCAATTGCAATTTATACGAAGTATGAATTGTGTATTTAATGACTATGAACAAGGATTCAGTAATATGTTGTGGACTAAAATAATTTACCATAATAAAAATAGCCTGTCAGCAATGAATTAATTTTCTAGATAACTCAAATGAATGAAGAATACAGAAATAATATTTGCCATATAGGCAGGTGTCAAGTGAATTGTGAGAAATTCATTAATTTATTTAAAACTACCATACACAAGTTGTCTGACTGGCTGTTGACTTTGTTGGCTAAAAATGTAAAATTTTGCAATATTGTAACTTTACAGTGATGTGAAAACTTAATTCTATTTTAAAAATGGGAGATTTATTAGAATTTAGTGATAATTGTTCTGAACAAACTTTGTCACCATCACTTTTGTATCAGATATAATTATAAAATTGTCTTCATAAAAAATCATGCAGAAATCCTCAACAGAATTTAGCAACTTCTCATTGGTATCACTGCAGTTTTTCTGCTTTACCATTCATTTCAAATTTTGTTTTTTGTGTGTAAAGATTTTTTAGAATATACATGCATGATTTCTAATATTAAAAAAAAAGCCTACCTTGAATCCTGTTCCTTTTTTTTAGTAAGAACCTAATGTTATCAGGTCAAATAATCCTAATTCTGGATTAATTAACTCCAAAAGTCTTGGATTGATTAACTCCAAAACACTCAGATTAATTAACTCCAAAAGTCTCAGATTAAGTAACTCCAAAAAGTCTTGGATTGATTAACTCCAAAAGTCTCAGATTAAGTAACTCCAAAAAGTCTTGGATTGATTAACTCCAAAACACCCAGATTAAGTAACTCCAAAAAGTCTTGGTTTGATTAACTCCAAAAGTCTCAGATTAAGTAACTCCAAAAAGTCTTGGATTGATTAACTCCAAAAGTCTCAGATTAAGTAACTCCAAAAAGTCTTGGATTGATTAACTCCAAAGCACTCAGATTAAATAACTCCAAAACACTCAGATTAAGTAACTCCAAAACACTCAGATTAAGTAACTCCAAAACACTCAGATTAAGTAACTCCAAAAAGTCTTGGATTGATGAACTCCAAAAGTCTCAGATTAAGTAACTCCAAAAAGTCTTGGATTGATTAACTCCAAAACACTCAGATTAAGTAACTCCAAAAGTCTCAGATTAAGTAACTCCAAAAAGTCTTGGATTGATTAACTCCAAAACACTCAGATTAAGTAACTCCAAAACACTCAGATTAAGTAACTCCAAAACACTCAGATTAAGTAACTCCAAAAAGTCTTGGATTGATGAACTCCAAAAGTCTCAGATTAAGTAACTCCAAAAAGTCTTGGATTGATTAACTCCAAAACACTCAGATTAAGTAACTCCAAAACACTCAGATTAAGTAACTCCAAAACACTCAGATTAAGTAACTCCAAAAAGTCTTGGATAGATACTATTCGGTTCAGTAGTCCTCACTGTTTTAATGTTGCTGCATAAATATGGAGGGTGCATAAAGAATAGTCTCACAAGTTCAGTCCAACTGCAACAACATAGACCCTGATCTGATACTGCATAATGCACTGGCAGGTGAAGTCAATGTTCTACTGATTACACTTGAAATGCATGGACTCCCATTTAAATGGAAATGTTGATCCCTACTGGCGGTTGAGTATACAATTGGTGTATCAAATAAAGTTCTCTATCTTTCTGAATGGTCATGGGTTCGATCCCCGGTCAAGTCATACCAAAGACTTACAAAACTGGTACTAACAGCTGCCTTGCTTGGTGCTCAGTATTAAGAGGTTAGTGTTAGGACTGGTCGGCCTGGTGTCAGGATAATGCGACTGGGTGGTACATCGTGCTATATGTCTGTGGCATGATGCCCCAGTGCTAGACATCACTATAAACTGTCACACTGCAGACATCGTAGTGATATGACTGAAAAATTGTTAAAGCTACGTTAAAAATCCAAACCACACACACGCACACACACACTTTCTGAATAATGTTGCAACTAGAAAGTTCAGAATCAGACTGCATTTTTTCTATTATATGATAATGAACACAATTTATGTTGTTTCTAGGTGGTTAAAGTGTTTAAATAATGGGGTCTCGTTCTTATTACAAATATCCCTGAGGTGATTTTTTTCTCGCTTGGAATTCACTTTTTCTGTCACCTACATACATGCCACAAAGTGGGCAGGTGAGTAATTTAGTAAAATTACATGTGGTACAATGCTGTCTTAGTGTTGATGTATATTGGAGGTATTTTAGATTTTCACACAAACGTTGCATTTAACAGTTTCACAATCCGATACTTTTGCTTGGGAAAGTTTTACCCATAAAACCTGGGTGTTTGCTTTGAACATAGCCCTTATTAAGTGATTGCTTAATTTAAACCAATTTCTCTGTGCAAAGACTGGTTCCTTTTGGAGTAATATGTTCTATCGATTACACCTAACAAACCTCATAGACCCAGATCTGCTGGTGCATGGTGCTATTTATAACTGGACTTAACTTTTAAGTAGAACAAACAATGTAAAACTTAGTATTTTATCTCCACTTCTGTTTCAAAACACTGTTATTTCAAACATTTTGTTTCATTCTTCCAATACCACAGGGGGCCCCGAGTGGCCGAGTGGTCTAAAGCGCTCTCCATTACGGATCACTGCCATCTCACCTCTGTCTGCGTGGGTTCGAGTCTCGGATTCAGCCAATGTGGGTATGTGAGAAAGCTTGCCAGTAGCTTCTTGTGGGTCAGTGGTTCTTTCCGGGGTTTTCCCGGGTTCTTCCTCCACCATTAATACTGGCCACCATGTATAGCCTATCGTGTGCTGAAAAATGGCATTAAACCCTACAACAACAACAACCAATACCACAGTTTTCATATTTTATGCTATTCTCAATATGTCACATTTTGTACATGAAATGTTTCTCATTATATGTTGCGGTTTGGTACACAACATGGTCAGTGGTTTTGTTTGGACTGTTCAGTGGAATTAGAATGTGATAATTATTTGGACTACAATATTGTTCTGGAAGTAGTTCTGAATGATACCATCTCCACATCATCATGATTCCTGGCGGACCAGTACATTTCTGGTTTTAAAATTTATACAGGACTTTTCATTCTTTTGGACTTTCAAAGAACTTTTATTGGGATTATTTTTATTCACTTCATAATGCTTAGGTTCCTCTCCCACTTTCATTTATGACTTTGATAATGAAATTATTTGTTAAGTTTTACAAAACTTGTTGTTTTTACTTTTTTCTATTACTTAGTCTATGACCATAGTGTCATAAAAATATGTTGCATGAAGTGCTCAAATAACCCATTCAAATCTTTACAGGTTTCACTGTCTAGTTTACCTGAAAAGAGCTGCCCTTAGAATTGTCTATTTTCGATCTTAATCTTATTTAAGTTTAGTATTTATTTATTTACCTTCTTTACAAATTGATTTGTTGTTGCTGTTGTTTTGTGTGTAATGCCATTTGTCAGTACAGGATAGGCTGTACAAGGCAGCCAGTACAACTGGTAGAAGAAGAACCTGGAATATCCTAGTAAGAACCACCTAACCAGAGGAAGCTACTAACAGCTTTCTCACATACCCATATTGACTAAGCCCAACACTCAAACCCATTCAAACAGGGGTGGGATGACAGTGATTGTGATAGTGACAGTGATACAGGCATGCACTTTAGACCACATGGCCTGGAGGGGTCCCTCTGTGCAAGTTGATAATTTATTGCTTAATTGTGTTGATAAGATTTTAACCCCCAGAAATTAGTCAAACAAAAATATTACATTAGCAGCCATCAGTCTTTTTTCATTGCAAATTGTATTGCCAGAAATGTTATTTTAAACTGGAAATCAAATGCCATCTTAGTTTCTGTCCCCTTTACCAGCTTGTGCCATTGCTTAAGACAACATAGTTATTGATAGTCATAGACTAAAGAAATAGTCAGCAGTCTTTAAGATTTTTCTTTACAAATAAAAGCGCATCCAGAGGTGCATGAGTCAAGATTTGCAGGACATGGGACAAAAAATGTGAGACTGCGCTCAAAGGGCAACACTGCATATAACATTGATGTTAACTAAATCTCATAGACACTGATCTTCAGGGTAAAAAAAAATACAGACGAAGCAGCAGGTGGAAAATGTTTGCTACCAAATTTCTAATCTGGTGCAAATATTTTACCTAAAAAATCTTTAGACTGAACTGATCCATATCTTATATAATACCAGTATCATCACTGTTTATTTTGATCGTCACCCTTCTAGAAAATGCCATGAATTCCTGAAAGCAATTTCCACCTTTATCTTCACCTGAAGGAAGGTGTTTGATAGACTTTTTTATCAGTAAGCTTCAGACTTTGTGTCACTGGGACATATTCTCTTCTTTTAAAGACTGGCCACTGTAGTGGCCTAAGTGGTCAGGGCATCTGCAACAGATGCAGGAGGTTGTGAGTTCAAACCCTGGCTGAGTCATAAAAAAGACTTATAAAAATGGTACTAGCAGCTTGCTTGGTGCTCATCATTAAGAGGTTAGTGTTAGGACTGGATGGCCTGGTGTCAGGATCATGTGACTGGATGGCCTGGTGTCAGGATCATGTGACTGGGTGGCCTAGTGTCAGGATCATGTGACTGGATGGCCTGGTGTCAGGATCATGTGACTGGGTGGGACCTGATCTTGGACATGATACCCCAGTGCTTGACAACAGTATAAACTGTCACACTGCATATATGGTAGCAATATGACAGAAACATTTTAAAAACTATGTTAAATTCTAAATCACACACACACACACACACACACACACACACACACACACACACACACACACACACACACACTTAAAAACTCTTGTTGCAAAATTATGTTTTACCAGGGTTTATCCAGATAGCAGAACCATAATATAAGAAGTTAAGGTTCCCCAAAATATGTTTGTTTCCTTTTGCACTGATTTTAAAATTAAGGTAGGTATTTTTTGCATGTAATATTATATAGTGCTTCAAGTACTGGGCAAAACCAGCTCTATTAGATCCACAAATCAATTTTCAAGAATTTTTTGTTTTTTAAATTTAAAAGTTAATTTAAACAAAAATACATCATATATATATATATATATATATATATATATATATATATATATATATATATATATATATATATATATATATATATATATATATATATATATATATATATATATATATATATATATATATATAATGAATAGATATAATGATAGATTTGTTTATATGATGTACTAAATGCTTCAAGTACTGGACAACACCAACTTAATTTGCACCTATCAATTTTGGAATCTTTAATATTTTAGTTTTGTTTTTTGTTTTATTTTTTTACAGGGAAAGGGATAATGCTAGGGTTGGCACTGAAAGATAAAGTTGGCTTACTGGAAACATCTTTTGGGGGCCTAATTAGCTACTTGGTACTGTTTTTTCTGATGCTTTATCATGGTCTTATTATTTGTGGTGAACAGCTGTAGACTAAACAAAAACAAACTGAATTCATAGTATTCCATGGTATATACAACTTTTGTTTCATTTAAGGATAAAATAGGAGACTAATTCAATTAACAACTAGTTGATTGGAATGGTTGGGGAATGAACTCTGTCCATATTTTGGACTGCATTATTAAAGCCTCTGTTGTTGTTTAGAGTTTTGTTTTGATTTGGGGTTTCATGGCACAGTGCTGAGGCAATTTAAGTAAAATGCCTTGCCCAAGGATGCACCATGGTAGCCAATCCAGGCTGGTCCAATGGTAGGATTCGAACCTGCACACTTTTGGTTGCGATTCTGGAATGCTAACCTCCGTTTCACCTGTCCTCAAAGGTTGTCTCTTATTACATGCAGGAATGATGCATAGGGCCTATTGTACATTCCCACAATTTTTTTCGAATTCAAAGCATATTTATTAATTGTTTTGCTATTTTTCATTGCATGTGTTGAGAGCTTCAAGTTGGGATATGGTATACACTTGGTGTTTGGTGTAAGGTCATGCATGAGTAATGACTGTGTAATAACCTGTGGCAAGCTTGTCAGACATGGGCAGGATGCTGATATGTTACATTGTTAGAGGTGAGAAGTTTCCTTTCCTGTTATCAGGCTACCCAGGTGTTGTCAGTCAAGCAGGAACTTTCCATTCACTTGCACTGATGTTTCTAGAATGCAGAGATTCAAGATGGATTTCAAAGGTGATTACTACACCATATTCAAAGATATCTTACCATTACATTCATATTAGATATGTATAGTGATATACATATTGTTATACATGTACTGCAAGCCTTGTTTATATTGCCAACCGCTATGGTGGCCTAGTGGTTAGAGTGTCCACCTTGGATGCAGGAGGTCGCATATTCGAACTCCAGCCAAGTCATACCAAAGACTTTTAAAAATAGTACTAACAGCTGCCTTGCTAGGTGCTCAGCATCAGGAGGTTATTGTTAGGACTGGCCGGGCTGGTGTCAGGATAATGTGACTGGGTGGGACAAAATGCTTCATGTCTGCAACATGATGCTCCAGTGCTTGATATCACTATAAACTGCAACACTGCAGACATCATAGTGATATGACTGAAAAATTGTTAAAGTTACTTTAAAATTTCAAGTCACTCTTTCACTCACTTGTTTATATTGCCAATTTTATGCCCAGAAATGATTTCTGGAAACCTGTGAGATACTCGCATCCATACATATTGGCATCTGGGGGCCAGGGGGGCCGAGTGGTCTAAGGCACTTGCCTTTACTGATCACCGACATCTCACCTCGAGTCTCAGACTCAGCAAGCATGGGTGTATGAGAAAGCTTGCAAGTAACTTGCCATGGATCAATGGTTCATCTGGTTTCATCCTACACCAGATATACTGGCTGCCATATATAGCCTATCATGTGCTGAAAATATGGTGTTAAACCCAAACAACAACAAAAACATATTGGCATCTATCAGCCCAAGATCTGGACAAAAATGCTGTTATTTGCACTGTCATAACTATAACTGTTTAATTGATTCCATTTACATTTATCAGGTATGCATTTTGATCTCAACTATAACTGTAATTGAATCTGTATATGTGTATCAGGTGTGTGTTTTGATCTCAACTATAACTGTAATTGATTCTATTTACATGTATCAGGTGTGCATTTTGATTGATTTTAAATAGTGATTACAGTTCATGTATTCATAACTCTTTGACGGCCTGCATTGTAAAATCTCCAATTTTTATGCTGTATTAACTAGCAATAATTTGTAAATAGACAAGAAAAGCCTTCAAGCTTTTTACTTAAGTTAATTTTAGTAAATACTTAAGTTTGTAGTTTACAATTTTAGTTATCACTATTTTTTCTCAATTTTATTGGACATTATACCTTGTAAATTATCAATGATTAAATGAAACTTTATTTTACTAAATACTATTGTATTTTATTTTCATTATCTTTAGATTCAGTAGCCAAAGTATGTATCCACAGTATCTCTCCCAAGATAAGAACAGGGAACAGTTTAATAAATTCATTATAGTGGGTCTGACACCATGCTGACACCATATATACTCTCTTATAAGTTGAGTCAAACTGCAAACAAAGATCCTGATCTGCTGTAGCACAGTGTGCCTGCAGATCAGGGTCTGTGTTGTTTTTTCAACTGATTACTCCTAAAAAATCTGCACAGACCCAGATCTGTTGGCACATTATGACTTTTAAGATAGTATATATTGTACCTAATCAATAAATGGGGATATCACTAGAATATATCTGGTACATATCAGTGTCTTGTTATAGAGCTTAGTGCTTCAAGGCATTGTATTTCCTTCCTAATTTTACAGAATAAAATGTTTTTAATGTTTTCAAGAGTTTACATTTTAGGCGTATCCTCCTCATCCCACTCTCTGCCCACTTCTCACCCGCATTACATGAATCTATATTGAATGATGATAACAAGGGAATGGCAATGTTAGTTAACTTGAATACCATATAATGATCAGATGCTATCAACCTTTCACCCTCATGTCTTAAAGGCTTCATTGAAGATTTCAATCACATTTCTAATTAAGTGTATCATATATCAGTTTATTGTATGATAATGATAGTTAGGCTACTCATTGTGCAAATGCATTTCTCTTTTAAAACTTGGCTTTCCAGATGCAAGCCTAATCTGAACATAAAGAATCCTAGCTTGATCTGATTAGAAAATGACTTGATGGTTGATAAGGGATACTTCTTACACAGCCCTATTGAAACAAAATCTTCTTGTGTATGCCATTTACCTTTTGATGTTCTGAAATTTGCACAGAGACAACTTTACTGCAAATGTGAAAGAACATTCAGTGGAAAATCACTATTAATAGAGGAATCACAGTAGCATGATTGTTGATTATTGATTATTGGAATATATTGGATTATTGATGTAGATCTTTGGAACTTTTAATCCAAGGATCATGGACTTTGATACCCACCCTGGCCATCCCAGGTTGGCTATTGTGGTGTGTCCTTGAGAAAGTTGCTTTGCTTCCATTTCATTGGCAGCCATTAATGTGCAAAAAGTGTAATTGAAAGAACCAAACCAGCAAAGAAATTAGTACTTGTGCTCACCATAATAGTAAAAAACATAGACTTGTATATAAGATACCAGCAGTCAATGCTGGTAGATTCTGGTATGTTCTGCTTGCTCAAAAGTGCAGGTAGAACAAACAATGCAGACCCGGATATGATAGTATAGTATGTGACAGCCAATGTGGCTTAAGATATATTCTATTCACTCAAAATTACAAGTAGAATGAATATTGCAGACTAATGTCATAAATATTGCAGACTGATGTCATAAATATTGCAGACTGATGTCATAAATATTGCAGACTGATGTCACATTCTGTGATGGCAGATTAAGATCTGTATTTTTGACACCAAATTACAAGTAGGACAATAAATTTACAGACCCAGTACGACAGCACATTCTATGATGGCAGATCAGCATCTATTCATCTGCATTTGAATTCATATTATTATTATACACAGAAGCAAATACAGTACACAAACTGTATGTATCACCCATAATATGCTTTGATCATTGCCTCCATCCCCACAAAGGTTTTGGTGAAATGTCACATACCACAAAAACAAAGCATCAGAACACTCTCTTGACAACTATGTGAGGAATCTGGCAGACTTAAGAAAATGATAATCTTTCTTGGAACTTATTTCTAAGCATGCATGATAACTCATTACATCTTTGAAGGTTAAATTAATCACAAAAACAGATCTTACATGTGTTTTATTCAAAGCAACACTTTTGGGAGAGAAAATGTTCCTCCAAAGCCAGGAGCACAGAACATAAACAAAAAGAGCTCTCCCTTTTTGTTTGTCCATAAATGTGATGGGAATATAATTAATTTGCCATCATCAGTTTGCACTTAGTGTCAGTCTGAACTTTAACCTCACCAAATTTACCAAATAATTTTTTAAGTGCACAGTGGAAGGTTTCATGTTCATGTACACCTCCAGAGTGAAGAACTCACATCATAACACAAGGAAGTTGACTCCTTCACTATGTACATACACACAATACAATCAAAACATTCTCAGCCTTTTTCAGTGCATGCTTGAAAAAGATATTTGATGTTAACAGTGACCATTTTAAAATGCCCTCAAGTCCATTTTTGTCACTAGGTCATAATAATGTTATTGATATCACAAGGAGTTGATGACATGTCCTCTCTAATAGCAACATGAGCAATAGTTTAGTTTCAGGTTAACATAATGATTTCTTAAATATTTTTCATTTAAATGTTGTAGGAATAACTTTAAAAATAATCATTTAGGTATTTCATTGATAGTTGAAAAGTTCTGAAGTGTTATTGTCAGTGCCTCTCATTTTATATGGACCTGTTCTTTGCACATCTAGCAGGATATTCAGCTGCCAAACACTTTTGAATCACTACATTTGCATTGAAGAGTCTTAGACCATTGCCCTGTCCCAAGTATAGCATAGCTAATATAGTGAGATCAACATGGCATAACAAAAGCTGGGACGGGTTAGGGCTCTATCATTTAACCACATTTTTGCCAGTAAGCTGGTGGGTTAGTTGGATCATAAATGCAGTGTATGTGATATCTGAGCTGTTGGATAATGTGTATGATAGTGGATGACACTGCTGTGAGATAACACAACAGACACTACTGTGAGATAACATAAGAGGCATTACTCCAAGATAACACAACAGACATTATTTTTAGATAACAAAACAGACATTACTGTGAGATAACAAAATGGACACTATCATGTAATAACATGACACATTATGCTGAAATAACACAATAGACATTGGATCATATATAAGCTCATAGATGATGTTGCTGTGAGATGGCATAACATATACTACTGTGAGATAACACAGCTGACATTATTCTGAGATAATACAGCCTATGTTACTGTGAGATAATAAACAGACATTACTATGAGGTAACAAAACAGACATTATGATGAGTAACACAACAGACATTACCATGAGATAACAAAACAGATGTTACCATGAGATAACACACAAGGTGTTGCTTTGAGATAACAGACATTATTGTGAGAAAATACAACAGATTTTACTTGGTATGTGTTGTTTGTGATGTGATTTGGATTTTTAATGTAGCTTTAACAATTTTTCAGTCATATTGCTACAAAGTCTGCAGTGTGGCAGTTTATAGTGATGTCTAGCGCTGGGGCATCATGCTGCAGACATGTAGCATGATGTCCCACCCAGTCACATTATCCTGACACCAGGCTGACCAGTCCTAACACCAACCTCTTAATGCTGAGTACCAAGTGAGGCAGCTGTTAGTACCATTTTTATATGTTTTTGGTATGACTCGGCTGGGGATCAAACCCACGACCTCCTGCATCCAAGGCAGATGCTCTAACCACTAGGCCACCAGATTTTGGCATGTAGACATTTACGTGCTCTCAGTCTCATATAACATAGTGTGCTATAGATTTCTTCAGTTTTATAAACTTTTTAGCTTTTAGATGACGGTGAATTGTGTATAATATTGTCCAACATAAACAATTTAAATATACTGTTTAATATCACTTTTTATACTTCTGTGCAGAAACCCACAACAATGGTCTGTTGTTATAGAAGCAAGGTGTGAACCAGTCTTAATGTTACAGAAAAAATCTCAGGACATGCCTTTACTTTTACATGAAATAGGGGTGCAGTCAAAAAAATATCGAAGTTGTCCAACTTGCACCAAACTGAGATGCTGTTCTGACTGACATGCACTGAGAACATAATTTTTGATATCATCAATGTGATGAGATTCAAGATCTCTGTAACCTTACCCAGATAAAATATTTTTGAAGTGCAGATTACAAGTACAATGCCAAATACAGAATGTCTTAACATAACTGCGTCATTAAGCAGTCCTTTTCATGAAAGAGGAACCATTCTGAACAGTATGTTTAATGTACTGAGGTTTTACTGGCGTGTAATGTCCCATCTTTGAAGAACTTGTATGATTTATTGACTGCATGTGTTTCATATGGAAACCGAACAACTGCTCTCAGTATAAAACAAGCCATATAAAAAATTCCTTGCAAATACCAATGACATCCAAAACATACACGCCAGCTGTACGGATCCATGAAACTCCTTAAAGGCTTGAGGAAGAGCACTAATGTTACAATATGGTGAGTGTCATCATTTACTTGAATAACTCCTGAGTGCTCTAGCCTTGATTACTGGAGTACACTGCCTCCTTTTGGTTTCCACTTAAGGTTATTTGAAACTTTGATATACCATGATGATTATAATTTTAATTTTGTTAACAAAGTACTTGTTTAAATTCATTTAACAGAAATGTAGAGGAATGCAAAATGGTCATTTAGGGGGGAAAAATAACAATACAAATATGTAAAGAAATTTGGTTATTGTTTTAGCTTCATTTTTCAGAGTTTCATAATAGATATGCTGTGATGCAGATTGAGAGGTTTACAGTTTTCATTGTCTGGAGTGTAATTACAATTGTAGATACAGACTACACCTAGCATCTGTTGCATTATGGGAATTCTCAGACACTGTGCCAGACATTTGGCAGTTGCCTGCAAATATAGCTGCTGAGTACATGACCCCTTTTTCTCAATAAATACCCCTATTACATTTTTTTATATTCTGGGGCCAGCAACTTTAATACAGACCATTCGTCTCTTGACTCTTTGAATCTTTCAGTTTTATTTCATTATTCCCCACGCTTCCATTTCTGGCATTGAAATTAACATGAGAAAGCCAATGGATGAATATCTGGAAGGTTTGGTTGTTGAACTTCCTGCTGATAGAAAATTTGGAACATATGGTAAAAAAAACAATACTGAATGTTGGATGGTGTTTTTGTTTAATATTCAAACAGTGCCATGGCCTAGCTATGTGGAGGTAAAGAAATAAGAATGGCCATCTTGCTGCTTGATATAGGATGGTAGATACAGGTGTTTGTCTATTCTGAAATGTATTTAGTTCCTCAGTATCAGAGTACAAGACCAGATGCAGGAAGATTGTAGTGTACTTTATCAGTTTGGATATAAGGTTGTTCTAGTTAACTTTGCCAATAATAGCTTTTTTCTCTCAGCAACCTCAGAATAAAACTTTCATCACCGTTACTCATGCCTTGACACTAAAGGTGTCTGGTTTTAAAGAACTAAAGTAGTAACAGGCTGGGAGATCAAAGATATCAACAGAAAATAAGATTTTACAACAGAAACATTAATAAGAATATAGCCAGTAATACCGTATTTTTCTTGCTTATAAGTCAAGTTCAACTGCAAATGGCATAGACCCATATCTGTCATTGTATAATGCTTAGGCAGATCTGGGTCTGTGCAGTTTGTTAGGTGTAACTAGTAGAACAAACAACATAGACCCTGATCTGCAGGCACATTCTGCTATGGCATATTAGGATCTTTGTTGTTTGCAGTTTGGCTGGATTTATAAGCAGGTATATATGGTAAGAAGCTTCAGTACTAAACACCAATACAAAATAAATTAGTAATTTTGAATATAGACTTTATATTATTTGTGTTACCTGAAATAGTTCTCAACCAGGTGACTTAAATTTTGTTTTTTAGCTCACTTAAATTGCCAATGCCATTTAAGCATATGACACGGCTTTCTTTTTGTTGACTGTCTGTCCACATTTGTAAAAAATTTGACTTCCCCAAAACTAGTTGACAAGTTAATATCAAACTTTGCTGGAATATTTTTTTTGTACATGCTTTACCAATGTTATGTTCAGGATGGTTCCAATAGCAGTGGTGTGGCTTCAATAGCTACCATATGAAAAACCTTTCAACTTCTCTTGAATGGCAGTCAGTTTTAATGAAACTAAGTAGAAATGTTTTTTTATGACATGTTCTATGAAAAAAATTCCATGGTTGCTCACCAGTAGCAGCATTGTGGTTTCCTTTGCAATTATACGGCAGTCACTTTTAATGAAACTAAGTAGAAATGTTTTTTTATGACATGTTCTATGAAAAAAATTCCATGGTTGCTCACCAGTAGCAGCATTGTGGTTTCCTTTGCAATTATACGGCAGTCACTTTTAATGAAACTAAGTAGAAATGTTTTTTTATGACATGTTCTATGAAAAAAATTCCATGGTTGCTCACCAGTAGCAGCATTGTGGTTTCCTTTGCAACTATATGAAAAACCTATTTTTAGCTTCTTTTCTAGAATAATAGCTGAGCCAATTTTGATTAAACTTGGCATGAACAATTCAGTGGCATATCCTGCAATTTTGTTTCCAGTGTGCTGACAAACAATGGCATGGCTTCCATAGCAAGTAGATGGAAGGTCTATTTTCAGCATCTTTTAAATGGTTTAGCAGATTTTGATAAAATTTTGTCCAAATTTTTCATATGATATATTTTCAGAATGGTTTTAATAGAAATAATTTGGCTCCCATAGCAACCAAGTGAAACGCTATATTCAGTGTTATCTCTAGAATGGCTGCACTCACTTTTGTCAAACTTGGAAGAAATGATCCTGCTCCACTAGAATTTGTTCAGATTGTCAAGCCTTGAAATGGTTTGGCTTCTTTAGCAAGCAGATAAAAAAAGACAGCCTTTGACTTCTACAGCATGAATGCCAATGTTGATTCTGCATTGTATGAATATTCCTTAGGATATGATGTGCTATAATTGTGTTTGGGGTGGCTCCCCTAGCATGGTATGGCTTCCATAGCAACCAATTGATAAACCTTCCAATGATACCCATCTCTCAAGTATGACTTTTGTTATTAATATACTTTTTAAACAAAAAGAAACTTCATACAATGAGTTTACCTCCAAAACTGAGTGACCACAGTAGAGCCCTAGCATGAAAACCTGTCACACTGATATGAAAATGCCAAGACAAGATCTGATCCAGAAGAAATTTAACCCCATCCAAGTCATACCAAAGCCTTATAAAAATAGTACTAACAGCTGCCTTGCTAAGTACTCAGCATTAAAAGGTTAGTGTTAGGACTGGTCGGCTGGTGTTAGGATAATGTGACTGGGTGGGACATCATGCTACATGTCTGCAGCATGATGCCCCAGTGCTAGACATCAGTATAACCTGCCACACTGCAGATTTTGTAGTGATATGACCAAAACATTGTTAAGCTACATTAAAAATCCAAATCACACACACACACACACACACACACACACATATCCAGAAATAATTATCCAAATACAGTTAAACAGCAATGTCAGACACCAGATTCAGACAAACAGCTGGAAATTGTACTGACATAGTTTTGTGTTTTTAGCATAAGATACCTTCTCCTACTTTCCCCTTTTTGACCAAGTCCAGCTGAGCAATACCATGCCCAATTTAGCCTCTTGTTTTAAAAGTTTTTTATATTCCCTGTTCTCAACACTTATTAAGTAAAAATTAGATACACAAGTTAAGCTGGAGATTCCCCACTGTTTGATGGACAGAGAAGGCCAAATTAAGTCTTCAAGCTGTCATCTTTATCAAGATTATCTCCTGCCTGTATTATCAGATGAAAACAAAGCTTAGAAGTAATGGAGCTATGCACTTAATGTTACCTCTTGGAGGGGGGGGGGGCAGAAAAGGTGTATAACAACTAAACAGGTTAATTTAACAACAGCTACTGCTATTCTGTTAGTTTGATCATGGTGGTAATATTTTAGAATTATTACATTTTAATGTTTGCAGCATCAACACTGAGATTCCTTCATTGGTGATGTGTAAATTCTGAGAGCAATCATTCTAAATATCTAAATAAAAAGACCGAAATTAATAGTATTATAGTAAACAGTGGACTTGGAAGATATAATTGACTTGGGGATAAATTTATTCAGCACCAATGGAGATGGAGTCTGTTACTTGGATTCTCTTTTGGGTCTGTTGAAAACATATACCTATCGTCTGTTAATGAGATTTACCTGGGATAAGTGGAAGATGCTGAGATGTTTACTTTCTGTGCAGGTGTGGAAGGATATTGGAATGCTCATGAATGACTTCTTTTAACATCTGTATTGTCTGCAAAGAAGGAGAGACTATTTGCAATGTTTTATATGTTGGGGTCTTTTTTTGGGATGCTGGCTTACCTGAATATAGTGTAAAGGGAGCTTACATGATATGATTCTTTGTATGGCATGTGTGGTCCAGCCCAGTGTGCTTTTTACATCATCCACAAACTACTGTATCAATATCTTCTATACAATCCATTGGACAAATTCAGCCAAACTCAGTAAAGACTACTCTGGCACCAAGGCTTTCAATTTTGTACTAAAGATGATGATCTGCAGTACAATATGGCCACCATTTCTTAGATGAAGAGAAACTTTTAAATGACTTTCATAAAAACTGATGAACAGAATGTGCCTAAATATGACAGAAAGAATCTTGGCATAAAGACCTTTTTACAAATGATGCCAAACCATCACCAAAACTTTCAAACAATTTTGCAAAATGCATTGAACAGAATTTTACACAATTTGGAATAAATGTCTTTTAAATCTATATGAATGACATTGATCTGCCATGAAATACGAAAACCATTTTTACAAAAATTGAAAATCTGTTAAATGACTTTTTCTCAAAAACTGTTCAACTGAATTTGATGAAATTTGACAGAGAATATCCTGGCATAAATGATGTTGATCAGTGATCAAATATGGCTGCTCTTACAAAACAGTGGAAAACCTTTACATGACCTCTGAATGACCGTTTAGCAGAATTTCACCAAATTTGGCAGAAAACATTCTTGCATAAAGACATTTTAAACTTGTACAAATGATGCTGATCCACCATCAAACATGGTCACCATTACTAAAAATAGACAAGATTCTTATTAACACAAAAATTATGAAATAGAATTTTCCCAAATAGGACAGAAAGTGTCCTGGCATTACCATGCCATTTTTATAAATGATGCTAAATTATTCTCAAATGTGAACTACCATTACTAAAAATTAGAAAACATTTCAAATTACTTTTTCTCAACTTTCTGAACCAAACTTTGAACAAATTTGACTGAAAACCTCTTAGCATGAAGGCCAAGCAAGTTTTGTACAAATAATACTGATTGCCTTCAAATATGGCTCCATTACTAAAACTTGAAAAATGTTTACTTCTCAAAACTCACTGCATAGACTTGGGCCAAATTTATTTCTTTGATACAAGTCCACCGTCACATATGACCACTATTACTAACAATGTGGGGGCCTCAGATGTCCTAGTAGGCTAATGTACTCGCCTTTACCAATATCTGCCATTTCACCTCTGTCCACATCGGTTTGAGTCTCCACTTTGGCCAGTGTAGGTATGTGAGAAAGACTGACAGTAGCTTTCCATGTGTCAAAGGTTTTTTTCCAAGGTTTTATTCAGTTCTTCTTCCACCTGTTATTCTTGCCACTATGTATAACCTGTCTTGTACTGAGGAATGGCAACAATGACAACAAAAACTAACAATGTAAAAGATTTAAATGACAACATCTCTACATCTGATCTTTGAATCTGACCAAATTTGAAAGAAAGCAGCATTCTAATTTTGCTCATACAATACTGATATGTAATCAAATACGGCCTCCATTACTAAAAACAGCAAACACTGCTGACCAGTTGGACTAAATTTTAAATTTGTCAGAAGCATCCTGGCATGTATGTTTTTCATGCATGTACAAATGTTGCTGATCTGCCATCAAGTACAATGCTGGTTTTAAAACCAGAAAAACTTTTAATGATAGCTGCTCTAAAACCACTGAATAGAATTTGAACGAAATTTGACAGAAAGTGACCAGGTGTAAAGGCCTTTAAATTTGTACACATTAAATACCAATCCTTTATTAAATATGATACCATGATTTTAAGCAAAAGTTGAAATGAATTCTGCTCAAAGCTGCTGAATAGAATTTGACCAGATTTGGCAGAAAACAACCTGGCAAGAAAGGCCTTTCAAATCTATACACTTGATGCTCATCTGCCATGAAAATTAGCTGATCTTGATACAACAAGAAACTTGACATCGTTTCGTGTCACAATGCTTTCAGTCAAATCTACTTACCGTAAAAACTCACTTATAAGTCAAGTCCAACTGCAAATTGCACAGACCCAGATCTGCCATTGCAGTTTGTTAGGAGTAGTCATTAGAACAAACAACATAGACCATGATCTGCATGTGCAGTATGCTACAGCAGATCAGGATCTTTGTTGTTTTCAGTTTGAGTCGATTTGTGAGTATATACGGTAAGTAGATTTGACTGAAAGTGTTGTGACAGAAAGGCCTTTTAGTCATACAAAAATTATCCTGATCCACTATTCAGTATAGCTATTGTTACTAAAAATAGAAAAATCTTTAAATAGGTCTCAGAAACAGTCAACAAAAGCTTGCCAATTGTTCAGAGAAAGCATCCTGGCATAAGGCATTCCAAGCTGACACAGTTGATTGTGATCTGCTATCGAATATGGCTGCCATTACTAAACAATAGAAAACCCTGTCAATGTTTGCATAATATTAAACCACATCCTTGGCCAAATGATGTTAAATTTGACTATTGGATGATGGCAGGAAAATGAGTGAAATCAGGCCCACATGGGTCTTTTGTTTAGGTGCCTCGTTTAGTCCCTTACTTTGCTTTATAATATCAGTGGTGTTGGGGAAAAAGGCATTTCTTATTAGTCATCTGTATCCTTGTGGTTTCCATAGCAACAAATGTAAAACTTATGAATCACAGGGTCTTACCTTGGCAGGAATGCTTCTCACTGATGACGTGTACAATGATGATTGCCTAATAAGTAACCTCTCACTCATTATAAGGCAGTTCTGTATATAATGTGGTACCTTTATGGATGCCATGGTTAATTTTAAACTATTGTATCTGAATTGGTTTATCAAATTTTTGACAATATGGGTTGAAAGAAAACTTGAACCTTAGTTGTTTGGATTCATATTGTTTAGTAAAATTTGATAATTCCTGCTATATCACAGTTCACTGCATGTGCTGTTCCCGCTATAGTGTGGTTAAATTAATACCTCCATTCTCATTATACATAATGCAGTCCTCACTATAATGTGGTTCAGTTTATACCGCTGTTCTCACTATACCATGGTTTAGTACATAATGCATTTCTCACTATACTGTGGTTCAGTTTATACTGGTGTTCTGACTACAACATAATTTATTACATAATGCTGTTGGCAGTCAACTACCACATTATAGGGGGGACTAGCTGTATTCTTAGTGAATTCTTACATGAATGGTAGTACCAAACTGGTTAATGCATATTGAATCGAGGGAAGTGTGATTTCTCTAAAACCTGATTGTTAAAACAAAATGTCAAACCCAGTAGCACTAAATGAAACATTGTTTATCGTGAATATTGTGTAAAACAATTAGAAAAACATACTTAAATCAATTTTCAGACTTCGTGTGACTAGACTTGTTGCATTACAAATAAGAAAAACATGTCTTTTTTGAGCTCTTCATGGAAGCTTGACATGATAATTTATTGCTCCACACACTAGATTAAGGTCAATTTTAAAGTGATTTTAAATGAAGCCCTTTTTCACATTTTGTGTTTCTAGCTACAATTAAAGGTGGGCTTGACAAATATGGAGTCTTGATGTATATTTTTACATTTGCAGTGAGTCTTGTTTATATCTTAACTTTTGAAGCAAGTCTCTTGTTTATATATTTCAGTCTGAGGCAAGTCCTGGTCATATGTTTAAGTTTGAGGTGAGTTTTGTTCACATCTTATCAGTCTGAGCTGAGTCACCTGTTCATATCTTCAAGTTGAGGCAAGTCTCTTATTCATATCTTCAAGTCTGAGGTACATCTCTTATTCATATCTTCAAGTCTGAGGTACATCTCTTGTTCATATCTTTAAGTCTGAGGCAAGTCTTTTGTTCATATCATTAAGTTTGAGATGCATCTCTTGTTCATATCTTTAAGTCTGAGGCAAGTCTCTTGTTCATATCTCCAAGTTTGAGGTACATCTCTTGTTCATATCTTCAAGTCTGAGGTACATCTCTTGTTCATATCTTTAAGTTTGAGGTGCATCTCTTGTTCATATCTTTAAGTCTGAGGCAACTCCCTTGTTGATATCTCCAAGTTTGAGGTCTCTTGTTCATATCTCCAAGTATGAGGTAAGTCTCTTGTTCATATCCAAGTTTGAGGTATTAAAACTCATAGGTGAAGTGTTTATTATCATATTCTATGGAAATAAATTTGTGAAAATCTCCTATAATTTTTAAAAACGTATTATGTATGCAGAACAGTTGTTAAGTTTTGTGCATTAAGCTCAAAGGTGTCAGCATACTTGTTCAGCCAACAGCATTCTAGCCATATTAACTAGGCATTCTGAATGCATTGTACATGATGGATAATGATGAGAACATATCAAACAGGGCCCTATAATTATGCACATGCTGAGTTAGTCTTGTTGCTATGCCATTTGACACATTCTCAGAGGCATAATAATCACTTTGATGATAGAGTATTGCAATTTATTTCATGCAAAATACCCTATTAAACTTTGTAAGCGAACCACAGTCCACTTTGTTGAAACCTTACTCTAAGTCCCCTCTTCTTGCAAGAGGCTTGTGGGTTGGCGGATTGTACCTTCTTTGAAGGTGTCCACTTAATTTGTTCTCATTATCTAGAGGTTGACCACCCTCGATGTTATTGCCAGGTTTGAGTAAATATAAATATAAGTGATGAAACTTACAGGTGGAATAGATAGAGATCTGAGCAGAAATATAGTACCAGACCCGATTAGCAACTGTCAAGGATTTGTTAAAATTGGTTAAAAATCATATCTGGGCTCTAATACCATTACTTTTTTTTACCTCCCATGACTTAAATTAAACTAAAAATATGTTTATCTTGGAATGGATGAGTCTTGCACTCCTAAACTGGGTCATGACCTACTTTTTAGGGTTTATTCAAAGTTTCATCAAGATTTTGTCCATACTTCCTGTTCAGACCATAGCTCATACATTCTATACTTATTCACATCAAACTAAAACTGCATCTTTCAATGGACATGTCACAAATCAAAACTGGGTTGATGTGACCTGCTTGCCAGGATTTATGAGAAAGTAGCAAAAAATTGTGTTTGGGCTCTTATCTTAACCCATTAAACTTTCACTAAAGCCATATTTTTGGAATGATATGTGTTGGTCACTAAAACTAGGTGACAGACCAACATTTTAGGATTTATTCAATCCAAATGTACACAGATGGTGCATATTAGAATGAAGCTGTGACCTACATCAAAACTGTGACCATGAGATCTTTGATCTCAGCATTTGACCATTGTTAATCTAGATCATATTTTTAAAGTTAGTGAAAGCTTTTAATAGTAGCATTATTGACCTGAATATCCAGACTCTTAAAAATAATTTCTTTACCCTCTTTCTGAAGGATGAAAATTATCCATTTTCCCAAATACAGTCAGGAAAATTATCTTTAAATTATGTATGGGTCCAGCAAGTACATTGTCTAGGTAGGTTAACTATGTTGAATTGTATCCTTGCTTGTAAATGAAGAACACTTGCCTGATAATTTCTGTACCAAAAAAGAATTCTGATTGCAATTTTCGTGTTTGTTGTTCATTCTGGTTGTAAAACCGTGACAGTTTGTTCATCATGTATGTGTACTGTCATTGATAGGCTGTACATGGAGGCCAATATTTTTGGTGCAGGAAGAACTCGGGAACACATTAGGAAGAACCACTGACCCAATGGGCTACTGGCAAGTTTTCTCACATACCCATGTTGGTTGAGCCTAGACTCCAACTCAGATGGACAGAGGGGAGCTGTCTGAGTGATCTTGATATGCAAATGCCCCATGCCACTTGACCAACTCACTATAACTGAGAAGTTTAGTATATCAATATGACCCAGTTCTAATGTTGGTATGTTTTTTAACATGAAGATTGTCATTGACAATAGTCTTGATTGTTGAAATAAAATACACATCTATTCTTATTATTGTACCTCAGAAGATCTGAAATATAACCCATAATTTCCATCTGAAATGCTTGTGCAATCTTGACACTAAAGCTCCAAATGTGGCCATCATTGCCCTAAATCTTTAAACTATCCAGATAGACTGGTTCAGTAATTGATTTGTGGGATATCATTATTTGTACTCCAGTTTTGAAGACCAAAATGACTAGATTCACAAGGAGAAAATAATATTCAATAAAACTGAAATTTCAACAACTTTTGAAGCTTGCTTGTTGAAGATGTTGACTATTTTATCAGAAAAAAATGTAAACCCAGTTTTTGTTTACTGGAGAAAGAAAATGAAAAGTGGAACCTGCATACATATTGAAATTTAATATTATAGAAGTTAATCCACCTTTAAAAGAATAGCAATTGATGTACATGAATGCTTTCTCTGACTGGCCTTGAATTTGTCATATGCATCCATACACGACAGAAATATATTTTTTCCCGACAAGGTATTTAGAAAAAAGATAATTTTGATTAGGGTAACAAATTATCCGGACATAGAAAAATAATTTTGTAATGTCTCTCAAATAAAATACATTATGTCAGGTGGACTGGGGATTAAGCCATGTCACACCAAATTTGGGTTGCCTATTTTTGATTAATTTAACACTCTTAAAGATCCTGACTTCTGTAACAGAAATTATGATATCTTTTTATGATATCTCAGTAACAGTTATAGTTAGAATCTTGTTTAAAGCTCTACTATTGTACTGTAGTTGATTTCGTATAACACACATCCGGAAGCAATCTGTGCTGACACAGACCTGCTGTAACATAATCAGCCTGCACATCGGGATCAATGGTGCTCATTCTAAACAAGATTTTAAGCAAACAACAGACCATGACCTTCCAGTACATTATTGTATGACAGATTTGCATAGACACGGTGTACAATTTCTGCATGTTACATGTAAGGGTATATACGGTAATTTGGTAGTATTTATCAACTAAAGTACAAACACCCTGCTAGCTCACTCATGGATATTGATTAAGCCCAGTGTACTCATCTGCACTTCTTAAGGGGCAACTAATGGAGGTAGGGGTCCCCAGGTAGCTGAGTCATATTCTGTAACTTTTACAACCTGAATGTAATAAGTCTTGTCTTGTCTTTAATGATCACACCCATCTCACCTATATCCACCTGGGTTTGAGTCTCGGGCTTGGCCAGTGTGAGTATATGAGAAAGTATGACAGTAATTTCCCATGGATCCTTGTTGAGGCTTTCCTGGGTTTTTCTTCTACCAGTTATACTGGCCACCATGTATGGCCTATCTTGTGCTGAAAAACTGTGTTACACCCATAACAACAACAATAAAAACTGACCGAGACAGGAGCCACAATTTCATTGGTAAACATGCTGGACTTGCTACTGAAAACATAAGGGTTCAAATTCTGCTGTTGGATTTTGTGTGGGCTACTGTAATATATTTTTGGAAGAGCTAAACCCATTGGATAGCCCAAATCTGGAGGTCAGGCCAAAGTTAGATCAATGAATTACATATGAGGCTTGTTAAAAAAAAAATTAATCATCTGATTTACCTGAAAGTAACCTAGCTGCCAAAATTAAAAATATTTCTATTTGAAATCTTTTAAAAGACATTGGTAAATTAGTAATATTCATCTATTAATATTCTGCTGGGGCTCAGTTTGTAGGGACCCCCACCTTATAAAGACTGCCTGCTTAATTGAATTAAAAGATATAAACTTTTTCTTACATAGCAAAACACTTGGCTGATGAATGGGAGATTGTACTCACCATCCTGGCCTCCATATTTCATTGGCTACTGTAATTAGCACTCCCTAGTCCTGGATGAAAAATAATGAGTTGTCCCTTGCTCATGCAGAATGAGTAATGCACCTGTGGTCAAATATATTGAGTTGCACTTATGTGATTATTTGACAGTTATGCCATCTAGGGGATTAACAACTTGCAAGAATCTCCAATACAATGTTTATCACTCCAAAGGAACTGCAATAACACTGCATTGTAATCCATTACTTCAGGGCTCTGCTGATATGTGGAACTTGTGTTTTCTATAATTGTGATATATCCACAGTACTGGGACATAACTGATTATAAAACCCAAATGTACCCTTTTTTCTGATAGATGTAAAAAAAGCCAAAATTTTGATAGAGAAACATGGAGATTTTGCAGGGTTAAGAAAATTAAACTACTGATTTCCCAGGCTTACAGCAGGAATTGGAGAAAATGGCTTTTAATGAAATTAAATCAGAATAACACATGGTAACATTATTTTTATAAGTACATAAATATGAGAGACTGAAAGCATTGTGTATTTGTTTTTATTAATGTTCACCAGTATTGCATTAAAATAACATAAAAAATATTGCCCTCTTGGGCATGTGGATTTAGAATCTAAAAATATGTCCCTTTTGGGCATGTGGATTTAGAGTCTAAAAATATGGCCCTCTTGGGCATGTGGATTTCAAATATAAAAATATGGCCCTCTTGGGCTTGTGGATTAAGAGTCTAAAAATATGGCCCTCTTGGACATGTGGATTTAGAGTCTAAAATTATGGCCCTCTTGGACATGTGGATTTAGAGTCTAAAAATATGTCCCTCTTGGACATGTGGATTTAGAGTCTAAAAATATGGCCCTCTTGGACATGTGGATTTAGAGTCTAAAATTATGGCCCTCTTGGACATGTGGATTTAGAGTCCAAAATTATGTCCCTCTTGGGCATGTGGATTTTGAATCTAAAAATATGGCCCTCTTGGGCATGTGGATTCAGAGTCTAAAAATATGGCCCTCTTGGGCATGTGGATTTAGAGTATAAAATTATGGCCCTCTTAGAGTCTAGCCTAGTGATTTTTTTAAGAAGCACTAATTCTCTTCAGGCATGTGTCTGAAACAATTCCTTTGAGCACTGCTTGGGCGAGGCAATTTACTCCAATTGCTTCATCACTAAGCAAGCTGATTGTGTTGCTGTGCCATAAAACACCAAACCAAATCAAAGCTCAGGTACATACACTTGAGATGATTTACCATTAAATGTTATACATGAGTATAATGGTCATGAGGAATTCAAAAAGCACTGATGCTATTTACCTTAGCCTTTCTGTAATAAACAAAATCTATGGAGTTATGCATTTGAAGTGAAGATTATGTGCTGGCCTGATCCTGAGAGCTTCCTTTCTGGCTGGTTTACCATTATATCCATACATGCTTCATATCCTTTGTATAAAACAGATATAAATCAGGTATTTTGAGCAACTGAAAATATATACTATAAAAAACTGAGCTCCAACTGAGACAGCTTAACACATTAACCCTTTGTTTTTTTTGTCGTTTTCATGTGAAATTCGAGTAGGAAACACATTTTGAAAGCTATATCTGAATACATCCCAAAACACCAATTTCCAGGTGATCTTTGGATAACATACTACCTAGTTGTGTTAGAAACATCATTTTTCATTGGTTATTTGGCTCACGCATGAGCAGAATGGTAAAAGTTGGAGTTCATTTTTTTTATTTCTTTTGCTTAACGGACCCATTATTTTCATATTGAGACCACTCTTTATTCCAAATGCCCATCTTATCCTACTTTTTGCAAAGGTTCATCTGTCTGTTTGCAGTTCATACCAGTTTGCCTTAGATCTGAGACCAAAAAGTCTAAAATCTGGATACAAAATCGGATTCTAACCACGGGCAAATTTTAAGGCTAGAAAAAAATCGGGTCCAAAAAATGAGGTTTTTCCCTCTGTATTTTGTAGTACAACTTGAAATTCTAGATTATTTGGTATCATTGTAGAGCTACATCTGTCTACCTTTCTATAATACCACCCACTTTAGTGTATCTTACATGACCTTGACGCTACAGAGCTCGGCAGTAGGCTGCTACCTCCTGCCACATAAACTCTTCACCAGGGGTTAATGTGTTAATGTTGCAATACCAGTCAGTTTATTGGGTTCAGAGTAATTGTTTACATTTGGTCAAGTTTCTTGCTGAATGTAAATCCTGACAAAGATCTGTATTTTATCCATACAGTGATCCTTTAAAATTGACACATTATACATACAGTGATCTTTTAAAATAGACACATTATATATACAGTGATCTTTTAAAATTGACACATTATACTTAGTGATCATTTAAAATCGACACATAATACAGACAGTGATCTTTTATATATACAGTGATCTTTTAAAATTGACACATCATACATACAGTGATCTTTCAAACTTGACACATTATATATACAGTGATCTTTTAGAATTAACACATTATACTTAGCGATCTTTTAAAATTGACACATAATACATACAGTGATCTTTTATATATACAGTGATCTTTTAAAAGTGACACATCATACATACAGTAATCCTTTAAAACTGCCATATTATACTTACAGTGATATTTTTAAAATTTACACATTATATGAATCAAAAATGGGAAGGATAAAATACCATGTGCTCATTTTATGAAGTGCATTAAAGCTTTAATTTTGTTGATCTTTATTCCCTGAATGAAATCTACCTTTCCTGAATTGAATTTGCATCTTGGATCTTTTGTATTTAAAGACCATAGACATACTGCCAAACGTTTGCTCCAGGGTAATTAGTCTACCAGATATGAAGATAGGATCAGGCATGGAAACAATTATGTGAAGACAAACTGCAATGATTACCATTTGGCTACAGTGAAGTCTTCTTTTGAATTATCTTCACAACATTGTGCTAAATGGATTGAGTTGTAAAGGGAATTAGGTGGGACTAGGCTGTATTGGTAGCAGGTAGGTGTTGGCAGCATACAGCCAGGGTCTGGTGGGCAGAATAAACACCAGTCCTGATTTGAGAGTCTGGTCAGGGCTAAAGAATGTTGATGTGATAACAGCTCTGGTATTTGTTTGGTTGCTTTCCCACAAAGGGTGGGCAGAATCAAGAAACTTAAATGCCCTGAACAATTATGTCCCATTGGAGGCAGTGTGTGTGTGTGTGTGTGTGTGTGTTTCTGCACATGAGTTTGTGTGCATGTGCATGTGTGTATGCATGCATGCATACGTGCATGCGTATGTATGTAAGTATGTATGTATGTATGTATGTATGTATGTATGTATGTATGTATGTATGTATGTATGTATGTATGTATGTCATCATACATGTGAAATTATATAATTTTCTTTTCTATGATTTTTTACACATTTTTATGTCAAATTGTTTAAAGTTCTTTAGATCAGTACCTTATGTCAACATTATCTGGATCAAAGTGTCATGATTTATATTTATTTGATTTATTTATGATTTCTACTTATTTGAGAACCCTCTCACTCCCTTATTCTGAAACATTTTTTGGGGGCGATGAAGTTTGACATATACTGGTACACTATTAAGGCAGTTTAGGTATATGTGAACCCGGTTAAGACAACCTTTAATTTTTTTGCTACAAGACAGATGCAGTTGTGGCATATCCATGTTCATTAATATGTTGGTCCATGAGGTTGTTTTGCATTTAGATGTGACAGATGTGGTAGTGGCATATATCCTTATCCATGTCCATTAATCTGTCAGTCCATGTTGTTTTGCATTCAGATGTGACAGATGTGGTTGTGGCATATATTCTTATCCATGTCCATTAATCTGTCAGTCCATGTTGTTTTGCATTCAGATGTGACCGATGTGGTTGTGGCATATATTCTTATCCATGTCCATTAATCTGTCAGTCCATGTTGTTTTGCAGTTAGATGTGACAGATGTGGTTGTGGCATATATTCTTATCCATGTCCATTAATCTGTCAGTCCATGTTGTTTTGCATTCAGATGTGACAGATGTGGTTGTGGAATATATCCTTATCCATGTCCATTAATCTGTCAGTCCATGTTGTTTTGCATTCAGATGTGACAGATGTGGTTGTGGCATATATCCTTATCCATGTCCATTAATCTGTCAGTCCATGTTGTTTTGCATTCAGATGTGACAGATGTGGTTGTGGAATATATCCTTATCCATGTCCATTAATCTGTCAGTCCATGTTATTTTGCATTCAGATGTGACAGACGTGGTTGTGGCACATATTATTATCCGCATCCATTAACCTGTGAGTTCATGAAGTTGTTCATATTTAGGTGTGACAGATGTGATTGTGGCATATATGTATTGTTGTTTTTGTTTATTAATCTGTCCATTAGGTTTTTTAACATTTTAGGCATATGGCCCTAGATGGCTGAGTGGTCTAAGGTAAATGCCTTTACAGTTCCTGATCTGCCAACCCTTAAGATTTTGCTGTAAGTCTTACAAAAATGACCCTTAAAATAGAGACTTACAGCATTAAAACAAAAACAATGGAATTATGAATCTGGATAATTGGCTCATCTGTGTTTGATATAATAATAATAATAATAATAATAATAATAATAATAATAATAATGAGGACTTTGTATAGTGCCTAATCTTTAGAAGCTCTAAGTGCTTTACAACTTACATTAGACAGCACCTGTAACATAAAAAAAACAACCATATATAATGATATTATTACAGAAAACAAACACCATGAAATTAGAAAACATAAAAACATGCTGTAAATATTTAAGGTAGGGAACATTATTAGGTCTTTAAGTTTCTTGTTGCAGTAGAAATAAGTGAGTTTTAAGAGCACTCTTGAATGGGATCACTGTGTTGTTGTGTCTAAGTTCAGTGGGCAATTCATCCCACATTGCTGGGCCCTGGTATGCAAAAGAACATTGTCCGTATGACTTCATTTTCATAGTGGGAATAATGAGTATAGGACTGTCAGAAGAGGAGCGTAAGTGTCTTGCTGGTGTGTACACATGGGTGAGGTCAGATTAGTATGTTGGACTGGAGTCCATCAATGAAAGGTAGCACAGAGAACAAATTTTGTGTTTGATTCTGGACTGAATGGATAGCCAGTATAGGGTACAGAGCAGCGGGGAAGTGTGCTCTGATCGTGGTACTCTAAGTATGCTCCGAGCAAATGTGTTTTGAACTTTTTGAAGTTTCTGAAGTAGATATTGAGATGAACCAGACAGAACTGAGTCACTATAGTCCAGTCTTAAAAGTACTAATGAACATACAAGTGTTTTAGTAGCATCAACTGAAAGATATTTGCGAATGGAGCTGATGAGTCTCAGCTCAAGATATGCAGCCTTACACATGTTCATGACATGTTGGTGCAACGTGAGAGTACCATCCAGAATGACACCTAGGTTTCATACTGACTGTGTGAATTTAATGTTGGTGTTGCTGATATTTATTGTTTGAGGTAAAGGATGTGAATGAGAAAGTCTTTGTGTTGTGATCAGAATGGCCTTAGTTTTATCATCATTCATCTGCAGCTTGTTACATGTCATCCATGATTTCACATCAGAAATGTACCTCTCTACACCTTGGATGGTAGCATCAACTTCAGTTGGGTGGCTAGATTTGTATATTTGGATGTCATCAGCATACATTTGGTGAGACACTGGATGATCATCTATGACACATGAGAGTGGCTGAGTGTATAGAATGAAGAAAATTAGGTCCAATAACAGACCCCTGTGGAACACCACAACATACATTAACTGGGCTGGAGTGTATTCCATTTGCAGACATAATTTGTGTCCTGTTGACCAAGTAGGACTTGAACCACAGCAAGGCTGTATCATGAATGCCAAATACATGCTGGAGATGGTGAAGTAATATATCATGGTCTATTGTGTCAAATGCTGCAGACAAATCAAGGAGGGTGAGGACTGTAATCTTTCCGCTATCCAAAGCAGAGAGAATGCCATTAACTACTTTTAGAAGAGTAGTTTCAGTACTGTGGCAAGGGCAATATGCAGACTGTACATTGCTGAAAAGACTGTTTGAATTCAGATGAGATACAATTTGGGATAGAACAACCGATTCTAAAATTTTTTATATGAATGGGAGATTAGAAACTGGGTGGTAGTTCTTTAAATTGTTATGGTCGAGTGTTGGTTTCTTCAGCAGAGGCTTTACAATGGTGGTTTTGAAAAATGATGGAAATTCCCCGGATGAGTGCGTGTATGTGTGTGTGATTTGGATTTTTTAATGTAGCTTTAATATTTTTTCAGTCATATTGTTACGATGTCTGCAGTGTGGCAATTTATAGTGATGTCTAGCACTGGGTCACATTATCCTGACACCAGGCTGACCAGTCCTAACACTAACCTCTCAATGCTGAGCACCAAGCGAGGTAGCTGTTAGTATCATTTTTGTAAGTCTTTGGTATGACTTGGCCAGGGATCGAACCCACGACCTCCTGCATCCGAGACGGATGCTCTAACCACTAGACCACTGGAGCAGTCTGCCCCGGATGAGAGAGAGGTACTAATAACATCAGTTAGTGATGGCAATACTGGATCTAAGCACTCAAGCAGCAGTGATGTTGGAATTGGATCAAGTTCACATGACTGGTGCACTCTTCATCACGATTGTATGTGCTAAATCCATAGAGACAGGTTCAAATGCTGCTAATGGTTGCCACTGAAATTCTGTAACCCAACTGTATGGTGATGACAAGTCAATTGAAATTGTGTTATCAAGATTATATCTAATGGTTTGTACATTGTCATGCAAGAAATTTGCAAACAGGTCCGGAAAGTCGAATAGAGAGAAGGTAGTTGGAAGTGGTGTACGTTTGTTCCTTGACATTAGCCTGTTAGTAATCTTGAAGAGCTCTTTGCAACTGGAACTTTCCATGATCTTAGTACTGTAGTGGGATGATTTTGCTGCAGGGACTATGTTTGTGACGTTTTTCTTAGCAGCTTCATAGATTTGCTTATGAATAGTGAGTCTGGTAGAATGCCAAAGCCTCTCAGCTTTACGGCGGTCTCTTTTAGCAGTGCAAAGCTGGTCCCTAACATTGCTATACCATGGAGAACACTTTTGAATTGATACTCTGCACTTGTGGCTCCGGCATGTTTGTCAAGCAATGAATCCAGGCTTCATTTTAGATTTAGTGAAATTCACGGGGAACCAGACTAACTTTATAGTAGTACCTCAGATGCTTTAAACTGCACATATTTTTCATGCAAAGCATCTGCACAATCAATCTGTTGATTGTAGAATGTGGGAGTTTGTTGGTTCAAAACCAGGCTGAATCAAAGTACTTCTAAAAATGCTACCAGCAGATGTCTCGCTTGGTGCTCAGCATTATGAGGTTAGTGTTGGTACTGGTTTGTCTGGTGTCAGGATAACGTGACTGGCTGGGACCTGGTGCTACAAGTCTGTGGCAAGATGTCCCACTGCTGGACATCACAATAATTTGCCACACCACCAAATTGTAGCAATATGACTTAAATTGTTAAAGCTGTATAAAAAATCTAAATCTAACACACAAACACTTAAAATTTGTGGGAAAAATCTACTTCCTTACTGAGACAGTCCTGTTAGGGTTGGTATGGCTGCAGATCATGTACATCTCACTTTTGCCTGTGTGGGTTTGAGTCTTGGCTTTGCAAATATGGGTATGTGAGAAAGCTTGCCTGTAGCTTCTCTTTGGTCATTGGTTCTTCCAGGTTCTTTCTCCACCAAATATACAGGCCACCATGTATAGCCAATCATGTGCTGAAAAAAATTAGGCATGACAGATGGGTTTGTAACATGTATTGTCTTTGTCCATTAATCTGTCAGTACATATGGTTGTTTAACACTTGGGCCAATTTCTTGAGGACTGTAGTGCTATTTCTAGTTCTTTAATTATGTGACGCCATTTTGCATTATTTGCAAAGAAGCAGATTTTTTGGCTTATGTATAATACTCTTACAGTTGTGATGCATACAGTAATGAGGTACAGTATGGAGCATATTTTGTGTCACATGTGTGATAAAAACAACTGTGACATTTACAATGCTTATTATCTAATACAAAATGGGTAGACCTTAATTTGTTGTTACTTTATGCCTAGGCAAATCTGGTGAGCAAGCTGAGTCCTACTTGAGTCTCTTGTTTATCCTATTGTTACAGTTGGGAGTACATTATGATTAATATAGTAACTAAGAATATCTTGATGGAGTTGTTATTCTGGTAAATTTAGTCTAAAATCAGATACATCTGTTGGATGATAAATTCTGCAGTGGCATATGATTGATGCTCTATTATTTCCTCATTGGAAGGTCTGCTAAGATGGAGAACTTTTTAATGCCTCTGCCATATTCTATGATTGTATATATACCAATAGTGTTACCTACTTTACCTACAAATTCTATTTTGATTTCCTACCATTCTGATGACCTAAGTGGTTAGACTGTCTGCCTCTGATGCAGGAGGTCACAAGTTCAAACCCAAGCTGAGTCATACCAGAAAAATTGGTACTCCCAGCTGCCTCACTTTGCACTCAGCATTAAGAGGTTAGTGTTAGGACTGGTCCATCTGGTTTCAGGATAATGTGACTGGGTGGGCATGATGCCTCAGTGCTAGATGTCACTATAAACTGCTATGCAGATGTCTTTAATGCCCTTGAATGTCAGTATCACTACTTGTGCACCAGCAGACAATTGTTAAACTAGGTCACCATTATCTGTATCTAATGCAGCAGACATTTGGTAATTAGGTCACACATTTTACCATCAACTTTATGTCTAATGTCTAGATAATCCAGGCTGGATTCAGCAAGAGTGGGCAATCTTCTGTTATTAATAACCAAAAGGCAAAATAAATGCACATTTAGGGTTTTTGTACTAAGTTAGTTTTAATAATGTTTTTTTTTCTTCTTCATAACCATCATGCATAATTTAAACATCTCTTTTTTGTGTGTTTTTGTTGAATGATGAGGAAACTAGACATGTGTGATTTTTTTATTCCTCTATCTAGGTTTCATCATGGGGGTCATTGACTTGACCATCATACAGTCAAGGGCCCCTTGTACTGAGGTACACCATAAAAAGGATCCTACGTTCAGAATACAACATTATTATTGGGTATGTTACATGTAAAATCACACTGAATGTGAAATAAAAAAAATATAAAGAATCTTTTTAAGAAATAATCACATTTAATGTGGTCAGTCACCATGTATACCACATATGCTCACTTATAAGATGAGTCCATCTAGAAATTGCACTGACCCAGACCTACCAGTGCATAATGTGCCAGCAGATCTGGGTCTGTGTAGTTTGTTAGGATTAAGCAATAGAACAAACAACATAGACCCTGATATGCAGATGCATTGTGCTATGGCAGATCAGGATCTTCATTTTTTGCAGCTTGACTCGTGTAATAAGCGAATATATATAGTACTAGGGGTGCATGATAATATTGAATACTGGTATATTTATTGTGAAAATACAATAATCACGATATAACTTTCTTATATTGTTATAGTGCGATATTGACTATATTATTATTATAAATTAATATTAGCCATATTTCATTACTTATATAGTTTCTGATTGACAAATGGTCTATTGAATTCCATATCTTTACCTCTGGTAATCAGCTTCAGTAACATTTCTGTTTCGTTTCCTGAGCATTTGCAGCATGGGTAATCAGAAGTTACATAACTGTGACTCTTCATCCTTTTGGAGCTTTATCTTCTCTTTGTCAACAAATAAACCCCTTGCTGACATCGATAACTAACTGACATTGACCTTCTGCTACAAGTATTTCAAACATGGCTGAGTATGACCTAGTGCAAAATTCAAAAGTACTGTCTGCCATATGGACTCATTTTGCATTAAGAAAGAGTAAAAGGGATGGGAAAATTAATGAGGCAATTGCAGTGTGCTGACTGTGTGATGCTCATGTTAAGTTTTCTGGTGGAACCACTAATCTAGCATACCACATTAACAAGCACCATCCCAGGAAATGTTGTAATTACAATATGACAGACAATAGATCATTGATCCCTGCTAATGCAAGTTCGTCATTTGAAGATACTTCTGATCTTTCTAAAGCTAAAACATCGCAGCCAATCCAAAGAACCTTCCCTGGGCTCATTGGCGCAAAATACCCCTTGCATTCTTCTTGTGCTTTACATATTACTGACAAGGTGTGCAGATTTGTGATAAAGGACATGCATCCATACCGAATAGTGGATTCGCCAGAGTTTAGAGACCTTTTACATACACTTGACCCCCGATATAATGTTCCAGGTAGAAAGTGGTTTGCAGAGGTGATCTTTCCTCAAAAATATGCCCAAGTCAAGGCATTGGTAACAGAAGACTTACGAAATGATGAGAAGGTTGCATTGACAACAGATAGTTGGACATCGAGGTCAACTGAATCATATCTGACAGTCATGTCAACTCACATTGATGAAAATTGGATGCTGATAAACTATGTTCTTCAAACTCGGCACATGTATGAAGGGCACACAGGTGAGAATATAGCTGCTGTGATTCATGAGGCCCTCAAAGAATGGGAAATACAGTCTATCCCTATACCACCTATTGTATCATATAATGCATCGAAAATGGTCAGGGCAGGGACTTTTTTAGGATGCAACTTTCACATCAAGTGTTATGCATATACAATTAATTTGGCTGCACAAAAGTGTCTCAGGTTAGACGCACTGAAATTCTCCTCACCAGATCTTAAGCTGATATCTGATGCGCCCACTAGATGGAACAGTGCTTATGACAAGGCACACTGAAATTCTCCTCAGCAGGATTCGTCGGATAGTTGGGTTCTTCCACCGAAGGACAACTGCAGCAGCTAAACTTGAAAAGCCAGGCTGAATTGCTGGGTCTACCAGATCATAAGCTTATAGCTGATGTGCCCACTAGATGGAACAGTACTTATGACATGATTTCAAGGTTTCTTGAAATGCAGAATGCAGTAATTGCCATTTTGAGATCCAGAGATCTTGCTAAAAAAAAAGAGAAAGATTTGTACACATTGTCAGATGATGATATTTGCCTGGCAGATGAGGTAATGGTTTGTCTAAAACCTCTCAAAGTTGTGACAACCACTCTTTGTACCGAATCAGTTCCAACCATTTCTGCTATCATGCCTCTTCATCACAAACTTACTGACAGCATTTTCCAACATAGCAATGATGACTCTCTAGTAATAGCTCAGATGAAAAGGGCTGTGGCTGATGATCTTCAGGATAGATACACTCATCAAGAAGAAACTCTCACTGTTGCTGCTGCCTTGGATCCATGTTTTAAAGCCTTACCTTTCCTCAGTGATGCATGAAGGAATAAAATCTTTACCAAAATCTTGCAAAATGCATCAGAAATCATTGTCAGAGTGTGATGTTTTACCCCAACCCCTTGTATTATACATGTATTTATAAGTCTGTAAGTGGAGCCAGGTAAGCTTTGTTTTTCCAAGTACCTAAGTTGGCTAATCCTCTTACGTAACCCAGTCTTTGTTTGAGCTCTTGAGTGGAAATCTGGCGGGAATCTTTGTACATGGGAACACGTGACGTAGACAACTTCAAAGAGCCGGAAGCCGACAATGGTAGGCTGGACAGTACATTGGGACACACAGACTGACATTTTTATGATTGACAGTTCGATCAAATGACCAGAGTCCGTCGCCATCCAATCGGGATGCGTTGTAGGTGGGACTTGATTCGAGAAACTGGCATAAGACTTGTACAAGCCTGAAATTCATCAGTTGGTGTTTAAGAGTCGCAGTGACACACACTCCGTTAGCCATTCGTAAAAATTGGCGGAATTTAGGAAATTCATGAAATAGCTTCGATCAGGAAGCTTTCGGGGGACGAAAGAATTTCAGAGAATTTCGGGGGACGAGAGAAGTTCAGAGAATTTCGGGTGACGGTGAGAGATACCGAGTGAATTTCGGGTGACCTCAAGGGATACCGTCAAGGGTTCCGGATACTAGAAGGGGAACCGGAAGTCAAGATAACGGCAAGGAACAAGGATTATAGAAGAGGAAGCGGAAGTGGAGATCACGAAAGGAGAGAAAGACAAGGGAACGAAGAGATTTAGATGAGTAGCACTCAAGAAGGGAAAAATCTCCTCACACTGTGAACTCAAATGATGATCAAAGGGATCATTGGGTGAAAGAGAGACATGGATTACTTTAAATTCTTTTAAATTTCATTTATTAAATTGTTATTGTTTAAATTTCATCTTTGTATTTCTTTTAATTTAACTGTCGGCATTGCTGACTGGGGGCTCGTAGCCATAAATATATTTAGTCAATAAATAATATAGTGTCCAGAATTAACCTTCTGAATAAGGACCAGGGGAACTTCTCATAATTCGTTAAAGTCTATAAGAAGAACCCCACCCCTAGACAACCACTACACCCCCACAGTGGGCGCTTCGTCCGGGATATGAATTAGACATATATGTTATTTTGGGACTTAAAGTTATTGGTAGAAGTATTAGTGAACAGTGTGAGATATTTTCCATTCTTTGTATTTGAAATTTTGTGATTTTCTCATCTTGTATTTTTATTGTCATATGTGCAGGCTTTGTAGATCTTCCATTCATAGCAGTACGTGTGAAGCAGATATCGAACAAATATCTTACCTGAACGAAACTAGTTGTTGTCGACAGGTAAGTATTTAAACTGGTATTACAAATATCTGTATATTGTTTGAATTTTGAGACAAGGTATCACTTTACATTAGTATAATGGCTACCGAACGACAAATGATAAAGGAATACCGCGCCATGGGGTCGGAAGATCTTGGATACGAGGGAGATCGCCTGGCAACCTTTATAGAAGAAAGGATCAAGGAATGGAAGGCCGAAAAAGCAGCGGAAAGAGAAGCCCAGAGAGAACTAGCCAAGATAGCAGCGGACCAAGAGTTAGCCAAGATAGCGGCGGACCAAGAGTTAGCCAAGATAGCAGCGGACCGAGACGCCCAGAAAGAGCTGGAGCTAGCCAGACTCGCTCACACTCTGGAGATGGAAAAGGTCAGAGTTGAAGCTAGGACCAACGGACGGGACGACGCCAGTACAAGCTCTGGAACAACCGGCCGACCTTTCATCGACCACCGGATAGTCCAGATCAACATGTCACGCTTCAATGATAGGGAGGAGGCTATTGACGATTTTCTCGTCCAGTTTGAGAAACTCGCACGCGCTCATCAGGTCCCTGAACAGCACTGGGCCATTAATGTCTCAGCCTTTTTGCAAGGTGCAGCTCGGGAAGTCTACCACGGCTTAACTGCAGAAGAGGCTGATGACTACACTGCCCTCAAGAAGGCGCTTCTCTGCCATTATCGGCTGACCGCCGAGACTTACCGGAAACTTTTCCGGGACTCGGTGAAAAAGGTAACAGAGACCCACTCTCAATTCCACAACCGTGTTCGAGGTTTATTTGAGAAGTGGATGAAAATGGCCGAAGTCGAACGCACGTACGAAGGGCTACGCGAGGTAATACTCAAGGAACATGTCCTGGGTACTTACCGTCGCGAGTTGACAGTTTTCTTAGCAGAAAGAGAACACCGGACGCTCGAAGAGATCGCTAACATGGCGGAGCGATACGAGCAGGCGCACTCGAAGAGTGGAGGTTCCGGGGTTGCTGACCGACCCCGACCCTCTGAGTCGCGTCGTATGGGGGAGGTTGAGCCGGCTGTCCGTAACCGTCAGGGCGACGGGAAGGTCGGAGGGGCACCTACAGGTAGGGCTGCCGCCTATCGACCTGGACAGGCCTCACCCACGAAACCAGGACTTGCAAGTCGGCGAGGGCCACCGACATGTTTTAATTGCAAGCGCCTGGGGCATTTTGCCAGGGACTGTCCCAAGGGCAGGCAGACCCAGGTGAATGACGTAGCTAAGAAGGAATGTGTGCCGGAAGCGAGTCGCAACCCAGCCAACCTTGCGGCCGCAACTGTCAATGGTGAAGGCGCCACCATCTTGTATGACACTGGGTGCAGCGTCCCCGCGCTTGTCGACAAGAAATATGTCAAGCCGGAGGACTATAGAGGGGAGGTAATAGAAGTTCAGTACGCGAACTGCGCGCGTGACTCATTACCAGTAGCTGTCATTGACCTCGATTCACCATACGTGAAGGGGAAAATTGAAGCTGCTTGCTTGGAGGGGCTATCACATGACGTCATATTGGGTTGCCGTTATGTGTTACCCCAGCCGAACCCCGAAACCTGCACACCTATGCCAGTGAGTGCTGTTGAAACCAGGGCCATGAGTCGACAGCCGAAACAAAAGCCAATCCAAGTTACATCGACACCGGTTAGTAATGTTATTCCAGCGGAGTTAAGGAAGCTGCAACAGGAGGACGCAACTCTGGCGCAGTTGCACAAACACGCAGAAGCGGGAACAGAAAGGGAAACTCCGAACGGCGCGGTGAAGTTTGTCTACAAGAAGGGAATCTTATATCGCCACGCCAGGAAACACAACGAACACTTCAAGCAAGTCGTCGTGCCAAAGGAAAAGCGTTTCGAAGTACTGAAACTTGCACACGAGAGTCTCATGGGTGGACACATGGGAATTGCTAAGACGCGTGACCGTCTTGTAAAAGAGTTTTACTGGCCAGGGGTCCAGGGAGACGTAAAACGGTTCTGTCTCTCCTGTGACAAATGCCAGAGAATGGCACCGAAAACGGATCAGCGACCCATCCCTTTGGGGAGTACGCCCCTTATCGATGAACCATTTAGACGTGTTGCCATGGATTTAATCGGACCGATAAAACCCGCGTCTGCGCACGGAAATCGATATATTTTAACGGTTGTCGATTATGCTACACGCTATCCGGAGGCCGTTGCGTTGCGTAACATTGACACGGAAACCGTCGCGGAAGCTCTGTTTGCGATCTGGTCAAGAGTCGGAGTGCCCGACGAGATCTTGACTGATCAAGGAACACAATTTATGAGTCGTGTGATGGCGGAGATGAATCGTCTCATGTCGATTAAACACCTCACGACTACACCGTATCACCCCCAATGTAACGGATTGGTCGAACGGTTTAATGGGACCTTGAAAAACACGCTCAAGAAATTGTGCGAAGGCCGCCCCAAGGATTGGGACCGGTATATTCCGGCCATGCTTTTTGCATACCGGGAAGTACCGCAAGCGAGTTTGGGGTTCTCTCCCTTTGAACTCTTGTACGGGAGAACCGTACGCAGCCCAATCGCCGTACTGAGACAGCTGTGGACAGACGACCACGCTGTAGAGGAAGTACGCACTACCTACCAGTACGTCGCGGACTTGCGCAACAAACTGGAAGAGGTTTGTTCTCTCGCGCAAGAAAATCTCAAACGAGCTAAGGTGCAACAGGCGAAAAATTACAAAAAGCGCGCAAAACCACGTCAGTTTGAGGTAGGGGACAAAGTGTTGTTGTTGTTGCCCCAGGAACACAACAAGTTGCAAGTTTCCTGGAGGGGTCCATACGTCGTCACCAAGAAGGTCGGAGGTCAAACCTACCGGATACAGCTACCGACGAAAGAGAAATTGTACCATGCCAATTTGCTCAAGAGGTACCGGGAAAGGGAGACCGCCAGCGATTTTGTTGTCGCAGCGATAGTCACCGAGGATATCGAAGGCGATACGGAAGGTGCTAACACTGTCCCGAGCTGTCCATTAACGAGGGCCGAGACTCCGTCGGACGTGGAGTGTGACCCCATGTTAACTGAAGGGCAGCGGAATGAGATAGAGACCTTGCTGGCCGGATATTCCGACGTGCTAACAGAAAAACCCGGGAGGACGACGCTTGTCGAGTTCGGGTTAAAGATGGTGGACGACCGACCAGTTCAGCGTAAACCCTACCCCTTGCCCCACGCGAAACGACAAGTTGTAAGGGAAGAAATCGAGCAGATGATTGCTCTGGGAGTAATCGAACCTGCCGACTCTCCGTACAGCTCACCAGTAGTCTTAGTGCAGAAGAAGGACGGCACCCATCGGTTCTGCGTCGACTACCGGAAGCTGAATCAGGTGACAGAATTTCAAGTTGAAATGCTACCTGACCCCGAACATATCTTCGCTTCGGTCTCGAAAGCGAAATATTTTTCCAAACTGGATTTGTCCAAGGGGTATTGGCAAATTCCAGTAAGGAAAGAAGACCGACCGAAGCTTGCTTTTGCTACTCCCGACGGGACATACCAATGGTTGGTGATGCCGTTCGGGGTACAAAACGCGCCCAGCGTCTTTACCAGAATGATGCGGAAGTTGTTGGAGCCCTTGCGCGATAGGGGTGTCCACAACTTCATGGATGACCTCTTGTTAGCTACAGAGACATGGGGTGAACACCTCGCTCTGTTAGCTGACGTTTTGGAGCGGCTACGTCAGGAGGGCTTGACAGCCCGCCCTTCCAAATGTCACCTTGGTTTCAGGACATTAGACTATTTAGGACATACCCTGAGCCAAGGCACGCTGTCTCCAGAGAAGTCAAAGGTGGAGCAGTTGAGAAACGCCGCACGCCCCACCACGAAAACGGAAGTGAGGTCATTCCTGGGACTGGCCGGATATTACCGGAGGTATGTCGCTAATTTCAGCGCGATTGCGGGCCCATTGTCTGACCTAACCAAGAAACGGACCCCGAGTAAGTTCGTTTGGACAGATGCGTGTGAGCACGCATTCCAAACGCTAAAGGATAGACTTACATCCGACGCAGTTGTTCGTCTACCGGACTTGGATAAAGAATTCGTTCTGCGCACCGATGCATGCGACACGGGACTGGGAGCAGTACTGCTCCAGGAGCATGACAAGACGCTTTTTCCTGTCGCATACGGCAGCCGGAAGTTGTCTGCTGCCGAGAAAAATTACTCAGTATCGGAGAGGGAATGTCTCGGAATCGTGTTCGGCATATCACGGTTCGAGCGATACCTATATGGACGTAAGTTCATATTGGAGACCGACCACCAACCACTCGCCTATCTGGCGCAGGCAAAGTTGTCCAATGGTCGATTGATGCGATGGTCACTGTTTTTACAGCAGTACCAGATGCAGATCAGATACGTGAAAGGATCTGAAAACGTAGGCGCAGATTTCATGAGTAGAAGCGCCGAAATGATATAGATCATTTGTTATATTTTCGTGTTCATACTCAGTTTAGCATTTAGTTCATTTTGCTGATTTTGTTCTTTATATCGTGTAACACTTTTGCTTTTTTAGTTTGAGTGAATAAAATCCTGATTTTATTCTCAAGCGTGGGGGGATGTGATGTTTTACCCCAACCCCTTGTATTATACATGTATTTATAAGACTGTAAGTGGAGCCAGGTAAGCTTTGTTTTTCCAAGTACCTAAGTTGGCTAATCCTCTTACGTAACCCAGTCTTTGTTTGAGCTCTTGAGTGGAAATCTGGCGGGAATCTTTGTACATGGGAACACGTGACGTAGACAACTTCAAAGAGCCGGAAGCCGACAATGGTAGGCTGGACAGTACATGGGGACACACAGACTGACATTTTTATGATTGACAGTTCGATCAAATGACCAGAGTCCGTCGCCATCCAATCGGGATGCGTTGTAGGTGGGACTTGATTCGAGAAACTGGCATAAGACTTGTACAAGCCTGAAATTCGTCAGTTGGTGTTTAAGAGCCGCAGTGACACACACTCCGTTAGCCATTCGTAAAAATTGGCGGAATTTAGGAAATTCATGAAATAGCTTCGATCAGGAAGCTTTCGGGGGACGAAAGAATTTCAGAGAATTTCGGGGGACGAAAGAATTTCAGAGAATTTCGGGGGACGGTGAGAGATATCGAGTGAATTTCGGGTGACCTCAAGGGATACCGTCAAGGGTTCCGGATACTAGAAGGGGAACTGGAAGTCAAGATAACGGCAAGGAACAAGGATTATAGAAGAGGAAGCGGAAGTGGAGATCACGAAAGGAGAGAAAGACAAGGGAACGAAGAGATTTAGATGAGTAGCACTCAAGAAGGGAAAAATCTCCTCACACTGTGAACTCAAATGATGATCAAAGGGATCATTGGGTGAAAGAGAGACATGGATTACTTTAAATTCTTTTAAATTTCATTTATTAAATTATTATTTTTTAAATTTCATCTTTGTATTTCTTTTAATTTAACTGTCGGCATTGCTGACTGGGGGCTCGTAGCCATAAATATATTTAGTCAATAAATAATATAGTGTCCAGAATTAACCTTCTGAATAAGGACCAGGGGAACTTCTCATAATTCATTAAAGTCTATAAGAAGAACCCCACCCCTAGACAACCACTACACCTTTACACAGAGTGAAGGCTGAACATGACACTCATCACTCACCTGTTGGTGATAGTGGACAGTCAGAACTGCCACCTTTACCACAGCTACCAAGCAGTTATGTGTCTGCCAATTCTGCTGCTAAGGATGCTCAACCAGTTTGCAAGAAGCTCAAGTCAGACATTGGTCAGAGTGATATGATAGATAAAGGTACCTGTTGTTCTGGCATACAAGAACTTCTTGGTGATGTCTACATAACTGGTGCTGAGACTTCAAAAACACAAATGGAAAACTAGAAGAAGAGCTTAACAACCATGAAGTGTTTCCATTGATTCCCTTGAATTCAAATCCTCTTCAATGGTGGAAAAATCATGAGTAGAGATTTCCTAGCTTAGCTAAGCTTGCTAAATCCTTATTTGTGCATCCCAGCAACAAGTGTCCCTTCTAAGAGGGTGTTCTCCACTGCTAGAGATTTAGTAAATGCACAATGTTCAGCCCTAAAACCAAATCATGTTGATGTTCTTGTCTTCTTAAAAACAAAGATGAAGTAAGTTCCATCATGTGACTTTCAAGGCAGTTAATTTTGAACTACACAGGGTAAAGTGACAACGAAGAGACCAATCAGAAGTTTTATGCATTTTATGTTTATCAAAAAGTAAACCACAAACCGTGAACCGTTCAGACATAAGACTTAAATTGTAACTCTTTATTTCTGTGTTAGATTGCAACTACTGTACTGCATTTTATTAATTTTCTCTACTGTATTTTAATTATGCAATTAAATAATTTTAAGTGGTAATTTTGTGCAGTTTGCATTCATTTTATTTCAATAAATTAGCAGTAATCTGTATTTCTTTCTTAAATCAATATATTGCAATATTTCACTTAATATTGTAATATATCGCAATATGAGTTTTAATTAAATACCCACCCCTATATATTGTACCCAATTTATATAAGTGATACTGCTATACTGAGTTTGTTCATAGGAAGGACTGTCATAAGTAGTCCCTCATTATAACACTGACTATGGGACCTTCATAAATAGTCCTTCATTATAACACTGTCCATGGGTTCTTCATAAATAGTCCCTCATTATAACACTGCAAATGGGACCTTCATAAAATAGTCCCTCAATATAACATTGGCTATGGGACCTTCATGAATAATCTTTCATTATAACACTGTACATGGGACCTTCATAAAAATGATCCCTCATTATAACACTGTATTTATGACATTATAAAATAGTCCCTCAGTATAACACTGTACATGGGACCTTCATAAAAATAGCCCCTTTTTATAACACTGTACATGTGACCTTCATAAAATAGTCCCTCATTATAACACTGTACATGAGACCTTCATAAAATAGCCCCTCATTCTAACACTGTACATGGGACCTTCATAAAAATAGTCCCTCATTATAACACTGTCCATGGGAGCCATAAAATACACACCTTTATAGTGAGATGTCCTTAAAATGAAGTACATAATTTATATAATTTTGCAGGCACTTAATGAAATGGAATTCATGATGATATCTTTCATAAAGCAGGAACTGTGTTTTAATGAATATGCTTCATCATATCTGTCTATGGGAGCTATAGAGTTTACTACGAGATAATGAAATAAATAATACATTTAATTTTACTGGCACTTAATGAAATGAAATCCATTACCATACCTGTCATAAAACAGGAACCTTGTTATAATGAAATGTCTGATAGCAAGGAAAGGAGTGGAGTTTTTGGGGTTGTCTGTTTTTTTACTGTTTCTGTCTCATTCTCGTGTTTACAATCCATGTTTACCTACAAAAGGTCTTAACTTGAAATGCGACTTTATAACTCCAGACTTGTTAAAATTTTCATCCAAATGCATGGCAGTATCAAACAGTCATGGAGTTTTTGCAGGGAAATCATCAGTGGAAATTTTAATTGTCAATCAATTCTATCCTGATTTCTTTATATTTTTTTGGTAAATATTAGTTTTAGATTAAAGCCAGTGATTTAATTTTTTTCTCATTTAAAAAATCGAGCTCAAATTTCAATGTAAACAACAAATGGAGTTCATGTCATGGTCTTGGTTTCTTTAATCAAAGACTTGATCTTTTAATTTCTTGCATGATCAATAGTGAAGGATGCAGAACATCAAGGAAGTGAGGAAACTGTCAAATTAGCCACCATTCATGAACATCACCAACCTTAAGTTGCTTATTCAATGGAACTGAATCTAAATGTCCCTGGAAATTGCATGCATATTGCCCACATCTGATAAATTGACAGGAAACCTTTTTTTTTTTTTTTTACCTGTAAAGCAATTTTTATCTCAAAACATCATAGCAAAACTTGAGTGGAAAATTACACCCACTGGTTTGCTTTGGGGAGGTTTCAATTGCTTGGGTTGATCCTCAGCTGGGAGAAAATAGTTTAATTGGACAAATTATGCCATCAGAGGGTTTTTAATTGTCAACCAATTGGCAGAGCACCATATGTTATTCCAAATAAGCTTTCTGTGTTTTTTAAGACTATATTCTGTATCAGTTATTTAAACAGGCTATTCAGACATGATAGTACATAACAATACAATGCTTTACAGCAAGTTCTTTATGATATTACAGGTAACCTAAGTACAGGTATAACCTGCAACTATGAACAGTATGAGAAATGAAGAATTTTCACAAAACTTGAAGATTTTTATTTCCATTGCAATTTTGAAAAGATTCAGAATAATATGTTCAATCAGGGGAAATTTAGACCGTGCCAGAGTGAAATTTAGACCTTGTAAGAGTGAAATTTGAGACCTAGTAAGAGTGAAATTTAGACCTTGCCAGAGTGAAATTTAGAGCTTACCAGGGTGAACTTTAGATCTTGCCAGTGTGAAATTTAGACCTTGTCTGGGTGAAATTTAGTTGTTGCCAAAGTGAAATTTAGACCTTGTCAAGAGTGAAATTTAGACCTTGTCAGGGTGAAATTTTGATCTTGCCAGAATGAAATTTAGACATTGTCAGAGTGAAATTTGGACCTTGTCAGAGTGAAATTTAGACCTCGTTAGAGTGAAATTTAGATCTTGTCAGAGTGAAATTTAGACCTTGTCAGAGTGAAATTGAGATCTTGCCAGAGTGAAATTTGGACCTTGTTAGAGTGAAATTTAGACCTTGCCAGATTGAAATTTTGACCTTGTAAGAGTGAAATTTGAGACCTTGTCAGAGTGAAATTTAGACCTTGCCATTGAAATTTAGACTTTATCAGATTGAAATTTAGACCTTGCCAGAGTTAATTTAGACCTTGCTAAGGTGAGCTTTAGATCTTGCCAGAGTGAAATTTATACCTTGTCAGGGTGAAATTGAGATCTTGCCAGAGTGAAATTTATGCCATGTCGAGAATGAAATTTAGACCTCGTCAGGGTGAAATTTAGATCTTGCCAGAGTGAAATTTAGACCTTGTCAGAGTGAAATTTAGTTCTTGCCAGAGTGAAACTTAGACATTGCCAGAGTGAAATTTAGACCTTGTCAGGGTGAAATTTAGATCTTGCCAGAGTGAAATTTAGACCTTGTTAGAGTGAAATTTAGACCTTGTCAGGGTGATACAAAAAGATTTTGATGTGAAGAGTACTATGATAGAATGTATCTTCTCCAGTGTACTTGATGGTTTGATGGAATGTATCTTCTCCAGTGTACTGTTTTGTTTGATGGAATGTATCTTCTCCAGTGTACTTTGGTTTTCTTCATGTATTACTCATTATGACACCATGGGAGCTATATGGGGATATAATCTTATAATGAGATGCTATATAATGATGTACAGGATACAGTACTCCCTCATTATAACACCATACATGGGAGTTGTAGAGTGTAACACCTTATTGTGAGACTGCTGAATAACGGAGTACATAATACATATAATTTTACTGCTGTGTAATGAAATAGTATCCATGAAGGTACTTCCCTTATAACAGGAATGGTGTTATAATGAAGGGTCTAATAGTGGGGGAGTGATATATTTAATACTTAACCATGAATGTAGAAACATCAGATAACCAGTTATTCCACTGTATGGGTACTTTATTGGAATGCGTGCTTTAATTTGATAAGATTATCAGCAGCCACTGCAGAAATGCTCTGCAAACGATCAGATGTCGAAATCAATCTGAAATTAGTCACAATGCTGCATTCATTAATATTCGCCTTTTGAGACTAAATTTACTATCATTTTAGCACCAGAGTAAAAGTGAATATATTTGATGCTTGATTGCAGAGATAAGGCCATGTAAATAAATATGTTTCCAATAACCCAACTGACTTTTCTAAAATCCTGCAGATTCCATTTTTATTCTGTCAGACAATATTTTACCCAACTTTATTTTCAGAAATGTTCACATCTGGTCAGTTCTAGACTTGTGGATCATTAATGTATTTGCTATTGACTTCAAGGAATTCTTTGCAGTTCTTCTGTTTAATATTCAGAACTAAGGAGGAATAGACAAATTTGCATATTAAACAAAAATAAAGAAAAAGTGTCCTACCTACTGACCCAATTTTTATGCTAGCCACCGAGTAAACTTTTTTCAAGTCTGGCACACGAGAAACACATAACACTATGAGATGCCATAGTGGATAAAGTTGGTCTAATCAGAATGTTGCCATTGAAATTTAATGTCATGTGTCCAGAATTCCAATTTCATGTGTTCTATCAAAAATGCTTGTCCTTGAAGTTCCATTTTCATGTCAAGATTTTAGATTGCATCTGTTGGATTAAACCGTAGTGGTTGAAATTTTTATTTTCTATGTCAAGGTTTGAGATTGTGTCGTTTGAATTACATGGCAGTGGTTGAAATTTCAATGTCATATGTTGAGAATTCCTAATTTATGTATTGGTTCAAAGAGTTTATGTTGAAAGTTCCATTTCATATGTTGAGTATTTAGATTTCATCTGTTGAATTACACAGCGCAAGTTAAAAATTTGATGTCCAATGCTGAGTTTATAGATTGTATCTTCTGAATTACACGGCGGTTGTTGAAATTTTAATGTCATATGTCGAGAGTTTCAATTTAATATGTTGAATCACATTGATTGTGCTGAAAGTTCAATTTCATATGATGAGTTTTTAGATTTGTATCTGTTGAATGACACAGCGGTGATTGGACATTTTATTGTGCGTGTCAGAATTGTTATTTTTATATGGTGAAATGATGTGTTGGTGTTAAAAGTAGCATTACGCAATATCCACTTTAACAATTCAAAATATTATTTAGCATTAACATACATTACTCGTTTATTCAATTATGAGGTGCCATTACATTTCTTGCATTTACAGTTTGAAAGTTACCATTCACAAGTCGAGAATTACTATGAATTTCTTCGCTACAGGTCGCTCTCATGAATTGACCGCATTATTTTTAAACAAGGAGGCGGCTTCTAATTGTTGTGAAATTCAACAGATGAAATCTAAATACTCGCCATATGAAATGGAAATTTCATCACAAAACGTTGCATACAACGTGTCAGTTAGGGATTCTCGACATATGATATTGAAATTTCAACTACCACTGTGTAATTCAAAATATACACTGTAAAACGTCAACATAGGAAATAGAACTTTAAACCACCACTGCATAATTCAACATATAAAATCTAAAATCTCGATCTAGAAAATGGAAATTTAAGGACATGCAATTCGATCCAAAATGTGATACTGGATTTCTGAACATATGACAAAAATTTCAACAGCAACTTTCTCATTTGACCAGCTTTCATCTGCTAGGGCAACTCATTTGACCAGCTTTTGTCTGCTAGGGCAACTCATTTGACCAGCTTTCATCTGCTAGGGCAACTCATTTGACCAGCTTTCATCTGCTAGGGCAACTCATTTGACCAGCATTTATCTGCTAGGGCAACTCATTTGACCAGCTTTTGTCTGCTAGGGCAACTCATTTGACCAGCTTTCATCTGCTAGGGCAACTCATTTGACCAGCTTTTGTCTGCTAGGGCAACTCATTTGACCAGCTTTCATCTGCTAGGGCAACTCATTTGACCAGCTTTCATCTGCTAGGGCAACTCATTTGACCAGCATTTGTCTGCTAGGGCAACTCATTTGACCAGCTTTCGTCTGCTAGGGCAACTCATTTGTCCAGCTTTTGTCTGCTAGGGCAACTCATTTGACCAGCTTTCATCTGCTAGGGCAACTCATTTGACCAGCTTTTGTCTGCTAGGGCAACTCATAACAACACAGAATTTGTTTTACTTGACCTGGACAAACTAACTTCAGTCAAGTCTTAGAAACCATCTGTTGTACTGGCTCCCTGTTAACAATCATGGTCTGAAAGCTTCCAGATTATCCCTTAATCCATATGTGTTGGATCTGGGGGAGTTTTCATGGCGAATGGGGTGGGGAGAGATATATGAAGCCTTTCTCAATGTCTCATGTTACTTCACAAGTACTAAAGAACCTTTTTATAAACTTGTTCAAATTGTGTTCTTTTCACTCTCATCTCAGTTATATCGGCTAAACACAGGCAATGCACTGATTGCATTGCAGTTTGTTTTGGTATTAATATACCTTAAAGCTAAATAGTATTATTTATATTTTTCTGGTCATTCTTAAGTGTAAAAAAAAGTCACAGATTTCATTACAAAATAGTATGTAAAAACTTGAACTACAAAAATACTAATAATTTTAATGCATTCATAGTGTTTTAAAAAATTGGCTTATGAAAAATTGCGAAAATCAGGTATTGCTTTTCTAATTGCAGCATTGCTCCCCTGATTGCAGCATTGCTTTTCTAATTGCATTAAGAAAGTTAAAATGTAGTAAAATGATAGTTTCTGCATATTTTCTGATGGACTGTTGTTAGATATAAACCTTTCCAATTTGACAGCAATCTTGTTCCATTTGTACTCACTTATAAGTCAAGCTTTTTCCAAGAAAAATGTTAATGCAGAGTAGGGGTCATCTTATAAGCGATGGGTACAAATAAATCTCTCCTTACAACCTTAGCTTATAAAGGAAAACTTGTGTTCTTTTCTCAATTCACAATTTTTTGTAGAATTGCTAATTATATAAATACGACCTTAATCCTTTATCGTATAAAAGCAGCACTGCTTTGTTTTCCCAGTGGAAAATCTGCAGCGCTATTTTTGTTTTTCTCTTCAATGTGTATGACTAAGTGCTATGAATCTGATACTTGTTTAATGCCATGTTGAGTCCCTTTTCTCATACTGCACAACTGACACCAGTTCAGCTGCGGCAATCCTTTGATGTGATTTCAAAGACTGTATAATGAAAGTTTCTTTTACAACGTGTACGTAAATAATGGTTCAAGTTTATGAATAGGCAGTATTCTGTAAATTTCAGTGTACTATGTCAGATATCACACATCATGAATTGCTAAACTTAGGTACTTTCACCAATATGGGGAAAAGAAAAGGTAATGCATATGAAAGAGCATTTATGTTAAAGGTTATAGACTTTGCAGAGAAAAACAACACTAGTGCTGCAGAATGTGAATTGGGGGTGTTTGAGAAACTGGAGTGTGCCTGGACCAAGAAACAATCAGTTCTAGTTGATAGTGCCAGACATCTGAAGAAAATTTGAATAATGGGAAGCTTTATGCAAATTGGGAGTTCAGTTTGAATGAGTGGGTTCTAGAGCAGTGTATTTTGGGCACATTTGACACAGTCTGTGGCAACATCAGATATACCAAGGTGTGTGATCCCTGTTGGCACCATGTCGCTACTACAACCATGGGAAGTTTGCCTGTAACCTGTAGATGAGTCCAAAGAATTTATATAAAAAAACATAAAAGAAAGGAAGTGTGAAGCGTCCAGGGATTGGGTTACTATCTCAGTGGGTATGTAATGTATGGGAGAAAATTCACAATGAGATGATGGTTGTTGTTGTTGTTTTGGGTTTAATGCCATTTTTCAGCACAAGATAGGCTATACATGATGGCCAGTATAGATGGTGGAAGAAGAAACCAGGAAAACCCCAGAAAGAACCAATAACCCATGAGAAACTACTGGCAAGCTTTCTCACATACCCATATTGGCAGAGGCCGAGACTCAAACCCACAGAGACAGATGTGAGATAGAAGTGATCCATAACAGTGAGAGATGATGGTAAAATTATATGACAAATGTGATATTTCTAATGCAATGGATGAGGCAGAGTATCACAACTCTTCCTGATTTAATTCAAAATAATCAGATGACGAATGAATGACAGTGGATGAATTCAAAGCTTTATTTGATGATGATGATGATGATGATGATGATGATGATGATGATGATGATGATGATGATGATGATGATGAATTTTTGGGCTTTGAACCAAATGATATTCGAAAATGTGAATTACAAAAGTGTTGACTTTACATTATTTATTATAATACTTTTGGAATTCATATAGTACATGATATACAGGTAGTGAATTGCATCATTGTGGATTTCCATTTTTATACCTGTATATTACATATAATTTAATGCATGGATTTATTATATAAACACATTAAAATGTTATTCATTATGATTCCATTACATGAAGCTGGACAAAATCTAATCAGTTTATTTGTATTCAGCTTAATAATACAAATGTATTTATTCTACATTGGTTTTGTTGTTATTTGTTCTTTCTGTCTACCAATCTATCCAGTTTTATTTGTTTGTTTTTCCCTAAGTGCAGCTCCAAGTAATTGACCACATGTCACCCCTTGCAGGTGGATTTGACTTGCAACAAAAATCATGACTTAATAGAGGGTCTCAGAGAAATTCACTTTTTTCAGCCCTAAAATAGAGGTCGACTAGTTGAATCGACTTGTAAGTAAATGGATAGATACAGTGCATGGTTACAAAAAATATGGTATTTAAACATGTTAGTCTCAAAGATCTCACCTGTTGGATTGGGTCAAATGCTTAATTAGGATGCCTAATAGGAAATCATGTTTTGGGTTTTGTTTTTGTTGTTTTTAATGACACTTTTAACACAATATCTATATAATGTTTCTGAAAAAAGATAATATTAAAACTGTTAATGTGTGTTTAAAATGAAACCCAGTGCCAGCCAGGACTATAACTGGACTGAAAACAGACAAAAAGAGAAGTCAATTCACAATTTTCTTTTCTTTCCAGTCTACTCTTTTGTCCAATCTACTTCATTTGCATGGAAGTTTTGTTTTGTTGAGACAAACAAGGCACTGCATTAATCATTTGTTTTTCTGAGAAGAATATTATGCATTGACGTTTTTTTTTTAAATTTGCAGCATTTATACCAAGAAGTTACTTTTAAAAAAACTAAGTGAAAGTGTTTCAATAATAATTATTTATTTAATATTTATTTAATATTTATTTAATATTTTTAAAATATTTATTTAATATTTATTTAATATTTATTTAATTTACAATATCCAGTCACATAATCAGAGATGTTGGCATGAATTGCATAAGATTTGTACAAATTCCTGCACTTGGAGACCAATGTTGTGTGGGAACTCTTGCAAATTTGTTTGAATTCATGCATATGAAAACTTCAGGCTGGCTAAGTTACCTATGTATATTAAACTGCAGACAGGAGAAGTGTTAGGTAAAAGTGTTGAACTATGGCCATTTCTTCCTCCCTCTCCTTTTTGTGTCCCACCTTAGTTTTGTGACAAGGGGGCAGCTTCCCTCTTTATTTAAAATTCTGGCAGTATCTCTATGTAATACAGTATGAATTTGTATAAAAACACAAAAGGATGAGAAAAATGTAAAATGTAAAAATTTGTCACAAAAAAATGATAACAAGAATATTATTTTTGTTAAAATATGCAAGAAATGCAGTCATTTGTATGCATACTCCAAAATGTTATTTCTAATAAAAAGAAATGCTTTGGCATAAGAATGACAGGGCTAGTAATTGTGTTTCCAGTCATCAACCACCACCACCAATCTAACCTTCATGCAAATAATTTTGCTGTACTTGATCTGAGCAGTATCCAAAATGGTTGGGATGCCTGCCCGTTCTCAGTTTGCTTATTTTAGTTGCAGAGTAATTTGGTCATATTCCAGGTGAAACCTCCCCAGGTGATTAACCAATATGTATATCATTTTATTGGAAACCCATTGAACTGATCATGTAACAAAACACCTGCTTCAACTATTGTAAAAATAACGAGCCTTTTCCATTATACAAATATTACACAATTACAAATCAATGAAAAACACTTGTATGATGCCATTTGCTATATTGGTTTTCTCCAGTTCGAAATGAAATGGTTATTGAATCCATATGTTATGCATCCCACCACAAAAAACAAAAACAAACGTATTTCTGGTCAGTCGATTGTTTCTTGTTGCCAACCCTTGCACTTTTTTCCCTCATGGTATAAACAAAAATCATTAAATCTCATCCAATATATATCTAATGTTGAAAACAATGCATGATTACCCTAATTTTAAAACCAGTGTAATATGAAACATGGGGGGGGGGGCACAATTTGTTGTTGCTGTGTTTTTTTTTTTCATTTGATTTCCTCATCATTCAGTTTTTTTTACCCCATTGCTAACAAAGAGATCATTAAATTATTGGGTGGAAAAATCCATCTCAGCTCACTCCAGTTTGTATCTCCAAACAAGGATCACTACGTAGGTTGTTTATATGACATCAAATCCCTTAAAGAAGGGAAATTGAAGAGAATTGGTGGATTTTAGAAAAAGTGTTAAGGATGATGTTTTCTGCAACACAACAGCCACTTCCAACTGAATTTTTATTGGCTTATTCTTAGGAGTATTTATGATTACAAATGATGAAAAATTACATTGATGATGACTTTAAGTACATAAGTTTTGAATCATGACCTTTATAATAACTTGAAAACTACCATTTAGTAACAGTTCAATGAAAGATTTGTATTGAAATTTCATGCTATATGAAAACATGATGCGATCCTTTCTGTACGTAACATGTTTCTCTCTATTCATTTGTAAATGTGAACCAATCATTTAGTATCTGTACAAAAGAAATACAGATGTAAAAGGTTATGTAATTAACATTTTACTGCCATAAAATAAGCAAGTTCTAATTATTGATGGCACAAACAACATTTACAGAAGATAGTAGAAGTAATTAAAGGTATGCAAGACAATAAAAGTTCAGAAAGGTATGCAGTCACCTTACAGAAGACACCAAAAGCATACACACACCTTACAGAAGATAATAAAGGCATACATGCAGGAATGGCCTTAGCAAATGTAGGGCCCACTTTGGATCATTTTGGTGGGACACAATGGTTTTATGCACTGGGCCCCCTTTGAGCACAGCATTTGGAAATAAACTTTTAAACAAGTTTAATATGATATTGACCATTAAATTTTCTTCATCACTTTAAAATTACTTTCTCTCTGTAGATATATTTTTTAAAATTAATGGTATGGGGTCCCCTGTGAGCATGGGGTCCGGTTGGGCCAAATTGGTCCAATCAGCCTAAGGCCTGCCCTGTAAACGTGCACCTTACAGAAGACAATAAAGGCATCCATGCATATTACAGAAGATGATAAAGGCAAACAAGTACTTTACAGAAGATAATAAAGGCATCCACACGCATTACAGAGGATGATAAAGGCATGCAAGTACCTTACAGAAGACAATAAAGGTTCAAAAAGGCAGGCAAACACCTTACATAAAATAATAAAAGTCAATTAAACGTTAAAGCGGCAGGCGAGCACTGTGCAGAGGACAATATTACCTCTCTGGTAACTTGCTTACATCAAATATATGACTTGCCCAGAATCAGCCATTGTAGTAATCCACCTTTCTGGTTAATTTCTTAAAATCTTATATATAACTTGCCCAAAATCAACCATGGTAGTAGCCCACCTTTCTGGTTAATTTTTTAAATCAAATATATAACTTGCCCAGACTCAACCATTGTAGTAGCCCAGCCATTGTAGTAGCCCAGCCATTGTAGTAGCCCAGTGTTCTTCAATCTGACTGTGAATGGATTGAAATATTACATTTTTGATTGACAATGAATTTATGGAAATATCAGTCAGTATATATTTAATAACCATTACATTTTTAATTAATAATATTTGTTTTTTAAACATTGGCATGTACATTGTGTAAAATCTGCATAACAAATTTGCTTTGAAATTGAGGTCACTGATGCATTTATTTTTATGTGCCATTTTTGTTGTGAAATCTATTCAAAACAGCTATTTCAAAGTTTCAGTGTTTAAATTTAGATATAAAATTAAAGAGCAGACATAATATGGATGAAAGAAGCATCATTAGCAACAAGACAGTATTAGAATATAGTCAATACAGTCTATATTTGCTTATAAGTCAAATGCAGCTGTGACAAACGTAGACCCAGATTTACACTACGATAATGCCCCTGCAGATCAGGGTCTATGCTGTTTGTTCCACTGTTTAGTCCTAACAAACTGCACAGACCCAGATCTGCTAGTGCATTGTGAGATGGCAGATCTGGATCTGTACAGTTTGCAGTTGGTCTCATGCTTATAGATCGAGTCAAACTGCAAAAAAATCTGTCATAACATGATGCACCAGCAGATCAGGGTCTATGTTGTTTCTTCTGCTGACTACTCGCACTCAAAACTTGCATCTGTAAAATGCAGAAGCTTCCATTCCTAACTCTATTTGATTTCATTTTATAGATCTTCAGTCAGCTTTAAAGTGTTGTGTTTAAAGTTGACATGAAATTTGAAAACATTAAGGTGAATTGACAGTTATCATGATATTAATGTTCAGTTTAACAGATGCCCACTTGAGATTACTGGTTACAGATTACACACTCAAATATTAAGCAGGTTGTTTAATCTTTGAAATTAAGAAATCCATAGATTACACAGCAAATCCTTTGGATTGAAGTCAGCCGTTTACAACTTCTGTCAGTAGCCATGTAATTCAAGCCTATAGGAACTGACAGCTACTTGAAACATTGAATTTAAGCTATCTTCTCCATTTCCATGAACTGAATCATTGATGGCACCTACCATTTTGAACATGCACAACTCCAGCTGCACAAATGGCAGAGAAACTTACTTTTTTCCCTACACTAACAGGGTGACCACATGTTTTGATTTTTTTTCTCCACGAATTGTCCCTTTTTTTGTGGATTTGTGGAGTTTGTGGATTTGTCACAGTGGCTGATTTCACTTTTGTGGAACAAATTGTTTTCAATTTAGAAATTTGAAATTCCTCCATCCTTTACAAACTTCTCTAAGCACTTTTGGCAAAACATTTAAATAATTTCAAATCTTGATGGTGAGATATGAATTGTATGTGGTTTATGATACACAAGTACATGCAGATGATGTTCGCTACATTATTGGTACCATATATACTCTTTTATAAGTAGTCCAACTGCAAACAACCTGCAACCTGGTCTGCCATTGCATATTGTGTAGGCAGATCAAAGTCTGTGTTTTTTATTTTACTAATTACTGCTAACTGCATATATCCATATCTTCAAATGCCAGTATATAATGGCAGATTTGGATGACTGCAGTTTGCAGTTGGACTTACAAGAGAACATATATAGAATATTGGTGTGGGGGATTTTTTACTTGCATCCCAGTGCTTCTGTTCTTAAAGGTGGATTGAATACATGGTAAAGTTTATGAGATTTTAAATTGTGAATGCATTGTGTTGTAGATTTGGAATTAAGATTTGCTGATTTTTCATGGAATAATTTTGGTCACCCTGCACTAATCATTCATAAATATACACTATCATAAGTACAAGGGGAAACATTATTTTGTAAAATCCATAAAGGACACAACTTTAAATGTGAATGAGTCATGTCTAGATCTGCCCTTACCATATAGAGAAGTACCATAATAAATCAGTCTAAACACTAAATGAGGGAAAAAATTGCAACTGAAGGCTTTGGTAGGAAACTGAGAGCATCGATGCCAATAAGCCAAGCTGAAGACAAAGTATTATTTCCGCTGCCTAAGCAGACTGTCACACAACAGCTGCTTTACAATTTTCCGTGTTTAACTATTTTGATACAATGTTAGGCTAGCAATAGAAGACATACAATATACAATAGCTAGTCTCCCTCCACAGTGAGCATGCAAGTGACAGGGCATAAACATATGTTGTTGTTAGCTGGCAAGATGAATCATAATAAATATACTTACATTTATGCATCTTGAATTTCTTTATAATGTACTTTCTGAGTTCTTCCAATCCAAATTACATGACCCACATGATGGAAAACCTGATACACACCAAAATTGGACTGTAATTTTGACTACATTTCCAACTGAAATCACACTCTCTTTACTGAACTGAAATGACCCAATAAATCCAGTACATCGTAGCAGAAAAGCAGATATGAGTTAGATCAACAGAAAAACAAAATCCCTCTATTCCAGAGAAACTTGAAGTTTTTTCAATGTGTGTTCATTCAAAATATAACTCTGAATTTCAGTTTTAAGTAGACCACAACAAGAATTTTTTAACACTAATGTCGAGTGTATGATGAAGTTCAAAGGTCATTGGGTGCTGCTTCATGCACATTAATATTATTACCGTGTATTAATGAATCTACAATTGTATATTATCTTTAAATACAGCATAAATTAATTTACTTTGTTTTTATAGTATATTCCATTATTATTAAGCCTTAGGTAGGAAAATTAATTGAGTACATAATAAATGGCTTACTGCATTTGTATGGGAAAATATGAACTTGTTTTTTCAGCTAATAATTCATGTGCAGTATTAGTCAGATAAAATTCCTTAATATTTTCCCATACAAATGCAGTAAGCTATAATTATTATTATTTATAATCAAGATTTTTTTTATTGAACAAAATCTTAAAATACACATATATGTTCTCTCCCAAAATTTATGTTCCACACAAGATTACTATATCCTGCTCCATACCATGAATTAAATCATTACTGGCTTAAAAATAATCACTGATTTTAGCTTGTTTTATGCACGATGACAAGACACTGACTTTACTACTGACGGACAGCTTACATATGACTGTCAAACAGGACTGACTCTTTGTTTACCTAACTTGTATAAATTAGGCTAAGAAACAACTGCTCACATTCAGAAACAGTATCTGGATTAACCAGTTGTAGCCAAAAGATTATGTGATGTTGTTGTTGTTGAAGGGTTTAACGCCATTTATCAGCACACGATAGCCTATACATGGTGGCCAGTATTAATGCTGGAGGAAGAACCCGGAAAAACCCCAGAAAGAACCACTGACCCACGAGAAGCTACTGGCAAGCTTTCACACATACCCACATTAGCCGAATCTGAGACTCGAACACACGCAGACAGAGGTGAGATGGCAGTGATCCGTAACGGAGAGCGCTTTAGACCACTCGGCCACTCAGGGCCCCCTGACCAATCTGCAGGCTCATTATGCTATGGCAGATCAAGATTTTTGTTGTTTGCAGTCTGACTAATAAGTGAACAAATAAGGCATATCTATAATGCACCTCATTATGAGGCATTAGTTCACTATAATTCAGTATACTCTGTGGCTTCATTTGACAGCACTGAATGACAGAGTGTTGAACCCAGTAGCATTTGTTTTTGCAAAGATGATCACTCATGACTTGTACTTCACTGATGAATTAATTATTTATCTTGGCAACTCTGGTAGAGAAGTTAGAAGAGGTATTATGCATACAAGAACAGAAACAAAATGTTTTGCATTCCTTGAACTATTGGGTCATGACAGTATAAACAATTAGGCTCATTACTAAGCCAATTCCCAAAATGCCATTACCCAAAGAGTTATGGTACCTTGGTGTTTTTGCTGAAAGGTATGGACTTACCTGTTCCATCATCATTTAATTATGTGCATTTTCTTCAGCTCATGTTTAGGGTAAGAATAGCCAGAAGTTTTAACTGGAACATTAGTTTTAGCTCCAAATCTTGTCAGTTATGCTGTATATATCTGACAATCAGTAACCCACCCACCCATTTTTACTCAGTGTTGTGAAATATTTACTAATTATGTGCTTGTATTATTATCCCAACACTAGTTTTTTGACAAATTTATTAAACTGGTCCCCAGGTCTTAACATGTGGAGAAATATCTAATGTCATGTCAAGTTGTGTTTGGCCTGCTTGTGTTGTCATTGAGGATGTACTATGTATGCATCACCACATTAGGCTATCCCCCAAGCCATATGGGAATTGTGTGTATATATATATATATATGTATGTATATATATATATATATATATATATATATATATATATATATATATATATATATATATATATATATATATATATATATATATATATATATATATATATATATATATATATATATATATATATATATATAGTGATGTTTTACTTATTTTGTGTGATATATGGGTATTTTGGCAAGGTGTTTACATGCATCATTTGCCTGTATTTTCAAACAGAAGCCAAAAACAGTTGTAACATTATCATTCTGTTTTGCTGTGATTAGTACTTTTCCTTGTGTTATTGTCTCTGTAGATAGCCATAATAGATCCATAAAGAAATTAATGGGATGTTTTTCATGGTTTTCTCAATAATGGATCCATAAAGAAATTAATGGGATGTTTTTCATGGTTTTCTCAATAATGGATCCATAAAGAAATTAATGGGATGTTTTTCATGGTTTTCTTGATAATGGATCCATAAAGAAATTAATGGGATGTTTTTCATGGTTTTCTCAATACTCAATACTGGATCCATAAAGAAATTAATGGGATGTTTTTCATGGTTTTCTCAATAATGGATCCATTAGGAAATTAATGGGCTGTTTTTCATGGTTTTCTCAAGATCTTCACTGTTTGCAAGGGACTAGTTTTAGGTGAAATGTCCTATTTCAATACAAATATGACACTGATACTTTTACAATATCATGCTGTTTGAATATGTCTGCAAAAAATCTCTTTTGTAAAAAATGACAAATTTATTAAAAGAAGCATGATACAATCATTTATTTAAATGGCATGTTACATTTTATTTAAATGGCATGTTACATTTTATTTAAATGGCATGTTACATTTTATTTAAATAGCATGTTAAACTTTATTTAAATGGCATGTTACATTTTATTTAAATGGCATGTTATGCTTTATTTAAATGGCATGTTACATTTTATTTAAATGGCATGTTACATTTTATTTAAATGGCATGTTATGCTTTATTTAAATGGTATGTTAAACTTTATTTAAATGGCATGTTACATTTTATTTAAATGGCATGTTACATTTTATTTAAATAACATGTTAAACTTTATTTAAATGGCATGTTACATTTTATTTAAATGGCACGTTACATTTTACAATGTATTTAAATAGCATGTTACACTCTATCATATACTGATTGGTGTGAATATTTTGAACTTGAAATAAAATTTCAAATGAAGAGAAAGAATCATTCTAGGCAATATAAATAGAGACCTTCTCAATGATCAAATAAAAGGGAATTGGATGAATTTTTTGCTTCGTTAGGTATGGAGCAACTAGTAAATGAAGCCACCAGAGTAACATCTACCTCTAAAACACTTATGGATCATATTTATACCAATACAAAAGAAAATGGTTTGGAAGTAATGGTTCCAAAGGTTGGTATAAGTGACCACTTTGCAATTTTTCTAGCATGTAAAGCCAATGGCAAATCAACAACAAATAATATCCATAAATCCATTACTTATAGATCTGTTAAAAACTTTGATACTGTTAAATTCCTAGAAGATCTAAAACAGATTCCATGGAATACAGTCCAGATCTTTGAAGATATTGATGATGTTTTAGATACTTGGACAGATCTGTTCATCAATAAAGTGAACAAACATGCCCCTTTAAAAACACACAGGATAAAGAAAGACTACCAGCCAGGCTGGATCTCCCCAGAAATTTTAGAAGCAATAAAGCAAAGAGACCAACTAAAATCAGTAGGAAATCAAACTGAATATAGAGTTTGGAGAAATAAAGTTAATAAAATGATACATCAAGCCAAACAAGCACACAACAAAAAAGTGCTAGATGAAAACCAAAATAACCTGAAAGCTATCTGGAAAGTGTTTACAGGGTTTGGTGCAGGCAAATGTAAGAGTAAAACTGAAATTTTATCCCTCATTCATGAAGGCATTCATACTGATAATCCAACTGACATTTCAAATATTTGTGTTCAAATTGCTGAAAAACTTGAAGAACCCAGAATCTCATCTGATCATCTGAAACTCGAACATTTTTGTGCTAAAAATACTACCAAACAATTTAAAGTTTGAAATTCATGAAATGAGTCCAGAATCTGTGTTGAAATATATTAAAAAAATGGATGATTGTAAAGCTACAGGATTTGATATGATTGGATCTAGGCTACTAAAGGTAGCTGCACCTGCAATTGTAGAGAATACAGCTTTCATTTGCAATGAAAGTATTAGGTCTAATAAATTTCCACAAACATGGAAAACTGTCAAGGTTACACCATTGCATAAAGCAGGTACAAAAGATGATGTAAATAACTACAGATCCATCTCTATCCTTCCTTATCTCTCCAGATTACTAGAAAAACAAGTACATGATTCTTTTCTCAGCTATTTGAACACTTATAACTTTATTCATGATAATCAGTCTGGTTTTCACCAGAATCACTCCTGTGAAACTGCACTTGTATCTTTGATTGATAAATGGCTGAAAGCATTAGATAAAGGAGAAATGGTAGGCACTATTATGGTTGATTTTTATAAAGCTTTTGATCTTGTAGACCATGAAATTTTGTTTGAAAAACTAAAAATCTATCAATGCAGTGAAAACTCCCAAAACTGGTTTACTTCTTACTTAACCAATAGAGTGCAAAAAGTATTTTTAAATGGTCACCTTTCTGAAAGTAAAAATATTAATTGTGGAGTACCACAAGGCTCTATCCTTGAACCTCTGTTATTCATTCTATTTATCAACAATTTACCTCTTAAGATTGGAACTCCAATTTCTTCCACTGACCTTTATGCAGATGATACTACACTGTCTGAGATGGGTAAAACCAAAATGGTACTTGAAAATAACTTACAAGATACTCTCAACAGACTTCAAGTATTGTGCAAGGAAAACAGTAAGATTGTGAAGACAGAAAAAATGAAAGCCCTACTAGTTACAACACAACGAAAATGAGCAAAGCTAGATAGTGACAAACTCCAGGTTTTATTTGACAGTGTGCGCCTAAGTATGACCTCTCAAGATAGAATTCTTGGTGTATTCATAGAAAACAATCTTACTTGGTCTATTCAAATTAAACATGTTTCAAAAAAGGTTAATTCTTATTTTTGGTTATTGAGGAAAATCAAAACATACATTCCTCTTCAGTATAGGGTTATCTTTTATAAAAGTTATATTCAGCGATATCTGGACTATTGTAATGTAATTTGGGGTAATACCTCTAATTCAAACATGACAACACTTTTAAGACTCCAAAAGAGGGCTTGCCATTTAATTTTAGATCAAAGTATAGACAATTTTCAGGATGCAATGAATAATATAAAGATTTTAACAAAACATGACAGAATATTTCTTAGAAAGGCCAAATTGATATATAAAGTATCCGGAAAAGCCATTCCTGTCTATCTAATGTGTGTGTGTGATTTGGATTTTTAATGTAGCTTTAAAAAAAATTCAGTCATATCGCTACGATGTCTGCAGTGTGGCAGTTTATAGTGATGTCTAGCACTGGGGCATTATGCTGCGGACATGTAGCATGATGTCCCACCCAGTCACATTATCCTGACACCAGGCCGACCAGTCCTAACACTAACCTCTTAATGCTGAGCGCCAAGTGAGGCAGGTGTTAGTACCATTTTTGTAAGTCTTTGGTATGACTCGGCCAGGGATCGAACCCACGACCTCCCACATCCAAGGCAGACGCTCTAACCACTAGGCCACCAGAGCGGTCCTGTCTTTCTAAGCAATATCTTTCACCAAAGAGATGCTGATGGTACTCCAAATTTAAGGTCCATAAGAAGAAAAAATTACATTATACCAAGGCCAAAGAAGGAATTGTTTAAAAACGTTTTCAATATACTGGTCCACTGGTATGGACCAACATTCCCAGTGACATAAAGCAGGTTCCTAGTATTTCTTCTTTTCATAATCAATGTCTTAAATGGATGAAATCTTTAAAAAATTTAACAGTTTTAGTACAAAAAATACTGCCTGCTTTTCTGTAATTTTGCATCATTTTCATAGTTGAATTTTTTAATGTAGGATGATATTTTATATTTTATATATGTTTATGAAAACATATAGAAGGCCTCAAGGTAGATTAGTTCTGTAACTAATTGAGTTACCTTCTCTAAAAGTCTTTGTTATTATTATTATTATTATTATTATTATTATTATCATTATTATTATTATTATTATTATTATTTAAATGGCATGTCACACTTTATTTAAATGGCATGTTGCATTTTATTTAAATTGCATGTTACAATTTATTTAAATAGCATGTTACACTGTATTTAAATTGCATGTTACATTTTATTTAGATGGCATGTTGCATTTTATTTAGAAAGCACGTTACATTATATATAGCATTAAAATGTAACCTGAAAGTGCTAGTCTTTAATTAGAAAAAGCAGATTTTATTTTCATGCCTGTAAAGTATAAAGAAATATTTGTCACTGCCATTTTATTTTTATCGTGTCAGATCTATGACATTCTAAGAAATAAGAGCTGTACTTATTTAATACATTAGTAAACTTTCTTTATCCACAAAATGAGTACTACTGTCTAATTTTGACAGTTCATGGCCTTTTAGGAAATATGACCTTTCTTATTAATTTTTCTTGGAGTTAAATTCTTGCTTCCTTCACAAGCTAGACTGACTGACTTCTCAAGGGGAATTTCTTAGAACCATGAATTCTGTCTGGGAATGCACACACCCTCATTTAGCTTAGCCAATAAGGTTTACTTTCTCTAACTACCAACAAATTTTAACACTCCCATTAAAAATTAGATTAATCCTCTCATCCAACTTGGTTAATACCTATTCTGGAAAATATCATTTTATGACACTGTTTCAAATGGTCCAAAATTTCCCTGAATTTTTGCTCTGGCATGTCTCAACCCTGGCATTCCCTACACTTAACCCTTCATTTACAATTTGTTGGACTGTTATCAAATGAACTGTAATTAATATTCAATTCATGCCCCAAACAGAGCAGATCCCATTCATCACAGTCAAAGATTTATTCTAAGTCTAGCCCATACATCAAACTTGAAGGTCACATGTCAGGATGACCACGACAGAATGTATTGCAAAATGATGTCAACAAAATTTTGCACCATTACTCTATCAAATGATATTAATAATTGATTTTTGTGATTTTCATTTTTAAATTGGTTTTTAGACAGTTCCAACATGAAATGATTAAGAGGGATTGTTCTTTTTTTATTATAATGTCTTCAGCATTTCATGATCATTTTGGTTATAATGATTTTGAAAAACAAGGAAATTACCACCTACATTCATTTGATTAATAGTTGGAATCCAAAATAAAATATTCTCATCACTGTCACCATGTCATTTAGTTAGATTTAGATGTTTCGGTGACTGAGTTCAAGGTGTCTTAAGTGTTTCAGTGACTGAATTCGAAGTGTCTTCAATGCAGCCTGTTGGAGGTGGGGTGGGATGTCAGTAAATACCATGATAGACTCCAGAAACGAGAAACATAAAAATATAATCGGAAAGTTTTATTAAAAAATTATAATTATTGAATTCTATCTGAATGCATGCCACGAATATTCAATTAGGATAATTTGGTATCAATTTCAGTTATGGGGGATTCTATACCCGATTTGCAGTCATTAGATATGTTGAAGCTGGCACTATTGCTACATGCCATGTTATGATTTCACATTTCATTGTGTGAAATACTGATTCTAAATATTGCCTTCTCTCTTGGTGACTATTCTCCTATAGCGTTGTCTGGTTGTGTATAGTGTCCTTGCTTTCAGCTAAGGCATCAAAACCATAGGGCAGCACTGTCAGAGAATAGTTCCCATGGGCAAAGGCACTGTAAGAAAACAGTTTCCAATGGAGAGAGCACTTTACCCAAACAGAAAACAATGTAGGAGAACAGTTCCCAGGAAAAGGGCACTATACCCCACCAGGCAAGACTGTAAGAGGACAGTTTTCAAAGGAGAGAGACAATACCCCTCCAGACAACACTGTATTAGAACCATTCTCTGGGCAGAGGGCACAATACCCCACCAGGCAAGACAGTAAAAGAACAGTCCCCAGGGGTGAATAGAATGATAGAATAGCATCCATAAGTCTTTGTTGAATGTAACTTTGTATTAACTTTTTTATTACATATATCCATGCATCAGAATAGGAAACTGACAGAATACAAAGTTTAATTTTCTTAGGTAATGGCAAATTCAAGCCTTTGAATATATTTACTTTGTTGAATCATATTCTGTTGGAGCACTACTGTCCATCTTTCATGAACCAGTTGGCTGTAATCATTTTACATCACTAGTTTGGTTCAATAATGTTCTTTTTGGCAAACAGTTTTAATGAAAACTGGGGATGTAATTTATGTGACTTAGCCTGTGATGGGCTTAAAGGTTCTTCATTCTGCATCTAGTGATAACATTTTCCCAGGAAATTGACATCATGGCTTTGAAAGACAGTATCTGCTTTTTTTTCATTCACTTCATTAGTAGATACTTTGGGTCAATATTTGTGTTGCTAATGAAGACAGAAATTTCATAAGCAGATTAAAGTGGGTTGCTTTTAATTCTTTTATGGAGTCACAGTGGCTCAGATGTTAGTGTGTTGCCATGCCTTAAAACACCAAAATCAAACCAAATCTTTTGGCTCTAATTAAAAAAAAAAATAACAGTTATCTGAGACCTGTAGACAAGTCTACACAAGATACTAATCTTTAAAGCCATAAATATTATTTTGGCATCAAGTATCAAATTATTTTGCTGATGACATGACTTGCTATTCCTAATTACTGTAATTTGGGCTCAAATGAGAGCAGGTTTTAACAAAAACAATCACAAATTATAAGAGTTTCCAAAGATCTGTTTTGCATTTTGCCAAATAAATCTTACACCCTGGGGGAAATTTTATTCTTTTTTGGTAAGTCTTCAAATATTTAAATAATATAGTATAGTGCTTTGAAAGAACTTTTATTTAGTATGAGGAAATAACAATGAATAATGAAAAGATATTGCTAATACTGATGTAGGAAAAAATCCAGAATGGAGAATAACACATTTTCTGGTACAAATTGATTTTTTTTGCCTGTCCCAGAACTTTATGATGAAACTCTCTTTCACCTAGGTCATATGTCCCAAGATTTAAGAAACCAGATAATTTTGTGTTGAATTTGTGCCTTGAGTTGCTATCATTTATTCTTTTTTTCATCATGAGCAATTTATTAAAGACAAAAATATATCCACAAACTCAGTATTTGTAGCTTATGCATCCATAATGTGTATCACATATATCAGATAACATTTGACATTGTTCATTCACATGAATATAGAAAAATGAATCGTGTTTGGTTGTACTTAAAGGTTTGAACATGTTATCAGACCAAAATCTGGATCCAACAAAATCGCAAACAAGAGAGGGAGCGAGCAGTAACAACTACCATTTACACATGACACCAAGTAAGGTGAAAAATAAGATTACTATTATATCCCCGTTAACTTATGACAGTACATGTATCTCTATAAAAAAATTTGAAAATATATTAACTGAGAGTAAATGACAATCATTTTTCTAGCATGGGTTACATAAAATGAATTATTGCATTGCAGTGTATACTGTTTACCTGACATACATCAATGCCCATTTGTATCAATTATAATTACAGATGGCAAACAAATAGAAGTCAGGGTGGTGAATAAACACAACTGGTAGTGAGCAATAAGCTTATTGTTTGAACTTATCAGATACAAATTTTGAAAATAAATTGAACAATGGAACAGTTTTCAAAGCAACACAATATACTACTTTGTACATGGACATCAGTACCCAGCATCTCCCAGAAGATTTGGAGGAGAAAATAAAATCATTCCATGAATTCATGAAGGCCAATAGAGAAGATGATTTCACTCACCATTAACATGGTTGAAACTCCACTGAACATTGATCTCATTCCTGGACAGACTGTAGATAAGAAGGAAGTCAAAAGCATGGAAATTTGCATGACTGGTGCAAATAAAAAAATCTAACTTTTAGTCCTTGCAGTTTCTGCAGCAGTAGATGTGTTGCCTCCAATGGTAATTTTTTATGGTGCGAGGGAGCCAAATAATATTCATGCACTGAAAGTATGGATTGTATGTGTGCAGTTGGGTTTATGAGGTGATGATACAGTGGATTAAGGAGTTTTATCTCGAGTAAACATGTTTATATTTTAAGTTTGAGTGCATTTTCTGACATGTAGTTTTCAAAATGATTTAAACAGTGTCCCACAACTTACAACTAAAAAAAATTGATGCGTCCCAGAATGTATAATGAAAAAAAAATTACTTAAAAAATTAATTTATGGTGTCCCAAGAAATATGGTGTCCCAACATATATGGTAAATACAGAATTCTTAATAGTAAACACTCTGGGATAATCATTCAATTATATTTTATTATCTTATAAGTCCAGGAGATAAACTTTCACTGCTTCTGCCTTATGCTTTGTAGCTATCAAGTCTTTAAACAACTGGGCAAACATAATGATCAAGGACTGCTCCGTTGGCCTAGTAGTTAGAGCGTCTGCCTTGGAAGCAGGAGGTCATGGGCATTAACCCTGGCCAAGTCATACCAAAGACTTACAAAAATTGTACTAACAGCTGCCTCACTAGGCACTCAGCATTAAGAAGTTTGTGTTAGGACTGGTCAGCCTGGTGTCAGGATAATGTGACTGGGTGGGACATCATGCTACATGTCTGTGGCATGATGCCCCAGTGCCAGACATCACTATAAACTGCCACACTGCAGACATCGTAGCAATATGACTGAAAAATTGTTAAAGCTATGTTAAAAATCCTAATCACACACACACACATACACACACACACACACATAATGACCAAACTTATTTGACAACACATGTTGATAGTCTAACAAAGAAACAATATGCAAACTCCACCTAGCCACCCTGAAATCAAAATTAGTCTGCATCACATGACAAGGAAACTATTTATAATCTAGACCTCTTGACCTTGAGTTTACTTTGTTATGGTATTTATTTACATAATGGAAGATGATTTTATATAATGATGTTTGGGATAGCCTGTGACAGAGTGTATATGCTATTGAAAACCATTGATCTTCTAGATGTGTCTGATGATTTCCGGATCCCTGATACATACTGCATGCCATTAAGAGTTTTTAAGAACTTCATTTAAGTGCATTTCGTGTCTTTTCAGGTCAGATAATTTTCTGGATCTGCAGATATTAGATTAGGACAAGTTTTCATTGATTGGCCAATTCATAAATTAAGGTAGGCTGAAACCCTTGTTGCTTGTTACTTGTACAAAACATATTTTTGTGGCTATCTGACACACACATGCATGCACACACACACACACACACACAAAAAGACACACACATGCACACACACATACACACACACACACACACACACACAATTGAAGCACATAAAGTTTGGAATGGAGAAAATTGATACATAAAGATGAAAAATTAATTGTATATGTACACATATTGGGATTGCCATGAATCATTTATTCTGACATTATAGTGTTTTCAGAATTTGGGAAGGACCTGGTTACCAAAAATTTGGTGCCTTTAAATTTCTATGGCTATTTTAAATAGATTTCAGAAGAATAACATTGGTACTTTAGAAATGTATCATGACTGGAATGAATAAAACTGCTTGAAACAGAGTTGTTTCTGTGTTTCCAGTCCCTGTAATGAATCCAAGTTAAAGGCTTTTCTCTTACATGCTTATAACTGATAAAAACTTTAAGGTATGTGCTAACAATGAACCAGTAAGAAATTTAAAAAATGCTATCTCACGTACTTCACTTGTATGTGGTATCCAAAAGTCACTTTAGGAAGAAATAAAGGTCATTAATACAATGATATACCTTTTACGAGTGTTAATGGAACTGGCAAAGCTGAATGCACACAAAAAGTTTCATCACAACACATGTATCATCTACTACATAACATGCAGTGTAACTTGATACAATTGATCATTCATCGGTTGCATGGAATTTTGCACATGCAATATATGTACCTAAGAGTTTCCAGTGGTTTTTAGTGAAGTAATTGTGATCACTGAATAAAGCTAACTTCCCAATATATGTAGACAATCTTTTGTACATTTTATTTCCCCTAATTTTGGCTGCTGACGTTTGCAAAAGATTTGCACAACTGGCTTTATCAAACATTTAACTTCAGGTTTTTTTATCATCATTATCAAAGCAGTGACAGTATTTTCATTTTCGAAACAGTGTCTTTATTATTGAAAATATAGTAGCAATCATGTGTCATGATAATTTCAATATGCTGTATGCATGAGACTTTCATATAACATGTAACACCACAGTTATTACTGTGGAATGCTGAAAACTGCATTGTTCACCTTAGTATAATCTTGCCAAATGCATTTTGTATCAGGCACCAAAAAATGTGTTTCCAGTCAACTGACTGTCCCTGATTTTTGGTGCTAACCCTAGCACTTACCCCTCCCCCATACAAAATTGAAAAATAAATAAATACATGTAAATAAATAAAATAAATTCCAAAATTGATTTGTCCATCTATTTGAGCTGGTTTGCCCAGTATTTGAAGTTCTTAGTATATTATATACATATTAATTATTATAATATACATAAATTTTAAGAAAGAAAAAAACAACTTCCTACCTACCCTGATTTTAAAAGCAGTGCTGCATGAAATGCACATATTTTTTTTGGCCTAATTTTTATCGTAACTAGAAGTTAATAGAAGCATCACATTGCGTAATTGTAAAATATCACGTTTTAATGGTAAGTGCTTGAATATGGCAGTTGATTTACAAGTCTATGGCATGATCAGATTCATTGTTGTTAAAGTTGCAATTTTCATTGCACTCTCATCAGATCAATTGTGTGTGATTTTCACATGCTCTTTTTTGAAACAGGAATTCATTTAATTTGAAGGGAAATTCAAGCTGTTTTTGTATTATGGAGAAACACTGAACAACAGTGTAAAATTTTTACAGACTGGAGTATTGTAATTTTATAGTATGATTCACCGCAAAATAAATTCAAATGATTTACATCATTTTAAATTACATAATACATTGCTACAATAGGCAGAAGAACAGCAAGTTATTGAACAATTGACAGAAATTAAGGGATTAACTCCTCAAACTGTTGCTCCAAAACTGCATTTGCTTTACAAGAACCAGTGATAGAAAACAACTTTAATGAACTGAAAAAGTTCTGCAGCAGCAAAATCTCTAAACAGGTATGTTTCTCTATCCCACCAGTATAAAAAATCTTTAACTTAAAAATGTCTCAGTGAATTGATACCAAGAAAGCTACAGGACTTGATCAGATTGGTCCATGACTCATTAAATCTTCTGCCTCTACTATTTTAAATAGTATGACATTCATAATCAATTTAAGTATTGCAACCTCATCTGTCCCCAAAATATGGAAAACTGCAAAAGTAACTCCTTCTCACAAATCTGGTTCTAAGGATAATGCTGATAACTACTGGCCAATCTCAATACTACCAAACTTGTCAAAATTGATTGAAAAACATGTCCATGTCATATTTAATGAAACACTTGCTGTTACACCCTAATCAATCAGGCTTTAGACAGAAACATTCATGTGAGACTGCCTTGATCTCCCTAACTGATAAATGGCTTCAAGCACTTGACCAAGGTAGAATAATAGGAACTGTATTTGTAGATTTCAGGAAAGCTTTTGACATTGTGGATCATGAAATCCTTTTAAAGAAACTAAAATTTGACCTTTGTGATGAAAGCAGTTAGATGGTTTACTTCACACTTAAGTGAGAGAACACAATATGTTTATATAAATAATGTTCTGTCTGAACTTGGAACAATTAGATATGGAGTACCATAAGGCTCAATTCTTGGTCCATTACTATTTATTTTATTTATTAATGACCTACCACTTTTACTAAGGGACTCAATATCATCTACAGATCGCTATGCAGATGACACAGCATTGTCATGTATCCAAAACACAAAGCATGAACTTGAAAGTTCTTTACAGGATGCTCTAAACAAACTGGAAAACTGGTGCACATGCAATGGCATGGTGGTAAATACTGGTAAAACTAAAATATTACTTATCTCAACACAGCAAAAAAGGACAAATCTTGATAGTGATAAACTATGTCTGACATGGAAAGATAAAAATTTGCAAATGGTCTGTCATGATAGACTACTTGGTGTTTTGGTAGATAATAACCTATCATGGACTGAACATATCAAACATATCAGTAAAAAAGTAAATTCAAGTTTATGGCTTCTCAGTAGGATAAGACATTTTCTCCCTGAAAGGCACAGAAAACTATTTTATAACAGTTATATACAACCCTATTTAGACTACTGTAGTACAGTATGGGGTAATTCAAATGATAAAAACAGCAAAGCTGGCACATCTTCAAAAAAGAGCATTTGGGCTAATATCAATCCGAAAGAAAGCAAGGAAAGATTAGCTGGTAAGTTAAAAATATTACCTATTAAAGACCAAATCCATTTGAGAAAAGTCAAATTAATGTAAATGATATGCAATAATAGTGCTCCTGAATATTTACAATCACTATTCCAGTATAGGCTACCTGGCAATACTCCCCACATGCAATCCATGTGTACCAAACAGTATAAAATCCCCAAACGAAATAAGGAATTATTTTTTAAAAAGTTTCCAATACTCTGGAACTTTGCTCTGGAATAGTATTCCAGTTGAGATTAGAAATGCCCACTATATTTCCTTCTTCTTAGATGCAGCTAAAATAAATAAATTCCTTTGTATGAGGGCATCAAGGTAGATTAGGTCTTAGTTAATTGTGTTACACTATTTAAATAAAGTAATTATTATTATTACTATTATTATTGTTATTATTATTATTTTTATTATTATTTTTTTATATTATTATTATTATTATTACTACTATTATTATTTTTATTGTTGTTGTTGTTATTATTATTATTATTATTATTATTATTATTATTATTATTACTACTGTACCTCTGCTGAACTTGACAACTGAGGAGGGACACGAGGTTACATGTACATACAGTCTGAGTTCTGGCAGTGTTCACCCATGTATTCAAACATTAATAATTTTGCCATTTAGATGACACACATCAATACTTAATGTGGATAATTGATTCAAAATGAAATTTACCTTATCAAGGCTACTTTAGTCTTCAGTGGCCTTGGGTAATCATTAGTCTTTTGTCTCTTTGTTCATTATGTGTTTCAATATGTATCATATATTAAATTGTGTATTGTGATATGTATTGATACATGGTATGTGTGCATGATTTCACTGCTAACTTCAACCAGGCTGTATATTCTCAAAATTTCTTCAGCAAGAATTTGATGCTTAAGTTCAAGCCCAAGAGAACTGCAGTGGCTCAGTGATTAGTATGCTAGACCTGCAATCAAAAGGGTTTGAATCATACTGTCAGACAGCTTAGTGTATGCTAGCATGTTCTTGCACTGTACTTCATTTGCCACAAACTTGTGTTTCTGTGCCATAAAACACCAAACCATCCCAAACCAAGCCAAATCCCCAGAACTTTGTCAGCCTTGAAATTTATATAGAATCATAAAATGAATCATAAAATGTATCATGAAATGTATTGTAAAATGTATCATAAAATGTATCATAAAATGTTCAGGATTTAATGAACTAGAATCCTTCTCATGGGCAGCTAAATCTCAATGAGACATGGAAATATTCCATGTACTATGTCTGCTTTTGTACGTTTGTTTTTTAGTTTTGTGCTAATGTTTTGAGAATGCATTGTGCAGGACAAGGAACCAACTGGATGGCTACTTTGGTTAGATTTTTTTATGGTTGTGTCATATCATATGTCAGACTGAAGTATATATTTGGTCAAACTGAGGCAGATGGTGGACACTGGAGTCCTTCATATTTTGCAGTATTTTTTTTATTTTTTTATATATAGTTGAAGAAGATCATGGTTTCTGGTGATCTGGTTGAATATGTCATAAATCACAACCAGGTATCCTTAAATTTTCTTACTTGTGCAGTGTAACACTGTGTGTGTCAGCCTTAAAGTATACCCATAACGCTGTAACAGTTGGAGAGATTTTGATGAAACTTTGCCTAAGTATTACTCTAACCATGACCCTGACTGAAGGTCAAGGTCATAACAGGGTAAGATATAATTCTTTGAATTGTATGCTTGTTCAGAGTATAAATTTTGGATCACTGAAATTATTTTAATGTTACTTTGCCGGTTTTATTTATGTTTATAGATGGTGCATAGAATACTCTTGACATGCATTGTCTTGTGGTCAAGGTCAAAGCAATAGAAAATTTTATTCTGTGACTTTTATGCTTGTTCAGAGTGTATGTTTTGAACTGCTGAAGATATTTTAGTGAAACTTAAAATACATTAATATCATGTTGAAACAGTGTGTCACATACCATTGCCACCCGATCTGCTGCAGTGTGCAGGTCACAGCAAGGGGAAAATGTAATTCCAACTTGTACCCCTTGCTGGAGCATTACTTTTCAGCCAGTGGTGATAATATAATGAAACTTTAAGAAGCTATATATTATGGATGGATATTATGCCACATACCATTTGCATTGCCGCACACAGCAAGGGAAAATGTGCCTTCAGATCAGGGTCTGTGTTGTTTGTTTTACCAATTACTAACAAACTGCACAGACCCAGATCCGCTGGCACATTAAGCAATGGCAGATCTGGGTTTGTGCAGTTTGCAGTTGGACTTGACTTATAAACTAGTATATATGGGATATTTTGATGAAACTATCTGTTTCCACCTTTTCATACTTTTATCAAGCCCCTAGCTCAGGTCAAGGTCATTAGTTGGTAACAGGTCACAAGATGGGTGTATCCTGTGCCATTTGCAGTACTTGTGTTTTAGTCAATACAAAAATTGCATTTGAAATTATTCTTTTTTTGCAATTAGTTGTTAAGTCCCTAGCTCAGAAGTTAAGGTCATTAGTTGGGTAAAGGTCACAGAATGTATCGTGTGTCATTTGCAGTTCCAATACTCATGTTTTATTCAACACAGCAATTAGATTTGAATTGATTCGTTTTCAGTTTATTGTGGTTTCTGTCATGGTGAAGTTTTAAATGCCTCTGATATTGTCCTGTCTAAAAGTTATTGTTAGCTTGTCGCTCAAAATTGTTCTTCTTTTCCAAAACCTTTCATGCATGACACTAATTGTATTTGTATTGATTAGAGTGACAACCCACTCCACAAATTTAAATTTGTTACTTTGGCTGCAGAGAATGTTTTAAATAATTAAGTTTGTATTTTTTGGTATAAAAATAATGCTTGTGCTTTAGCCGTCTCTAGGACTTAGAGACATTGGAAGCTTGAATACAATTGGCCAAGCAATTTTAAGAACATTGATTGGGGGTGGGGGTGCAGAGTTTGGAGGAAATTTTCCAAAACATTTGTTTATCCCATGAGATGAATGCACTTGTCCCATTAATTAAAAAACCACTCATCCCATCAGTGTAGAAACCACTCATCCCATCAGTGTAGAAACCACTTGTCCCATTAGTGTGGAAACCACTCATCCCATCAGTGTAGAAACCACTCATCCCATCAGTGTAGAAACCACTTGTCCCATTAGTGTAGACACTAATTGTCCCATCAGTGTAGACACTAATTGTCCCATCAGTGTAGACACAAATTGTCCCATCAGTGTCTTTATTCATCTTTAAATAGAACAGTATCACTACATACATGTATATATATATATATATATATATATATATATATATATATATATATATATATATATATATATATATATATATATATATATATATATATATATATATATATATATATATATATATATACTGAAGGTCCTCCATGATGACATGAAAATGCAGTAAGGAATGAAGCATGAATATAATGTTGATATTTTGCTGAATTAAAACAAAATTCTATGCATGAACCAGCACATGGGTATTTAGAAAATGTTGCAGGGAAAATAAATTTCCGAACATTTTGACATTAAAAAAATAATCTTCATTAGGGGATAGTAAAAAACAAATACAGAGGCAAGCAATAACAAAAAAAGATACATGTAGAACAATCAATATCTACATTCTTGCACTAAGTTTTAAACTGAGGAAGAACAATATAAAAGTAATAAGTACCCATCTAGGAAGGCATCTAATAATTATGAAGGTGGCAAATGAGCTTTCATCAAGCCATTATCTCACCAGTGATATGTTGTTTGGAGTGACCTGGTTATCTACATTATTGTGAAGATATCATGCTCCACGATGCACCATACGGCACATCTTTTACTCATCATACTCAAATACACTCAAAATACACTCATATATATTCAAAATACACTTGAGTCATCCCTTGAAATATATGTAACGAGCTTTTATATGTATGAAGAAGTTTTTGATTGATAATTGATCAATATCAACACTTTCAGCCTCTCTCTGGTTGCAGATGCAATTTGCCTCCACTTTATTATTAACTATGAACATATGATACTTCTAATGAACAATTCATAATGGACTTGACGTACTTTATTTCTTTAAATGGAATGTGTAAGACTAAAATGGAAGGCAGTTTTAAAGTACCTTTTTCCATTTTTAGGTGAGGGATTGAAAAATTAAAAAAGTAATCAATAATATAATGGATAACTTTATTAAAATATAATTATAATAATTGAAAATCATGAAATCTTTTATTGAGTTGAACAATACTGACATCCTAAGCACATTTTGAGTGAGTTTTCTTTTTTTTCTTTCTTTTAATCAGGTGATGGTATGACATCTTAAAACTGAAATTAAAAACACTGAAACAATAAAAATTGGGCTGAAGAATATGGTCTTCATTTTGAGAAAAAGTCTTTGAAAACAAGCTGACCTGGCAATATTTGGACACCCAAGCATATTCGAGTAAAATGGTGCACCTGACGTCATACATAGTGGTGCATGATTTACTACAAATTTTATCCAGATAATTGCCACTTTGACAAACTTCAAAAAAGTATTTACATTACATGTTCTACTTGTCTTCCAGTGGGAAGAAAAATGTACTTTTTTCTGTTTGATAGTGACTTAAAATATTACACAATTACCAAAACCAAACAGATAACAAGTTACTTATGTGATTTAAGTTGTTGAAAATTGGGAAGCTGACATTAATGGTGCTATAATGAATAATATATATTTATTTAAGAAACTATGTTACTCACCTGTTGATACAAAAAATCTCAATGGTAATAACATAACTTTTATTAATGGGGGGTGTAACGTCACTCTGTTAGTAAGAGGGGTGGTTAATTGGGTTTGGCTTGCGTTATCCAGAGGATAACCTCCCTCGATATTATAGCCCGGCGGGAGTGAAAGAAGAATAGAATTTCAACTGAGAACTGAGCGAGAATACTGGGAAGAAATAAACAATATGAACCCCCTTTTTGCAAGAAAATAACAAATTTGATCAAAACAAATTAATAACGGCAATTCCAATTCAAGTTAGATTATACAAGTAGAATTTAACTGGTGTGTCCAATTTGGATCTATTCCATCATCATAACGAGAGGCGAAAAGAGTGCTATGTCCATGATCGATTGCATCACCTTCGTTCACTTTGACCGTATATCAACATCTTCTAGTTCATCCTTCCTAAACTCTAGGTTCTGCCCCTTCATGGACTTCCTGGTCCTTTTCTTCTGACCTTGTCCTTCTTTCTTTCTTTTCCCTGTACTCCTGTCTTTGGACTGTCTCATCTTCCTCTCAGAAAGCTGTTCCTTAAAGGACAAATTTACCCCATAATTCTGTATACCCACTAATTTAGAGATGCATACAATTCACTTAATGTTATTCAGAGCATTTTGCTATCCACACACTGCGTAAATTCTGACCTAGTACGGTAGGACATTGACCTCACTTTCCATTGACAGGTCCTTAATTACCACAAAATGTCTACCAAATATTACGGTATTATTTTACATATGCTACTACATGTTCGATCACTATTGCATGAAATTCAGAAAGAAATGTAACTCATGGCATTCCTTAATTACAAGATATCCAAGCATTACAAAATCAGATATAATTAGGTAATTATCATTAACTCACGATGATCTGTATCGTCCTAACAACAAAGTAAGTTATTTCATATAACCATTTGAAATCCTACACATATGAACATTTGGGTCGCATGCAATCAATTCTACCAATGAACTAATAACAGTATAATTAAAAAGGTAAATTGCATAACAATTCTATCATAAACACTTTCCATAAAATTAAATACATATTTTTATATAACATCTCTAGCATCAACACTTTCCATGAAATTTAATAAAATAAATTGCATAACACAGCATCAACACATTTCCATGAATTGAATAAACGATACATAATATGGAACCTAGTCATAGCAAACACATTTGCATAAAACAAACAATCAAATAATAGAATATTGCATGAAAATAAAATTGCACACCTTATTGCTGTTTCTTTCAGGGCTTGTGCATCCTAGCACTAAACATGCCTTTCTTTTTACACAAAGACCACCTGGTCCCTTCCTTGTTTCACAAGGAAATCACTAATCTTTTTATGCTTCCCCAGAGTTGAGACTAAGTTTCCTCTTCTTGGAAATTTTCAGACTAAAAATTTTTGACTAGGGTCGTCACTTTAAAGTCAGATTGCTCTAAAGTGTACACCCTAATTTATTCTACCCAATCACAGGTGGTGGTCCCTAATCTTTCCATAAGAAATAATTCCTTTCAACAGGTTTAGAGAGCTCAGAATCTGTGTACGACAGTGTGTAACAATTTCATTTTGAAAATATGATAAGTGGACATATGTTCCTACCAAGCTGTTAGGGTTGGTAGGTCAAATGTTTACTTTCTAAGGACCGTGTTAAGAAACCCCAGTCAATTTCACTGGGTCAGAATGCTGTTCCTTTGAAGTTTTCACTGACATGGTGGGAGATGAACGAAGAAAGGTCGAACTGATCCTTCACAAAGACTTTCTGGAAGTGATCCTTAAAGGCTTAAAGGCGATAAGACTTTAATTGCTCAATGCATTCAACTTTTAATTTTCTGTAATTCAAAATTCATCAATTCACAGGGGGGGACTAATAAAGTGAAAGTTGTATTTTTGAAATATTTTATTTAATACCTCCATTTTGAACAAGACTAAAACCTACACTCAGTCATGCACAGACCAGTGAATCGATTTCAGCTGTTTGTTTTTATCATTGTTGTTGTAGGGTTTAATGCCATTTTTCTGCACAAGATAGGCTATACATGGTGACCATAATAAATGGTGGAGGAAGAACCTAGGAAAACCCCGGAAAGAAACACTGATCCACGGGAAGCTACTGGCAAGCTTTCTCATGTACCCACATTAGCTGAGCCCAAGACTTGAACCCATGCAGACAGAGGGTGCAGTCTGGTACTGAATTTTTTAAAAGACAAATAGCAAACTGTAAAAGATTCAAGATTATTTGAATACTTAAAATTTCAGGATATATAAAACAGATGGGAAAATGATCTAGATTTTGCTTATTATTTTTGATTTTTAAACCAGTTCATATATATGCAGCTGGTAAGTGACCTTGGTGTCCATAAACAAATAAGGGATCAGAAGACATATGGAATAGAGTGTAAAGGAAGGTGGAGGAATGTATGCATTTATGTATATACCAGTTTCTAAAAGCATGTCAGCACAGTCATGCTACGTGGTGCCAATTACAGGTAAAGTTTTACAAATCTAAATAGAAAGAGTTGGTGTATTAGTTGATTTATTTTCTTAAATGTAATTATGTATTGTTCCAAATGTGTCACTGTTTGTGTGTTTGTCTGTGTGTATGTATTTCATTGAGGAAAACCTTGATTTAGATCGAAATGTAGGGAACCTTGGTTAATTTCTTTGTTTGACATCAGCATTTTAACTTCTCAGCTTTCCAGATGTACTAAAATGTGGTATGAGAAACTGGAATTAATCAGTGTAACTTTTTGCAAATTGATTAAAGTGGCTGTTGAAATGATGAGAATTAAATTCAAATTTTTTAAATGTAATATCTTGATCAAGCTATTGTGACAGTTTTTGATGGACAAATAATGATGATAATCTGGTTTGCCACCTGAGACGATGAATTGTTGCTACATTTTTTACAATATTTGCATCGATCATTATTACCTAGATACTTGATCTTCTACTGCTGATGCTTATAAAAAAAAATCACATTAGTTCTTGTTTGTGTATTTTTATACAGATCAAATTGCTGTTGGTCATATATCAAATTTATCTATCCAGAATGAGAGGAAGAGCGTTTTTATTTTTGGCCCTGTAAATGTAGATGAATTTGTTTAAAATCTCAAAATTAACAAGAAATCATGTTTTCTGGCTAAAATCATTTGACTATTAAAAGATGAAGGATCTATGAAAGGTATCAAAATTGTCAAGCATGGAGGTTTTAAGTGCAGGAAAATCAGCATTTATACACACCAGATCTCATAGGATGAGATGGTATTGCCATCAATAGCATTTATGGAAAAACTTGGTTATTAGGGTACCACATCAGCCCTGTAATATTTGCCATTTCTATCTGTCCATCCATCCATTCACATTTTTTATACTTACCCTAGCTCTGCAACCCATGAACATAATTGGATGCCATTTTGTAGGTGAATCACCTGTTATGTGTAGATGGGACTTTTAAATGCTTCATCAATTTTGTTAAGAATGTTTGCCCATTTGCCATCAAATGGAAATCTTCACTAACAGAAGATCTTTTTAACTGGCAGAGCTAAGGAGCCATGTAATAGTAGAAGTAACTTACCCATCACTGTTGCACAACTTTTACTTTTTTGTGTTGAAAAATCTGGTCCATTCGATGCAAATACATCCTTCCACAGAGTATTGCCAATAAATGTGAAGAACAGTAATTATTTTCAAGGATGCCATGTTAATGGTTGTGTCATTCATAATGTGACCAGAGAAATATTGCTTTTTCTGAGCTAAACCCAAATTTCTGGTGAAATCAATTGTTGGTCAGTCTCCTATTTATCTCTCTTCTGCCAAAGGTCAGTCGAGTTTTATTCAAACACTTGAAAGCCACCACTGACCAATTGAAATTCATTTATTACTTATAAACACCTCAAAAAAATTACGCATTAAGCCTTAAACTCTCCAGATTATAACAATAAGGTAATCAGTAACTAGCTTGTTGTGTACACATGTTAGCCTTCTTAAGCCAAATATTCAATCACACATTATTGCACTGGTTTCATATTTTTGCCCTTCCCCTCCCCCAGTAGACTGGTTCCCACTGGTTCCTGAAAGTGTGAATAGAACATGTACAATTCAATTATTTGTAAATAACTTTTTTTTACAATCATCTATTTTTCAAAAGTAGTAGATCTAAACTATAAAATGGTATGTGTGGTAGACAGCTTTTAAACTTGTATTTTTGTCCTAACACTGGTAGAATCATATGTTATATGCATTTCTATATGCCTTCCTGGCATTCTGACTGCTACCTCAAATTCTACAAAAAGTGTCAGAGCTTCACTGCTGATATCGTACTCATAGCCCGAATCATGGTTCAGTGATCTTCTAGACCGGATGATATATCAACCCAGATCTTTACCTCACAGGTGTGCCTTCTGTCGTAACATGGGCTCCCACCTAAACCAACCGCACATTCTCCACCTTCTTATGGCTCTTGGTGAGTGAATACTTGTTTTTGTATAGAAACTTGGAAAGTTGCTTGAAATTAGCATAGCTCAAGAACCATAATGCATATTTTAATGGAAGTAAGTGTTTACAGATTATCTTGTATATATTAGACCAAGATGTGGATTTGTGGATTTTGTTTCATCAGTTCCATTTTAGACAGACTTATGGGACTTGTAAGCTGAATACATATTTTAGCATAGGATGTTGCTTGGGTCAAGAACCAATAAGCATTTTCTAATTCAATTTGAGGTGAACATGTTTCATAATCCAAGATGTGCATTTTTTGCCTTATCTACAATTTTTTTTGACATTGCTTCATAGCCAAAGATTATATGGGTTTTGCCTTATCTATTACATTTTTTGGGACTGAATTATTTCACTGTTAATCATCTTAATATCTCTTTATAGGATGTTGCTTATGTTAATGAGACCTTAGAGGGGTTTAGGTTCAAGCATTCCACATCACAGTATGGAGGAGTTATTGCCCCTGAATGCTCATCTCTTCCTAACTGTAGTATCCCAGCAAAAGTTCCTCTGTTTATGACCCTTTGAAGTAAATACTAGCGAGCAGGGCCCTTTATGTTGTGTGTTCTCTTATAGTTCTTTTTCTGCAAGGTATGCAGTTTCTGATCCCTTTGAGTCAACACCTATGATTTATTGTATGTATTTGCTAATAAGCTGAGTCCAACTGCAAACTGCACAGAACCCCATATGCTGTTGCATAATGCAGTGGAAAATCTGGGTCTATGCAGTCTGTTAAGAGCAATTAATAGACCCCAATATTCCAGTGCATTATGCAGTAACAGATCAGGGTCTATGATGTTTTGCAGTTGCACTTGACTTAAAAGCATATATATATATATATATATATATATATATATATATATATATATATATATATATATATATATATATATATATATATATATATATATATATATATATATATATATATGGTTCGTTTTTCAGCTGATTGATTAATTTTCTTATACAATTTTTATATAATCTTTTTGGTATTACATGTGTATACTAAAGAAAAACAAGTAAAAAGCATGCAGATTTTTTGCCTATTACTGTAGTATGCACTGTTTTTGCTGTTTATTGAAATGAGTTACTTGGAACCCAGCGAAAATCAGGGGCATAATGTTGAACCACTGGCCTATAAAACAGAACAAAATGATAAATTTGAGTCATGTATTGAGTTTGAAGCTCTAGATTGAACTATTTGCAAGTTCAGATAATTGCATCAAATTTTTTGCACTATTTCTTGTACTGAAATTAAAAAATGTCTGTGAATATTCATATTTCAAACACATCCATAAATTAGAATTGCTAAAAACTTGGAACTTTTCTGAGTCTCAGACAGTAGATATTAAACCTTTTGAAGATAAATGATGGAGATCACATTTGAAAATTCTGGAGATTGAAGACAATGCTGCAGAATTCTCTGAAGAAATTTTCTGGTAAAAATCATGGTATAATGTAAGGAAACAAAAAAATTTATGGCAAGATGCAAGTCAGATGTTTCTTATATTGAGACCATGTATTGTTGTTGTTCTTATTGTTGTTGTAGGGTTTAATGCCATTTTTCAGCACAAGATAGGCTATACATGGCGGCCAGTATAAATATTGGAGGAAGAACCTGGAAAAAACCCAGAAATAACCACTGACCCACGAGAAGCTACTGGCAAGCTTTCTCACATACCCAGATTGGCTGAACCCAAGACTCAAAACTAAGCAGACAGCGGTGAGACAGCAGTGATCCATAATGGTGAGTGCTTTAGACCACTCCGCAACTCTGGGCCCCAAGATGATGTATTAAAGCCCCACTGCCACAATCACATGCAAATAGTAGTGTAAGACAAATCGTCTGAATAGTATTTAATTTTGAACAATATTGGTCTTAAACATTGTTGGATGTCATTAAAACTTGTTTCATCACATTATAGCTGTGTAATTTCTACTTCAAACAGAGAAACCTCAGGTTATTTTTCACATGCATACAATTTAATCTGCTGTTGATTAGCAACATCAATGGATCAACCGATTTCAGTTGAAAGCTGGAACACAAGAAAATATAAGTTAACAGATACAGTAGGCTTTCCATATGTAACATGCTGTTATTTTGCTTTTGATATGATGCAGTACTCAGCCTAGCATTTATGAGTATTTTTTTTTCTTGAAAGGCATAAATGACGTATTTTTTTTTCTCACATATCCATGTTGTATGCTTACCAGTTAATATGGATTACTGTAACAGATGGGTTTATCTTCAGCCCATTTTTGGCCTTCAAAGTATTCTAGCATCCCAGCTGATCATAAAAATTCACACAAATCATATATTTTATCTAATACATGCTTTTTCTTCTCAGATCCACATTAAAAAAGCAGGCCTGCCTCTCTTTATTCCCTCTCAAATCAGTTTGTCTGCCACATGCGAATGTTGTTTTTATTATATCAGTCACTATTGGAATTTGTCAAATATATCACATCATTACTTTTGGAGTACTCCCAAAAAACAACAGAAGTATTGGTGACTTTGGGAACTAAATTAAGAAGTGGTACCATTTAATTCTAAACTGAATATTTGAACATCATTTCAACCTAACATCTTGATAATTTCAAAGAATGGTTAATGTCTGATATTTTATCAGCAAATCATTTCCTTCCTTCAAAACGTTTAGGTTGATTGAAAGAATAGTCAAATCTATACAAAAAATGGTGGTATTGGGGCCTGACATTTCAGCATTAATAGTTATTATTATGTATTTTAAATACTGTGTTCACTCAATCGAAACAGCATTCCATAGGAAATAAGGGAAAGTTGACAATACATCAATTTCGCTATTATGTAATGAATTGAATGAAAAGTTGAACTTCCTGATTAATGGTGACTTCCTTCCGTATCCCCCCTTTAAGTAAGAACACATCCACCTTCATTATTGTTGCATAACTATATGGGATGAATAAGGTTGTAAATACCATATATACTGGCTTATAATCCGAGTCCAACTGCAAAATGCACAAACCCAGATTTGCTGTTACACCATCAGATCTGGGTCTGTGCAGTTTGTTTGGAGCAGTCAGTACAACAAACAACATAGACCCTGATTGGCAGGCACCTCATGCTACAGCAAATTAGGATCATTGCTGTTTGCAGTTTGACTCAACATATAAGTGAGTGTACACAGTAATCCAATTTTATCATGGTCTTGTATATTCATGTACTTAATAACATGTTGTGTTCACTTAAAATTACAATGATTAGGATTTTATCACCATGTAAAATAAACCAACCCTCAAAATGACTGAATGCAAGGTATTTCACTAGGAAATATTTCACCACAACCAGGGAAAATGCAAGAGAGAGAGAGAGAGAGAGAGATGTTTAATGAACTGATGAACATTCTTGTAAATTTGTAAATAATGTAGGACCATATCATACATTAATTCCAGATAGCACAATGCCACACTCTTTAATTAAAGGCATAATTATTAAAAAATAATTCTTTTTTTTATGCAGAGAACAATGTGTAAAACAATGTATGAAAATGTTTTGAGATTGGGACAGAATGCTGGCGATTCTAGCACATGCTGGAAATGTATTGTGTATGACTGCTTTTTTTGGGGCGAAAGTTGTATTCATTTCTAGACACAACCTGAAAAAAAACAAAAACATAAGTGCCCTACCACTTTCCCATTTTCTTAGACAGTATTGCTGTATTGAAGGATGCCATTCATAATATGTTTGGACAAATTGAGGCTGCCATGTAATTCATCTGCAAATGGAAGAGACTGATGAATTCTGAAAAATTGGCATTCACACCATACCTCATTCCAAAGTCTCTTCCCCTGTTGCTATTGTGCAGGTTTTATCAGACAGTATAATTTTATCAAACAACGTAGTAATTAAGTGTGGGGTGTGTCCTGATGAAATTGTAAGTGCCTCTCTTAAGGTCATTTTTGTAAGTTAGTGACATCCTGTCACTTTAAATTCAATGTCTTCTGTGCAGCCTTTCATACACTATAATAATGGCATTTCCAATGATTTAGTAACAAGTTGCTGTGACAAATTAAATTTAGATTTGTTGTCTTGAGTATGGGAAAATTTTGAATAATTTGGTTAAACTTGGCTTGTGTGATGGCAGTATAGCTAATCTGTGGACAAACTTTAAGGGCATTTAATCGCTAAAACATTGACAGACTTAAAGCGTGTGAGTCACTGCATGACACAGCTTTGCAAAAGTGGAAATAATTTCAGTGCATTGTAGAAACCAATAATCTCCTCAGATGACGAAATGAATAAGTAATGTTACTGAAGTGGAAGTTTCTCAAGCAGATTTTTAAAAAAATTGTTATTTTTTTCTTCTTTAAAACAATGAATGGAAATTTTTTCATGAAATTGTGGATAAACCTGGTTTCACCCATCACTACCATAAGCATGAACATTTTTCAGGAGTAAAGTGAATGGTTTCTGCGTTAAAAAAAATAAAAATAAACCCAAAATAATGTAATGGCAGACCCTTTTCCAAGGTGATTTGGATAACAAAGAAAGGATTCCAGAGTAACATTTTTAGATTGATAAGCTATATTAATGTAAATAAGACTTCATAATATGCAGGGCCCTGGGTGGCTAAGTGGTCTAAGGCCTTTATGGTGGTCTAAGGCCTTTATGGATCACTGACATCTCTGTCTGTGGGTTAAGTCTCAGCCTGGCTGTCATGGGTGTTTGAGAAAGCTTGCCAGTGGCTTCATGTGGGTCATTGGGTTTTTTCCAGAGTTCTCCCAGGTTCTTCCTCCACCATATATTCTTGCCATCATGTATAGCTTAGCATGCCTTGAAAAATGGCATTAAATCCATAACAAACAACAACATAAAAGCAGACTGTGGTATATTTGAATTGACTTTTCTTATGTCAGTAATGGCTAATACATGCCTCAGTGAAAAACCTGCCTCAGCAATCATATGCATATAATTGACACCTGCACATTGAGAACATTTATAAGCCAATTTGTTTCATATGTTGTCTTTATGTTATGGAGATTTGTTCAAAAAGGACATTTTGTGTTCTGTTGAGCATCTTTTACTGGCTGGTTTTAATTAATTTTGCAATTCTTATTGAGTATAATTGAGACTTCTCTTTGATTGGCTTTCGTGATGTCATATTTCAAAATGTGTAATAGTAGTATAAACAAATGTAATTCAGTTTTGATGGAATTATGCTGTCTATACTCACTTGTAATAAAAGTCCAACCACAAACAACACAGACCCAGATCTATTGTCACATAATGTGCCATCAGATCTGGGTCTGTGCAACTTGTTAAGAGTAATTAGTAGAACAAACAACATAGATCCTGATCTGCGTGCACATTATGCTATGGCAGATCAGGATCTTTGGGTTTATTTTACAGTTTGACTCAACTTTTAAGCAAATACATGTGGTATTTGAAAGATATTAATAAATATTTTTTGTATTGATATAATTTTATCTTTGAAATTTCAAGTTAGACAGTTATGGAGATGTTTGGACCTGTAACATTCACAAGTTTAGCAATTGTACCACAGTTTTTTTTTTTCTCTCTCTCACTAGAATGTGAATATACAGCATAGTAACGTAGAATTAGTTGTTGTTGTTGTTGTTGTTGCTGTGTGGTTTAACACCATTTTTCAGCACATGATAGGCTATGCATGGCTGCCAGTATTAATGGTGGAGGAAGAACCCAGGAAAACCCCGGGGAGAACCACTGACCCACGAGAAGCTACTGGCAAGCTTTCTCACATACCCACATTGGCCAAATCCTAGACTCAAACCCATGCAGACAGAGGTGAGATGGCAGTGATCCATAATGGAGAGTGCTTTAGACTACTTGGCCACTCGGGGATAGAATTCGTCAAATTGTTCCAAACAAGGAGTCTTGGGGAGAATGCATTTATGATATATATTTGTTTACAAGTTGAGCCCTATAATGTGCCAGCAGATCTCGGTCTATGCAATGCGTTAGGAGTAAACAATAAAACAAGCAACATAGACCTTAATCCACCAGCTAAAAGGATACATGATAATAGATAACTTTTCCAGAAAGGATGCTTGGTCATATAGGACACATGGCTTAAAAGGACACATGCTCACAGAAGACACCATGATTAAAGGATGCATATCCATAGATGACACCTCCATAAAAGGACACATGATTATAGAGGACAACTCCATAAAAAGACACATGCTCATCAAGGACACATGCTTATAGAAGACACCTCCATAAGAGGAAACATGCTCATAGATGACACCTCCATAAAGGGACACATGCTTATTGAGGAGACCTCCATAAAAGGACACATGCTTGCAGAGAATGTCTCTACTAAGGGACATGCCAGTGAAGAACCTTTTCATGAAATAATGCATGCTCATATATGACTCCTAAAAAATGACACATACTCTTAGATGACACATCTATAAAAAGGACATGCACTCAGAGGATAGCTTGATAAAATGACACATGCTTTAATCGAGGACACATACTTAAAAGGAACACATGCTGAGATAGGACATCTCCATAAAGAGGACATGTGTGCATAAAACACATTCTAACGAAAAGGAAATGGACATAGAGGAACATCTTTAATAATAATAATAATAATAATAATAATAATAATAATAAAGTCTTTATATTTTCTGCATGTGACACAATTAGTACAACAACTAATCTCCCTTGTGGCCTACAATTATCAACATATGTATAGGCAAATATATAAAATGTAGTTGTGAAACAGACATCATACAAAAAAGAGGAACTAAGTATGGATTCAGAACACAGAACATAATGTACGCCATGTATGATTTTGAAAACTTTTTCATTTACACACATGCACACATGTATGTATGCTCACACACACACTTACACATACACGCTTTTTATATAACTAATATATATATATATATATATATATATATATATATATATATATATATATATATATATATATATATATATATATATATATATATATATATATATATATATATATATATATATATATACACCAGAAAATTGCCCAGGACTGGTTATAGATATAATCTGGAATGTATCCATTTCAAATGTCTTGATGAAAGGAAGGCACTGATGATGTTTCTTTACCATTTTTAGGTAGACAGTTCCAAATGACTAGAGCCAAGAAAGCCAGACTTTTTATAAAATTCAGTTTTGAGCTTAGGAAGAAGATAAAGAGAGCATAACATTGATTGACTAGGAACTGTATTGATATTATGTGTCCTTTTACCGAAGATATTACAGTATTTATATAGGTAGGTGTAAAACCATTAGAAACTTTATACATAAATTTAGCCATTCTTAAATATATTCTTTTATAGATAGCCATGATTTTCTTATCCTTCATACATTCGTGGACATTATCAACTCTGTTGTCATGGATAATTCTGATGGCTCGTTTTTGAAGTCTTTCCACAAAGGTTTTGGAAATGTTTTGCAAATTGTCATGGAATGGCTAATTTTGTAATTTATGTGCAATGTTGATGCACAAGTGATTAAATAAGAAAGGAATATTCAAATTTTGTGATGTCATCAAAAAGCACCCATTAACTGCTGGAGGTTTTTGTCATTTTTGCCTGAAATGTGAGTAGGTAACACAATGTGGGGCTATATCTGAATATATTCAAATACACCAACTTCCAAGAGATTTCCATTTAACCTAATGCCTAGTTGCGTTAGAAAGATTGTTTTTCATTGGCTGTTTTTGCTTGTGCATGAGCAGAAGGGTAAAGGTGGAGTTCTTTTTCTTGCTTAACGGACCCATCTTTTTCATATCCAGACCACTTTTTATTCCAAACGCCCATCTTATCCTACTGTTTGCAAAGGTTTGCCTGTCTGTGTGCAGCTTAGACCAGACTGCCTTAGATATGAGGCCAAAAAGTCTAAAATCCAGACAAAAATAGGATTCCGGACCATGGGCAAATTTTGGGTGAAAAAAAATCGGGTTAATTTTTTTTTCATTTTTCCCTGTAGTTCGCAGTTCAACTAGAAAGTCCAGATTATTTGGTATCATTGTAGAGCTACATCTGTCTACCTTTCTATAATACCACTCACTTTAGTGTATCTTAAATGACCTTGATGCTACAGAGCTTGGAAGTAGGATACAACCTGTTGACGTGTAAACGAGGCGCCAAAGGTTAATGAGTTAACAAATTTGTTTAGGAATCATTACTCAGTATGATGTTGCAATAGTCCATGTGAAATAAAGAACATATGTTGAGAGAGGACATATGCTCATAGATGACATGTGTATAAAGAGGACATATATTTAGAGCAGACATCTATATAAAGGACATGTGTTAATAGAGAACATCTCAGTAAACAGTATACATGCTTATAAAGGATAACATTTGTGAACATTTAGCTTGACTTTAGTTTTTAACCTTTATATAAAGAATACCTGTTAACTAAAAAAACCACTGTGGTCTGTTAGTGCTGATTGTTACAGCTTGTTTTCCAGTTCTTCACATCAAACTAGGGGGTCGGGCTGATGTATACCTTGTTTGCCATCATTAATTATCCAGTACTGTTCCTGTGAGCAAACGTGTATCATTACTATCAGGTAAATAATGTTCAAAATTTAAAGCAAATACAAAACGCAAGCAAATAAAACAATCAAGCAAACAATAAAAGGAAGGGAAAATGCATATCTCTCCAGACTAAACAATGCTATATTTTGTATTGAAAAATCTCCAAAATAAAATATAATCTATTATGTATTGATAAATCCCCAGATTAAAATATAATTTGATAAATCTCCAGATTAAAATATAATTTGATAAATCTCCAGATTAAAATATAATCTATTATGTATCTATAAATATAAATATAAGATGTTGCATAGAAAATAGAGATGTTAACAATGATTTTTATCTTACCTGACTGTAATGCCAATTGTGCCATGGTATGGCCTTACACCCATCATGTATCACAAGTCCATCAATAATGGATCTTTCAGCTATTCAGAGTTAATGCTTGGTACTGCCAGATGACAACTGCATCAACTACATTATTGCAGCACTGGATTGTTCAGGATTATTGCCTGTTGTATACTTGCAAATATTTAGTGTGTTGAATTGATGGTGATTGACAAATGATATTGACAACTGCAAGCATATTTTCTACACTTGAATAGTAAATCCATTTCATCAGTTGGATCATTCAGTTAAATTTTTTTCAAAGCATCACTGCAAGGAGTAATGATAGTTTGACTAACAGATGTTATAGTGTACTATAATTTGCATGACATGTCAACTAGACGTCTTCTTTCAAGAGATATGTAAGTAAATGAATTTTTCAATGCTTCTGTATTTACTCGGTGCCGTAGTGTCTCTATTGGTAGAACATCAGACTCGCAATCCTGGGGTCACAAATTCGGTACCAGACCAGGCCATTCCAGGTCTATTGTCTCTGTGTGTCTATGAGAAAGGCACATAGATTCCATTTCTTTGGCATGATATAGCCTGTAATGTGTTGAAAGTGCAATTATAACAAAAATCGAACAAAAACAAAAAGTATATACATAGTTTGCTCCAGAATATAGACTATAATCCCTAAATATTTTGGAAATAATTTAGTCGAATATGTACATTTAGTGTTATACGATACTGTAGTAGTCATTCATCTATGGTCATTATAAATGTTAACTCCACATTTGAGTTACCATATATACTCGCTTATAAGTTGTGTCAGACTGCAAACAAGAAAGATCCTGATCTGCAATAGCATAACACTCCAGAAGACCAGGGTCTATATTTGTTTGTTCTACTGATTAATCCCAACAAACTGAACAGACCCAGAGCTGCTGGTGTATTATTCACTTGTTATCTGTCAAGACTACATGCAGTTATATGAAGAAGCAACAAAATCCATCCAATAAACTTTGCAAATTCTTTTTGCCTGTCTTTACTGGATAATGTGTACTGAACCTGAGTAGTTGTGTCGATAAGGGACCTTACTCTTGGATAGTGGTAGTGGTCCATTTCTAATGGAAACTTCTCAAGAAACACCAAACCAATTTTGACCAGATTTGGCACTGAGAATCCTGGCCTAAAGGAATTTCACATTCTACAAATGATCCAAGACAGCTATCAATAATGGCTACCATTAATAATAATAGTAAAAACTTGTTAAACAACTTCTCTAAAAGAACTGAACAGAATTTCGTAAAATTTGACAGAAAGCTTTCTAGTTGGAAGAATTTTAAACTTTTTACAGTTGATGATGATCTGCATTCAAAGATGGCCACCATTACTAAAAATAGGTGTTATCTAATGTTGTAAAGCACTAAGAGCTTCTAAAGATTAGGCACTATACAAAGTCTTCATTATTATTATTATTATTATGGTGATCTGCATTCAAACATGGCCACCATTACTAAAAATAGAAAAGCTACTATCGCTTCAAATTGAAAGATATTTAAATTACTCTCCAAAACAGCTGAATATAATTGGACCAAACCTGACAGAAAACATCAAGACCTTTCAGGTTTGAACTCTGCTGATCTAGACCAGAAGAGCTTTTGCAATAGCCTTTTGTCCATTGTCATCCATATATTGTCTGTCCATCTATTAGCACAATGTTGCTGTCACTACTATTCTGATTGCATTGAACTTTACAAACACATTAATCCCAGTTCTAGTTGATATTACAAAATGGTGGCACCTTGGACATCAATTTTTTCCTGTCACAGTAGCCATTTTGAAAATCCTATTATGGGTAATCTTGAATGGATGGTCATGTATGATGTATAGCTGATCTGATACATAAAATGACCGCCATTGCAGCCATCCTGGAAAATCTTATCGCTACTCCATCAGACAAGAAAGCCATGTTGACATGTTCACCAGAAAGCTTCAGGGCCCTGAGTGGCCAAGTGGTCTCACGTGCTCAATGTTAGGGATCACTGCCATCTCACCTCTGTCTGCGTGGGTTTGAGTCTCGGGCTCGACCAATGTGAGTATGTGAGAAAGCTTGCCAGTAGCTTCTCATGGGTTGGTGGTTCTTTTTGTGGATTTTAAGATGGCATTAAACCCTATAACAACAGCAACAGCTTCTTATGACATCTAGGTAATCCTAATGAAAATGGTGTTGCAGTGCTTTATCTACAAATGGCTTCATGTAAGTCATCTGACTCATCAAGGCAAAAAAAAAGTGAATCAAAATCCAAATGCATGAGTCCTATTCAAGCTGATGATCAGTTTTCAGTAGCTTTTAAAAAATAATTATATTGTTTAAATGTACAACAAAAATATTAGTTATATAATCTGACATTATTCCCTTGCCAGAAGCATCTGAACATTCTGTATTTGTTAAAAATCTTCTTGATGGTTTCATGTCGTCAGAAATAATTGAACCTAAAGGTGTGATCCAGTACAATCTGGATTGAATGTCACATGCTGCCACAATGAAAGCTACGCATATTGATAAACAAATTCGTACTACCCTCGATTGTGATGATTCCACTCAACATGCTCTTATTTTGACCCAAGTTTAGTAAATGGCCACCATTGTAAAAGTCCATAGTGATGGATAATTTTCATCTGGAAGTTTCTTGGTGACAGTTAAGGTACAGAGCATCCAATAATCGGGCTTGAATAGACTTTTGGTTATAGAAAATTAGTGTTAAATTTTAAAAGAACAATTTATATTTAATTTAAAATTGGTAAAAGCATGTACATGACCCATGTGACTTGTATTATAGTTGGGCCTAAATGAAAATGATGCCAATCTGACATCCAACATGACCACCCATGTAGCTATCTTGAAAATCTTATCACTACTCCATCTGAATACATGTACTGTATGTGGACATATTTTCATTGGAAGTCTAATAGTGTCTAATCTGAATGCAAATGATGCCCACCAATATGGCCACCACAGCATCTTATTTTAAAATCTTGACATTGCTAAAAATATGAGATCAATTTAAGGAGTTTTGAAGAAAAAATTTTGTTTCAGATGAAGCTGACAAATATGACCACCATTGCTGAAATAGAAGAAAATACCTTTAAATGGCAGCTTCAAAACTGCTGAATGGAATTTCATCATATTGTAAAGAAAGTAATTTGGCATGAAGACTGTTTTTATTTTTACAAATGATGCCAATCCACCATCAAATATAGCCAGTTTTCTACAAATTTTAAAAAACTTTAATGTTTTGTGTTTTTTTATTTTAATGTAGCTTTAATAATTTTAGTTATTTTGTATGATGTCTACAACCTGGCAATTTATTGTGATGTCTAATACTGGGCCATCATGCCTGTGACAAGTAGCATCAGTGTCCTCTTAATGCTGAGTGTCAAATGAGGCAGCTGCTAGTACCATTATTGTAAGTCTTTGGTATGACTCAGCTGGGGGTTTGAACCCATAAACTCCTGCATCTGAGGCATACATTTTAACCTTACATGACTTAATTGTAAAAGACCACTTAACAGAATTTGACTAAGTTTGACAGAAGCCATCTTGCCTTCGAGGGATTTCAGCTTTGCACAGATGATGCTGAAATGAGATCAGATATAGTTACCATTAGTACAGGGAATTTATCCACTATGGCCATCATTAGTAAAAATACAAAGAAATTAAACTTGTAACCCCAGAACCAATTAATAGAATTTTCCAACTTGATACTGTACTTCACCAGGTTATTAGTTAAAGCAATAAAAGTAACTTAAGATGAAGTCTAAAGTGACTCACAGGTTTAGGTTATGCAGAGTTATTTCCCTTGAAGAGAAAAATTTATACAAATTTTTTAAATAATTTTAGAATTCAAAATGCATGAATTTCAATAAAAACAAATCATATGAATTTACAAGATAATACTGTACATCTTTGGGATTAAATAAAATAATGCATAGACAGCTGAAAGAAAGATATATAATAGGATTATAACAAGTAACATTCTAAGTAGATGAAATAAAATGTGGATAAGATGACATATGCAGTTTTGTGAATGAATTTGGTATTTGTATCTTTCAGAAAAGACACTTTAGTTGTTGTTGTTGTTGTAGTGTTTAACGCCATTTTTCAGCACACGATAGGCTATACATGGTGGCCAGTATTAATGGTGGAGGAAGAACCTGGGAAAACCCCGGAAAGAACCACCGACCCACAAGAAACTACTGGCAAGCTTTTTCACATACCCACATTGGCTGAATCTGAGACTCGAAACCATGCAGACAGAGGTGAGATGGCAGTGATCCATAACGGACAGCACTTTAGACCACTCGGCCACTCGGGGCCCCGACACTTTAATATCATGACACAACAAAATTTAACATGAAGCAGTAGTAAAAACTTGCTACTTTGTGTACATTGCTGTTATATATAACCAAACAGGCTACTAAGCATGCATTTCTGACACTAGCCAAAAAAACAAAAACTAACAAAAGCCGCTAGACACCTTACAGTTGTATAGCTGTATAAAAATGTCTGGTCTGTGTGAAGTGTCATATGTCCTGAATATGCATACAATTATTGTTATTTTAAACTTCTTAAAATGACCAAACAACTTTTGACCAAATTTGGCAGAGAGGATTCTGGCATGAAGACCTTTCAGATTTATACAAATAAATCTGATCTTCCATTAGATATGTCTATCATGATTAAAACTATTAAAATGTTAAAAAATCTTGCTTTTATAAAACACTCAACATAATTTGATTCACCATAACATACAATATACGAGTCCAACTGCAAACTGTACAGACCCAAATCTGCCTGTGATTAATGCACCTGCATATCTGGGTCTTTGCAGTTTGTTAGGAGTAATCAGTACAACAAACAATATGGACTCTAACCTGCAAGCTGCCATTGCTTATGGAAAAAACATTTTAAATGACTTCATCTAAAATACCACCGAGGTTGACCTAATGTTATAGCGCTTCATTTTTTATACTAGAATTAATGTCTTAATAAGTAGAAACTTGATTAAAATATATACAAGTGAAACATGCACATGAATCCCAACATGCCCCAACCACTCCAGTGGTCTGTTGGTTAGAGCATCTGCCTCAGATTTGGAAGGTCGCAGGTTCAAACCACAGCCAAGTCTGGATGGAAAATACCATTGAATATATACTATAGGGAAACTATCTGGAAAGTTTCAATGTCTAACCCAACACTCGAGTGGCCTAGTGATGCACCTGCCCCTGATGCAGGAGGTCACGGGTTTGAACCCTGAGCCAAACCAAAGACTTATAAAAATGGTACTAACAGCTACCTCACTTGACACTCAGCATTAAGAGGATATTGATGCTACTTGTCACAGGCATGATGGACCAGTATTGGACATCACAATAAATTGCCAGGTTGTAGACATCATACAAAATAACTAAAATTATTAAAGCTACATTAGGACTGGTTGACCTGGTGTCAGAATAATGTAACTGTGAGGGTCATAATGCAACATATCTGTGGCTTGATGCTTCAGTGCTAGACATCACTATAAACAGCCAAACTGCAGACATCATAGCAATATGACTGAAAAATTATTAAAGCTACATTAAAAATCCAAATCTCACACAAACACAACGTGCTCCATTTAATAGAAGTAGCTCCTAAACCCACCTAGATTTTATTGTACATGACACCTTACATGCATGTTGTCTCATTTGTGGGCTAAATCAGTCATAAAAAGTGGTTTGTGCATGTTGTTTAGATGTTGCAATCATGTTGGAGAAGGAAAGGTATTCTCAGTGGAGACAGCTGATTATATGGACATAGAACATGACTTGCATGTATTTAGTATGCTCTAAATTTTACCTTAATAATACAAATTGTTAAGTGTACAGCACAGGGTATCATTTTTAAAATGATAAATAATGTTAATCCACTATCAGTTTAGACATGTTTGCTTAAATGGAAATCTTTTAAAGGAATTTATTGTCTAAAAACAGTCAGCGGACTTTGAGCAAATGTGACAGGTAGCATCTAGGCATAAATGGCTTTAAAATTTGTACAAAGATGCTGATCTGCCATTACTAAAATAGAAACACATTTGCATGACTTATTTTCAGAACATTACTCAACAGAATTTGACCAAATTTGACAGAAAGCATTCAGGCATGAATGGCTTTTAAGGTTATTATTAACCATGTGTCTCACTCCATTGTATGTTAATCCATGGAAAGTATTCTAAAATATTATTTAATACAAAATATCATTTGCTAATTCTTTTAAGTTTGTACCTATTCTGTTATATGCATGAATGGATTGTTGTGAAATAAATACCTAATGCAATATTTCTCCATTGATAATGCAGTGTGTGAAACCTAATACATTGGTCTTGTTATCAAAGATTTTTAGTAAATATTGTCCGCATTTTTTTAAATAGATGGGAGATTGGCTTATCTGATGAATATATTATGTAATCTGCAAAGATGTACAATAAAGCTATCTTAATGGACAATCAGATTTGACCATAGACACATGTGTGCCCTTTTTATACAGGTCAAAAGTAAAACTGAGACCAAGGAACCTAAACTATCCTTTATAATCAAGTATTTTTTATGTGGAGTTTTCCACTAAGGCAGGTTTCATAGCATTTTAATATCAGTAATACATAACCTGTTGCTGTTGTATAGCTTGATGTTTTCTGGATGGAGAATACCTTTTGTTATCTCTATCCTTGCTGATTTTGTCTGCAAACTCATCTTGATTCTGTTTGTTTGTTTTAATATAGTAACGAATCATCTGACTTCATCTTTCATTTAATCAGACTTTCGTTATTTTTATTACTCATTAGGCAGTCACACATTATTCCTTACTTTCATATATGTGTCTTTAGCAATCAAACACTTTTCTTTCTTAAAGGTCATGCTATTATTATTAATGGTTTTACGTTATTGTTAACATTATACCTGGCTGTTTTTGTGTGTGCTAATTCTCCAATTCTCAGAATAAGTGTTACTGACAAAATTGTAAAAATTTATATAAAAAACTATTGCTGACATTATTATGATTAAAACGTCATTCAGTTGATGTTTTAATTCATTTAATAGACACTATGCCCGAGAACAGGTAAGATTTTGCTGCCGAATACTTGCACAAGTTTTTTTTTTTTTTAAATCTTATTTTTTCAGATTTTTCTCTTGCATTAATGTCTAAGCAGAGAGTGGTGGTGTGGGCACAAGAAAGCCTTCTAGGATACACATCCCACATGCCTTGCATGTACAAATTGTAAAAAGACAGACGGGTGTCCATTTTACATTCTATGGCCACACGAGGTCCGTGACCTTGCTGAAAATAGATAAACTTACCAAGGAGGAAAGAGAGGGCTTTCATCATCTTCCTTAGAATTTTGTGGGTTTTTTTATTGCTGAGTTCCGTATGTCTTGGTATAGGACTGGGAAAGTCTCTTTGGAAATGTACAATTCCCATGAAATCCCCTCCCAAGGTAGGTAGGATATAAGGAGCAACACCTTCTCAAATCCCATAGGACTCAAGAGTGAGTGAGGTGCAGCACCCTCTTCAGTCCTTCATGGCTCAGAGCGAGACTTTCCCTTTCATGGGGGAGGAACAACAATCTCTTCAGGACAGTAGGGCAGAGAGTGAGCTGTTCCTCATGCCCCTTTTAGGGTAGACCAGCACTCTTCTGGCTCACATCTCAGTGTTGACTGAAAGTGAGTCATAGCCCCTCATGATGGAAGAGCAGCACACTTTCAGTCCCTGAAGTATGTTGCTGGTGACTGAACTGAGAAGCCCAGAAAAGGGAGAGCTTTGATATATGTCTATCAATTATGATGATGTGTCTTCCTATGGATCACAGTCACCTGACTGGTCATTAACCAGTCACTGGGCACCTGTTTAAGACTGCTGGTCACTAGTCATTTGAATCCCTTGGTACAGGGATATGGACTGAGTTGAGACCCCCTCTCCAGATTCATGTTGAATTCACTTCTGTGTGAGAAGTTATTGTTCAAGGCCTCTCTCACCCCACCCACCCCAAGTATCTGCTGCAACAGACAGTCATTGGCATCCCAGGAGCAAGATGAGGATGTCCTGTCAGTTCTCATGAGTGTGATGTTGAACAGGCCAAAGTGGCACCTTCTCCCTTTGGGTCCCTTGCTTCCTTCCAACTGTTGATTAAGGTGGCAGAGGATGAAGGGATCTGGTCTTCTGACAAAGCAGGTGCTGTTAATGATGTTTACTTTATTTTACCGCATTATTTTCAGGCTCTAAGGACACTACAATTTATCTCCAGCTTGGAGTAACTCTCTGGGGCCAGTTCTATTATTCCCACAAATGTTTGGTCTCTGCAGCTAGTTAAAGGGTTCATAAACCTTTCTGGCTCCTTTAACTGCCTACTTTGAATGCTGGAGCAGCAGAAGTGGGTATTTCCACAGGTCTTTGGCTTGCATACCTTTCATGCTGACATTTCTTTGGCTGCCTCCTTCAGCTCTGTTGTCATCTGCCTTTCAAAGTGTGTTGGAAGGAGTGTCCAGAACTTTTAGGCATGCATTATATATGTCCATGAGTTTATCAGCAGAACTGCTCCACCTACACAGAGTTGCTGCTCTTGATAAAGCCAAGGTCTTACTGGAGTATAGTAAGAACCTTCTGAGTGCAGCTCCATTGGAGGCAGAGGCTGTCTTCAGAGGGTTCATTCCCTCATTGGCTTCCAAGAATTTGAGAAACCAGCAACACTGGTCCCATCATATCCACTCCTTGCCTTTTGAAACCAGCCAAGAAGAAGAATCATCCTGACCTTCCACAGAGTCTGTCATTGAAGTTCTTTAAAGCCATGCAGCCTCATTCCAAGGAACAATCTTCATTCAGATCTCCCCTTGGACAGTTGGATCATAGAAGGTCACACTATAAAGGAACAGGGAGGATGTTTGCAGACCCTTTCCCCTTTCCTAAAAAAAATGGAGATGTCAGCTCTCGGGACTTGCACTTTATCCTGCATATGCCCCTCTTTTGTTGGTTCCCTTGGGAGCCAGATTAAACCTTTTATCAGAGATTTGATTGGGTATCATGGATGATGGACTGGTCCTCTATTATAAAAGGCAGATATTGGCTTTGATTTTTAAATTATCTGTTCTAGTAAGACCTCCCTATGTGCTTTCACCAATTGAATGTGGCATAATTAAAAGAAGAGGTATGTTCCCTTCTCCAAAAGAGTGCAGTGGAAAGTGTGTTGAGTGACCAGTCTCCAGGCTTCTACTCATGAATTTTCTTGGTATCAGAAAAAGGGGAAAGTTTTTGCTAATTATCCACTGTTTTCTGCAGGGGGAAACCTTTCAAGATGGTGACAATGGCCTCAGTCAGGAATGACATAAGATTCTGCAACTGGGTGGTGTCCATTGATCTTTATCGTCACATCTCTAGTCTCAGTGAGTACTTCCAGTTTTGTTGGGACAGTGAGGTTTTCCAATTTTGCACTCCACTATTCAGCCTAACCTCTGCATCCTGAGCTTTTACCAGGGTTATGGGCACTTAAGGTCACTGGGTATCCCTATCCTCCAGTATTTTGATGATTGGTCAATCCACAATGGCCAGCTAGAATCCCTCTGACCAGATTTGTTTCACTGTTGCTCAATAGGGACCAGGCTCAGTCTTTTACCCAACCTACTGAAATCCACTCCATCTATAGATGTATTTATTTGTTTATTTAATTATTTATTTATGTGAAAATGAGTTTTCTCATGAAAAAAGATTAGCCCATGTCATGTGGGATAGAGTAGACAAGACCCTGATTGTACTGGAGGTGCTGCAAGCCATGACCATGATGTCATCTTGTCTGTTTCAGTCTCTTCTGGGGATCTTGAGGTCTGCAGCAGACCTTGTTCCCCTTGGCAGATTGCACTTGCACCCTTTCTAGTTTCTTGTCTAACTGCTGAGATTGTTCTAGGTCTGAATTTCCACCATCAGTTAGTTTGGTGAACAAATCAGGACTGGTTTCTGTCCAGAGTCCACATGCACACCTCCCAGACATGACTCCTATCTATTCCAGTATGTGTCAGATTCTAAATGGGGATGCTGGAATGACTAATTCTTCAAGATTCATGGTTCTGGAAAAATTTGCCCTCCATGGCAACAATTTGGAAATGTGGGCAGTGTTCTTAGCACATCAGGGGTGCATCAACAAAATAAGTGCTTTGTGATGGTCTCTGATGACAATTCATTGGTGGTAGCATACCTGAGAATGGATTGTCATCTATATTTGTCGCATTCATGGCAAAAGAATATTTTAGCAGATAGTCTGTCCAAAATGGGGGAAAATAGTCCTCACAGAATGGTGTCTGAACAATCCATGGCAGATTCCCTGTTGAGACTTTGGGGCAACCTATGGTGGACATGTTTGTGACAAAGCTAAACAACACGTTCAACTTTTACCTTTCCCCAGTCTCAAACCATAGAGTCAGTGGATGCTTTCAGCCTGAAATGAGATCATGTGTTTGCTCACACCTTCCCACTCTTCATTATGATTCCACAGAAAGCAAGGACCATCTCTGCTCAGCTCATGTTGATAACCCCTCTGTGGCCTCAATAATCTTCTTCTCCTAATGATAGACCAAGGAGGGGCCTTTTGTCACATCACAGGGTCTCTCTCCTTTGCAACAATCAACAGATTCTTCACTTTCATCCTTTGGCCATCTCAAACAATCTGACTGCCAGGTCAGCCCAGGAGATGATCTCTGTCTGAGGCCTATGATAAAAATTGTTTTAGCTTGGTGCAGCAGGAGACATGTTAATCTTGGCTGTCCCTCTCTTGAGTTTAGTGACTGAATTTTGTCTCTCTTTGGCCATTGTTTCAGACTTGCATGTCAGAACTGATCAGGTAATTTGAGCTGCAAAGACTGGTATCTCACTTGCTAATGCTTTGATGGAATCTCTCATGTTTCTTTTCTCTAACTAAAATCTCTTTGAACCTTTGGGTAAGGCTTTTTTCATGAACCTTACCCACAAAGACTGTTTTCTTGATCTCCTTGATGTATGTGAGATGAGGCAGCGAGCATGCTGCCCTATTCATACAACTAGGCTGTCAGTGGTTTAGTGGGAATATGAGTCAGTTTCTCTCCTTTGACAACTATGTTTGAGCCAAAAACCTCCACTCCTGATCAAGAGCACAGGTCTCACTTGTTTCTGTGCTGAAGATGATCAGTGTAGACTTTTATGCCCAGTTAGGGCTTGGCATATTTTCCTGTCCCTTAAGGGCTTAAGGGCTCGTCTGATATTTTGGCTTCCACCATTTTGAGGCAGATTACCATAACTATCAAGAGAGCTTATTGCTCCTTCTTTTAAGTACCAGCTTAACTCATTAATTCCTGGAAGATATGACAAAACCTGTGCTTTAGTGACCTCACATGACTTTCTTCTCTTCCTGCCTTCACATACTGGCTTTCTAAGCGAAGACATATTTTCCTTGGGGCCAATGGTAGTGGCAGAAAAATTGGCCCACGTGGATGCCAGCAGTCTCCATGTCCATAGTAAAGGTGAATATTCCTTCCTTTATTCCTTCACCAGTTTGTGTGATCTTCAGTCTACCAATTCTGCTATGCAGTAGAAACAGGTTAGGCAATACCGATATTAAAATGTAGTTATTTTGGGGTGGGTTGGTGTAAAACTAATTTGAATAATGTAATACCCACCTGTTCCTTTTTCCAAATTCACTCTTCCCATCCTTCACTGATGTCCACTAGTTTCATGTCCTGAAACAAAATTGAGTTCTAGTCTGCATGGGTTAGATATGAGATCTTCCAGCAGTCACCCCATTGTAGGATGAATTTTCATGAGGTGGTTGTTGGTATTTTCTGCTCAGAAAAGAATAAAGCTAAGCGATAGCAACAAGTAATCTATTAACATCATTAAAGTTAATTTTACCCTCCCCAACCCCAACAAATCTATATGATAACAATTTCAAATTTCCATGCACTGTTTTCAACAGTAAAACAAGCAGTATTACTGAGTTTTCATTTTCTGATTTCAAAAGAGACTGCCTGCCATAAGGTAGAGTGTAGTATTACATGTTATGGTATAGTCCAGCTGTCAGTTATTAATTTGGTTTCTGTATAACAACTTTACTTGTCCACCATTTACAGTTACTAAAATTTGTAGATGGCTTGCATCTTGGGTAAGGAGGAGCTGTTGATTTTGGGGTCAAAAGGTCAAAGAACAGTGTCACTGTCTGAAAGCAGGAAAATGGCTACCACATAATAACTCTATGTTTTCCACCATCTACAATTTCCAAACTTTATGGATGGCTTGTTCTTTGTTAAAGGTCATGGTCACTCAGAAAAAAAGAGAATATTGTCTGCTCAGTAACTTTGGTTCTCCTGAATTCTATCATTTCCAAAATTTGTGGCAGGTTTGCAATTGGTGTTCTAGAGTCAGAAAGTCAAAGCCAAAAATCACTGTGACTGAAATAATAAAAAACGGCTTTGAAACAACATTAGCTTTCCATGATAAACCTTAACCAAACTTTGTGGATGTCTTGCTTTTAAGGTAAGGAAGAAGGCTGTTGATTTAGGGGTCAAAAGTTCAAGGTCAAGGTTATTCTGACTGAAAGAAGAAAAATTATTTCTTTTCAGTATCATTTTGTTCTATATGACAGGCCTTGAACAAACGTTTTGAATAGTTTAGTTATAGTAATGAAGAACAGAAAGAAAAAGTTCAAGGTTGTTCTCACTGAAAAAAAAGAAAATGGTTCTACATAGTGGATTATTAAGCAACAAGATTTGCAATTACAAAAATGTAATCTTTAGTTTTCTTGGGCCTGTAAAGTGGCATTGATGATACACTTGTTGCCTCTTCTGTAAGAAAAAAAGGTAAAAATATAAATATTAGAGTTCCATTGCTCCTATCACCCAACACAGGAAGATTCTATTTTTGTAGTCATCTATTGTTTTTATTAAGTTCTTTTTTAAACAGCGTTTAAACGCCAAAATAGTTACCATGGTTTCATTAGGTTTGTGCTTAGAATGAAGTTTATAATTTAGTAATAACAAAACTCAAATTATGTTTGCAAATGAGAACCACGTTTGTGGTTTACCATTGCTTGCCCTCATTTATTTTATTAATAACATTTCACCTCACCCCCCATCTGTACCCCCCCCCCCACCACATTTGATGGGTTGTATCTCTGTATGTCCTTGTCCTATGGTAGCCTGTTTAAAGCTAGTTAACAAATATAAAAAATGTCACTGTATATGTATGACAATTGACCTACTCCTGGGGGGAGGGGGTGACTCCAGGTGAATGGATAAAAAGCCATACCCCTCTGGCAGATGGTTATCATGTGGTCATTGTATGCATCATTTTTTGCTGCAGGACTCGTATAAGTATTTGTTTAGAGATAAGGTTAAGGAAAGATGGACAGGTCAGAGTGAGGCTATTACAATAGCCCCCACTTCAGCATGAAGATAATAAAAATTTTACCCATCAGTGCACAATATATTCAATTTATGGATGAATTTATTCAGATGGTTAATTCTTCTTATCTATTTATGTTTCATTTTGTTCTACATTTCCACAGAAATTTTCGCAGTTCGCAATCTGAAAATCATAACAGTATATACTCACTTACAAGACAAATCCAACTGCAAAGAGCACATACTCAGATGTGCCATCGCCTAATGCTCTGACATATCTGTCCATGCAGTTTTTTTAGGAGCAATCAGTTGAGCAAACAATATAGACCCTGATTGGAATGTACATTATGCTTTGGCAGATCTGGATCTTTGCTGTTTGCACTTTGACTTATCTTATAAGTGAGTACATATGGTAATTTCAATAAGTGTGTGTGTGTGTGTGTGTGTGTGTGTGTGTGTGCGTGCGTGCGTGCGTGCGTGCGTGCGTGCGTGTGTGACTGTACGAGTTTTTTGGATTTTTAACCTAGCTTTAACAATATTTTAGCCATATCGCTATGGTGTCTGCAGTGGAGCAGTTTATAGTGATGTCTAGCACTGGGGCATCACGCCACATACATGTAGCATGATGTCCCACCCTGTCACATTATCCTGACACCAGGTCAACCTGTCCTAACACAAACCTCTTAATACTGAGCGCCTAGCGAGGCAGCTGTTAATACCATTTTTAGAAGTCTTTGGTATGACTCGAACCCATGACCTCCCACATCCAAGGCAGATGCTCTAATCACTAGGCCTCTAACTTTGTAACAAATGTTTCTTTATTGTTGCTTCAATAAAAACAAATCAGAAAGTATCAAAATTAGTACTAACTTCAGCCATTGCATAACCTATATTTTAAGAAAATTAGAAATTACTTTTATTTTTTTATTGCAATCTTGTTCTTTAAAAATGTGTTGTTGGACCCAAATTTCCCTTCTGATCAAGAAACACTCCATCATTATCAAGCTTTTGTATATTAGTTTGCATTTCGATGTGAACTCCATCAAAAGATTACACCATATATACATGCTTATAAGTTGAATCCAGCTGCAAACTGCACAGACCCTGATCTGCTGCTGCATAATGTACTGGCAAATCTGGGTCATTGTAGTTTGTTAGGAGCAATCTTTAGAACAAGACATAGACATCAATCTGCTGGCACATTATGTGAAAGTAGATCAGTGTCTATGTTGTTTACAGTCTGAATTGACTTACAAGCAAATGTATATGGTAGCTTTAGTGCAGGGAAGTGCAGCTTCCTCCAGACCATGAGCTAGGTAATGATAGCCACACACCATATAAACCATATGATGTAAATACAACTGGATAAAACCAGTTTGTGGATTGGATGCAGCCTGCAGAATATAGGTTGCACATGCCTGTACTATTGCATAATGATGTCACTAATGTAAACTTGGGAGTTAGGCAGACATATAAGTGTGTGTGTGTGGGTGTGGGTGTGCGTGCATGCATGCATGCATGTGTGTGTGTGTGTGATTTGGATTTTTAATGTAGCTTTAACAATTTTTGAGTCATATCGCTATGATTTCTGCAGTATGGCAGTTTATAGTGATGTCTAGCACTGGGGCATCATTTTGCAGACATGTAGTATGATGACCCACCCAGTCACATTATCCTGACACCAGGCCGACCAGTCCTAAGGCTAACCTCTTAATGCTGAGCACCTAGCAAGGCAGCTGTTAGTACATTTTGATAAGTCTTTGATATGACTCGGCCAGGGTTCCAACCCTTGACCTCCTGTATCTGTGGTGGATGCTCTAACCACTAGGCCACTGGAGCAGTCCTCAGCTCGTGAAGGTCATTACTGACTGTAACTGAAGATAAATGAGAACAAAATAATCACCTCAGTGTCAAATGTTCGAGATGACTTTTTACAAACATTTCTAGCAAAATGGCTCCTTGCTCTACAACAACCTGCCAAATACTGTGTTTTGCCTTTGTTACCATATATACTTGCTTATAAAATGATAAGACCAGCTGCAGACTTCACAGACCCAGAACTTCCATCACATACTGCACCAGCAGATCTGGGTCTGTGCAGTTTGTTACAAGTAATCAGTACAACAAAAATAGATCCTGATCGGCAAGCACAGTATGCTTCAACAGACCAAAAGTTTTGTTCTTTGGTGTCCAGCTGCAAACTGCACAGACCCATGTCTGCCTGCACTTAATGCAACAGCAGATTTGGGTCTGTGCAGTTTGTTAGGGGTAATTAGTACAACAAACAAAATAGACTCTAATCTGCAATTGCATTACGCTATGGCAGATCAGGATCTTTGCTGTTTGCAGTTTCACTTGACTTATTATCAAGTATAGACGTTAAGTCAGAATTTCATCAATGTTATCCAAATTTCTCTCTACTTAGAATAAAGTTGCATAATAACATAAACTTTTAAATATTTTGATGTCATTAACAAAGGGATCAGTTTCCAATGTTGATACTTCTGACGAGCCAAAATTATAAGTTTCTACATGGACGTGAAGGTGTTTTACATGAACATGATAATACTGTGTTTTGCTTTTTATTTGTTTAGGAACATTTTAAAACACAGATGTTGTGCACTTTATATTAATTCTGAACACCCCAAAATGTATTTGTATATTTGAGTAGTGATTTGACTGAATGATGGAGGCATTGTTTATTTCTCATTCAATTCCATCATGCGCTGCACTACACCTATATGGTTTGTTCAAATTCATGTTCTCATATAGTTATCAGGGCCATGGTTGGTAGAGTGGTCAGCCTTCATGAGTCTGAGACTTGGCTTGATAAAAATGGGTATGTGAGGAAGCTTGCCATAGCTTTCCATGAATCTATGATTTTTCCCATGGTCTCTCAGGGTTCTTCCTCCACCAAATATACTGGTTGTCATGTGCTGAAAAATGGTGTTAAACCGAAAAATGTTTTTCACATCCATCTGTTGGTGTCAGTACTGGAGTTGCTCAGACTGTTCAATATGGCATGTGACTTAATACATCATGAAAAGTACTACATCACTCTAAAATCAAAATTGGTCATCTTTCTGATCAGCTTACAATTTTCCTTTCCCTAAAATAATGTAACATGATAAACAGATACATACATTTTATATTGGAGAAAGGATTGCCAATGTTCCAATACTGCCTTTGGCAGTTTTACTTGCCCAGTAACATTTCTTCTCCCCATATTCCATTTTTTTTTCTTTAAAAGGATCTTAATGGGTGTTATTGTTCCAGTATTGACAAAAATGTTGAAATAATTTCTAAAAAAATGAAAAGGATTTTTAACCTTATGATGTGGTGAATCCTTGGCATGCAGAGTTGACATATTTTATTACCTTCATTTTTCCCAGATCTAATCTGATCTGTTCTTTTTCTTTCCTTTTCTTTGTACCAATGGATAATTCACAAAAGTTTAGTTCAGGGAATACAGTTTATTAAAAACTTTCTCTGTTACTATGGCTTATATTATGATATGACATCCCAGGTCTTTCACACATTATGCTGATCCATCAAGCTGATCAATTCTGCTAACCTTTAAAAGGATTGTTCTTCTCATGGTACTTTTGTGGAATAATAAAGATCTACATTTGATGCTATTGTGTGTGGCAGGCTTCTCTGCTAGATATTTGACCAAAGACGAATTAATTACCAGAAAATACGGAGGAGCTTAAGCGAGCCATGCAGGCGACATATATTGATCAGTTCTCTCACATTCTTAAGGCAGTTGTCAATTCCTGCACAGGAGAGAAGAGAGAGCTCCTTACTATGGGAGATAACTCTAGTGATACTGTGTAAGCCTCTAGGTCAGATTTATTGGTTTTGCTAATGTAGTGTTGGCTTGCTTCAGGCTTTTTGGACCACTATGTAATTGGATTACAGAGGGCTTCTGTGTGCAGAGGAAATGACTGAAGATTATCTTTGAAGCCCCATGTAGGTAGGAAATTAGTCTTTATTGTATTATCATAAGGTCATACTAGAGCTTCATATGGCATCACAGATGTCCTAAATGAAGGAATATTCCTGAAGACAGTAAGTGTTTATATTTCGTATAGTTCTACATATTTGCCATAGGATACAAGTTAGGAAAGATTGGGTCTATTCTAGGAAGTGCTGTTGTGGGATTGATACTTATTTTTCTGAGAAAAAAAACAACAGAATATGCAAAAATAGCAATTTTTCCTAGTCTTAATCTTTATTTCTTCATTAAATTCCTCCTATATTCAGAAAATTTAACCCTTTTTTTCAGATGGGTGAGAATTTCTCTCCTAAATGTTAAGGACTAGAACAGACCCTGTAAATGTATCAAAACTTTGGAAATAATTAGCACATGTTAAATTCTTACCAGATATAACAATAAAATGTGCAAATATTTATGGCATTTGTATAAATTATACCAGCTAGAGATAAAAGTTCATGTTTAAATCTATGTCTTTAGCAGCAAAGATCAAACATATCTAGTGTAATGTTTCTGATAAAATTATAAATTATTTTATTTCAGTTATATTATAAGCTATATACAGTTTAATGTTTCTGATGAATCGTATTCATTTTGTTACAAGTATATTATAAATTTATACATTATAATGATTCTAGTAAAATTATTTTAAAAAATTATTAGTTATATTATAAAATTTATGCAGTACATGAATAATGTTTCTAATAAAATCATTTATTACAATTATATCATAACATTTAAATAGTATAATGTTTCTGATAAAAATGTATATTATTGTATTACAATTATATCATATACTTCACAGTATAATGTTTACAATAAAAATTTGATTATTTTAGTACAATTGTAAAATTTATACAGAATAATGTTGTAAATATACAGAATAAAGTGATAATTAAAATCAGTAAATTAAGCAGGGAAAGGGATTTACAGCTATCCAGCCAACAAAGAAAAAAAGAGAGAGAGAGAGAGAGAGAGAGAGACAGAGAGAGACAGAGAGAGAGAGAGAGAGAGAGAGAGAGAGAGAGAGTCAATATCTTCACTGTACATAGTGAAGAGAACTGAATTTGGTTGCATTAACATCCAGTGTCCCAGTGGAATTTCAATAAATATTGTATATTTGATTTATAGTAGTAGGATCTAGGTTGGACTAAGGATCAGCCCAAATGCCAGGGTCCTGAATTGCAAAGCAACATGACAAGTACCCCTGAGAATATACATCAGAATCCAGTGTTGCAGGCTGAGAATTGAAGTGACTGGTTCCATATTTTGTTTACTGTGGATTTAAGAGTCCACTTAAGAAATTGGAAGGGTACCAATCCCGACAATATTGTCTCTTCAGACTTTAGTTTTTGCAAACATTAATTGTGTAAACTTTAATAACAAGCAACAGCAATGAGAATAAATATGAGGGAAAAAGAACTGAGTATTTTGTGCAATTCATATAATTGCAATCAAAAGTTTGTGAAAAATAGAGCTTTACTTAATTTTTCAACTGCTGTACAAAAATGTTGATGGAAAATAAACATCTTTTAAATATTAAGAAGTATTTTATTCACCTCAAAAGCTACCTGTATATAAAAGATATCCTTTTGAAGTCTGCTAAGATGAAATAAAAATATGAACCTGTACACTTTTTCAAAGTGGCTGTTGGTGTGGGTTGGGGGGGGGGACAAATTTGCCTTCTGTCTTTTTGCTTTTATCTGCCAGTTTAAGTCTCCATTCATGTTTCTGTGGCTAATTTTTCACAGAGGCTATGGCATGTCAGCTACTAACTAAGCAAGAGAGTAAGGGTACTGTGAAATAATGTTGTTACCATAGATACTCACATACAAGCAGGGGCATATTAACCATTAAGCAGACTAAGCACGTGCTTAGGGCACCAGGGCCAAAGGGGGCACCACAAAGTTGAGAAAAAAAATTGATAAATTTAGTGCAAATTGATCATAATGTTCTGTTTCTTGCTCATGGTGCACCCTAGGGTTATCTTCCCAGGTGTACGTGGAAAGGAGGGGGGCACCAAGATTTGTCAGTGCTTAGGGTACCAGTGAGCCTTAATCAGGCCCTGCATACAAGTCTGGTCCAAGTGCATGACTCTGATCTCATGTTGCATAATGCATCCATGTAGTTTGCAGTTGGATCCAACCTATATGCAAGTACATACAGTACATATATTATTCCACTTTATCATAAAATGGTGCAACACATGATCCAAATAATTGAATGTTAGTCGTAAAAGCCGAACAACAAAGCACTCAATCAGATTTTCCAGTAATGGATTTTAAACAGTTTAAGTTTTTGTGCATGGAATATTTTGTTTTCACACCTTTAATTTGAATATTTTCACTGCATTGCAAACCATGTTTATTAAATCAATGATAAACCATTTCAGTGTACATTTATTGGTCTTGGATCATCAGCCAGACATAAAGAGTTTTGTATAATAACATGGTGACTGATAATTCTGTGAATTAATGGTGGCAGCAAAATGTGTCCAAGTTATTTTAAGTGAAATTTTGCAGGAAATTTAGACAAAATGTATACAAATGATTAAATTTGATGGTTGATTAGTTTGGATGAACTGATCATCAATCTGTAAAATCAAAGTTCTTTTCCAGCATTTTGTGTGCGTGTGTGTGTGTGTGTGTGTGTGTGTGTGTGTGTGTGTGTGTGTGTGTGTGTGTGTGTGTGTGTGTGTGTGTGTGTGTGTGTGTGTGTGTGTGTGTGTGTGTGCGTGCATGTGCATGTATGTATGTGTGTGTGTGTGTGTGAAACAAATAACTTGTTTAGGAGCTCGGTGATGATAGAAAGAATATATCATTAGAAGCTTACCAATATGTTGCCTGTATGAATGTTCATAATGTTCAGGGTACCCTTGCACCAATAGCCCTTGTGTCTTATATCTGGCACATGAAAATTCTCTCAGTGGCATCCATAGGGCGCATAAAAAAGGGCACAAGAAAATACTGATGAAATCTTTATGATCATCTTCAGACTGAATTGAATGCTTCCAAAGCTGACTGAATAGGGTGTGCTTATTGCCAACCAATCACAAGACAATCCATTTATTTAGCTGACAGAAATGTCTTTCTGATTTTGATTAGTATGGGCAACAATTGAGAATACATTGTGGATAATTGATAGAATATGTAAAGAAGAGAAGATGAAATCTTCAATGAAAACATTTGTTTTCAAAAAATTGTACATGTAGGATAAACTATAGACTCAAAATCACAAAAAAAGTATGTAGGGGAATGGTTACTTGATTACAAGAAATTCAAGTTCCATCATGGAAGGCTTGTAACAGGTTGTGTTGATAATGATTACAGACACCTGGTTCATGGATTTATTAATTTCTGCAATATTCAATTATCCTTCATTGTATTCTTGGACTTGGTTGTTGAGTAGGACTAAAGCTCAGTTTGCTATATTTTTGTGAGCCATATCCTAAACATTGCACACTGCTTGTTCCATTTCTGGAATGAACTGTGTTAATTCTATTAGTGTAAAGTATTGAATGAAAGCAATTATAGATTGAGTGTGAGAGTAGGTTAGAAACCATTTTGCTGGCAGGTGGGTATGCATAAACAGATGTCTTCCCAGCACTGTCTTTGTGATGGCATGAAAAAATTTGAATGAGTAAGCAAACAACAGCATATCTCATTTGGCATAGACTGCAACAAATCTGCTGTTTTGGGTAGCACCAATTCTTACAAAGTGCAGTTAGGTATTTTCTATTGCACTGGTTTTAAAATTATGGTAAGTAGGTATTTTTTTTGTTGGTTTTGTTTTCAACATTATATATATAATATACTTGGTAATTCAGGTACTGGGCTAAACCAGCTCAGTTAGATGCATAAATCAATTTCAGGAATATTGTAAAATACATTGCTGTTGAGCATTTCTGCACACCTAAGGTTTCCATCTCCAATATTGAAGCAAAACATTTACCAAATTCGACCGATTGATGAAAATACCATTTGAAAAGAGGCAATTGTCACCAGAATGTTCTGTTAAAAATAATTTCATTTTGGACACATGGGATACCAACCCCGTGTTTTCATGACTTGCAATATGTCGGCCTATTCTGCGCACAGCTTTGAAAAGATGTAATGTTTATCCATCGGGCTATAGAAATGAAATACATTACTTTGGACTGCTTCTGTCAGCAGTTCAGTCAAGTAATTAGGTCAGGTTTATAGCTAGTTTTACAAAATTCAATGTAACAATGCCAATTAATAGCCAGATATATTAAGCAAACTAAAGCGATCTTGTAATTTTTTAAAGTAAAGTTCAACATTTTATTAAAAAATAAGCTATTATGTGCAAGAGAAACAACAATAAATAGGATGTAATGTGTTTACAATGTCTTGTTTATGGGGAAAAATTACTAAAGAATTCAGTAACAGATTATACGCCAGGGAATTTCTTGAGAATCCCGTTCTAGTGGTAAGTTGACATGTGGGGTAGCAGACGATTTTGTACATGTGGGACAACTTCTTGCAAAATTGGAAACTTGGATTAAGATGTAGAATTTTTTTATGGTATACATTTCCATCTTTTATATAATTTATGTATTTGTATGATTATACAAGATACATAGTAAATAGGATTTTCTGGGTTACAGGTTCAAGATGGTCATGGAGTGGGTCTTTATGTTGACATTTAGAAATCACATTTCCATATGCGTTTCAAGTTGAAATGTGGGATATTTTTGTACACTTTATGAACGTCACTTTTTAAATTAAAGTATGATCATTCTTTCTTGATAAGAAATGGATCTTTGACCCAAAATAACGTGATCCAATGTTACAGAAATGATGTATCATTGCTCAGAATTACCTGATGTGCAGAATTGGCCATCTTGGGTAAATTTAAAAAAAAAATAACCCTGGGGGGGAAAAAGTACTGGTGTTGGCAACAAAAAGCAGGGACAGTCAGCTGACTGGAAAGAGTTATTTATTTTTGGCCTTAGAGATATTGTTTTGAAATTTGAAAGCTTCATTGACTCATTTTAGCTCTTTCTGTCCCAACCCATTTTCATATCTTTCATCCCATTGTATTGGAAGGAAAAAAATCGGATGCCCCCAGAATATTTCCTCTGATGGTTTAGTTATTAGTTCAGCTATTATAATCAGGGATGTCATTTTAACTTTTTTCGGGGGGGAGGGGGGCAAAACTTGATTTGAAGGGGAGGCAAAACTTTATTGGGGGGGAAGCAAAACTTGATTCATGCAAATATCAATGTGCAGGCACAGGCTGAATAACAGATTAGAGAGATAGTAATAGCAGGGATGTCATTTCAGTTTTTTGGGGGGAGGCAAAACTTGACATGCTTGTTAATTTCATATATGGGCTACAGCAATTTTACAGCACACATGAATTTGGGGGGTGGGGGGAGCAAATGCACCCCCCCACAGAACATCCCTGAATTTAATTAGCTCTTGTGAAATTTCAAAGGATAGATAAATTTATGGACAGAAAATATGTTCTCCACAGTTCAATTCTAAATACACAAAAATGGTGTCGGTTATGAAAATGTGACACACAAAACTAGCTGAGAATATGCCACGTTCTTTCATTGAGTTTTCAAATTCTAGGAAATAAATAAATAAAATCAATTATGAAGCAAGTCAAAATAGAAAGTGGCCTCCAGTCTTTAAATATCAAGATTAGCACAGCTTTCAACTAAACAAAAGATATTTTGTCCTACTGCAAGAAATAAATTGAATACACGCAAGTCAATTATTTACAAAGTTGAATTATTTGACTTTGTGCCAATTTGTAAAAATACTAATTAGATCATTTCAGGTAACAAAAGAAAATAAAAAATATATGTTCCATGTAGAAAACTCCACGATCAAAACTGTCTCTCCAGGTCAATTGAAAATATTTTCCCAGAGGATGTTCACAGTCACTTTATTGCTTCAGAAATATGACAGAATGTTATCTATATTCCCCATCTTAGATCCATTTCAAATTCTTGCCAGAATTGGTTCCAAATTTGATTTACACTGGGAGGGTTAATACAGTATTTGCTCACTGAAAAAGTTTTCAACTAAAAACTGCACAGAGCCAAATCTGATATCAAATTATATGCTGGCAAATCTGGGTCAATGCTATTTGTTAGGAGTAATGAGTAGAACAAACAAGATAGACTTCGATCTACTGGAACATTACGCGATGGCAAATTAGGGTCTGTGTTGTTTGCAGTTGGAGTTGACTTGTAAGTATTAACGGTACCAGAAATTGCACTGATCAAGCTTTCAGAAGTCATCAAGGGATTTAATAAAGTTGTGTTAGGGTTTATATGAAAAATTACACTGGACATGCTTTCTTATTTGCCATGAAGTAACTAAATGTAAAGCAACTGAGCCAGGCTATCAGCCATACTGGCATACATACTATTCACACACAAAATTTCCAGTCATCACGCACCATGAAGTATTTTTAATGCATATGCATAAGTGCTGGGGTTGTCAACAAAAAGCAAGGACAGTCAGCCAACCGGAAACATAATTATTTATTTTTGGCCTTAGAGATATTGTTTTGAAATTTAAAAGCTACAACAACAAAAAATCTACTAAGTACAGCACAGACCCAGATCTGTCTGTGCAGAATGTGCCATTAGACTTGTACTTGTACTGAGTACAATACAGACTGAGATCTGTCATTACAGAATGTGCAGTCAGTGTTACATATACTTTGATACAGTATGGACCCAGATCTGCCATTGCATAATGTGCCAGCAGACAAGTCTAACCCAAACTGATTACATCATTGACCCAGATCTGCAATTGCTTTATGACAGCAAGCAGACCAGTCTAACCCATACTGAATACAGCATAAACCCAGATCTGCCACTGTATAACATGCCAGTAGGTCAGCCTGGCCCTTACTGAATACAGCATAAACTCAGATCTGCTTCTGTATAATGTATCAGTAGGTCAGCCTTGTCGATACTTAATACAGCATAAACCCAGATCTGCCATTGTATACTGTGCAAGTAGGTCAGCCTGGCCAATACTGATTACAGAATAAACACAGATCTGCTACTGTATAATGTGTCAGTAGGTCAGCCTTGTCGATACTGAATACAGCATAAACCCAGATCTGCTATTTATAATGTGTCAGTAGGTCAGCCTGGCCCATACTGAATGCAGCATAAACCCAGATCTGCTATTCATAATGTGTCAGTAGGTCAGCCTGGCCCATACTGAATACAGCATAAACCCAGATCAGTCATTACATAACACTGGTCAACAGTGAAATCATTACTGACTTGAAAAGGCCCTAATCTGTAGTATTTTGGTGTGCCGAACACGAATATAACCGTGAAAAATTTGTATTGGCTCTCGTTTTGAAGATATTCATATACCTCATTTTCTATGTTTCACTGTGTAAATTTCTCCAGTAGGACTGCAGCAACATCCGGAATAATGATGTAACATTGCATAATACCATCATGCTCACATCATCCACAGTTGATTGCATCATTTTCTGATGCAATGCAATACTAATGCCATGCGGCTGCTGAAGTAAGTTGACGTCAGCAGTGTACTATACATGTGTAGGCCTATTATACTAATGCCAGGCGGCTGCTGAAGCTGACGTAAGCAGTGTACTATATAAAGCCCAATCAGATAGGTTCAGCATTTAAAATATTTTAGACGTTGTGCGAGACAGTTCAAGCTACTGTTACATAAAACTTATTATTTTATCCATTTACGTACAATAAAGAACAGTAATGCCTCGAAAGTGTGTTAATACCGCGGACAATTTTTGCTATATTTGTGGGGAAGTGACATTTGCCAACCAGAAGAAAAGTATCAATTCTCAAGTGAAGAAGGCATATCATCTTTACTTCGGATGCAAGGTTGGTGACCAAGACAAGCCTTGGGCTCCGCATATATGCTGTGCTACATGTACAACACAGCTTTCACAGTGGTTGAATTGCAAAAGGTCATCAATGCCGTTTGCAGTCCCAATGGTGTGGAGAGAGCCAAGCAACCACCTAAATGACTGTTACTTCTGCTTGGTTCCTCCTCTTTCCGGCGGAATAACGAAGCGAAAGAAGTCGAGAATAGTCTACCCAAACATTCCGTCTGCATTGAGACCAGTTCCACATGGTGAGGGACTTCCTATTCCAGAACCTCCAGCAGAATATTCTCTTGATTCATCTGACGAAGACAAAGGTGAGTCGACCTGTTCTTCTCCTGGTCCATCAGCATGCAGTGATCCAGATTTTCACTGTGGTGCATCATCAACCCCACACAGAATAACACAGGAAGAACTAAATGACCTGATTCGTGATTTGGACTTATCAAAGAACAAGGCAGAATTGCTAGGATCAAGACTCCAACAATGGAATCTTCTAGAAGAAGATGTCACAATTACTGCATATCGAAAGCGCCACCAGCAATTGGAGCCTTTCTTCAGAAAGGAAAGTAATCTGATATTCTGTTCCGATATTGAGGGCCTCATGAATGCTTTAAAAATCACTCATGACCCACAAGAATGGAGACTATCTGTGGACTCTTCGAAACTGAGTCTCAAGGCTGTGCTTTTGCACAATGGAAACATTCTTCCATCTATTCCAGTAGCGTATGCTGTCCACATGAAAGAGACATACGATAACTTAAGGCAGCTACTGAATTCCATTGAGTATAACAAGTACAGCTGGCACCTCTGTGGTGATTTGAAGGTAGTTGCCCTTTTAATGGGACTGCAGCAAGGATATACAAAATACATGTGTTTCTTATGCGAGTGGGATAGCCGAGCAAGGGAAATGCACTACATGAGGAAGGAATGGACTCACAGGCAGAATGTAGCCATTGGAGAGAAGAATATCCAACACCCAGCTCTGGTTGAGGCTCAGAAAATCTTGCCACCACCCCTTCACATCAAACTAGGTTTGATGAAGAACTTCGTGAAAGCCATTGACCGGACTTTGCCAGCATTCCGATACCTGCATGAAAAATTCCCTCGACTCAGCGAAGCAAAGATTAAAGAGGGAGTTTTTGTGGGTCCTCAGATTCGAGAGCTTTTCAAAGATGACCGGTTCAACAACTTGCTGGAAGGTGACGCGAAACAAGCATGGAATGCTTTTCGCCTAGTTTCTACAAACTTCCTCGGAAATGTTAGGGCAGAAAACTATAAGGAACTAGTAGAAGACATGTTGATGAAGTATAAGAAACTTGGCTGCAATATGTCTCTAAAGATTCACTTCCTTCATTCCCATTTGGATTTCTTTCCTAGCAACAGTTGTATTGTTAGTGATGAACACGGCGAACGTTTTCATCAAGATATCGCAACAATGGAACAAAGATACCAGGGAAAATGGTCCACTACAATGCTGGCTGACTACTGCTGGACACTCCTCAGAGATGCTCCCGAACAGCTGTACAAGAGACAGGCGAAGAAATCTAAGATGTAGTCAATGACTTGATTTTTTATAGGTAGGCTATTACAGTTGACCTTTTACTATTGGAATGCATTTCGTTATGTAAACATTAATTTCTTGCAGATTACAAAAAAACTAGAGCCAATTTTGCAATTTGACTGTCATATTCGTGTTCAGCACATAAAAATTGATAAGAATTGACTAATTTTATTTCAGTAACATGACTTTTGTAAAAATTTGTTGTCCAGTGTAATGTGCCATAAGTCTTACCAGACTTTAGACAGCATGGACCCAGTCTGCCACTGCATAATGTGCCAGCAGATCAGCCAAACCCATACTGAATATGACAACGACCCAGATCCAGATCTGCTGACAATGAATCCTGACTTTTGTCTCCTCATTCTGCTATTCTACAATGTTGGCAGTTCATTATATACAAGAACATATGGCATGCAGGCTACACAAGCTTATTAGAAAGTGAACTGAGAGGTGTTACCTCTTCTAACACCTCAAGCTCAGATGTTTAACAATTTCATTGATCTTGGGCCTCCTGGGGACCATGGGTGCCAGCTGTTAGATCTATAAGGGATTTGTAGAGTGATATCCATTGCATACAACTGGACTGTGGTCAGCTGCATGTGTCCAGGGAACACATTGGTGTTTCTTCAATAGATTCTAAGTGTAAGCATTAGGATAACACAGTGAATTGGTGAGAAAGTGCAAATTAAAAATGTTTGGAGCATGCTGTTGTCCTGTAAGAGCCTGGTAGGGTGGGCTGGGGTTTAGGTGTTAGTAAAAATAACTGCAGTTGGCTTTTTTGTGATTTCCCTGAGAAAACAACCGGAATTCTGCAATTTATGGAACAAAGTAGATACGGCCAGCCTGCTTGTTGCTTGTAACCCTACCTACTTTTTAAATTCCAATTTAAATGCTAACATTTTCTATACTTAGTTCTGACATTCCTTTGCCAAAAACACACTTTATTGCCCTAGAAAATACCATATATACTTGCTTATAAGTTGAGTCAAACTGCAGATCACACAGACCCAGAACTGTCACTACACAATGTGCTGACAGATCTGGGTCTATGCAGTCAGTTAGGAGTAACTATAATTAACAGTATAGACCCAGATCTACTGCACCATTTATGCAATGATAAATCAGGGTCTGTGTTGTCTGCAGCTGGACTCATGAGTGAGTATACATGGTGGGCTGAAAATGCCCTTGAATGGTCCTATAGCTGGTGGCCACTCAAAGTGTCATCCTTTATATTGAGGTCATTATGTTTTAAAGTCAAATCCAGTGAAGCAGGCATATGCAGACTATGTGCCCTGATTTTATCCACTCACTTACATCACATTGTCCATAAAAATCACTTTAATGGTCAGTGAAAGAAGGAAGTTGCACATGACTGTAATAAAGGGAGTATTAAAAATGCTCAGAATGTATTTATACATAAAAGGAATTTTTCAGTACTTTTCCAGAAATATGTAACAACTTTTTAAAAGTTTTTCAATTTTGAAATTAGCTGTTGTATGCTACATACCAGGGGTCTCAAACTCAAATGACCATGACAGCCACATGAAGACTAGTACATTGGCCTGAGGGCTGCAGCACTATAACCATTCATACTGTGAAAATGACTCATATAAAAGGTATCAATTTTAAATGTTGAAAACAAGAAGTAAACAATGTGACATTCAAATTTTTATCAAACTGGCTGACTGTAAAGGAAAAATTTTCATTATTAATTATTTTAGAAAACACATTATTTGTGTCAACCACAGGAAATAAAAACATTATTTGTGACAAGTGCCCTTATGGTTCACTGTATGTACAAAACACGCAAACGCACAAAATCCCACCTAAATCTGGTGCAGTCCCCTTTAAAAAATAAGTGGGAAAAGTATGCATAGTTTATTCATCATGAGTTTAGTAAAACCAACAGCATTCATTAATATGTATGTAAAAAGTCCAGTCACATAAGGATTTGATTTCTTGTTCAACCACAATAATCAAGTGTTTACATAGTGACTGTTTGCAATGAGGCACTTTCATGGATTATCTAGCTTTTAAAGACATTTTATCAACTGCAATTTGCAAGGTTGTATTCAGTGGTAATATCTTTGCTGTTATGTGCAGTACTAATATTGTAACTCATGATAGCTGCCGCTGTGCCAATAATGAAGATAAACAACTGAAAGACTTTCTTTGTTCGTTAACATTATATATCGCACATACACATGTTGAAATAAACTAATGTAGAAGGGCTCTAATCATACTGTACAAAGGGTCTGTTCATACTTTAGAAGAGTCTTCATACTCTATAATGGGCCTGTGCCAATAATGAAGATAAATAATTGTAAGGTATTCTTTATTCATTAACATTATTTATCACAAATGCGTTCACTGAAACATACTAATGTAGAAGGGCTCTGCTCATACTGTACAAGGTGTCTAGTCATACTGTATAAGGGTTCTTCATACTGTTCAATGGATTATTCATACTCTATAAGGGATATATTCATATTGTATAAGGGGTCAATTCATACTATATTAGGGTCTTCATACTGTATAAGCGATCTATTAATAATGTATAAGGGATATATTCATGATGTATAAGGATATATTCATATTGTATAAGGGGTCAATTCATACTATATTAGGGTCTTCATACTGTATAACAGATCTATTAATAATGTATAAAGGTCTTCATACTGTATAAGGGATCTATTCATAATATATAAGGGGTCTGTTCATACTGTATAAGGGATCTATTCACAATGTATAAGGGGTCTGTTCATGCTGTATAATGGATCTATTCATAATGTATAAAGGGTCTTCATACTGTATAACGGATCTATTAATAATGTATAAGTGTCTTCTTACTGTATAAGGGATCTATTCATAATGTATAAGGGGTCTGTTCATACTATATAATGGATCTATTCATAATGTATAAAGGGTCTGTTCATAATGTATAATGAATCTATTCATAATGTATAAGGGTCTTCATACTGTATAAGGGATCTATTCATAATGTATAAGGGGTCTGTTCATGCTGTATAATGGATCTATTCATAATGTATAAGGGGTCTGTTCATAATGTATAATGGATCTATTTATAATGTATAAGGGGTCTGTTCATAATGTATAATGGATCTGTACATAATGTATAATGGGTCTATTCATAATGTATAAGGGATCTGTTCATAATGTATAATGGATCTATTCATAATGTATAATGGGTCTATTCATAATGTATAAGGGGTCTGTTCATAATGTATGATGGATCTATTCATAATGTATAATGGGTCTATTCATAATGTATAAGGGGTCTGTTCATAATGTATAAGGGGTCTGTTCATAATGTATAAGGGGTCTGTTCATAATGTATAATGGATCTATTCATAATGTATAATGGGTCTATTCATAATGTATAAGGGGTCTATTCATACTGTATAATGGATCTATTCATAATGTATAAGGGGTCTGTTCATACTGTATAATGGATCTGTTCATAATGTATAAGGGGTCTGTTCATAATGTATAATGGATCTATTTGTAATGTATAAGGGTCTTCATACTGTATAAGGGATCTATTCATAATGTATAAGGGGTCTGTTCATACTGTATAATGGATCTATTCATAATGTATAAGGGTCTTTATACTTTTTTATATGATTTTGGCTAAGCTTAGAATATATGTTTATGTCAATTACTTCAGTACTGAGTGGTATTCATGCAAATTAACAAGGTGATCTTGCATCTGATTGGCTAAACTTTTTACCACCCTGGAGGCCATATTTCTGATCGATTTTTATCAAACTTTGAGTATGAGCTGATAGCACAGTAGTTACGAACCACCTTTCAACCCTCAGGCTTATGATATGATTTCTTCAGATGACCCTTTGTGACCCTACTGATGACCCTACACCCCCCACCCACCCCCGTGATTTGAGTAATGACCTGAGGTTAGGAACCGCTCTTTATTATTATCAAGATCATAAGTGCATTGGAATAGGCGGAAGAGCCATACATGTTAATAACGTATGCTTCCATCTAAGTGGTAGAGCTTTTTACCACTCTTGAGATTATACTTAAGATCAAACTAATTGAGTATAGGCTTAAATAAATAAACTTGGTAAATAGGATTATATTATTATGGTTGCAGACAGTTCTGTAACAAGTGAGGTCATTGGATCTCATTGGATATTGATAATGTGAGCTTGCATCTGATTCGCTGAATGTATTACCTTGCCAGAAACAATATTTCTCATCAGATCTTGATACAACATGTTACATAGGTTTATTTCTCATCTGGTCTTGATAAAACTTGTTACATAGGATTATTTTGCATCAGGTCTTGATACAACATGTTACATGTACATAGGTTTATTTCTCATCTGGTCTCAATAAAACTGGTTTCAAAAGATTATATCTCATCTGGTCCTGATTAAACTTGTTACAAAAGATTATATCTCATCTGGTCTTGATAAAACTTGCTACAAAAGATTATATCTCATCTGGTCTTGATAAAACTTGTTACAAAAGATTATATCTCATCTGCTCTTGATAAAACTTTTTACAAAAGATTATATCTCGTCTGGTCCTGATTAAACATGTTACAATGGTTTATTTCTCATCAGATCTTGATGAAACTTGTTACAAAGGTTTATTTCTCATCGGGCCTTGATAAAACTTGTTATAGCTTTGTTAAGAGTGAGATCTGTGAAAATTGCACCTTTATTTTATGAAAGAATTTTTATGAGATCATAATAAAATGGGTAAAATGGCTAGGACATGAAGGTTGTAAGATGCAATATTTACCATATATGTTTAAATATAAGTTATGGGAGAGGAAACAATCATTTATTTTTTGATGTGTCAAGACATAAAATAAATATAGTAGTTTCTGTAAGGTTGTGTTCTGAACGTACATAATCATGCTAAGTCAGATAAAGGCAAATTATGCACAAGACAGGTGAGTGATATCAAGCCCATTTTGGATTTTTTGTTTTATTACTATGAGTTTTTCTAAAGCTTTATTCCATAAAAGATTGAAACTCTTGTCTTGCTTTAATGTAATTATTTAGTTTTTCTTACCATTTTTTTAAAGCCAACATCTTGGGTCTTAGTCGGGAAGTCTTTTTAATTATGATTGGAGGCATCGAATGAATGCATTTAGAAGGAGCAGATGTTTAGAAAAACTGTCACTTCTGTATAGGCAGCCATATTTGTGACAAGACTAAACACTTCTGGTCCCATCTGAACATAACTTTAGTTAAATTCACCCATATTTAGAGTTCACCCACTCATAAAGGACATTATTGTAGCTCCGGCGTTAATGACTTTACACAAATGATAGTGTGGCGTGAACTTTGTGTGCAGACATATGGCAAAAACCAGTTTCTGAATTTTTCTCAGCTAATCAATTGAAAGAAATGGCCATTACCAAGGAATCGGCCAATCACTTTTATTGATCTTGTGTTTCTTATGATCACTATACTAACTTGTCAGACTGATTAAAGCAACATTAACCGGGCAGAAGTGTACAGTCTCATCCAAATATGTCATTGTAATGAGATGTCCTGTAGCTGACCAGCTAACACTGTGAGAATGTGAACCTCTGAAACAAAAAATCAATAAAAATATTAGATTGGTTGCTGTATTGATCCAACAAATCTTGATTGTGCTCCTCCTGCCCTTTTCCCCACACTCACTGACATTACTTTGAGTACTGTGTGATGTGTGTGTGTGTGATTTGGATTTTTAACCTAGCTTTAAATAATTTTCTGTCATATCACTATGATATCTGCAGTGTGATAGTTTATGGTGATGTCTAGCACTGTGGCATCATGCCACAGACATGTAGCATGATGTCCCACCGAGTCACATTATCCTAATACCAGGTCGGCCAGCCCGAACACTAACCTCTTAATGCTGAGCACCTAAGCGAGGCAGCTGTTAGTATGATTTTTATAAGTCTTTGGTATGACTCAGCTGGGGTTTGAACCCACAACCTCCTGCATCTGAGACAGATACTCTAACCACTAAGCCATCAGAGCCATCAGTACTGTGTGATGTTCAGGGTATACCTAATTTCATGTAGGCACCCATTAACAGTAATTTGAGTACTTTTGTGATCATGGAGTATTTACTAATATTTTGATGCTCACCAATAGTATTTGGAGTACTTTGTGTGATGTTCAGTGTGTACTTAACATGTAGATACTGAGAGTACTTTGACTAGCATACTATAATGTTCACTGTATATTTAATACATGGATGCTCACTGAGAGAAATTTGAGTACTTTGTGTGATGTTCAGTATATACTTAACATCTAGCTGCTCAGTTATAAGATTTTTATAATGTTCAATGTATACATAACACGTCGATATTGACACTACTTTGAGTACTTTCTGTGATGTTATGAGTTTACTTAAAAATATAGAGATATTCACTGACAATACACTGAGTACTTTGATGTTCAATGTATACATACTTTGTGTGATGTTCAGTGTGTACTTAATGTGTAGTTACATACTGACATTACTTTGAGTACTTTATGTGATGTTCAGTGTATACTTAACATATAGATACTGAAGTACTTTGAGTACTTTGTGTGATGTTCAGTGTGTACTTACTACTATGTAGATATACTCTGAGTACTTCAAATGATATTTAATGTACACTTAACATGTAGATACTGACACTACTCTGAGTACTGGTGTGGTGTTCAGTGTGTACTTAATAATATGTAGATACTCACTGACAGTACTTTCAGTACTTTTTGTACTTGAACATGCAGCTGTATGGTAGATAAAACTAATTTGAAGAGACTTGTTAGACCTGTAACAAGAGACTTGTTAGACCTGTAACAAAGGCTTATTAGAGGTGCAACATAACTGAGCTATGGAAAGGGATATGAATTTTCTATAGCTTTCTAACTGCACATTTCCAGGGAGAGAAAAAACAAACATTTCAGGTGTCTGTTGAGATTTAGAATTGTCTGATTCATTTTAGCCTTGCAAGAGTGATTTATTGGAAATGTATCACACTAAGTGAAAACCCTTGAATTACGATTGGAGATTCTGCCAGTTTTACTTTTCCACAATAAAATAGGAAATATCAATACAGCAACCATGCCTAGCTGGAAACAGCATGCATTGGTTTTACCCTGTTATGAAGAGGAATCATTTATTTTTGTCTGTCTTCTGCTGCAATGTGTTTGTATGCTTATGATGTTTATATTCCCACCCATCTTTCATTCTGAAATGTATGCCTTCACTGTCACATTTGCAGAATTGTATGGAATAAGCCTTGTAATTTCGGCCATTCCAAAGCACATAAAGGTGATGTAATGTGTTGCTCCAGTCTCTTGGTCCTTTAGATCTACATCTTCATTTATCTTATTATTTCTTCAACATATTAACAGGTCATAATTTGTTACACTTCTTCCACCACCACCACCACCCCACCCCTCTTCTGCCATATCCCCCTCTTCCCATGCTCATCAGGTCACATAAATTTGAGGAGTCAGAGATCAGTGACTGATTAAGGTGCCGATACTGTATTTTTATTTCAGTTAGAGATAATTATTGAGCTGGAGAAAGGTGACTGTTGTTGTAGTTGTTGTTGTAGGTTTAACGCCATTTTTCAGCACACAATAGGCTATACATAGCGGCCAGTATTAATGGTGGAGGAAGAACCTGGGAAAACCCTGGAAAGAACCACTGACCCTCGAGAAGCTACTGGCAAACTTTCTCACATACCCAATTGGCTGAATCCAAGTCTCGAACCCATGCAGACAGAGGTGAGATGGCAGTGATCCATAATGGAGAGCGCTTTAGACCACTTGGCCACTCAGGGCCTCGAAAGGTGACTGTAAAATGTAGTCAGTTTCTTCAATTTTTAAAGTAACACTGACTGCAACAAAATTATTGATCATAAGCATAACGTGATAAATTCATTAGCAATTTGCAAACTCAGCACAAAAGCAATAAAGAAGCTGTATAAATTTCCTAAAGGAATTTGAATTTCAGATCCTCAAAACAGATTTATTGTGGAAGCTCGTAATTTCTTTCAGTTCCTTAAGGATTTCTGAGCATTTGTTGCACATCATAGTTACGGTAGGTGAGTTAAACCTGTTGTTCAGAGCAAGATTTGTTTCTGCCTTAAACCAGTGATCAATGTTTATAGGAATTTTGTTTAAATCCCTAGAATTCCCCCCCCCCCCGGATTAAGCTCAGCTTCTATGTGCTTAGAGCTCTGGTTATACCAACATCTGTATCAAACAATTTTTGGGGGGATATAAATATGTAGTACTGGCAGATATTTTCTCATTGAAGTAAAAAGTAGATTATGGGAAGAAGAAGAAAGAAATTGTTGTCATCCTCTTTTAAAGCCTGCCTCACTTAAACAAGTTCATATCCAGGCAGGGTCTTATTAGCTCCCCTGGACAGAAGGCCATGGTATGGATCTACATCATCTGTCTGGCATGCATCGTGCATCCATGGACTGTGCATCATCCATCATTTTCTGTTATGGATTCCATAAAAGCATTAGACTGGTTTCAACCTAATTTTGCAGAGATATCCTGGTATGAAGGGCTTTAAAATTTGAAAAGTTGACGCTGATCTGCCATCAAATATGGCCACAGTTAGTAAAAAAAAAAGAAAAGCTTTTGAGAACTTGAAGATCACAGAACAGAATTCAACCATATTTGACAAAAAGTACTTTGGCACTAAAGGTTTTTGAAGGACAAATGATGTTGATCCACCCCATCAAATATGGCTGTCATTACTAAAAATAGGACAACCTTGAAATTACTTCTAAACCATTACATAAATGCATTTGACAAAATATGAAAACGCTTCCTGTCAAAACTGCTTTTTCTTGGATGATGCTGATTTACACTCAATATGTCTGATGTTACTAAAAATAGAAAACTATTAAAATTACTTCACAACAAGAATTTTACCAAATTTTATTGAATTTTATAGAGCCACCATCACATATGAAGGTTGTTACTAAAAGTAAGTATAATAAAAAATGAAATCACCTTTTGGGAAAACCTGAACAAAATCTGACCAAATTTGATGGAATACTTTCATGCATAAAGGGTTTTCCAGTTATTGGGAAATGATGATGATTGATATACCAACAATTTTAGCTACTGTTACTAAAGCATATATGCCTTCAAATATGGCCACCATTACTTAAAATAGGAAAACCACTGAATGATTTTGCTTGCCCTACCATACAGAAGTGGACCAGATTTCTAAAAAAAAAGCTGCTCAACAGAATGCAGCTAGATTTGACAGGCAGCATTCTGGTGTGAAGGTATTTAGATTCTATGCAAATCATTTGATATATTTCCACCATTACTACAAATAAAATAAAAAATCCTTTAAATGATTTCCTGAAACCACTGTATATAGAATTGATTAAAATTTGACAGAAAACACTCAGGGATAAATGGGTTGCAAATTTGTTCAAGTGATGCTTATCTGCCTTACAATATGTCTGAAATTACTAAAAATAGAAATATCTCTTAACAACTAAAAATCTACTCAACAGAAATTTACCAGATTTGACAGGAAAACTCTGAGATTGAAGGCCTTTCAAAGATGTACAAATGTTATACAATTATTGCTGATCTGTGTTAAATATGGCTGCCATTACTTAGTCAAAAACATTTGAAAAACTGAATAGAATTTGACCAACGTGGAAAGAAAATCTCATAGCATCAAGATCTTTCTGTATCAGAAACATGATGCTGACATGTTATTGGATATGGTTGAAGATGCAAGAAAGAGAAAAATGGCGGCGTTTGTTTTAAAACAACACATGCAGTTAAAAACATTTAAACACATTTCTCCAAAAGAGCATCAATTGGTCAACTGCTCTTGCATTTGGCTATGAAGAAGATAACAGCCAGGTGAGCAATTTCAGGCCCACAGTGGGTCTCTTGTTTTGCCATAATGTAACTTCCTTTTACAACAAAAACTTATCCATCATTCAGGTGACTAGCAAATTTTGGTTGTGATATACTGTTCGCTCTAGATTAATTAAAATCAATAAACCTTGAATAAAAAATCAACCATCTTTCCAACTATTACATGTAAATATAAAAGAGCAAGTACTGATATATTTGGTCAGTCTCTTTAGTACAATACTAATATCCTGAAAATCCATGTTTTCAAAGAGCTTTGAAGATTTCACTGCAAAACTTTGTAAAAAATTATTTTGGAAAATTCCCGGAAAAGGAAAAAGGGCCTTTATTTGACTTTTCAAAGATATCAATAAAACTTAAAATTAAATGAAATGTGGAACTGGTCTTTTGATAAATATGAGGTGGTACAGATGATAATATGAATAAATCCTGCTCTATGTAAATTCGATGAATGTTATTTTGTTTTTACTTTGTCAAATAATTTAGACCCTTTATTGCAATAAATCATCTGTGATTCATTTTTACATTATCATTCTTGTCTGTGCCCAGCCTGCCACAAGAAATATGCACAGTGCTGCTACAAAACGGCATCACCCTAGCTTCTTTCTACATTCATATTCAGATCTCAGCTCCACAACTGAACTCTGTTATTATTTACAGTAACATATCTATTATGTTTATAAATTTTCTTACAAATATATTCAGTTGCTTTTAAATAAAGTTCTAAACTGTGGGGAATTTTTGTTATTTATATACTGTATATTTTCAATTGCAATTAAATACAGTATATAAATTTGTTAGCAGTGTTTATGTTAACTTTTGTTGATTATTTTTTGCCCATGTGCTCATATCTCCCTATTAATACATCAATTACTATGAGAATAATTGCTTCACAAGAATTTTTTGTGTCCTTTGATGTATGGGTTCCATGATATATACCTGTATCAATGTTTCACCGATAGTATGTTATGGTAAAGATGATACTTTAAATTTCACGTAAATATCATATGGTATAGATTATACTATCAGATAATTTGATATGATAATCTAGTATTTGATACTGTTTCACAGATGAATGTATATTGACTGGTTTAAACAAACTTTTTTTCTTTTCCAAGGAGATGATCATTGTGTAAATAATAGTGTTGTTTAATTTTGTGTAATGTGGATTGATTTTAGGTATTCGTCAGACCTGGTTGGCTTTTTGATGGCTGTTTTTTTTGTGGATGCAATTTGAGTGTAGCAAATCAAATTGATAAAATCAATGTAAAATATTCAGGTAACATTAGGGAACATGAACAAATGTTATCTTTAGCAGAGCATTATTGTGTTATGTTAAATAATTTATAATTTAAATTTTAAATTTGAGAAAAGAAGAGATTAAATTACCTTTAGCCAGTTGCAGAGCGAAGTCTAATAATAATAATAATGATAATAATAATAATAATAATAATAATAATAATAATAATAATAATAATAATAATATTAATAAAGACTATTTACAGAAGGTAACTCAATTAGTTACAGAACTAATCTACCTTGTGGCCTTCTAGCTGTTATGTACAACATATACTATATATGCAATATGATGTGAAAAATCAGGCTTAACACTAAATCAAAAAATATCAAGCCCTGGACATATGCATCTGTGAACACATAAACATATATAAAATATAAAACATCATCCAGCACTGAAAAATTAAAGTGTGGAGATGATGCGTAAATACAAAAAAAAACAGGCGATTCAATTGTCTTCACATTTCATCTATTTGAGACATTGATTATGAAAAGAAGAAACAGTAGGAGCCTGTCTTATGTCACTGGGAATGTTGTTCCGTTATATTGACCAGTATATTGAAAACTTCTTTTAAACAATTCCTTCTTTGGCCTAGGTATAATGTAATTTTTGACTTCTAATGGACCTTAAATTTGACAATAGTGTTTTTCAATTTACATCGCCATTAAATGAATGATTGATTCGTTGATTGGTGGCATGTCATTACTTGAAGGACAGTTTACTGCCCGGGTATTGGTGAAGTTCAAAGCTATGTTCATGTTTTTTATTTTTCATTTCTGGTAAGATTACAGTGAACACCATCTATAAAAGACACTCATGGGACAGCATTTTGTCCATTGTGGATAAGTAGCTTCTATACAGAAAAATTCTTAACAAAATGCTGCCCTTTATATGGAGGTCAAATTTGTAGGAACACTTTCACAATTTTATTTTCAATGCTATTATTTATAATGAGGTAAACTATTTTTAGGGACACTTTAAAAGCATTTTTTATGTTGTCCTTTATATTGAGGTACAATTTACAGGGACAGTAAAGACATGTTTTTACAAATGAAGTAATTTTGTTGTTCTTGTGTAATTTGTAGAGACAATAAAAATGGGATTCATAAATGTTGTCCTTTATACTGAGGTGAATTTTATAGGACAGTTGTTAAGAGGAGCAGGGTTTATGAGTTTCTTGTCAAGTAGATGCCATTTATATTGAGATGTCAGTAAAGGCATATTTCAGTTTAACTGAAAAACAATTGGCCCTGTATATGCAAGGAAAGTAGCAAGACTTTTTAAGAAATAATTACCATCATGGTTTAAGTTTTGTCAAAAGTGTTCATGTGTTTCAAATTTTGATCTAATGCCCTTTTGCTTGAAGAGCAAAAGAAGGTAGTTATTTATTTATATCAATGGAATAGAGCACACTCGCTTGAAAGATCACTGTTATGAAAGACCGAATGACATGGCCAGTCTGGTTCTATGGTTCTTTCTGTTGGATGCCAAATCGTATTTACTTTAACATTGCTTTCTGTTGGATCCCATATCAGATCCTACTGTACTGTGCTTACTGTTGGATCCCATATCACATCCTGTTGTACTGTGCTTACTGTTGGATCCCATATCAGATCCTGCTGTACGGTGCTTACTGTTGGATCCCATATCAGATCCTGTTGTACTGTGCTTACTGTTGGATCCCATATCAGATCATGTTGTACTGTGCTTACTGTTGGATCTCATATCAGATCCTGCTGTACTGTGCTTACTTTTGGATCCCATATCAGATTCTATTTTACTGTGCTTAGTGTTGGATCCCATATCAGATCGTGTTGTACTGTGTTTACTGTTGGATCCCATCTTAGATCTTGTTGTACTATGTTTACTGTTGGATCCCATCTCAGATTCTGTTGTACTGTGTTTACTGTTGGATCCCATCTCAGATCCTGTTGTACTGTGTTTACTGTTGTATCTCATATCAGATCTGGTTCTGCTGTGCTTACTGTTGGATGCCAATCCAGATCTGGTTCTACAACACATACAGTTGGATCTATAGTGCTTACTGTTGATTGCCATAACAGATCTGATTCTGCAGTTCGTATTGTTTGATTACCTTAACAGATCTTATTCTGCAGTCCTTCATATTGGATGCCATAACATATATGGTTCTACACTACTTACTGTTGGATGCCATGGCAGATCTGCTTCCTCTATGCCTACAGATGGATGCCATAATCTGGTTTGACAGTGCTTATTATTGGATGCCATAACAAACATGTTTCTAATGTTTTTGTTATGGATTCCATAACAGATCTGGTTCTACTGTTTACTGTTGGATGAAATAGCAGATCAGGTTCTGCCGTGCCTACTGTTAGATACCATAGCAGATTTGTTTCAGTTGGTGTTGTAGCAACTTCCCAAGCAAACCCCTGCAACTGTGGAAGTGGGAATGGGGTAGGTCCAGTACTGGCCCAAAATTCAAATTTAACAACTTTTTATTTACTAGGAGGTCACCCCAGAATGAACTTTTATAGGGGGAACCAGAACTTCTTGCACTGCCACTGAATTCTGTGCTGCTTATTGTCTGGTTCATGTTATGCTCAAGGAAGTATGATGTGCCTCTAGCATTTTGAGTCAATATGTTTATGGGGCACTCAGAATGATTTCTAGCAATCTGCATGATGGAAGTTAATATATAACATTGGTTACATTTGAAAAAGAAACTTACATTTATATGACTTCCTGAATTACTGTGATTAAGTACTTTTCATTTTAACACTTCATTATAATTTTTTGGAGCCACAGTGGCCCAGTGGTTAGCATTCCAGACATGTAATCAAAAGGGCATGGGTTCAGATCCAGGTACCATTAGACTAGCCTGTTTCAGCTACCACTCTATGTCCTTGGGCAAGGAAGTTTACTCCAATTGTTTTGATGCTAAATAGCCTACTTGTGTTGATGTGCAATAAGGCACAAAAATTAAACCAAATCATTATAGTTCTAAGTTTTTCATGCCCTCAAATGTTTTGTTATCAGTTTATAAAAATTTTAGAATTTTTTCATAAAATTTTTATGCAGAGAACTTTCTTATTTTTGTTTGGATCTTAGTGACTTTTGTATTTTAAATCGGTGTCAAACCATGATTACTATTTATTTCCAGTGATTGCTAGTAATTCCAAGAAAATGCCAAAAATATCTGACAAAACAGGATACATTCTTTTGTTACTATTTCTCATTAAATAAATACTTGCAGATTTAACACTTTACTTTTATTTGACATCAAATGGCCATTATTGTGCTGGTGTTCTTTTAAATGCTTGTACATACATACATACATACATACATACATACATACATACATACATACATACATACATATGTATGTTGACAGAGCAGTGCTGTAGCAAGAAATTCTGGGCCCCTTCAACAAAACGTACTTATGGGGCCAACTTCCAGTAAATTTGTTTGATGGGGCTATTAGACCCCCACTGGGCTTGGGCTTCTGTGCAGTGCAAGGGTTACTAGAATGGTTGCAATGCCACTGTGACTGTTGCTTAATTGTAATTCTTCAACATGTTTTATGTTACTTTTGTTTAGTCTCCATCATTTCTGTTGTAAAACTTTACTGGACTCTAAATCCTACTTGAAAATATTCATGCCAATCAAAAGTTGTTAATTCTAAGTAATATTTCTGTGTCTGGAGTAATGTATTGTTACATATATGCTCACTTATTAGTTGAGTCCAATTGCAAACTGCATAGACCCAGATATGTTAGCTTATAATGTGCCATTATATCTAGATGTATGTAGTATGTTTGAAGTAATAAGTAGAACAAACAAAACAGACTTTGATCTTCTGGTGCATTATGCAAGCCCAATTAGGGTCTATGTTGCTTGCAGTCTGACTTGACTTTTAAGTGAATATAGATGGTACTTGAAATGTTAGTTTAAGTTCATGATGGGGGGGATCAGCAATTTGTTTTAATGCTCATAATGGGTATGTAAGGAACTTATGTATATTTCTGTTATTGACTATAAAGCTGGGTTCTTTTGCAACAACTTTAAAAAAATGCAACATGTTTTTTTTTTTTTGTGTACAACGACTTTAACTATTGCAACAAAACTTGCACAGTACATTTTTAAGATGTCTAGGTCATTTCTTAATGTTTCTTAATTTTCTGGGAATCAATTACACAGTAGATGTTATTTATTGAGGTATGGTACCTTTCCTGATCACTGGCCAGTGTTTATGTGAAATGGTCATAACCCAGTGGTCTTCCTCCAAAAGTTAGCAAATTATTTACATGAATAATGTTTCTTGTCAAAAATCCTTATGTTGGTCTAGACTTAATAGAAATATTATCATTCCTGGATAAGGGCTGGCATGGTCCAGTGTTATTATCAGGAAGTACTCATGTGGTTTTATGACCATCAGAATTGGCCTCTGGCATTTTGAAATTTCCTCTTTTGAAGGATCTCTCCAAGCCATGATGTATATAATATTTCATCTGTTGACAGACTTGTGTAGGAAATGGTTGTAAGTCTTGACCATACATCAAAAATGCATCCTACAAAATTTCATTCCCTGAGTATATTTTTTCCTTACAACGATTAGGTGCCTCTTTGATGAATTACATTGTATGTCCTCTGATATACTGCAATTATCAGTAATGTCTGGCATTTTTCTTGGATATCCAGTTCTATCTACAATTCATTTTGTAAGATAATCTAGTGCTTTTGTGAAGAATTTGTTGGGTTTTTTCTTCATAAAATGGTGGGATCATAAAGGAACCATCCCCAGGAACAATTCATTATTTATTTACTTATCAGACTAAGGAGTTTTTGAAAGGTAAGTTGTGCTATTTTTAGTCAGTACCTTTGATATTTCCTACCAACAGTTAATCAGATCACTGATCTAATTTCAAAATTTAACTGCCTTAACTAAACCTTCACATTTTATCATCTTCTACCATGAATTCCTTAGTGGAGTTCTGCTCTCCATGCCTATAGTAACCAAACTATTAACTCTTGGCAAACTAAAAGATGGAATGGTCACTGAAATGTTCAAATCATGGTCCATCTAGCTACTAAATTTGATAACTTCATGGAGCTCTTAAACAGCACTTTTAATCTGTCCATCTGTCTCTTTCACTCTTAGCTGAGCTTTGAAAATGGATTCAACTGTGCACTGTAATTGTCTGTTCTGATTGTGCAGATTTTGTAACTGAAGCACAAAGAAGTGACTGTTAAGAGATTTTTCATACCCCGGGGCTATATTTTTCAGTAATTGGACAGAGTCTAGACTATTATCCATGGTCGTGTGCAAAAAAAACTGTTTAGTAATTGATTCTCTTAGGGCAAAATATCATCTTCTAAAGTCCTACACTGCCATGGCTTGGTATGGAAACAACATAAGAACTTGTCATAACTCAAATGATGCAGTTGCTCTTCAACCCAATAATTCCACTAATGAGTATAATTATTTGTCTCTAGTTGTCTCCCTTACTTTTATTTATTTTGTTCTCTTCCAGCCAAGCTGACTACATTTCCATTTCACTCCAGGGAATGTAAAATTCTTAAAACAAAATGTTTGCCTGTTTTGTTTTTGTTTTATAATGGATGCTGTTGTTTCACTAAAAAAGATCGAATGAATTAATATGCGTATAGTCAAGCCTTTCCATCTTGTATTTATTTTAAGTCATTTTATAGATTTTTCCATTAACCAAAATTTTTAATGAAAAAGAATGAGAAGCTTGAGAATGACAAAAGTATTAATTATGGAAATGTGTTTGGATTTAAATATTTAAATTGAATAATCTCTTATGCATTATTCAGATTTTTCTAGTGGAAAGGCCTAGTTAAAAATTTGTAGTATTTGATTTGTTCTGCAACTTGGCATTTATACCTGTTAAAAAAATATTATACCCCCTCAAAATGTAGAAATGAAGTTTGTTGAGTATACTGACAATTGGCTTGTCTGTCTGACCAAACCTCACACTTTTGTCTAAACAATATCTCAACCCTTTTTGATATCTTCATTTATGTATTTGTGTAAATGACGAGTTTATGTCCCAGGTTGTTCTTGTAAAATTAGTATTTTTAATGGTGTTATTTCTTCATTATGCAAAAATTGTCTTTATAGTTAACATTGGGGATGGGGGGAGGGAGGCATTCCATAAACGATCACTTACTAGCAGGTCAAGTTGTAAACAAGGCCAGATTTAAACAATGTGCAGTCCACGTTATATTTTTGAAAAAATTATGTTAGGTATGTTGGTACAAAATTTTTTATTGTTGGTGTTGTCCAGATGGATTTAAATGAAGCATAAACTAGAAAATAAGTATCATTCACTTCCTGTATTTAACTTTGATCATAGTTATGTCCCTTTGTTAATTTTTTATGTTTTCTCCTGAAAGTGTTTTTTCCCCCCAAATCCCTCCCCCCCATAAACAATGTAGGGTCTGAAGAAGTAAAATAGGGTTGATTGGATAACAAGAACCACAAATACTTTTTTTTATTTGGCATAACCAATACACAAGATTGACATTTAATGGTTTGATCTGGTATCTTTGTATATTGGCTCGCCAGTTAAGCTTGTCACAGTTATGCACTAATGTAAAATCCATGGAGTTAATAGAAAGATAGTCATAACTATTGTATATCACTTCCCTCACACAGCAAAGAACTTAGTCATAAGTTATTAAAATGGTAATGAAACTGATAATGTCTCCCATACATTGCGTATTTCCTAGTGTTATGAACAGGCTTAATTATACTCACTATGGAATTATTTTGAATCTCCAAATAGGTTTTATTTTATCAGTATGATCGGCTTTTGATGCACACACCTTTGCTTCTTGACATGTAAAAAGGACATTGTTATTGAATAGCAGACGACATCATAATGTAATATTGATCTCTGATTTACAAAAATGAAATTGTCCATCGATTGTCCATCGATCACCTAACAAATCTAGATGTCAGCAGTTTTCCACATAAAACTGAATAATATGATTCAGCCAGTTTTTGACCTGTAGAATTTTTTAAGACGTATTCTTGATTTGAAATAGAGAACTTGACAATGCATGACAAGAACTATTTTATCAACCAGTTAATATCCTTAGCTGCCATTGCAGAGGATATAAATGGCCATGCATTTAAATTTATAATACTAAACCTGTGATGAATTTTCTACAAGCAAGCAAAAATTCTGGTTCTTTTAGTGTAGTATTACAAAAAAATTAAATTTACTCCTGATTTATAAGATGAAGTTAATGTCTAGAAATTGTTTTGAATGTCATGTCATTTTAAGCTGGAAAGAATTATTTGTAAATAAAAGTGTCTATCAGATGTATTTCTTCTCCAAAAGCAGTTTTAATACATTAACCCCATGTAAAACATTTACATAACTTGAGATGTTACCCTACTAATTTTAACAACATCATTTACAATACACCAAAGTGGGTGGCATTACAAAAAAGGAGAAAGATTTAGTTCTTCAGTGATATCAATTGTAGACATTCTACCCACATTAAAATATAAAGCAGAAAGAATGAGGGGGCCTTGTACCTTGTGGATGTAAATGCTTGTTCAAAAATCTGCATTACACAGCATAATTTGCTTTGAACTCATCACCATGCATGCCAGATGACTGTTCCCACTTAACTTCATGGATTCAGTCAATCTTCCAAGATGATTTAACATGCATCTTATTCATTGTAACAATATTGGGAAATGAAAATATAACCCTAAAGAGGATAGCTGTCAACTCCATCAGAAGGAGCAGACTCTTCTAATATGTGCGTAATTGTGATAAGGACATTGTTTATAACATTGTGCACTTATATTTAGCTTTACCCTCAAGAAATTTATCCAAATAATTTTGAAATATATAGCAATGTTAATATAAATATGGCAAATCACTGTGATCCACTTTTGGAGTGATTTCAAAAGCCTAAAAGCATAGTTTTGTAATGAATGTTGACTGTCTGACAATTTATATTTAGGTCTATTTCATTTTTCTTCTTCTCCTCTCTCACGATCCCTTCCACTCTCGCTTTCTTTCTCTCCATGTTGAACAGATTTCCATATGAATCGTGAATATTGTCAGTGACTGAACTTGGATGACCTTTCACTATCTGATGCTCTCTGTGACCTGTACAGTACCTGTTACACTCTGTGATAAACGATGCAAGTTTATGGGAAGAGCACTTGATTAAATACAATACTAAAATTGTTTAATTAGTGATCTTAACTCTCATCACACTGCTAATCATGTCTAAAAATGATGGAGAAATTAGGGATAAATGAGTGCTGATTGCAAACTAAAATTAAAGTACGACAAGATATCGTAGTAGCAGGGGTTAATGAGTTATGTGATATTGAAATTTGAGGGTAGTTTATGTTGCCAGACGAAGCTTCAGCTTGTCAAGGTGGGAAAAAAATACCAGAATCCTTATAGGTAAACCTTTTTAATAATTATAATGTCTTGCTTAAAGATGTTACTGTATGTTCTGAATTGCATTAAATTTGACCACTCTATGATGATTCTATTATAACCCTGAAGGAGCAATATTCAATCTATGCATGAAATGTTTAAAAAAAATTAAGATCTCTTCATCTTCTTATGAAAACAATCATTAATTTGACAAATGACTCAGTTTGAAGGAATATATTTAGGAGCTAAATTTATCAAAAGTCACTGTCATTGATTTGGGCAAAGTTTTGGGACCACTATTTTATAATCATTTATCGCCTAGGCACAAAATGGACAAAAGATCCATGCAAATTGATGGCTTTTGCCTTAAAAAAAATATAAAAAGAAAATTGATAGATATAGTAGTAGATATAGTTAGTAGATGTAAATATAATTAATTTATTCACTTGTTAGTGGAAGCATTTGGTGTTGTCATGAGTTTTTTAAGCCATGAGGGACAAGACATTGTTTCCACTTACGAAAAATTGTCTTACATTGACCACATAAACAGATATCCTCTACTTTGTTGTGCATATGCCTACCATCCTATCATGTTATGGTGGTTGTCTTTCCATCTGTTTCCTATTTTGTTTCCACATATTAACTCAGTTCTCCACAATCTACCATTACTGTGCTTTGTAAATAGTTCACATTTTAGGCAAGGAAAAAGCCTATCAGTTTTGGGGGTGAAAGGTCAAGACCTGTGTGACTTAATGGAAGAAAAATGATTCCACTGCAGCACAGCAACATTAGTTTTAAATCTTCTGGAAGTCTTGCACCATAGGCACTACACCCCCAAAATTAATTCTGTATTTGCCCTTGTTCTGCACTTTGTGTAAGGAAAAAGCCTATTCATTTTAGGACAAAAGGAAGGTAGAACACTGTTACTGAAAAGGGAAAAAAGTTTTTGCGTGTACAATACTTCTAATTACAAGTATATACCACTCTAGTGACCTAGAGGTCTGTTGATTTTGGGGTTGAAAGGTCATAGATCACAATAACTGAGACTAAAATAAAAATGTGCACCTTTTGAGTGTATCGGTTAAGTACATTTTTTTTGATACATGAATGACTATGGATACATGAATGACTATGGATACATGAATGATTGGATACATGAATGACTATGGATACATGAATGACTATGGATACATGAGTGACTGGATACATGATTGACTATAGTCAGTAGTGGAGCAGTGAGATTGTGAGGAGTTTTCTTATGATGGTGGACAATCCTCCAGCAGCCTTGTAATAATTTCTTTAAAAGTTATGTAATTTAAATTTTTAATCTGAATCACTGGAAATTCAAATTTGATTCAAAGAAACACATCTTACTTTCTTAAAAGCATGTAACACACTTTCAAGCAAAAATCTGAACTGAAGATTTAGAATTGTTATGTATCCTGACCAGACATATACATACATTAAATATGACACAGATGTGGCTGCTTATGGGGAAGATAAAAAAACAATGCACTATTAATGAACAACAAAAACACCACCACCACCACCACCACCAACAACAATAATAATAATAATAATAATAATAATGATAATAACTTTATTTATAGAGGGTGATAAAGTTATGTTGCACTAATTTACCTTATGGCCCTCTACTATTTATATAAATCTTCATGGATTACAGATCTCTTTCATGGATTACAGATCTCTTTCATGCATTTTCTCTGTCTAAAGTGAATGCATATTTAACAGAAAAATCCAATGCATCATTTTATTTATCTTTGTTTACATAGCAGTAAGCAAAATAAAACTGTACTTAAATTTATACCATATACATTTGCTTTTTAAGACATGTCCTGTTGCAAAGTGGACAGACCAAGATCTCCTAGCGCTACCAGATCTGGGTTTGTGCAGTTTGCTAGGAGTAAACAGTAGAACAAACAACATAGGCCCAGATATGCATGTGCATTTTGCTATGGTAGATCAGGATCTTTGATGTTTGCAGTTTGACTTGACTTATAAGCAAGTATATACAGTAAATGAACACACTATGTTAAGACGACCATGATAAAATTGGGTTGCCATATATAATCGCTTGTCACAGGTGGTTGTGGTTTTAATACATCAATAGAAATAATTGTGGTTCAGATATTAAAAAAATGCATCTGAGATCAGGAATGCCTCAATTAACCCCAAAGACAAAAAAGAATTAATGGAAGAGTCTCTCCGAACCAAGAAAAAAGATCAACTCCTGACATAGATTATCTGTCATGTATATTCACTTATAAACAACATAGACCTTGATCTGCCATCATATAATCCACCAGCAGATCAGGGTCTTTGTTGTTTGTTCTACTGATTACTCCCAACAAACAGGATAGACCAAGATCAGCTGGTGCATTATTTTACAGCTAATCTGAGTCTGTGCAGTTTGCAGTTGCACTGACTTATAAACTAGTATACATACACTGAAGAGAGCAGTCAAGTTGTCACCTAATTAGGAATAACTTCCTGTGCATGATGTAATGACATGTAATAGGTCCATGGGTCTTAAATAATTGATTATACTTCCATCCAGGGCCTCAGGTTTAGCAAATGCAGGGCACAAATGCATTAACTTGGATAAGAAATTATTCTCATTCATATTTGGGCCAGAGGAAAACCTGGTTCCAGTCTTTAAAAATGAGTGATTTCCATGTTGGAACTTTGTAGGTAAATGATGCCATATATGCATTAGGATGAATAAATCATCATTATGGTAAACATAAATCTCAAAGCCACTGCCACCCACCAGAGGAGCCATTGTGGCTCAATATTTAGCGTGTTGGATTCACAGCAAAAATGGTGAGGGTCCAGATTCTATCATAGGACCAGCCTGTGTCAGCTACCATGGAGTGTCCTTAGGAAAGGGACTTTACTAAATAACCTACTTGTGTTGCTGTGCTGTAAAACACCAAACCAGTCCACAGTTTGTACAGTGAAGACCAAACTTTAATGAGAGATAATGTGACAACCCCTTCCATTTGTCTGTATGTAGCAGTCTCTTCCTCAACAATTTGGTTGAAAATTCACCCTGACTTGGTACATAGGTTGCTGGTGTGGTAACCAGCTGGGGAAAAAAGGACCATTTGTTCTTTTGATTTCCAGGAAATGGCATAGACACTGATTTGCCTAGATATTTTAGATCTTGCCATATATACTTGCTTATAAGACAAGTCCAACTGCAAGTTGCACAGACCCAGATTGTTGCATAATGTGTCAGCATACATGGTTCTGTGTAGTTTGTTAGGAGTAATCAGTAGAACAAGACTGACCCTGGTCTGCAGGCTATGACAAATCAGGATCTTTGTTTCTTGCAGGTTGACTCAACTTATAAGCAAGTATATATGGTATGTGATGAGAGATCTAAGTGTAAGCTGCTTGTAGTTGCTTATGCATCAGACATGGGTAAATAGCCCACAAAAATACAATTGCAGTGAAAATTTTAATCATTGAAAATTTTAACCAAGCCTTTGAAACAAAGATTATGGCTGGTTAAAATTGGATAATGTGATGCAGAAAACTAGAGCTTATCTGATGGTAGGGTTCAAACCTGTACCCTTTCGGTCATCAGCAGGTTTACATGTATCAGGAAGGGTTTATCATTCTGTCTGTGCATTTTTAGAATTTAACTTTTAATCAGCCTTATAAGGACTGTCCTGTGCAGATGTACATGTACCATTACTTAAATATGTTTATACTGCAGAGAGGGGTTAATAATAATAATAATTATAATAATAAAAATAATAATAATAATAATAATAATTATAATAATAAAAATAATAATAATAATAATAATATTAATAAATGAATAAATAAATAAATAAATAATAATAATAATAATAATAATAATAATAATAATAATAATAATAATAATAATAATATTATTATTATTAGTATTATTATTATTATTATTATTATTATTATTATTATTATTAACTGTTAGTGATTTGCTATTTCTTGGTTATTCCACTGGTTAATCCATTCATAGGTTATATTGTCTGTACCATAAATCTGCACATGACCATATCTTGAAATGACTGGAAATTCACCATTCATGATTACTATGCTTGTACTTAATTTTTGGAGAATACCATATTTAATATAATATCCCCTCTATGTGCTTATTATTTGGGTACTTTTCTTTTGGTTATCTCAGCATAGTTAGTGTCAGTGATGGCACAATAACCATGTTTCTATCACATGCTAGATGAGATAGCTCCCTTTGAGAGCTCTTCATATTTGAGGTATATTCTCTCACCCATCATGGTTGTACTGTATGCTGCATGTTCCCATTTTATATGCCAGCCATAAGGTGGAGCATATTATGTTGTGATGTTATCTGTCTGTCCATCTGTCTGTTACCAATTTGGCTTCAACATAATAACTTGAGTTGTCCACCATCTACAGTTGCCAAAACATTCTGGATGGCTTGCACTTGACATGAGGAAGAACACTATTGATTTCTGTTTCAACAACTCAAAGGTCAAGGGCACCATTACTGAAGGAAGAAAAATGGTTGCCATAAAGTTACTTGAGTTCTCTGCCATCAGTTACCAAACTTTGTGGATGGTTTGCACATGGGCTATGGCAGAGCCCCATCCATTTTGAGCTCTAAAGGTCAAAGGCCTAGGACACTTGTACTGACAGAAGGAAAATAGTTTCTTCATAATAACTTGAGTTCTCCATTATAAACACTTATCAAACTTTTTGGATGACTTGCATGTGGTACAAGGAAGAATCTTATTGATTTTGGAGTCAAAAGGTCAAAACTCAAAGGTCTCTGACTGAAACTAGAAAAATGGTTTGCACACGATAACATTATTTCTGCATCACAGACCTGGTCTAAACTTTGTGGCTGGTTTGACCTTAGAATTTAGGGTCAGTAGGTCAATGGTCAAGGTAACTCTAAATGAAGGAAAACAAATGGTTTCTGCACACAAAATGTGGTTATGTACATCGAGTACTATTAAAGACGTGGCAGTCATATAATGTTTACTTCACTGTACATGTACTATTAAAGACGTGGCAGTCATATAATATTTACTTCACTGTACATGCACTATTAAACACATGGCAGTTGTATAATGTTTACTTCACTGTACATGTACTATTAAACACGTGGCAGTTGTATAATGTTTACTTCACTGTACATGTACTATTAAACATGTGGCAGTTGTATAATGTTTACTTCACTGTACATGTACTATTAAACACGTGGCAGTTGTATAATGTTTACTTCACTGTACATGTACTATTAAACAGGTGGCAGTCATATAATATTTACTTCACTGTACATGTACTATTAAACACATGGCAGTTGTATAATGTTTACCTCACTGTACATGTACTATTAAAGACGTGGCAGTCATATAATATTTACTTCACTGTACATGTACTATTAAACAGGTGGCAGTCATATAATGTTTACTTCACTGTACATGTACTATTAAACACATGGCAGTTGTATAATGTTTACTTCACTGTACATGTACTATTAAACACGTGGCAGTTGTATAATGTTTACTTCACTGTACATGTACTATTAAACACGTGGCAGTTGTATAATGTTTACTTCACTGTACATGTACTATTAAACAGGTGGCAGTCATATAATGTTTACTTCACTGTACATGTACTATTAAACACGTGGCAGTTGTATAATGTTTACTTCACTGTACATGTACTATTAAACACGTGGCAGTTGTATAATGTTTACTTCACTGTACATGTACTATTAAACACGTGGCAGTTGTATAATGTTTACTTCACTGTACATGTACTATTAAACAGGTGGCAGTCATATAATGTTTACTTCGCTGTACATGTATTATTGTTGAGATTGATTTAACCCTCGAAATCTGAGTGTTACAGGAATTATCCTGCACACATGGTATAAAAGTTGCAACAAAACAACAACATTCTGGTTAAATTTTAACAGTCCCTTTCCTCCCACTTTGTAAGGTGGGATCGAGACATGGATATTTTCATGAGATTTAGATCAAATAGAGAGTGTATATTTATTAAGAAACATGTGGACCTTTTTCATTGAGTACGCTGTATTAAATCAATGGTAATTGTGAGAAATAGTAAAATGGAATAATCGGCTTTACAATATGTAGACCAAAGCATCACTAGATAAATGGTTAGATAAAAAAAGATCAATAAACTGTTAAACATGGAAACGTTTGCAAAATATTGGATGCATATGGGTCCAGCATCTTATGCATTAGTTATAACATGTAAAAGAAAAAAGGTAGATGATGATGAACTGGAAAAATAGACAAGTTCCCTGATTTATTATATGTATTTATTTGTAAATGTACAGATATAAGTTGACCCAGATAGACATACATACATTGATACATACATACATACATACATACATACATACATACATACATACATACATACATACATACATACATACAGATTGAGAGACAGACAGACAGATTGACATGTCTGACATACATACATACAGACAGACAGATAGACAGATAAAGAAATAGATCAATCTTGCCACAAGAGAACCATTTAAACATGAATCCATAGGCACACTGTGTCATATTGGCCTCATCTTGCATTCATCAGAGGAGAGTAGCAATGTTAACAAGATTTTGAGCTGAGTTATCCACAGCAGGTGTGTAGAACTTTGTTATAATATTTCAGCAGATGACACCACCCTTGTGTTAGGTCAGAATCATCAGAATCTCATTATTCATGATATGGTGCAAGCCATTGTATATATTCTCTTAAAAGTCCAGTTGCAAACAACATAGACCCAAATCTGCAACATCATAATGTGACAGCAAATGTGGATCTATGCTGTTTGTACTACTGATTTCTCCCAACAAACTGTACATACCAAATCTGCCAGCACAAAATATGTGATGACAGATCTTGGTCTGTGCAGTTTGCAGTTTGGCTTGATGTGTAATTGAGTATATATTATATGATGGGTCTGGTAGCATTCACTATTTTTCTGCTTCACTCACCCTTAATGATCAATTTATTTCCACTAGCATTTTCTCCTGAGGCCATTTGTGTCTGCCCTTCCAATTGCTGCCTTTCAGACAGTTAACTGTTTTTTCAATGCTATACCATTCTAGAAAAACCATCCATCTTCTCTTGTATTCCCCACCTTGCTCCAGGCCGAGGGGTTTGAAAATAAATAAATAAGGAGGTAAATTTATATTTTTCTCCAGTAATGAGTTGCAAAGACAAGCTAAAGGTGGGGATATGAAAATAGACACAACGACTCCTCCCACTCTTCTTTGCTCTAATTGAATCCTACTCCAAATTGAGTAACATTTTTAATTTCTTTTTCTAGGATGAAATTGTGTCCTGTCTAGTGGATCATGATTTTCCAATTGTTAATTGTGCAAATGGAAGCAAATGCTTCATTGCCCTAGAGTTTAAATCCTACAGTGGCAGTTTTATTCCTCAGATGGCACTGTTAGCTTTTGTTCCTATGTCCAATAGCTGTCCAAGAAATTTAGTGCTGAACACAGTGGAAGAGCTACCAGAGGAATTCAATCATTTGTAGGTCGAGCATCTGACATACAGACATAGCTCTCTAGCATACAGTAGGATTGATTTTATGTCATTGCTCTAACCAAGCAAAACACTTTTGGTAAAACCAGAATCTTATTTATGAAGAGATGAGTGAAACCATTTAAGTGCTTGTCACTTAATTTCTGTCAATTAGTCATGTAATTGCAGATCATACAGGAAGGGTTACTGGATATTCCTTCCTCCTTGAAGGAAGATAGATCAGTTCAGTGATATTGTTGGAGAATATTGTTACTTAGCATAGTGTTGGATTGCAGTTTTACACTTTCTCAGTTTTCCTATAGTAGGAAGCAGTGGTTGCAGGTAGCAAAAAGACTTACAAGATTTGGAATCAAGTTTCAGTAGTTTTTATGGATAAGGGCCATTTGGTAACATGCTGATTGTTCTCAAATTGCAGTATTGAAGAGAAGTTACCATTCTGACAGGTGCTTCCATACAATACCACAGTACTACACACCTGGATTACAACAGAGAAACAGTTAACACCATAACAGACAGATTTAAATTGGGTTTTTAGGAGCTTGCTATATCTACAAAAGATTAAACGTGTCACATGCACCACCAGGTAAGTCTTGTTTTATCACTTTTAATAATTGTTGTTAACCCTTGCTTTGTATTTCTGTTTTCGGCTTCTTTCTCTGGGCATAACCAGATTTAAAGGGTAGTGGCTGTCCATTCAGGATTGCTTCTTTTATTCTTTTTTCTCTCCATTGTTTGGGATTTCCTCCACATCAATAATTGTCTTGTGTAAAAAGCAGAACCTTCAAGAATGTGTGTTATAAACATTTTTTCAGATGATGACATAAGTGGCCACATTTTAGATGTTAATTACAATGGGATTATGTTAATTAAATTAAATTCATTGTATCTGAAGAGAAAAAAAATGAACAACCCATCAGCAGTTAGAGAAGGAAACATGTATTTTATCATTGTATGTATTAGCAGTTTGCCTGCAGATTTTGTTCAGAATCAAATGTTCCACACGTAAATTTGTGACTGTTTAGGCCCCAAAAGTTATCTCCTTGAGACCTTAAATAAAAAGGATTTGTAAATTCTGAAAAATGTATTGTCAAACTAGTACTGAATAAATAAAGTTAAAGAGGGCAAACTCTGTTAAAATGGGCAGTACATAGTAATCAAGTACCTCTAAAATAGATTGTGACAGCCTTACTTTAAGGCCGAGTCTTATACCGTCTATGATGCCAGGTTAGATAGCTACAGGGGGTTGATTTTTGCCAGACATGGTAAATAATGATAATAATAATAATAATAATAATAATAATAATAATAATAATAATAATGATGATGATGATGATGATGATGATGATGATGATGATGATGATGATAGTGTGTTCAGTATCTTATTCATTTGCCACCATAGCACATTATTGTACTTTAGTAGTAGTAGTAGTAGTAGTAGTAGTAGTAGTAGTAGTAGTAGTAATAATAATAATAATAATAATAATATAAATAATAATAATAATAATATAATAATATAAATAATAATAATAATAATATAAGTAATATTATTATTATTATTATTATTATTATTATTATTATTATTATTATTATTATATTTATCATTATCTTTGTAAATGGATTTATTTTTCTCAATGTGCAGGAGTATATGGTTTTTTTATTAACACAAGGAACTCACTCAGATTTGTTGTGAGATAAAGGTTTTGTATTCTGTGTATTAGTGTGTAAAGCAAATTGGGATCATTTTGTGTTTGTGAATTCCTTGCATGTGATTTTTATGACAGAAAATACACATTCTGCTTGTTGGAGGAGGGGACTTGTTGTGGACTGAGCAAATATTCACAGTAGTTTAGTAGAACTGGACAGGGCTAATAACTAGGCCAACCATGGCTGTATATGCTTGCTTAAAAGTCGAGTCGGACAGCAAACAACATAGACCCTGATATGCCATCCCTTGTTCGACTGATTACTCATAACAAACAGCATAGCTCCAGATCTGCTCATGTTTCATGTACTGGCAGATAATAATAATAATAATAATAATGAGGACTTTGTATAGCGCCTAATCTTTAGAAGCTCTAAGTGCTTTACAACATTAGACAACACCCATAAAATGAAAAACATATATAATAATATGATTACAAACACAAACACCATGAAATTAGAAAACATAAAAAACATGCTGAGGATATTTGAGGCAGGAAACATTATTAGGTCTTTAAGTTTGTTCTTGTAGTCGAAATAAGTGAGTTTTGAGAGCACTCTTGAATGCGATCACTGTGTCTTTGTGTCTATGTTCAGTGGGTCTGTTTTTGTTTTATTGATTATTCCTAACAAAATGCATAGCTTCAGATCTGTTAGTGTTTCATGCATTGGCAGATCTTGGTCTGAGTAGTTTGTGGGAAATTTTGAGTTTATCTATTAGGAAAATAATCCATTGCTAATTATTCAAATTAATTTACCCATGATATTTAGACCTGCATACCCTAGAGGTTGCAAGTGGACTTGAGTCACTGACCATGAAATGATCGATTTTGTTTTTATGCCAGAGTTCTTATATGCAATCCATGTACAACTTATACAGATTTTTAATTAGAACATTACTAATGTTAAAAAAATGTGAAACTGCAGTTGATGCATTCATTCTCTGTTGCAACCCTTCCGTATATAATTATGTTAAACATTAAGAATATTATCATTTTCCAAAACTGTTTGTTTTACAGTTTCCAAATACTTGTAAAAATAGTCTGTCTTTGGCTTGATTCGTGAATGTCTTAAATCATGAACAGCTCAAATTACGAATGCCTTAAATTATAGACATTTATCTTGAACATGTTAAATTTAGACATTTCTTATTTTGAATATCTTAAACTATAGACATTTCTTATTTTGAACATCTTAAACTATAGACATTTCTTATTTTGAACATCTTAAACTATAGACATTTCTTATTTTGAACATCTTAAACTATAGACATTTCTTATTTTGAACATCTTAAACTATAGACATTTCTTATTTTGAACATCTCGTCATAGACATTTGTCTTGAACATCTTAAATTATAGACATTTCTTATTTTGAACATCTTAAGCCATATACATTTGTCTTGAACATCTTAAATTATAGACATTTCTTATTTTGAACATCTTAAGTCATAGACATTTATTTTGAACATCTTAAACTATAGACATTTCTTATTTTGAACATCTTAAACTATAGACATTTCTTATTTTGAACATCTTAAACTATAGACATTTCTTATTTTGAACATCTTAAACTATAGACATTTCTTATTTTGAACATCTTAAACTATAGACATTTATTTTGAACATCTTAAACTATAGACATTTCTTATTTTGAACATCTTAAACTATAGACATTTCTTACTTTGAACATCTTAAGTCAGTCATTTATCTTGAACATCTTAAATTATAGACATTTCTTATTTTGAACATCTTAAGTCATAGACATTTATTTTGAACATCTTAAATTATAGACATTTCTTATCTTGAACATCTTAAACTATAGACATTTCTTATTTTGAACATCTTAAACTATAGACATTTCTTATTTTGAACATCTTAAGTCATAGACATTTGTCTTGAACATCTTAAATTATAGACATTTCTTATTTTGAACATCTTAAGTCATATACATTTATTTTGAAAATCTTAAACTATAGACATTTCTTATTTTGAACATCTTAAACTATAGATATTTCTTATTTTGAACATCTTGAGTCATAGACATTTGTCTTGAACATCTTAAATTATAGACATTTCTTATTTTGAACATCTTGAGTCATAGACATTTATCTTGAACATCTTAAGTCATAGACATTTATCTTGAACATCTTAAGTCATAGATATTTATCTTGAACATCTTATATTATCTTGAACATCTTAAATAATAGACATTTCTTATCTTGACACATCTTAAATTATAGACATTTTTTATCTTGACACATCTTAAATTATATACATTTTTTATCTTGAACATCTTAAATTATAGACATGTCTTATCTTGAACATCTTAAATTGTAGACATTTCCTATCTGAGCAGGTTAAACTATGAATTTTTCAAATGATAAATATCTCAAGTTATCAACATTCCAAATTAAAAAGTCTCAGGGTTTGATGTTGTTGTTTTTTTTGCACCATTTTTCATCCCATGAAAGGCTATACATGGCAACCAGTATATTTGGTTGAGGAAGAACCTAGTCAGACCCACCAACCTAAAGAAAGCCACTGACAAAGTTTTCTCACATACCCACTATGTTGGAATGAAAAATGTGAGATGTGTGAGTAAAATGTAAAGATGAGCACCTTTCACCTCTCTGTCCCCAAGATCCCCCTCATTTGATTTGAAATGACTGCAATTGCATTTATACAAGTTTGCTATTCAGCTTGTGCAATTCAGGTCACTCATGGTAGACATGGGGATGTAGAACAGGTGCAGTGTGCTATATTGCATGATGTAAGATGCTACTGGTGTGAGAACTCAGGTCACTCATGGTAGACATGGGGATGTAGAACAGGCACAGTGTGCTATATTGCATGATGTAAGATGTTACTGGTGTGAGAATTCAGGTCACTCATGGAAGACACAGAGATGTAAATCAGGCCCAGTGTGCTATATTGCATGTTGTAAGATGCTACTGGTGTGAGAAGGAGGCAGTAGCATGCAGGACACAGAACCAAAAGGATGCAGCTTTGCATCCTGCCATTGTATTAGCTCAAGTTGGCTTCCAGGGTGTGTTCTTGGGCAAGACCCTTTACTCCAATTGTCTCTGCACTAAATAACTTGCATGTATTTCTGTATCATAAAATACCAAATCAAAGCTAAGCAAGATAAGCAAGTTTGCATAAAACCAAATGCATGGGGAATGATTTGGTCTAGATCAAAGGATTTCTTCACATTGGTACTGTCAAGTAGAAAATCCCCTTCCTGAACTTTGTCTTCTGTTGAGAAAAATGTTAATTCTCACTCAGCTTGTCAAGCACTGTGAGACAGAACTCTTTCAACAAATCATTTGTGCAGTGTTTGCAGTACAGTTCAAATTTGATGTAGCATAGTTATTGTAAATCACTGATAAGTGTAAACATTGTTTGCTACCTTGCTAAATTTTGTGGCTGCAATAGCTACCATAAATTGCAGTCTTGCCATGACAATTTCACCTTTTGGTAGCTGCCATAAGTTGCAGTCATGCCTTGAACAGGTTTACCCATAACTACCATCTATACTTGCTCGTAAGTCAAGGCAAACTACAAGCAACAAAGATCCTGATCTACCATAGCATAATATTCCTGCAGATCAGGGTCTATGTTATTTGTTTTACTGATTAATCCTAACAAACTGCACAGACCCTGATTTTACAGGTCATTGTTTGCTGGCAGATGTGGGTCTGTGCAGTTTGCAGTTAGACTCATCTTATAAGCGAGTATATATGGTATACAGAGATTGTAAAAAGGAAAAAGAATGCCCTAATGAATGTACATAAATATAATTGATGATTTGGTTTGGTTTGGCATTTGTAGAGCACAGGAACACAAGTAGGTTATTTAGTGCTGGGGCAATCGGAGTAAATTGCCTTGCCCATGGATACACCATGGTAACCAACCTGAGGGCAAAACTGATTGTATGGTTGGAATCAGCGCTCTTTCAGTTGCGAGTCTGGCATGCACACCACCCAGCAGCTGCAGCTCCTGCCTCCATGAGTTGCCTTATACGATGTACACCAAAGTGCACTAGGCTTTTAGAGGCATTCCATACATTAACAGTAAATAGGTCCATACATTAACAGTTAGTTCTATGCATTAACAGTTAGGTTCATGCATGTGACAGTTATGCCCATGCATGTGACAGTTAGGTCTAACACATTTTTTGTAGCTATGAAAAGAGCTGAAACACATATTTGCTCTTTTTATCCTGGGTGTCTCTATTCACTCAGGTTATTGAGGATTACTTCACAGTATATATGTCCTCTTTTGTCACAGTGTATTATCATAATGCAGGAAAACCATACAGACAATAGCAATTAAACCTGTGGAAAAGTCATCCATCATATCACTGGAATAATGCAGTTCTGATCATATACAGTGCACTATGTGATATTATACTGTTTTTGGGAACTGATCTCCATTGTTAAAAGGCTTTCCTGATAATATTTACTTACGGTAGTTAACTTAAAGTCTGTCATTTCAACCTTCATTGTCTGAGATATGCTGCCTAACATATATACTCACTTTAAAGTTGAGTCCAACTGCAACCAGAACAGACGTGGATCTACCATCATATAATATGCCAGCAGATCTGGGACTGTGCAGTTTGTTAAGAGTAATCAATAGAATAAATGACATAGATCCTGATCTGTCAGCGCAGTATGTGATGGTAGATCTGGGTCTATGATGTTTGCAGTTGGACTCAACTTTTAAGCAAGTATATACAGTACTTGATCACTGCAGATGATAAGCATACTTGTAATCCCATATGCATATCAGACATGCTGTAATTTGTATCAGAATTTGTTTCAATGCTGAGAAGTCAGTCGTAGTATTGAAAGATTATGCTTGGGATCGTGTATCTGCAGGCCTTGAAATTTTTTTAATTGTTACTCATCCTTTATTGACATGAGACTAATATTAGTATCATTTTGCATTGTTTCATTTGTTTGTGGGAATCCACCACAACCATGTCACTATGAGCAGATAAATGGATTGTTTGAGACCTTATTGAATTCTCTTCTTGTCAGGTAATATTGGATTACATGGCATTAAAAAATGTAGTAGGCATTGGTTAGTTGCACTACTCCCTCATTATAACACCATCCCTGTGCACTGTAGGGTAAACTGCCTTATAGTGAGACCACCTTATAATTAAGTACGTAATGCACATACTTTGAATGCCATTTAATGCAACATAATTCATGATCATATTTTGCCCTCTAAGAGAAACTGTTACAGTATAATTATTGGTCTTATAGTGAAGGAGTGTTGTATACAGTTATAGCCTTATAACAGGAACTGTGTTATAATTTAAAAAAAACTTCTACTGAGTGAGTGCTGTTTATAGTTATAGCCTTATAACAGGAACTGTGTTATAATAAAAAACCTTCTATTGAGTGAGTGTTGTATACAGTTATAGCCTTATAACAGGAACTGTCTTATAATAAAAAACTTTCTATTGAGTGAGTGCTGTTTATAGTTATAGCCTTAAAACAGGAACTGTGTTATAATAAAAAACCTTCTATTGAGTGAGTGTTGTATACAGTTATAGCCTTATAACAGGAACTGCCTTATAATAAAAAACCTTCTATTGAGTGAGTGCTGTTTATTGTTATAGCCTAGAATTTAACATAAATTTCATTGTAGCCAGTAGGTCTAGTAGATTGAGAAATTACTAGTACTGCAGAATCTTGACTAGTCCTTGTTTAATAGTCTACTGGCAACAACTGAAACATTTATAACCTTCATACTATTAAAATTATGAAAACTACTAGTCCAATGGGAAATTTCCTACCCTCAGGTTAACAGACTACACCTCTAATTTAAGGCACATAATGAAGAATCGTATAATTACGGAGTGTTGTATGTAGCTGTAGCCTTGTAATAGGAACTGAGTTATATTGAATGTTCTTGTATTGGAAAGTGTTGTATATAGTTATAGCCTTATAACAAGAGCTGTGCTATATTGAAAGGCTTTGTATAGTTGAGTGTTGTATATAGTTATAGCTTTATAACAAGAGCTGTGTTATATTGAAAGTCCTTGTATTGAGGGTTTGCTGTGTAATTTGTCAGCAATGGAAATCTATTTCTGGGAAAGCTTTGAAATAATTTAAAAACTTCTTTATTCTTGGAAAGCTTGGTACTAATTGTATTGATGTTTAGGTCACAAACACCTTTTTATGCTCTTGAGGAAAACATGTTTTCATTCTATGGGGTTCAATGAGAATAGTGTGGAAAGTCACTGGAATGTCTAAAATGGGTAGGAAATTCTGTTTATTACCAAAAGGAATAAATTTAATGAAAATCATAGATGATAAAAACGTTTTTTTCGTTTTTTATTTTACCTTGAAAACGCATTTTTACGTTTTTTTATTTTTTGCATTTTTTTATATTTGGTACTTCCATTTTTTTATCATCGGCCATACAGGCGGTCCTCTGTCATACTCTAGATAACAAATATCGATCAATAATGAATCTATGATGCTGGCCTACGATACTTTATGTAAACATGCTACAACATAGTGCTGATATCTGGTAGTGTAGGCCAGGCTTGTATACATTGGAAAATAAGTAAAATATTGATTTTTGTGTTGCCTAAAAACTACTGGAACGTTTTTTTCATTTTTTATTTATTGAGAAAAAAATGCGTTTTTTTACGTTTTTTATTTTAATTTTAACGTTTTTAACATCTATGATGAAAATTATACCAATTCTCACATACAATAGATCCCACTTTTTATATACAAAGTATTCTGCAACCAGGACCTTTCAGCAAGCCTCATTGCTCATTATGGTCTGTAAAGTGTATACATACCACCATTATATAATTACAGTTAATATATTTTGTGTAATTAGTAAATACATTGCTCAAAATGCCATCATATAACCATGATTAATTCCTAATATTCTAGAATAAAGAACTGGATATAAAACTGTGTGGAAGGGACTTATGCCTGATAAATGCATATAATAAAAACAAAACTTTTAAGACAGTTTTTATAATCACAGTAAGAGTCTCCTAAAGAAAATTGTCAAGTCATTGAAAGCATAGGAGATCTTTGGAAACCTTTTGCAATTAATGACCTGCTGTAAATCTCCTGTGCAAGCTTTCTGTTGCAGAAACCATTATGATCTCAATACCTAATAAGAAAAAAACATATCTCTTGGCAACAAACCCTTTACTTGTATATTTGATAAATGAAGTTGATGATTTCCATACCATGCAGATTTGATGAATTTTTAAATATTCAACTATTATTGGGGGGGGTGCAATTAGCGATGGGGTACTTTTTTCCCATACTTTTTTTATGTACTGTATATACTCGTTTATAAGTTGGGCAAAAAGCCCACAAAGACTCTGATCTGCCATAGCATAGTGCACCTGCAGATCAGGTTCTATCTTGTTAGTTCTACCGATTATTCCTAACAAACTGCACTGACCCAGATCTGCTGGTACATGTCTGTGCAGTTGGCAGTTGGACTTGTCTTATAATCAAGTATATACGGTAATCACTATTATTTGAAGGTAGCTTTTCAGCAAAGAGTTGCATTACACACTAACCTATGTATCTTTTTATTTGATTTTGGATTGATCAGGCCATCCTTATCTTTGTAAAAATGTAATATTTTTAAAAGTTAAATATTCTATTTCACAAGCAATTAATCTTTTTTATTCCCATGTCCACAAAGAGTGACAAACCAATTTTGAGAAGCAGTGGTTCATTGTTTATAGTTGGAAGTTTCTTATTTTTTCATTGACATGAATAAGTAATTGATTATGATGAAGTGGTGGAAAGACTGATATGCATGAAAAATCAATGGTAGATGTTGAGGTAAACAGATATGTATTATTATAAAGATTGGTCTTCCATTTTAAAGTTAATTATGATAAAACTACCACTCAATCGGTCCTGAATAGTTTGCAAAATGTCTATAATTTTAGTATGTTGTTTTATTGTTTGCTCATTTATTTCTCCATAAAGTTTACATTATCAGAATTGTTCAGTATTTTACGATATTGCACACCTTTGTATTGCACCCACATGCAGGACATGTGCCCGATAGTGTATTAGGAACTACTTTGTAAACAAATCATGTACTCTCGTTTAGCAGATGCTTTACGTTTTGGTTGATTAAATTTGTTTCTGAATGAACTAAAGCAGATGTTTCGTGGACTGCCACATCCAAGCTACTTTGCTACATTCTGTGTTAACTTTTTTGATACAATGTTTCAGATTTTGGCGATAGATGCCAGATTTCATAAAATTGCTTGGTATCTACAAATAACATGCTAGTTATAAAGGCATAAACTGTCTCCTTTAGCTGGTAATAAGAATGGCAAAAAATATACTTACAGTTTTACATCCAGAATTTCCTCAAAATGTACTTTCTTAGTTCTGAAAATCCAAATTACATGAGCTACGTCATGAGTTCTCAAACTTGATTACACATTTCGAAATTGTACTGTAGTTTCAACTACATTCCAAGTGCAATTACATCCTCCTTACTGCACTCAAAATGAAAAAAACATTAAATTCAATAGCGTCTTTTTGATAATTGCAATTGAATTACTTCATATTTTTCCCACATTATGATTTCAAATAGTCAATGAGTGGCCGAGTGGTCTAAAGTGCTTACCATTCTGGATCACTGCCATCTCACCTCTGTCTGCGTGGGTTTGAGTCCAAGGCTTGGCTAGCGTGGGTATGTGGGAAAGCCTGCCAGTAGCTTCTCGTGGGTCGGTGATTCTTCCCTGGGTTTTCCAGGATTCTTCCTCCACCAGTTATACTGGTTGCCATGTATAGCCTATCTTGTACTGAAATATGGCGTTATACCCTAGAACAACAACAAATAGTCAATGACAGAACAAACACACTTGCAGATGTAAACACACTTCTCCCACGCTGCTTCAATCCGATGTATTTCATGTACAATTTGCATAGATGAATCCAGTCCATAATCATGAATTTTCATAGAATCAACAAAAATACCAAAATCTATTCATTCCAGATCAAATGGAAAACTTGCTGCAATGTGCATTCATACACAATATGACTCCAAATTTCAATTTTAAGTAGACAAAAACACCATTTTCTTTCGAAACTTATGTCTAGCGTGCAACAAGTTCAAATTGATCTGGGTGGAGTTATGTGAGCATTAATAATGTTGTTGTTGTGTAATGATGAATCTGCACTAGTGTATTTAATTTGGAATACAACATACATTCATTTATGCTGTTTCTTGAAGTGTATTTTGTTTGTATAATTAAGCCTTAGGTAGAATAAGAAAATGAGCATATAATAAAAAGGTTACTGCCTTTGTATGGAAAATTATGAACATTCGCACATAAAAGCGGGACTGTAGTGGCTCCATTCCTACACTCCTGATCAATTGAAAATCTTGACCTTCGAGGCTTAACCAGTCGCAAAAGCACTAGTTGTGTAAGTGACTTAAATCCCTTAATCGATTGATTGATTGAGAGCTGAAGCTTGCATTAAGCTGGTTGAATGTATGTCCTTGCTGGATTTAACATCACCTATTAACACTTTGGCTGTATCATGCAGAAGAAATGGGAGCTACGTGTAAGTACCTTTTGAAAGAATACACCAAGGTAGCTGACCCAGACCTGGGCAGTTTCAAAGATGTAGTGCTTGAATTAAAGGTCCAGTGTTCAGCCAATTGACCAACCATGGCTCCTCTTCATTATTCACCTTGCTGTTTTGATGGTTGTCAATGTGGCTAGGATGTTTTATTTAGGAAAATTGAGCAGCCTATGTAATATTTGAGTGCCAAAACGGAGATTATTCTTATGCAACAAAATTTTTAAAGTTTGAAAAGAAGAAGAAATTAACCCAAGAAAAAGAAAAAATGAAGAATGAGTGTGTTTGTGTTTTTTAATTTTTGATTTAGTTTTATCAATTTTAGACCTATCACTATGATATCTGCAGTGTGGCACTTAATAGTGATGTCTAGCACTGGATCATGCCACATATATGTAACATGATGACCCACCCAGTTACATTATCTTGACACCAGTCCTAACACTAACCTCTTAATGCTGAGTGCCAAGCAAGGCATCTGGTAGTGCCATTTTTATAAGTCTTTTGGTATGACTTGGCTGGGGTTTGAACCCATGACTTCCCACATCTTAGGTGGATGCTCTAACCACTTAGGCCACTGGAGCGGTTAATAAAGAATGATAGATAAAGATCAATTTGTTCAGGGTTGCAATTTGAAGAGTTTCATGTTGCTGTTGTTCTGCTTTTATTGTGGTATAAAGAGTCAGTTAACAAGTGACACAGCTGTGTGATTTGACAATGGACAGTTTATACTGTTGTATAAAGAGTCAGTTAACAAGTGACACAGCTGTGTGATTTGACAACAGACAGTTTATACTGTGGTATAAAGAGTCAGTTAACAAGTGACACAGCTGTGTGATTTGACAATGGACAGTTTATACTGTTGTATAAAGAGTCAGTTAACAAGTGACACAGCTGTGTGATTTGACAAGGGACAGTTTATACTGTGGTATAAAGAGTCAGATAACAAGTGACACAGCTGTGTGATTTGACAATGGACAGTTTATACTGTGGTATAAATAGTCAGATAACAAGTGACACAGCTATGTGATTTGACAATGGACAGTTTATACTGTGGTATAAAGAGTCAGATAACAAGTGACACAGCTATGTGATTTGACAATGGACAGTTTATACTGTGGTATAAAGAGTCAGATAACAAGTGACACAGCTGTGTGATTTGACAATGGACAGTTTATACTGTGGTATAAAGAGTCAGTTAACAAGACACAGCTATGTGATTTGACAACAAACAGCTTATACTGTGGTATAAAGAGTCAGATAACAAGTGACACAGCTATGTGATTTGACAATGGACAGTTTATATTGTGGTATAAAGAGTCAGATAACAAGTGACACAGCTGTGTGATTTGACAATGGACAGTTTATACTGTGGTATAAAGAGTCAGTTAACAAGACACAGCTATGTGATTTGACAACGAACAGTTTATACTGTGGTATAAAGAGTCAGATAACAAGTGACACAGCTATGTGATTTGACAATGGACAGTTTATACTGTGGTATAAAGAGTCAGATAACAAGTGACACAGCTGTGTGATTTGACAATGGACAGTTTATACTGTGGTAAATGCTGAAATAACATTAGGCTCTTAAGCATAGGGTGAGCAAAAAATGGCATCATAAATTTAAGTTTGACACAGACACAAGTTGGTTATTTAGTGACAAGGTGATTGGAGTAGAGTGCATTGGAAATATTCTGCATTCTTAAGCCCACAGAGGACTGAAACTTTATGATTACATGATCTTGAAGAATACTACTTACAAATAGCAAAACAGGTTTTAGTGAACTACTTTTCATGCACCAGCAGTTAACTTTAATTCTTCCATTAGGCATATTTCATTTGGACACTGCTGCTTGTAAAGTTGTAAACCCTAACAAATGTATACATGCCCATAAAAATATGATAGCAGTGAACTGTTTTTCTTGTTATAATGAATATGCCTGATTTTGGATTACGTACTACTGGAGCAAATGAAATCTTGTTTTCCTCAAATATGTCCTGTTGTGATATTTTATTATAAAATAGCAATCCAATATATAGTTACTATATTAATGGACCTGGTTGCATGCCCTGAGAATGTTGATTGTCAATACTGATACAATCTCTCAGTGTTTAACTAAGTATCCATGGTTATGTGTCAAGGTGTTGTATATCATGTGTGAAGGAAAATGGAAGGCAGCTATTTATGTGAATGTCATTAAGATGGCAGCTACAGTACTTTCCAATTAAGGTCTCAATCAGCTGTCCAGAGACTAGATGTAGTTCTTCCTGAATTGGAACATTTGAACATGTTTATTGCATGTTCACCATAAATTATTGTTTGTGGGCCTTCACAGGGGTCCCTCCATTTTGTCAAATTCAATTATGATTTACATGGTTATGGGGTTATAGACCACAGATGACATGGCAGTAACTGGACACACTCCATTGTATAATGTGTACATTTTGCATCAACAACTGATCCACATATTTGCCACATAAAGAGGTGTACATGCTATAAATGGATTTTCAGTTGGCATGCTTTACATATAGTACATGCAGTTACATATTTTTGATATGACAACATGTTAAACTATCATTTTATGAGATTCTGATTAGTCTAAATAAGCCCATGAAATTCTTAAGAAGTATTCTTTTAACTGACTGGGTCCAATCGTGGGAAAAGTTCCCTTACCCTGTCTTCTGGAATGTATTGTTTTTACTAGTTTTGTCAACATTTTGGCTTCCATTTTTTTTTAATAAATTGCCTAAAGGTAATTGAGGCAAAGAAAGGTTACATCTTTTTGAATATGTCCAATTTAATGCATATGGGCTCAATAACGGCATGTAAAGATTACCCTGCACTGACAAATGGTTTTATACCCCAAACAACAACAACGACAAATAACACTAAGGGAATTGGTTGGTCAATAGTGTGCATGGGGAGAGGGGTGGGTGGTATACATATTACAGTAAATCCACTCCTTATATAAGATTGGTTTAAATGTTAACTGACAGGAGTAAATACACTCATTTCAGTTCACAGAAGAATATGGGCATAAACCAGCCTCCAAAGTGAGAGAACATTATTCAACCACATCATGTTTACTGGGTAAAATAGCTCTTGTTATGTGATGTGATTCTGATTCAAAATAAAATTTGTCAATGTCTATTATAATCTACTGTTCCAAATTGAATAATGCAAATATCCAGTCACAAATACACTACTGTAAGTCTGGAATATCTGAATCCATTCACATGAATATCCAACAACAGGAATGCTTAGTAGTGAAACTGACACACTTTCACTGTTAAACATTTCTCTAACTAAACTTATATGACATACTGAACTTGCATAGACATTCTGTTTTGAATTTTATTATTCTTTGAGTCAAATATTCTATTTTTTCAGAAGAATATTTGCTCATCGAATTATAATTGGAAAAAAAACTAATAAATGTTACAGGTTAACTTGACAAAAAAGTCCATGGACTATTTTTTTTAGCACATCAAATGAAAGGTGCAACATCTGAGAATCATTTCTTCTTTATCTCCTATTTCCATTACAATAAGAAGTATGTGATAAACAGAACCTCAGATGGGCAAACACTGGACATTATTTCACTCATTTCATAAATTCAATATTAAATCATTAGACATTTGAGATCCTGTAATCATTAAACCCATTGTTACTTTAAGTAGCTGCAACCATTGGAAAGGTTATGGCCTTTCATCAAGATGTGGGATAACTATATTAATCACCTTTTCTTCTTCTGTGTGTTCAGGCTTCTTGTAAAACCAAAGCTCTGCAACCCTTTAGAAGTGAATTGCTTACAACCTGTAGATGTGTCCTTTTAAGGTTTCATGTTTTCATTTTCAGTTTTGAAAGAGTTATTGACCCTATTTTGTGGTTTTTTTCTCCTTGAAATTGGATCCTTGTAGCCAGCATAGCTTAGGAATAATTCTGATGCAGTTTGGAGTGTACATTGTATCAAAGATCTAGATGTAACTTTTCTGAGTTTTGTCTGGTCAACTCCCTTTGATAGAGTTGTGACCCTTGACAAGAATATCTTGCTTGTTTTGATGAGACCTTGAAGGAGGGGATTTCAACAATTCCACATCAATATTTAGAGGAGCCATGGTGCCATCAAATACTACTACATGCATACATTTTCCATGTAAGGATCTACAGAACAAAGTTAGCAGTGCCCTTTATTATGCATCTATTCCTAATAGTTCTAGTATAAATCTTGATCTGCGAGGAAAGTTATTATTATTTAAAGTTGATACTGTAATTTGATAGTGTAACAGCCTGCAGTTTCCCTTTCTGATCAAGAAGCAGTGCAAATGATAATGATGTTTTTTTTTCTTCTTATTCTGTTTGAAATAAACAACAATTAAACTGTGACAAAAAATCAACTGTCTTGTGGTAGTATTGTTAGTGTTTTCCAGGAATTGAAAATTGAGTTTGTACATGATGCTTGAAAAATCAGTCAATATCTACCATATATACATTGTGCTTGCTTAAAAGTGAAGTCCAACTGCAGGTAGCATAAACCCTCATCTGCCATTGCATCATGCACCAACCAACCAGGGTTTAGTCTGTTTGTTCTACTGATTACTCCAAACAGACTGCATAGACCCAGATCTCCCAGTAGAGTATGCAATGGCAGATCTGAGTTCATGCAATTTGCCATTGGATCCAACTCATAACCAATTATGTGTAGCACATAACAGTTTCTGTCTTCATTTGTCTTGTAACTGTCAGAGATGACTGCTGTTCAACAACCGTAAACATGAAATCATTTTCTTTTGTTTAATTTGATAAAACATCCCCATTTTCAATTGAAAATCTTAAACCACAAGTATGCAGTTTCTATGGATTCAGAAATGGTTTTCTGATTTTCATAAGAAATCCTTTTGACCATAAGAACATGTCATGCAGTACAGGATATTGGACCATAAGAACATGTTGCACATTATTGGACATTTGACTATAAGAACATTTGACCATAAGAACATTTGACCATAAGAACATTTGACCATAAGAACATTTGTGCAGTACTGGACATTTGACCATAAGAACATTTGTGCAGTACTGGACATTTGACCATAAGAACATTTGTGCAGTACTGGATATTTGACCATAAGAACATTTGTGCAGTACAGGACATTTGACCACAAGAACATATCATGAAGTACAGGACATTGGACCATAAGAACATGTCATGAAGTACAGGACATTTGACCATAAGACAATGTTATGAAGTACAGGACATATGACCATAAGAACATGTCATGAAGTACAAGAACATGTCATAAAGTAGAGGACATTTGACATAAGAACATGTCATGAAGTACAGGACATTTGACAATAAAAACATGTTGTGCAGTACTGGACATTTGAACATAAGAACATGTCATGAAGTACAGGAGATTTGACCATAAGAACATGTCAAGAAGTACAGGACATTTAACCATAAGAACATGACATGAAGTACAGGACGGTTCACCATAAAAACATGTGCAGTGCTGGACATTTGACCATAAGAACATGTCATGAAGTACAGGAGGTTTGACCATAAGAACATGTTATGAAGTATAGGACATTGGACCATAAGAACATGTCATGAAGTACAAGATATTGGACCATAAGAACATGTCATGAAGTACAAGACATTTGATCATAACATATCATGAAGTACAGGACATTTGACCATAAGGAGATATGAAGTACAAGAGCATGTCATGAAGTACAGGACATTGGACCATAAGAACATCTCACGAAGTACAGAACATTTGATCATAAGAACATGTCATGAAGTACAAGAACATGTCATGAAGTACAGGACATTGGACCATAAGAACATGTCATGAATTACAGGACATTTGACCATTAAAACATGTTGTGCAATTAGGACATTTAACCATAAGAACATGTTATGAAGTACAGGAAATTTGACCATAAGAACATGTCATGAAGTACAGGACATGTGACCATAAAGACATGTGCAGTACTGGTCATTTGACCATAAAAACATGTCATGAAGTACAGGAGATTTGACCATAAGAACATGTCATGAAGTACAAGACATTTAACCATAAGAACATGTCATGAGGTACAGGACATTTGACCATAAGAACATGTCATGAAGTACAGGACATTTGACCATAGGAACATGTCATGAAGTACAGGACATTTGACCATAAAAATATGTTGTGCAGTACTGGACATTTGACCTTAAGAACATGTCATGAAGTACAGGACATTTGACCATAAAAACATGTTGTGCAGTACTGGAAAATTGACCATAAAAACATGATGTGCCATACTGGACATTTGACCATAAGAATATGTAATGCAGTACAGGACAATTGACCATAAGAACATATCATGCACTACTGGGCATTTGACTGTAAGAATATGTCATGCAGTACAGGACATTTGACCATAAGAACATATCATGCAGTAATGGACATTTGGCTTTAAGAACATATGCAATAATGGACATTTGGCTATAAGAACATGTCATAAAGTACAGAAGATTTCACCATAAGAACATATCATGCAGTACTGAACATTTGACCATAAGAACATATCATGCAGTACTGAGCATTTGACCATAAGAACATATCATGCACTACAGGACATTTGACCATAAGAACATATCATGCACTACAGGACATTTGACCATAAGAACATGTAATGCAGTAATGGACATTTGGCTATAAGAACATGTAACGCAGTAAAGGACATTTGGCTATAAGAACATGTAATGCAGTAAAGGACATTTGACCACAAGAACATGTAATGCAGTAATGGACATTTGGCTATAAGAACATGTAATGCAGTAAAGGACATTTGACCATAATAACATGTAATGCAGTAATGGACATTTGGCTACAAGAACATGTAATGCAGTAATGGACATTTGACCATAAGAACATATCATGCAGTAATGGACATTTGACCATAAGAACATATCATGCAGTAATGGACATTTGACCATAAGAACATGTAATGCAGTAATGGACATTTGACCATAAGAACATGTAATGCAGTAATGGACATTTGACCATGAGAATATGTAATGCAGTACAGGAGATTTCTTTCAACAAGTCCATGTTGTAAGTGGTGCCTGCTCAAATGGTCATATAAAGAGACAACAGTTCCTTTGCTTTATATTAAAATTATCCAAGACATTTAATCTTGTGTATGAGATGGAATAAAACTGTCAGGAAAAAAACAATTTTTTTCTCATCGAAAAGAAACAATATCGACAGCAGAGGCAAAATGACAAACCATTATGGAGTCATAAAATATCTGTACCAAAGAATTGATTAAGGCTCTCTCAGATGAACTTGTTTTCAGGTGATATGTTATTGCAATTCACCATAATAAATCCTATTGAAAGAAAAATGTTTTCTATGTTCTGTTATTTTCTAAGAAAGATTTCTAAGACTTTTACAAGGCTAATTTGCTAGAAGGTTTTATGACTGATTGAGTCCTATTGCTTGCTGATATAGGTTCCGTGCTTCTTCGTTACAGCATCTGTTAGCTTTTGCATTATGGTTTTCAATATTTCTTGTATTATAAACCTCAGTACTAATTCTTGTGCATTTGTGTTTGAATTTGCAGGGAGGGGGCACTGTACCTATGTTGGTAAGAATTGTATACGTAAGAATTTCATATTTTTAAACAGTCTATACTATAATACTCAATGATATTCATGCATGAACTTCAATGGATTATGGAGATTAAAAATAAATGGACAAAGATTTTGAGTCTGCTTGATTACTGGCTTTTCTCAGCACTTTTTGGCGCTGAGAAAATCAAAGTTAATCGACTTTCATGAGAATAAACTAAGGCAGTAAACCCAGATGGGCCTGGGCAAGTATTGAAACTGAGGCAGTAAACCCAGATGGGCCTGGGCAAGTATTGAATCTGGAACCCCAGGATATGAGTTTGATGCTCTTCCAGCTGAGTTACCATGACTCTCAGGTTTTGTGTCTGCTATAAAGGATGGGCATTGTCTGCTATCAAGGATGGGCATTGTCTGCTATAAAGGATGGGCATTGTCTGCTATAAGGGATGGGCATTGTCTGCTATAAAGGATGGGCAGTGTCTGCTATAAGGGATGGGCATTGTCTGCTATAAAGGATGGGCATTGTCTGCTATCAAGGATGGGCATTGTCTGCTATAAGGGATGGCCATTGTCTGCTATAAAGGATGGGCATTGTCTGCTATAAGGGATGGGCATTGTCTGCTATAAAGGATGGGCATTGTCTGCTATAAAGAATGGGCATTGTCTGCTATAAAGGATGGGCATTGTCTGCTATCAAGGATGGGCATTGTCTGCTATAAGGGATGGCCATTGTCTGCTATAAGGGATGGGCATTGTCTGCTATAAGGGATGGGCATTGTCTGCTATAAAGGATGGGCATTGTCTGCTATAAAGAATGGGCATTGTCTGCTATAAGGGATGGGCATTGTCTGCTGTAAAGGATGGGCATTGTCTGCTATAAAGGATGGGCATTTTCTGCTATAAAGGATGGGCATTATTATTGTTTTGTTTGAATTACTTGCAGCTTTTTTGCAATTAAACCAATGTTTTAAAATTGAAATTAACATACATGTAGTTTAAGTTCTGGCTTAAACAATTTTGTAGTTTGAACCAGGTAGTTTGATCAACTGGTTTTCAATACAGTAAATCAGAAAGGTGGTGGATTGTTTCTGATATCTTTAAAGCAATGCTCAGAAGAAACACTTCTGCCCCCCTCCCCCATTTCTAATTGTGATTTTGTGTCCTAGATAAAATTTAAGTGTTTGAAAAGCATGAAAATGAAGACTTCTGTTTCAATTTTTGTGTTGGGGTGGCATATTATCTTTTGCCTCTTCAATGTATACCTTTGGTCCAGCGGACAGAGATGGGTGCAATTAATCAGTTGCTACTCTTTCAAATGCTTCATGTGGACTGTGGATCTGTTAGTTCTGTGTAGAACGGCTGTTAAAATGAGAACAATCTTGAGGTAAGTAAGCTTCTTTCAGCATGTAATCAACATCATTTATTTTGCATGCAATTTCCTGGTGAGTCAGTTTCAACAGTGGTAATTTTGTTTTAACACCAGCAAAAACTGTTGGTGATATTGGTTGTTGACTCAAAGGTACTTCTCTGAGATATTCTTTTTAATCCAAGATGTCAGTTTCAAATTTATGAATTTAGGATACAAATTACATTGTTTCTGCCAGCTCTATTGTGGTTCGATCTGTAGCTTACAGAAACAAAGCACAAATGGTACAGTTTTGGTACTGGGTGTAGATGCAGTGATGGGCAAACAAAGAATATTGAATGCCCATTGGATTAATTATTAATCTTTAAATTCCACTACTTGATTTCTTGGCTTCCACTGCAATCATATGCCTAACAACTTCATGCCGGAAAAAGTTAGATCTGATGTTTTATGCCATCACTTTTCAAAAAGGTTTGAAATATTTTATTCCCCATCTTCAGTCTCAAACTTTCAGAAATTCTAAGATCAACGTCAGGGCATTCCTTGGAATTGAACAAAACAATGCGTCACAATCTGTTTGTAAATTCATTTATTAAATTCATGAAAATCAGTTTTCATGCTCTTGCAGAAAAGTTACATTAATTTTAATACTTACGATCCTCATATATAGTTCAAACTGGCAAGGGAATCTGTCGTTTTCAAACAGTTTGATCACAATAGTTGTTGTCCTTTTAAATTTTCAAGTTTTAACAGCCAAGAAATATAAGAAAATTGTTAAGCCAAAAGTAAAAATGAATCCTTGGTACTTGCTTGAAGGGAACATTGAATGAAGTGAATTGGGTTTTTATGCCTTTAATTTCCAATTTTTCACTTTTCTCAATACAACTACTGATCTTTGTGAAATTGGAGTCCTACACTTTATTCAACCCTTGAGCATTGCCTCAAATTGAAAATCAATTTTTGAGATTGCTGGAATTTAAGAAAAAGAGTTAACATGAGTTGTGCATTTAGTCAATTAATGGAACTTTATGAAATTACATCTGTGCTTTGATAAAAAAGAGGTATTGATCTGGCAAAACCACTAGCTAAACAAAAAATATTTCCTTTTGAAGGGGAGATAATTAATATGCATTTTTTTTACTATTTGCCAAAATTCCTGAAGGCTGACACTTCAGTAATTCTTTGGTCTATGAACAGATGATAATAAGGGTCATTGAATGATTATTTATTTATTTATTTATTTATTTATTTATTTATTTATTTATTTGTTTATTTATTTATCTGTTTATTTATTTATTTATTTATTTATTTATTTATTTATTTATTATTAATTGATTGAGTTTGAGTACTTCTGTTTGCTTACATTGGCTGGCAGAATTTTATTGCAGACAAATATATGTGACTGCCTACCGAATGTTGCTCTTTAATATTTCAGCAACCTTATTTCCTGACTAAAATTTTAATATGTACAGTTGAAGAGAACAATTCAGACAGTTGATTTTACATATCCACTGTCTGCATTAGACAGATGTCCTTTATGCAGTACTCCCTCATTATAATGTGATTAAAAGGAATTATTATAGTGTGCACAGTATTATAAGTTAGGCCGCATTCATCATTCAAATAATTTAAACCAATTTATCACCTTTTACATTTTTGTCTGGATCCCAAGTGGGTTCCTATGGGAATCTCCCCAGAAGATAAATTACAGGATGTATGGCATTTCTCTTAGGGGTTCTACTTGGTAAACTGACCCTGATTCTATCAGAAGAAAATGACTGAATGTTTTGGCATCCTAGTGGGATACCATTAGGAAAACAAACCACTATCTCAATGTGGAAAATTATGGGTGTTTTATGGTATCCTGGTGTGATGTCCCTTGGAAAGCCACCTGGGATTCCACTGGAAAATATGACAGGATTTGGGGAGATATGGATACTGACTGGCATCTCTGCAGGTTCACAATGAAGTTATTTATTGGTTTTTACTAAAATGCTGTACTCTAGACTTCTTATTTATTGGTATATTTTATAGTTCAAGTTTCTTAGAAAAATTCCCTTGTGTTTTAATTTTGATAACAGCATATTTTGGGGTTGTTGGTGCCTAAAAAATCAAACCTTAGACAGAACTCAGCATTAGTAAGTACAATCATGAGGTTTCATTATCCTTCTTTCCTGTTTACTTTGTGCTGACAGAAACCAGGCCCTAAAAGCTTTTTCATGTTATTAGCTCTACTGGTCAAAGACAAACATAATGTACATCACGGTCTGTTGTCTATCCATCTGTCCATCCAATACCTCAAGTTATTGTTTCTCCTGAGAAACTCCTTGAAACTTGTGATCGACACTTTTTTCTGCAAGAAGCATAATTGTTAACAACACAAAGGACTTCAAAAATGAAACGAATTATTTTAACTCCTACATGTTCATGAAACCACGGTTATTATGTCTGATATTTTTTACCAGAAGGTGCTGGGTTGAACCCTACCATCAAATCAGCCAGGGTCGGCTACTATGGGGTGTTCTTGGGGAAGGCACTTTACTCCAACTGCCACAGCACTGTATAGCCTAAATGTATTGCTGTGCTGTAGAACACCAAACCAAACCAAACCAAAACCAATATTCTTATCATACTGAAGTCATGAGTGTGTATGAACCTCAGCATAATTCTTGCAGAACTAATGTCATGATTGTTAATAAACCTCATTGTTTATGAATCTCAGTGTTTATAAGCCTCAAATTATTCTTGTTGAACTATAGTCATAAGTACTTATGAACCTCAACTTAATTCTTGTTGAACTAATGTCATGAGTGTTCATGAACCTCAGCTTGTTCTTGAACTATAGTCATCAGATTTGATAAGCCTCTTATTCTTGTTGAACTATTGTCATGTGTGCTTATGAACCTCAGTGTTTATGAACCTCAACCTGTTCTTGTTCAACTGTGGTAATGAGTGCTTATGAACCTCAATTTATTCTTGTTGCACTAGTCATGAGTGCTTATGAATCTCAAATATTCTTTTTAAACTTTAGTCACAAGTGTTTATGAACCTCAACATGCTTGTGTTGAACTGTAGTCACAAGTGTTTATGAACCTCAACATGCTTGTGTTGAACTTAGTCACAAGTGTTTATGAACCTCAACATGCTTGTGTTGAACTGTAGTCACAAGTGTTTATGAACCTCAACATGCTTGTGTTGAACTTAGTCACAAGTGTTTATGAACCTCAACATGCTTGTGTTGAACTGTAGTCACAAGTGTTTCTGAACCTCAACGTACCCCTGTTCAACTACAGTCATGAGTGTTTGTGAACCTGAATTTATTCTTGTTGAACTAAAGTCATGAGTATTTCTAAACCAGAGCTTATTCTTGTTCAACTGTAGCAATGAGATATATTGAAATGAGGTACAATTGAGATATATTGAAATGAGGTACAAATGAGATATATTGAAATGAGGTACAAATGAGATATATTGAAATGAGGTACAATTGAGATATATTGAAATGAGGTACAAATGAGATATATTGAAATGAGGTACAAATGAGATATATTGAAATGAGGTACAAATGAGATATATTGAAATGAGGTACAATTGAGATATATTGAAATGAGGTACAAATGAGGTATATCGAAATGAGGTACAATTGAGGTAGTGGTAGTAGACTCAAATGTTCTCAATCACATAAATACATGAAGCAAAATGCAATGTGTATACTTAACTTTACTTCAATGATTTTGATGATAATTTTTAGATACATATTTTTCAAAACTTTTGACTACATGTCAAAGGAAGTTTGTCTAATATTGCTGAATATTGGTTCAGAACAGACTTCTGGTATTTCTTATCCTTTTTTCTTTCTGTTTAGTTGAAATACATTTATTTGGCCATTTTAGAGACATGAAAATTGAAACTTAAAATGATACATCAATAAAAAGACTATAAATATTTATTTATTTATTTATATACACCTTAAATACTTGCTTATTAGTCTAGTTCAACAAACTCCACAGATCCTGTTGCATAATATGCCGATAGATCTGGGTCTGTGCAGTTTGTTGGGAGCAATCAATAGAACAAACACCATAGACCCTGATCCACAATTTGTTATGCAATGGCAGATTACAGTCAATGTTGTTTGCACTTGGATTCAACTTTTAAGATGGTATATATGGTACCATTACATGTAATTACTTTTAAGATGGCATATCTGGTACCATTACATGTAATTACTTTTAAGATGGTATATATGGTACCATTACATGTAATTACTTTTAAGCCCAGAACTTTCAAGTACAGTTAATATTTGTAGTTTTCACAAGACCCCAGAGGCCAGACAGTGGTAATTGAAGTGATTTAGCCATTTTTCAAAACTGTTTCAAAGTGCAGCCATTTTGATTCTAGTTAAAAGTCAATGGAAAGAGTGACCATCAGTTAAGGAAAAATGGCTTTAAAAGAGGTAAAATGGGTACAGATTTAAAAAATTAGATTTTCATAGATAGAGTTGTTTTATTGTTATGAAATGGGCATTCAAAGTACTAATTGATATATTGAATAATTTCCATTAGATGTTTTTCATCTTTTCTATTTCTGCATGAAGCCATTATCACTTGTGCTGCCAACCATATTGCACGTAATATAGTTTTGAAATTGAATTTCTACCAGCTGACTTTAGTGAATTGTTTTTCAATATAGAATGGCATCAGGGGTCTATTTAAAGTGCTCTTTATATGTATAAATATTTGAACCCCAGTCTGAAAGCTAAAATTGAAAAATCAGCACATTTCTTCCAACAATTGGAGTTTGGTTTGCTGTACATCTGCATTGTCATCTGGAGAGAAGCCAATGTATTTAAACATGTGTAACATCCACCACACATGGGAACTTCATGCTCGCAGATCTTCCGCAGCATAATGCACTAGCAGATCTGGGTCTTTGATTATGGTCAGGTATTACAAGTAGAACAGCATAGACCTAGATATTCCACAGCATAATGCACTGGCAGATCTGGGTCTTTGATTATGGTCGGGTATTACAAGTAGAACAGCATAGACCTAGATATTACACAGCATAATATGCTGGCAGATCTGGGTCTTTTATGTTTGCATGATATCACGAGTAGAAAAGTGTGGACCTAAAAGATTATAAGGCATTATGTGCTGGCAGATCTAGGTCTTTCTTGATGGTTTGGTAACACAATTAGAACACCATATATCTTGTATGATCTGATCACTGGCAAAATAATTCTTACATGCAAATTTGTTTAAACTATTGAACAAGTATATGTGGTTTTATTTATTTATTTTTTAATGTAGCTTTAACAATTTTAGTAATATAGCTATGATGTCTGCAGAGTGGCAGTTTATAGTGATGTCTAGCACTGGGTAATCATACATAACAGATGTTATAAGGCATTCCCTCATAGCCAAGCCATCTGTCTGCCCTCCTGGTTTCAACCTTCCATGACATTTTTGGACCACCACATCTGTGGACCAGGCTGAGCTGTTTCCAGACAGGATAGGGTTGTTGTGCAGTCAACCATGTCTGATGCGGCCAGGAAAATGACTCTTACTGTTGCTGTGGAGCTCTACAGACCATGTCACACATTGTGAACAACTGGCCACTGACAAGGTTCCCTGGTGGACTGCAGGCTTTGCACCTTGCTGATGATGACACTGTTAAATGTCTGGGCATGCACTGTACATGATAAATAAATGATAAGTCATGCCACAGACATGTAGCATCATGTCCTACCCAGCCACATTATCCTGACATTAGGCCAACCCGTCCTAACAATAACCTCTTAGCAAATTAACCCCTGGTGACAAGTTTATGTGGCAGGAGGTTGTCATGTATGATACACTAAAATTGGTGGTATTATTGAAAGGTAGACAGATGTAGCTCTACAATGATACCAAATAATCTGGAATTTTTTGTTGCACTACAAACTACAGAGGGAAAAACATAATTTTTTGGACCCGATTTTTTCTACCGAAAATTTGCCTATGGTTGGAATCCGATTTTGTGTCTGGATTTTAGACTTTTTGGTCTCAGATCTAAGGCAGACTGGTATGAACTGCAAATAGATGAACCTTTGCAAAAAGTAGGATAAGATTGGTTTTTTTATAATAAAGAGTGGTCTCAATACGAAAATAATGGGTCTGTTAAGCAAAAAAAAAAAGAAGCAAGAACTCCAACTTTTACTTTTCTGCTCATGTGCAAGCCAAATAGCCAATTGAAAAACAATGTTTCTAACACAACTAGGCAGTATGTTATTGGAATGTTACATGTTTAGGCTCGAATAAACAGTAACACAGAAAGAGTGAAAACAACAAGATTTTTAAAATTTAACAAATAATATATTTTCCTGGAAAATTCTGTAAAAATGAAAAAAGGAGAAGAACTTATGGTCTCAAGAATAAAATCCAAAAATAATCTAAGAATAATCCATGAATTAAATTGCAAAAGTCCTAGTAATAAATGTTCTAATAATTTCAAATTTGAATCCTGATTGAAAATCCAAGATGAATGGTGATGACATATGCTGTAGTCATTACTGTGCTTATCTACAGTTCCTTGTAGAAATACAAATAATGGCACTCCGGTGTTGGAAATCCAAATTAATTTGTAAGCAATGTCTTTCCAAAATTTCTGTGTGAGCACTCCTCAAAATATTTCCAGAGAATAAAGAATTAATCCTTTTGAAATCCAAATGATCTGAAGAAAATTAACTCAGAATCTGGCAACAACAAAGAAAACAACTTGATACCAAGTGTAAAAGCCCCAAAACTGAGAAATCTGTCTCTACACATCTCTATTAAAACTAACAAATGCGTAGTTATGGAAAAACCAGAATTGCAAAATCAAAGGGGGGATCATGTGATCATGTTTATATCATGTACACAGAAAATGGCCTTGATTAGACCAATAATTTTCTCTAAGAAATAAAAAACAAAAAAACACCTGGTGTTTATAAACTAACAGTCAAGGTCAAACAATTTTTTGAAAAGTATCATCTCTAGTGAATAAATTTACATTATAATAGAATAAAAAATTTAAAACTGACAAACAATTAAATTAAAAATAAACATGAATTAAATCAGATATACATAACAGGAAGATATCTGGAAGTTGATGTTTTAGGATGTATTCAGAAATATCTTTCAAAATATGCTTCCTACTCAAATTTCAGACAAAAATGACAAAAGCCTCCAGGGGTTAATGTGTTAATGGGTGCAATTTGATGACATCACCAAATTTGAATATTCCTTGCATATTTAATCACTTGTGCATTGACATTGGACATAAATTATAAATTTAGCAATTCCTTGATGATTTGTAAAAGAAATTAAAAAATCCTTGTTAACACATTAACCCCTGGTGACGAGTTTACATGGCAGGAGGTAGTAGCCTACTGCCAAGTTCTGTAGCGACAAGGTCATGTATGATACACTAAAGTCGGTGGTATTATAGAAAGGTAGACAGATGTAGCTCTACAATGATGCCAGATAATCTGGAATTTCTAGTTGCACTACAAAATACAGAGGGAAAAACATCATTTTTAGGACCCGATTTTTTCCTACCCAAAATTCGCCCATGGATTTTAGACTTTTTGGTCTCAGATCTAAGACAGACTAGTATGAACTGCAAACAGACAGATGAACCTTTACAAAAAGTAGGATAAGATGGGCGTTTGGAATAAAGAGTAGTCTCGATATGAAAATAATGGGTCTGTTAAGCAAAAAAAACCAACCCAAAACCCCAAAAGAACTCTAACTTTTACCCTTCTGCTCATGCACAAGCCAAATAGCCAACAAAAAACGATGTTTCTAACACAACTAGGCAGTATATTATTGGAAGATCACCTGGAAGTTGATGTTTTAGGATGTATTCAGAAATAGCTTTCAAAATGTGCTTCCTACTCAAACTTCAAACGAAAACGATAAAAGCCTCCAGGGGTTAATGTGTTAATGCTGAGTGCCAAGTGAGGCAGCTGTTGGCACCATTCTTAGAAGTCTTTGGTATGACTTGGCCAGGGTTCAAACCCACAACCTCTTGCACCTGAGGCCACAAGAGCAGTCAAACAAGCAGTTATTATTATGGCAGAATTATGCTGGTTTAGACTGATTGCAGATCTGATTGGTTCAATATGGCCTCTGATAAGGTGATAGGTCGAAATGGGATGTACCACCATACAACATTACATATTACCATTTCAATATGGCCTCTGATAAGGTGATAAGTTTAAATGGGATGTACCACCATACAACATTACATATTCCCATTTCAATATGGCCTCTGATAAGGTGATAGGTCGAAATGGGATGTACCATCGTACAACATTACATATTACCATTTCAATATGGCCTCTGATAAGGTGATAGGTCGAAATGGGATGTACCATCGTACAACATTACATATTCCCATTTCAATATGGCCTCTGATAAGGTGATAGGTCGAAATGGGATGTACCACCATACAACATTACATAATCCCATTTAAAGAAGGAACTTATTTTTAAGTAAGTCATTGATTGATACTGGTTGGTCTCATAAATCTGGTCTGGCTTTCACCAACAGAATTTATGTCTGGACATAACCTTAAGAATGGAATTGAGGCCAGATTGCTGGATTCCATTCTTCACTTTAAATCCAGATGGTTGGGTTCAATCCAAACAGTTGTACAGATCATAAGGGTTCAATCCAAACAGTTGTACATATCATAAGGGTTCAATCCAAACAGTTGTACAGATCATAAGGTTCAATCCAAACAGTTGTACAGATCATAAGGGTTCAATCCAAACAGTTTTACAGGTCATAAAGGTTCAATCCAAACAGTTGTACAGATCATAACCTTGTCAATTAGTTACAATTTTGCTTCAGAATGCAAACACAGAATAAAATGTACCATACGTATTAACTTAAAAGTCACATCCAACTGCAAACTACACAGACCCAGATCTGCTTTCACATAATGTGCTGGCAGATGTTGGTCTCTGCAGTTTCCTATGAATGAACAGTAAAACAAACAACACAGACACTGATCTGCCAGTGCATTACATACTGGTAGAATAAGATTGTTGCTGTTTGCATCTGGATTGGACTTTTACCCAAGAATAGATAGTTCAGGAGAATAGCAAAGGTTGGCTGCAGATTTAAGGGAGACCTGTGGCAGCTTGACCTCTGAAAATGTTTAGGTCACTATGTATATTACCAAGTCCATTTTGTCCATTTTGTTGATCTCCTGCTCTCACACAAAATGAATCTTCTTTTTATGCTCCCACTGCTTGGAGGGGGTGGGGTGTCTTGGTTTGGTCATATCTGTCAGTTCCCAAAAACTTTCATATACAGCACCGACAAGTGGAACTTTGCCAGCATATCTGCATCTTTATTTAGATTACTTAGACATTCAGGCTATTATAGCAGTTTTTCAATTTGTTTTTATACATTTTTTTACTTTTTTGTGGCAAAAATCTTGTTCATGTAATTAAGCAACAACTTTTTTCTGATAATAACCTCGTTTTTGTGATGGAGCAAAGACTTTTTTGTTTAGAAAACATTGTTTACATGATTATACATAAAACACTTGAGGTAGACAAATGAAAATTGATAGGTTTATTTGGATTTATATGACCGGATTTGATTTTTGGGCCATTACAGCTTTTTACAAAACTGTTCGGAAACTTTTTAGAGTTAGATGTTTTTGACATAAACCCTTTTGATGTGATCAAGCAAAACCCACTCAAGGGAGACAAATTAAATTTAATACACATTTCTTATAAACTTATGTAGATTATCTTATAAGATTTTCAGGTAATGATTGCAATTTTAAACAACTTTTAAACATATTGAGTTGTTTGGGATTTTACTTTGTGTGACAAAGACCTTGTTATAAAGATTTAACAAACACCGAGACTTGATAGGTACATTAGTATAATCATAGTCTGATGGATTTTCTGGATATTATAGCAATTTTTACAAAATTTTAAAATCAATTTGTGAACATTTTGGTTTGCTATAGGGCAAACACAAATCTAGCTCAATATTGTGTACATTTTCTACATAATAATTATTAATACGCCTGTTAAATTATCGACATTGTAAAAAGAACATCATTTTTTCATCAATGTTAAATAAATTTGTTTTATACATGAAACTGATTTATTGCAAGGCAGTTATTGTAGATGTGGCAGTTGACAATGTAACGTGAATTGAGGTTTATGCAGGCTCATTTACAAAATATTACAAGGAACTCATATAGCCCCTACCTGCCAGTAATTAAAAATATGGGTTCTCTTGATAATCAGTGGACTGCCAACTGTGCCCATATGTAAGAGTTTACAGAAAAATCATTAAAAAAAAACAATAATCTGCCAACAAATACTATCACTAGCAAGGTGCAAGTCATTATGTAATAACAACTACATTTAGAACTTGTCCAACATTTTGGGTGTCATGGTCTGACACCTAGGTGATTGTCATTATATGACAGATATAAATTCTCATTAAATTCTCAGTATGTGCTATAGAAAGTAATAATAATAATAAATTATTGAAGTTTAAATTTGGCTATGAGTACATTGAAGGTAAAGCATCTCTCATTTACAAGAGCCAAATCATATAAATGAAACTTGATAAAAAGCTGTAGGTAGTACAGAATTCTCTCATTATAAAGCTCTTCAATATAACACAGTTCCCCCATAAACCAGTTATTGTCATAGATCCCATAATATTTAGTGGTTGTAAAATTAGATATATCATGTACTTTGTTATAAGTTGGTATGCTCTGGCTCACAGGACAGCATTATAATGAGGTAGTATTGTATTATGTACTTCATTATAAGACAGTCTCATTATATTGGTGGTACCTATATGGCTCTCTTGAACAGTGCTTGAACAGTGTTATACTGAGGGAGTAATGTATTATGTACTTAATTATACAATGGTTTCACTATAAGGTGATATAATCTACAGTCACCATGAACAGTGTTATATTGAGGGAGTACTGTGTCATGTACTTCATTATAAGGTGGTCTGTACAATGTGGTATACTCTATGTCTATCATGGGCAGCATATAATTAGAGAATAATGTATTGTACACTTCATTATAAGGGGTTTCACTATAAGGTAGTATACTCTGACTCACATGGAGAACACTATAATGAGGGAATGCTGTATTGTGTGCTTCATTAAAATTAAAATTAAACTATCTGGTGGTATTCTCTATGGCTTGCATGGATATCAAAATAATGAGCTCGTACAGTATTATGTACTTTATTATTATACAGTCACCCTAAAGTGGTATAATCTGGATCCATGGATAGTGTTATAATGAGGGAATACTGTATATTGCAGTGGTCCCCAATCTTTTTGGGCTGTGACCCTGCATACAATTTCTGAGCCTCATGACCCCATTTCCGCATTTTGATAAGTTTTGCCACCCTTAAAAAAAATCCTGGTGACCTTCCAGAATGCCCTCATGACCCTGATTTGGGTTGTGACCTTGGAATTGGGAACCACTGGTATAGGGTGTAGCACTCTGATATGAGCAGATTTTAATTTCCACAGAGACAAAAGATAGATAACATATATTCATGGTCACAATGTTTCGATTTGTTTGGTATTTCGTTTTTCATTTTTTGTACACTAGATGATTTATTGAAAGTTTTTAGCATGGATGATTGTTATATATATATATATTTTATGAAATCCTGGTAGATGATTTTATCTAATTTGTTTAATTTTTATTTATGGCTATAAATTGTATTAATTTCTCATTATCTTTAGTTAGATTTTGCCTGTTTGACTAGGGTTTGTTTTAGAAATATTAAGAGTGTAATATTGCATTGGATCTATAAATAAATGCTTACTTTTGTGTTGATAATTACTAATAATAGTCTTAATAATAAAACTTGTTGAAAACTTTGGGTTAAATTCTCATAGGCTGGTGGGTTTTGGATGGTTCCAGAAGAATTAAGTAATCAACCATTGGTTGGGCTAGATCACATGAATAGAGAATTGCAAAATAAACTGAGTAGTATGATCTGTCACTTGGGGGTATGTTGTGGAGTATAGTCATAATAGAAGGTGTATATAAGGAGAAAACTGAGCAATCAGATACATTTCTATTTGGAGTCATTCTTAATTCTTCTGTTCCTGTTTTAAGTCTGCAGATATGTTTTATCTTGTACATAGATATTAACTGAGTTGAAAAAATATGTTTGGACTGTTCAGTGGAAATATAAAGTGCTCATTTTTTTATACTATACTATTATTCTGGAACTATTGTGAATTATTCAAAGGAGTACTGGATGACACCATTTTGACAATGTCATGATTCTGGGCAGACCAGTACATTTCCAGTCTTGAAATGTATATTTCACTTTTCATTCTTGTGGACTTTCATAGAACTTTATCAGGATTATTTTGGATTTGCTTGATATTGCTGTAAGTTCCTCTCACATTTTCATTTATAGCTTTGATAATTAAATTATTTGTTAAGTTTCACAAACTTTGTTGGTTTTGCTTCTTTCTGTTATGTAGTTTATGACCATAGAGTTGTAACAAGATAGTATTGGTGAAATATACATACACACATTTAGATACATGACTGAGACTGAGACCAATTATGGACTGGTGTCTGGTCAATTATGTTTCTTTGCTACTTTTTAAAACCTGAATTGGTTTCTTAAAATCATGCCCACATCTACTGTAAATAGAATTGGTATTGAAAGTTATTTTGAGTTTTGCTATTTAGAAAATTAAAACCTATTTAACCATGAAAATTTGTATTTTGGTATTGAACATAAACAAAGAAAAGACTATAGAAAATGAAACTAATGCAGAAGCTTTGTCTTTAAAACCTGTCATTTAGGAATGTTTATGTGTTTTTAATTATATCACTGTAGGTGCTTAAGGCAGGGTGAATGGATCATGTTTCATTTTCATGCATGAAGGTCTATTGTACAGAATTCTTCATTAAGAGACCATAAAAATGTGCTAGCTGCTTATTGTAGTCCACAATACAGTTCACATATATTCACTTATATAAAATGTATAAATTCATTAACTTTCAAGCATTTTTACATCTGTGTGATACTAGAAGGCCTGCATTCTCACGTCAGTATTTATCCCATCATAAGACCATGATAAAGTTTGGGTTTTCGTATTATCAGATAATATATGCACATATTTATTTTTGTTCATTGGTACATCAGCACAGTAATGGCTATATGGTGGAGATTAAATAGAAATTTCTAAAAATTTAAATAAAAAGAATTGCACAAACAAACTTCAGGAAAAGTAAACTCATTCAGATCAATGTAACCATGGAGTACCTCAAAATAAAATGAAAGGTAAAAATATGAATTCATATAAAGATATCCTCAGTAAATAATTGCAAAAATTGTGTAAAAATATGGATTGGGCTTATCATAGGATACATGTAGTGATATGCTTATCAATGAATACATATGGTAAGAGCTTATCATCATGTATGTTCTTGTCATTGGATAAGTATGGTAAAAGCTTATATTAGGTATCAGCTTATCACTGGATACATATGGGCTTGTAAAGTATGGGGCTTGGTATTCAGCTTATTGGATATATATGGCAATATGCTTATCAATTGTGGGCTTAGCATTGGGTATATATAGTAAGGGCTTATCATCAGGTATAAACTTATGATCAGATACATATGGTAAGGGGCTTAACATCAAGAATGAGCTTGTTACTGGATGCATTGATAATGGAATAATGAAGTATGGACTTAATATTGGATACATATGGCAATGGGTTTATCAGCTGATAAAATATTGCAATGAGCTTATCATCAAGTTTAGACTTATTATTGGATACATATGGTACTATTTTTTATTGACCTTTTTTGCCCTTAGATCATTTTCAAATCTGTAAGGGTTGCAATAGTTTATTTAGTGATTGATATAGGCAGCAGATGCTTGTTTGCGAACCATTATATGATCATCACACAAATTATTAATAAAGTACACATGCTATTTGATCTGTAGTACTTTTCAATATTTGTGTAATCGAGACTCCCCAAGATGGATTAAAAAGTATATGTGTGCATGCGTGTGTGTATATATATATATCTGTTTGCAGTAACAGAAGATCAGACAAATTATCCAAACATTTTTTCATTTATAGAATGAATGAAGCATGGATATTTTTCTGATCTTCTGTTACATTAATTAATTTTTCTATGCATTATCTGGCACATGGACGGATTAATTTTTTTCAGATATATATATGTTAATTCATGTAACAGAAGATCAGAAATAATAATAAATTCTAATATTACAGTGATGTCAAATTGTTTATTTGCAAAAATATTGGAAAGAAATTATGTATTCACCTGAAGAGCATCCATAAAGATGATGCAAAAGATTAATTTTTTCATGTGTGTGTGTGTGTGTGTGTGTGTGTGTGTGTGTTAGTAACAGATACCATGCAAGTAAAGCACCATGCCACCATTTGTAAGAAGCATTATCAGTGGTATTTTCAGTGATTTAGATACGTTTTTACTTACAAGATCTGTGAATCCAGAAAGTTAAAGGCTTCATTTGTTGCATTACTCCCGTCATTATGCCAAATTCAAAGCCCCAGGGCAACAGTTTAGGAGGAAGAAAACAAATCAATGAAGATTTCATTGAGATCTTTTTGATAACGCTTACAAATGGTGGTGTGGTGCTTTACTTGGTGGTGGAGCATGACACATAGAAAAGGAGGCTGTGTGAATGAGTCAGCCCAGAGATGACGCGGTCTCATAGTTCTCCATGTCACCACTACAAAGGGACACATGTTAGGGTCATCATTTGGCTTAGAGGGATAATTGTCAATGGCAGCTAGTGTGGAATGAATTGCCAGGAAGTTGATACCTTGCATGTAGAGTTTCCCTGGATACACAGATGACCCTGTATGGTATCTCTTACTAATTGGATTCTACACAGAATTAGAGGTATTGTAAAATTCATGTTTGCATTAGTCAAATTAATGCCTTTTTTTGAACATTTCTTTGTTTTGTTTTGAGAAGAATGAGTTATATGGCACCAGAGTGCAAATATCATAGCAGATGGCTGTTGCTTGGTTTGAAACATGTTGTCTTCTGCAACAGTATTTCAAGATGATGTAGTAGCAGCTGCAGTGATATTTTTGGTCATTGTTTCAGTGAATCTGATACTATTGTTACTTTCGGCTCTCATCCTATCAATCCATCAGACAATAGATAAATTGTGAAATTTGATCAGTATCAGTCAGGGTTTTTCATTTGTTATCTTCGTTGCAGAGCATCATTTAAACTATGTTTTTATCTCGATTGTGTATATTTGATTGGATATGCTTTCTAATACTATTGTGAATATAACATTGGTTTTGGAATACAAATGTTTCAAAAGAGTTAGCTAATATATTGGTATATCTAATTACGATACTCAGTATGAGAAAAAAAATTCTGATTATTTCCTTGTTTATCATGTATCTAGTACATTTATAATGAAACATTTAAAGGATATGTGCACTTGTTAAATATTTTTAAAGCACATATCTGCAGATTTTGTTTGTAACTTATATGAGTGGCAGAGAATCTTTGTTACCAATTTCAAAATTAGTACTGCATTGATTATAGTGTTCTCTGTGGTAATCCTTGAGTATACCAAGGTCTGTAGCCAAAAAATATTTTAATGAAGTACATAATTCATATCATTGTATGTCTTCTTAATAAAACAGGGTCAATGGCTACACCATCCTTATAACAAGAACTGTGTTATAATGATGGGTGTTATTGTGGGGGAGTGTTGTATATGTGATAGTGTTATTGCTTCTAAAATTGTTTGTAAAATGATGGAAACTATTTTGTAGGGATAAATAACAGTTTCATTTATATAGATATTAAGCAATTTTAAATGTGCACATTTAAAATTCGAGGTATTAAAGTAGTTCAGAGATATGTAACATGAAATAATTTAACACAAGATCAAATACAATAGTATATAAAAATAAATATGTACGTAACTTAAGAAATTTGTACATCACTTCACGTCAGAGTTCAGCATTGCTGCCTATCTGAGAAGACATCAAAATTATGGCTGTTTATTGCCATTGTAGATTCATGCCATAAGGGGGGTGGGGGTGGGTTACATCAAAAGAAAGTTTAAGTCTTATATTGTAGAACTGAAAATTGACAAGGAAAATTCATTCCTCCATTTGAACAAAGAAAGGAGAGATAGGGCTTGCAAAAATAATGTTAATTTTGTACATTTGATACATTTTTTATGGTAATTTTGAGAAATTGGGATTAATTTCATAGTTATGTACCAGATAATAGATCTGATTCAGAGGTTCTCAAATGTAGCATTGCAATATTAATTAAAAGAACATCACTGAAAAAAGTAATTCACTTTACAAAGCAAGTAAGTCAAACTAAAACTTATTTAGTTTAATGCACAGCAAGTAGAGACACTGAAGAAAATTTATTAAAAAAATATAAACAAATCTTAATAACTTTTTTCAATTATGCAGTGAAACACAATAAGAGGAGTAGTGACCTAATTAAAAAAGTCATCAATAAAAGTATGTAGATTTATAGTCACGTGCTCAAGATTCTTAGTAATTTTTGGTGAACATTTTAAATATTTATTCCTTCTGATAAAAGTAGAGCTAGAAAAAATCTTTTATTATGAGATGTTTTTGATGCTAAGTTATCTTCGGTTTACTGTTTATTTTCCCCTATTTCATTTCAGCAAATTGCCTACAGCATAAAGGTCAAATAAAAACTCATGATGCCCACTTTTTTAAACTGCTAAATTTTGAAATGTCAGTTGAGTTTGACATCAGCTGTTGACACCGCTGGCCACAGAGTGGAATTCCATGACATTTTGAAATGACAGCTGAGTTTGACATCAGCTATTGAAGCCTCTGGTCATAGAATTGAATTCCATGAAATTCTGATTGAAAGAACATGTTAGTATCTGTGTGCAGAGAAATGTTCCTAATTACGTTGCAAGCTGCAGATCCCAGCAAAATTCTGCACGCAACTACTACTCACAAAGACCAGTGTCACAAAGAAAGTAAAATTAGGCTGCAAAAAGCATTACCGTGTGTACCCACTTCCATAAAAAGTAATTTTTTCTTCAGTTTGTAATTCTGTTCAATTAAAAATCTGTATCACTAGTGAAAGCCCTTGAATTGCATCAGGCAAGTATTGTGACTTAACAATGGACATTATCCTTTGTGTTTTCCAAGTTCGTTAATAATGTGCTTAACAAGAATGATTTTGATCAATGAAGCACATCTAGGAAAGGTTCATATGCATGACAGATATTTTTTGAGGTTAAATTGTTGAAAAGCACAGGGATCAAAACCGATTTAAAATAATCTGTTGTATCATTTTAATGACCGAATGTTTGGCTTTTGGAATATAGCAGTAGCAGTCTCATTCTTTCTGTCCATGAGTCTGTCTGCCTGTAGATAAGGTGCTTTTTGAAATATAGTCTACTGTGGACTTTTATTTTGCAAATCTTAAATCCACCATATCCAAGGGTAAGTGGGGGAAGCCTATAAATTTTGGCACTCCTAAGTGAAAGGTCAAGGGCACTGGAGCTGAAAATGTAATTTTCTTTCAGTATGACAAGTTTTCTTTTGCCTAATTTTCATCAGAGTTTGACTACTCATGGGTGGAGATAGCTTTCAATTGATTGTGAGGCTTAGGGATGAAATGTCAAGGTCATTGGAGCTGACATTTTGAGGTGACTGTTTGATAAGACATTTCTTGGATCCAGATTTCATCAAACTTCCAAGGCATCCTATTCTTGGGCAGATGTATCTCCTTATTGCTTCTTGAGTCAAGAAGTCAAAAGTTAAGGTCACTGACCCTTAAATTTATCACTTGGGTTTCCCATGATAAGTCTAGTTTACTCTAATTTCCTGCATCCAGTTTTTATCATTTTCATAGCTGCATCGTATTTGACAGCATAAGTTGCCTAATGATTTTGTGAAAAATAAGTTTAGGGTCAAGGTTATTAGACGTGATATTGCCTCTAAAATATTGTTATGTCAACCATTCTTGACCTTTCTACCATTCAATCATTTTCTGCTTCAGAATGACTACTGTGACAGCATTTTGCTGCTAAGAATGAGCAGCACTAAATCTGACTAAGATGTTTTCAAGTTCAAGTCTAGACTTGCATGTATTACACACATTCAGTACTCGTCAGAAGTCTTTCTAAGAGTTTTAAAGTTTAGGTCTAGAATCACATGCATGAAGTTGATGGAATGTCAATATCTCTGCACACAAGTATTATGGATTTTATTTGTTATGGTTATCTTTAACTTTATTTACATTTTACAGAATCTTAACATTATTGCATTTGATATTTGATCATGTTGTATTTTCTGTTCACTTTTAATTGGGAGGGTTTATCTTCATAAATTTTGAATGTGTTTTACTGACAGGCTTTTAATATCTTCTAGAAAGCAACTAGTTCAAAATGTTTTTATCAGTGTACTGTCATATTTTCAAATCGTTTTTCATGGGGGAGGGCAACCTTTCTTCTGACACATTTCCTTTCGCATGTGAGGAAAACATATTTGAGAAATTCCCAGTGTTCACTGTGCTTCTAAACTTTGAGCTATGACTGAAGTGCTGAACTTTTGCACCAACTTGCTTGAGTAGGATTTATATAAATGCTAGGTCATCAGAGTCCATTGTCATTGTGCCACTAAAAATCAGCTTCTGCACTAAATATTTAACCAGTTAATTGTGCCTAAAATTTATAATTGTCACCTTCTATATAGCCATATGTTTCAATTTAAAGTTTGGTAAATATCTGTTTTCTGTGGTTTGAAATTAAGGTATGCTGATTATTAATTTTTAATCCCATTACAATCAGAGCACCAAAATCATATCACCCATGAGAATCACGATTTACTATTGAGTAAAACCAAAAATTAAAATAATTTAAACCATCTAGTACAGTTTTAGACAGATTCACTCACATATTTAGTTCATTTCCACATGCTACCTTTGAATCATAGCTTCAATTCTCCGTCAGGTAAAAGCATATAATCAAATCAAAGTCATTGAGTGCATTTCTCACATTACTATACTTCAATCCTGGAAATTTTATTCACATTAATTTTGATCTGTAATCCATATCAAATATTAAGAGATTGTGCAGGAGAATTTTTTTTTAATGAATGTCAGAATCTGATCAGTTCATTTCTTTGGGATTTTATCCTGCACTCCTTCCTGGTTAGATGAATTTGACCTTGGATTGACCTTGATGCTTTTCCTTGAATTGACTTTAGAGTTAGATCTTATTAAGGTATACTTAATGTGCTAAAAAAAATTTTCTTTGCTTTTACTTTTGTGTGATTTCTGTATTAATTATTTGTTTTTAAAGATGAAAGATTATGAAGGTTGTTGACAAGGGAATTTATCTTGTGATTAGTGTTTGAAGACATGCATCTTAGTTTTAGGTTCAGATAAAAGTTCCAAGGTTTATTTTGGCAGAAGAGATTCATCTGAGTTGACTCCATAGAGCACAGAGATTAAAAGGAGATAGATCTTAGATAGGGATTTTTGGAGGGGTTCTTGTTCATATTCTATAAATTGCTCGTTGTACATGAAAAACATGCAAGATAGCAATATAAAACATTTAATTTGAGGGTTTAATTTAAACAATGTAAAAATGTAAATTCTAATAAATTTTTAATTACATCTTTCAATATCTGTGGAGAGATTAGGAACACTCTGATCTTACTTTAGGTAAAGCAAAATAGAAAATTTGAATTTTTAAGATATTTGAGTCATTTTGCCCGCAAATGCCAAATTGAACATTTCCCAGGACTAGTTGCCCTGAAGGCAATCATTCTACTTTTAAACTTTATTGATTTTTCACATGCATTCAAGCACCAATCAAGAGAAAATGCCATAAATCATGTTTGTTGAGGGGGATTACAAGTCAAGCAAAGTGGTTTGCAGGCTGCACGTACCATGTGAATTGCATTTATCATGCACACATCAGTGTACAGCAAAAACCCAGACCTGGTGTAATATAACTCACCCAGCAGATCAGGGTCTACAATATTCATAATATTTCTTACCTTATATACTCTGTATGAGACAAGTCTAAATGCAGACTGCACAGACCTAAATCTGCTGCCACATAATACACTGGCAGATCTGGTACTCTGCAGTTTGTTAGGAGTAATCAGTAGACCAAACAAGATAGACCCTAATCTGCAGGTACATTATGATATGGTAGATCATGGTCTTTGTTGTTTGCATTTTGACTCTACTTATAAGTGAGTTTATATGGTATATATGATGCTTTGGTGTGTGATAGCAAACCATTCTGAATTCTGAACTGTTTTATGAAGGAAATAATGTTGACCCTGATCTGCTGGCTAGTTATGTTATGGGAGATCAGGATCTACAACTGTACACAGGCGTGCTTTTATGCACTGTAATATTCAGTACAGTTTTCCCTCACTAATAAAGCCTTAGTTATAAGACAGTCTCTTTTTATAAGGCAGATATTGTTATTCATCCTATTTCATTTTTTTAATGGTAATATATATATATTGTAAACAACCCACGCTCCACTTTGTAGAAACCTTGCACAAAGTCCCCTCTTCTTGCAAGAGGTTTGTGGGTTGGCCTATTGTACCTTCTTTCAAGGTGTCCACTTAATTTGGTTCACGTTATCTAGAGGTTGACTGCCTTCGATGTTATTGCCCAGTTCGAGTAAATATAAATATAAGTGGTGAAACTTATAGGTGGAATAGATAGAGATCTGAGCAGATATATAGAACAGACCAACATGAGCCCCCGTAAATGTAAACAACAATTTAATCAATTACATAAAACAACTGTGAGAATTCATTACATCAGGAATATACTCTGTTTCTAGAAATAAAACTTTCACCAAACTACAGGGGCCCTGAGTGGCCGAGTGGTCTAAAGCGCTCACTGTTCCGGATCACTGCCATCTCACCTCTGTCTGCATGTGTTCGAGTCCAAGGCTCAGCTAGCGTGAGTACGTGGGAAAGTCTGCCAGTAGCTTCTCGTGGGTCGGTGGTTCTTCCCTGGGTTTTCCAGGGTTCTTCCTCCACCAGTTATACTGGCTGCCATGTATAGCCTATCTTGTGCTGAAAAATGTCGTTAAACCCTAGAACAACAACAACAACAACAATTCACCAAACTACAAAACACAAATATATTTAAATAAAGTAGCCGATCTCTTTTACTGATAGATTTAGTTCATCATAGGATCGAGTGAACAATCAAAGTCAATGCCTTGTACAATTGCATAACCTGCTTCTTCAGTTCACTCCACTTCTACTGTAGCTGGTAGCTGTTCCTTCAACTTCCATCTGTCTTGTCTCTTTCGGTCCTCAACTCTGTGTGTAGCACATAGATTCACAGATACCTTGATCTCAGGATAATACATCTCACTATATGTCTCGGAATATTTCTCAGAGATAATACGTCACAGGATACATCTCAGAGATAATACGTTACAGGATAGGTCTCAGAGATAATATGTCACATGAGCTATTTTCTCCCTTTAAAAAAAATAAATAGAGACAACCTAAATTTTCTGTTGTTTATGATACAGGGCTTTGCATTATCCCCTCTCATTATCAGATCTTACTATCGGTGCTAAACAGATGTCAAGGCTATCAGTTGGCCCCACATGTCCTATAACGACCCTAGTTTAATGGCTAATTCATCACGCATTAACACCACATGAGGCATAATGGTTCCGAGCCAGCCTCAATTTACACAAGTGAATGAATGAAATACATTACATAACTTACTATGTTAATTTCAGTCAATACACATTCAACCCTAATCATATGTGAAATCATCTAAATGTGGTGAATTCACACGGATTCTCGTAACTCATATTAACTAATGTAATGCATGAAATTCTTAGAACCTAATTCTTATGCAAACAAGATGACAAATTTAAACAATTCGTCAAACTTATCTAAAGAAGATTATTGTACGACTTCCTATGCGTAAACTCAACAGTTATACATAAAGCAAATTGATATATGAAGGTAGCAAATAGATTTATGCAAATATAAGTAAATAAATTTAGCAAAGCATTATATATGGGCATCAACAAACTACATGGAATTGCCACAAATACCTTTGAGCTTTCAGTGTTCCTCGCTTCTAAATTTGTTTGTCGGTTTTTCCTCGACAACAGTCTTTTTGGACAACAGTTTTACGAGAGAATTTCTCCCAAATTTACTCTCAGAGTCTTCTTACAATTGTTTCTCTTGCAGAAAAGCTTAGAATAATTACATTTTTTATGTGGTGTTATTAAAACTAGAAAATTTAGTGTGGGGAAACATGCCCCTTATTTAGCGTAACCAACCAGGATTAAATATATTTGCCACCTTTTTATAACTAGGCGCCAAATCTGGGGTCAATTTGACCTTCTACGTTGCAACTACTGGTTCATGGAAATTTTCAATTTTTGACAGTTTCACTATGAAATCAAAGTTTACGCTGTCCCTAATAGTCCATCTGGCTGCTATATAAACAAAAGTGTAATTAGGCTCATTACCGTCCCCGACAAGATATTTAGAAATTCTCGCAGTATTGCAATTTAACAAGCCCCTTCACATACACACACACACACACACACACACACACATATATATATATATATATATATATATATATATATATATATATATATATATATATATATATATATATATATATATATATATATATATATATATATATATAAGGCAATCCACTGTTATGATTATAATGAGAAAGTACTGTACCACTGTATATACTCAAATATAAATTGTATTCCAATGCAAACTGCATAGACACAGATATCTGTCTTGAATTGTGCCATCATATCTGGGCCTATGCAGCTTGTTGAGAGTAATCAGAAGTATGAACAACATAGACCCTGATCTTCCAGCATATTATGTGATGGCATGTCAGGGTCTGTGTTGCTTGCACTTTTTCCTGAATTATAAATGTATATATGGTAAGTTCAGATTTTCAAATGTAATCAGTGAAATCTTAGATATATTTGTCAGCATGGATCAGGCTTTGATTTTGTTGTCTCACATCCAAGTTGATCAATTGTGACTTCTTTTTCCCTCTGTTCATGCTGTGACATTGACATATCTATTTATTCCTTTTTTCTGTGATCAATAGGTTTCTTTAATTAAGCTTAATTTTTCTGATCAGATGAATCAAAATATACTAGTATCTATTTTGAAGATAAAGAGAGAGAGAGAGAGAGATGAAAATATTTATGTATTTACCATATATACTCACTTAAAATCAAGTCCAGTTGCAAACTGCACAGACCCACATCTGATGTTTCATAATGCACTGGCAGATCTGGGTTGATGCAGTTTGTTATGAATAATCAGTAGAACAAAAACATAGACTCTGATCTGCCAGTGCATTATGCAATGGCACATCACTCAATTTCTATGTTGATAGCAGTTGGAGCTCTGTGTGAGGATATACAGCAGATTTCCAGCACCACAGAAACAAAATACATCAGACAGAACATAATTATAAAACGTGAATACTGGTATATTTCTCAGTTTTATTCTGCTGCTGTCAGAACTGTGACATAAATTCTTGAAAAACCAAAAATGATGCCATTATATATTTTGTTATTACATTTTGATGTCAAAATCAACTTCTTCATTATCCAAATCAGAATTTTACAAAATTATTGTTCCTGGATTCCCCATATACACCATATTTATATTGACTTTTTATATTGGCATATGAACTGTTATTTAGTATGGTGGAAACCTGGGTCATCGGGTATGAACTGTTATTTGGTAAGTTAAAAACCTGGGTTATCAGGCATGAACTGTTATTTGGTAAGTTGAGAACCTGGGTTATTGGGTATGAATTCTTATTTGATAAGGTGAAAACTTGGCTTATCAGGTATGAACTGTTATTTGGTAAGGTGGAAGCCTTTATCTGGTATGAACTGTTTTTTAGTAAGGTGGAAATTTACTATAACCATCATTAACTTTATAAGCAGTAACACTGTTAATAAAAAAAGTCCATAAGTCCTTTGCCATATATAGCACCTTGGTATAGGCAGGGCCATAGAGAGCAATCACAGGCCCTGGTGTAGAAAACATCAGGGACTCTCATAGTTCTTGTTCAAACAAAATTTGTCTTTTATAAAATTAAAAAGTGTTGTTTGGCCCAGGCTGCCTTATAGGCCTAGGCCCCAGGGATATATCCCCAGTTGCCCCTCCTTTCTTGTCAGCCCTGGGTATAGGTCACTCTTCATATGAAATGGGTATGGCTGTGCATCCTATTTCTGGGATGAATTTAGTTTTGGTATTAAATTGTCACATGGTTTCCATGTGTCTGGAAAAAAATCAGGAAATTTTCACTTTCGAGGAAAGTCTGGGAATTTTATAACAAATGGGGGAAAATTATGGGGCTTTTTTGGCTTCAGTCTGGGAAATGTCAATATGGATTAGCCCAGGGAGAACTGTAATGTCCATGGCTAAATTTGTTTTCTTATCCCTGGTTTCAAATTTTCTTCAGTGCAAAAGGTTTGGACTTGAATGTCTGAAATAATGCCATATTTTTCCAAACATGCAAGACTTCTGGTTTCCTTGCACATTATAATAGGAGAAATGCAGTCAGCTTTCTTTTTAAATGCAAAAAAAATTCATGTTAAATTCTTCTCACCTATAAATGCCAAATGCCGACTCCATTAGTAACCTTACTGTTACATTAGAGTCAGCCATTAGTTTTGCTGATATTCAAATGGATATGAAATAAAATGAGATAAATTATGATTGTCTCATTTAGTCTGCCAGTGCTTCTTTTGCTTCAATAGCATTTTATATCTATTTTATGCCATTCCATGATAGTTCAGATTTGTGTAAGTACAGAAAATCCAACTATACAAATTAAATGGGACTCTATTACATATAGCATAATATCATACATTTATCAGAGGAGAGGAATGGGGAAGTTTAATTTTTCTTTCACTGAGTAGACTGCAGTCACCGATGCTTCAGTTTAGTTGATTTTTATTGGCAATTTAAACACACTATTGACTATAACTTGAAGAGAAAATGGGAGCAAAGTGACTTCCCTAACCCAGGCTGGCCTGAATGAGTACCAAACCCACAACCCATGGATTCCAAGTCTAATGCTCTACCAGGTGAGCTACCACAGCTTCCCACCATCACAGTATCTGATAATGATAGATTTTAACTTTTTAAAGCCATTTTAACAACCTTATTAACAAGTAGAAATTTTTTAAAATCTGCTTTAACTGATACCTGTATAAAGGACACCTGCTTATAAAGGTTCAACATTTTTTATAAGTAGCTTTTTATATTCATGTTTTGTTTGGTTTTGATGTCCAGTATAAAGGACATGTGCACACAGATGAAACTTTATTTTGGTCCCTTCATGTTGAATGCAGAAAATATTATTTTTCCAGTGCAGGGTTAGAAGTGGACCTAAAAAAATTGACAAATCTAAAGTTTCATTCTGAACTTAGAGACTTAAAAAAAAGCTTAAAAAAATGAAGAAAACGTAAATAATAAAAAAGAAACCTAAAATGTTTGAGCAGAAAGATGAACAGCTCTATCCCAATCCCACAAAAAATGCTTTCCTGCATATCGTTTTTCATTAGGCTAGCCTAGCAGTGGAGAAAGAATGCAAATCATGCTGATTAAAGCCATAAAGTCATTTTAATTATTATTACATTTCACTATAGCTTTATTTTCATTGATTTTGAAACAAATTCTAAGCATACGTTGTCAGATTTTCAATAAATGTTGTGCTTGCCATGGAGATAATCAGGTATATGCTTTTTGTCTTGAAGCTCATAAGAAATTTTGAAAAAAAATTGGGGAAAAAAATCTTTAGAAACCCTTAAATTTCAAAATATAATTTAATTTCTAACCCTGACTATGTTTTCACTGCCCTTGGTCAAATTTTTAAACCTGATTTGCAAGGATTAGCAGCTGGATTACATGGATTTGGGTAAGGATATATTACTATTGCCATTATACAAGGAACATTTGGGGAGGAGATTAAAGGTAGAAAGTCAGCCTATTGCTGCCTGTGTTTATGTTATTTCAGTCCTGTTTGGGGAAAATGATCATGATAATTTAGGTATCATATAAATAAATAAGGAGGTTTCCTGAAAATGAAGAGGTACAAGATTCATTTGGTTTCAAGGTTTATCATGTCTTATAAAGGATTGCAAGCATCCATCTTAGCTCTCCTGTAAATGTAAACACTGGGTAGAGCCAGATCTGCTGACACAAAATAAGTCTGCTAATCAAAGTCTGTGCTGTTCATAATAGCAGTGATTTATATAACATTATTACATCACATGATAAATTCTCAAGTTTCAATTGGCTGTTACAGGGATCTATTTAAGGATGTTAAAAATGTCAATCCTTACAGAATATGTAATTGGTAAATTCAGAAAAGTTCTCTATCTTTCCTTTAGAGAGTTCTGCATCAGATTTAATAATTTCTATTATCTAATATTTAACACAGTCTATTTAAGGATGGTATGCATTTTTCCATGAGTGTGGGAGGGTATATGTGCCTATGGGTATTACAGCTGTTCCATAGGCATGATTGCCATGTGCTGATGAAGTCATGTGATGTGCTTAATCTATTATCACTTTTTCCATTGGAAAATCTTTTTCTACAGTGCTCTCTAGTTGACTAGAGTGCCTTTGCCTTCCATTGTTGTATTTATGTTACACGAAATAGCAAGAACAGTTTTCTTGGAAGAATGTGGACTGTATGTCAATGCTGTTTGCAATATGATACACAAAATACACAAGTAATTTCTTTTAATTGAGAGATGCAAGCTAATGTCTCATTACTAATCAGAATACAGCACTTCCTCACTATAAGGCCTATCATTATAACAGCCATCACTATAACACTCATCATTATAACACTCAGCACTATAACACTCATCACTATAACACTCATCATTATAACACTCATCATTATAACTTGGTTCTTGTTTAAGCGGGGTATGGCCTTGGATCACATTTCATGAAGTGGTAGTCAAACTATGTGTATCATGTACTTCCTTTTAAGGTGGTCATGCTTTAAGGCCAGTATACTGGTCTCTCTATAAGGCAGCATACTCTAAGGCTAGAGTGGAGAGTATTATAATGAGGAGGGAGTATTGTATAATGTACTTCATTAGAAGGTAATCTTTCTACAATGCAGCATAATCCATGGCTTCAACAGATTGTTATAATGAGGGATTACTGTATAATATACTTCGTCATAAGGAGGTCTCACTATAAGGCAGCATATTCCATGGTTCCAACATAGAGTTTTATAATGACAGAGTACTGTATTATGTACTTCATTATAAGTGTAGTATCACTATCAGGCAGCATACTCCATGGTTCCAACATAGAGTTTTATAACGAAGGAATAATTATAAAGTGGTCTCAGGATAAGGAAGGATATTCCATGGCTCCAACAGAGTATTACAATGAGAGAATAGTACTTCATTATAAGGTGGTCCCACAGTAAAGCAATGTACTCTATGATCTCCATCGATAGCATTATGTTGAGTTTATAACCTATTTGTATTTGGAATGATAAAGAAGAGAACTTACACTTTTCGATAGAACATTGTTATCAGTTGATGATGTAGATAGTGTGGAGCCAGTATAATTTTATATTTCACTGGTTTATTAAATATTGGTGATTGAATATTGATGAAACAATATACTGCACTGTGGAGTTGAACTTGTTGTCTGTAACACTAAGTTTTATCAGAAAAATAAAACTTTAACTGAAATAAGGTGAGCACATAAGAAAAATAAAACTATTTAAAAAAAATAAGAATATATGATGCTCAAACAAAGGAACAAAATGGCACATAAAAATAAAGTCTGAGAAAATAAAGAAACATTTATCACTGGTTTGTCAAGATATGAAAATGTGATATTTTTATGTTCACCTTATTTTGTTACATGGGAACAATTGTTAGTCCTAATTTAATATAATTTTAAAAATATTAAATTGCTTTATTTAGTTGCATTGCAGTTGAAAACTGACCAATAAAACACTATAATGGTAGCCCATGTCATTTCAAAATTAGAATAGCATGTGATTTGGCAATAATTGTGTATCACTATTGAAGTCCCTATGCACAGCCTTGCATGTTGTATGTCATAACCATTCCAGGACCCCTGGTGTCCATTATATCCCATGGGCAGGAGGAAATGCTACAAGAAGATTTACAGGTTTTGTCAGCGGCTAATTGGGGAGAGTATTTACCCATGTACACCCAATTGCACACATGTATCCACATCTGCCAGCTCATTATGTGCTGAGAGATCAATGCCTGTGTGGTTTGTACACCCTGCAGTAATATGTTGACAAAACAGGGGTTGTATTGTTTGTAGACCTACATCTGCCAGCCGATAGTGCTCAGATGGAAGTTAGGGCCTGCATTTTTTGTTTTATTTGGGAACATCATTGATCCTGATCTGCAAGTTCATTTTGGGATGACAGATTGGAGTCTATGCTGTTTGCAATAGGGTGTACTTCATTTGCAGGTAAATGCAGTGTTTCTAGCAAGAATATTTACATAGTAAATTGCCCAAAAGGTGCAGAGTTTGGCTTTGGAGCTAAAAATTGATAGAAATATTCTGAAAGCAGATTCACTGGGGTTATTTTTTCAGCATTTAATTTTTCTTTGTCAAGCAATATTTAAAAATTACTATTGTTCATTTTGGCTTTATTTTAAAACAGAATATATTTGTAAGCTAGAATTTGATGAAGGTCAAAGAATGAGACACCCAATGATTCCTGGAATATGGTTTTTTAACCTGAAGTGTGTTCATAATTATAAAAATGAAATTCAGAGAAATTTAGAGTTTACTTTTGCTTGTAAACTTCAGCTGCCAAGATAATATCATTTTTTAAGAACTAGTCATCCCAAAAAATGCATCAATTTTAAAATACATCAACACTGGATAAACGTTTCGATATCACACTTAACCATAACTATTTGGTGTAAAGTGTTTTTTTTTCAGGTTGTCAATTTTGTAGTACTGTGTTGGACATAAATGTAATGTTTATTTATCAGATAAACTTGTCAGTGAAAATTCGTTATTATGGCCACTCTCTGTGAAATTGGCATAGCCATATAATCAGTCCCTCTAGCAACAGTTTGGTTTCTGAAAACTGGATTGTATCAGCCATTTTTGTCACCAAGAGGAATATTGGCCCTGATAGTGCAGTTTCTGTAGTTTAGCTAGCTTTAGCAAGATTTTTTAGATTTCAGCCATATTTAGTATATAACACTATACTGATGAAACCTTGAATGAGTCTAATTCTCTGTTTTTTTGTGGTTCTTTTTAATGCACTGACTGATTGCTGGCCTATCTGACTTTAGCTTTCACAGAAAATCTTCATCGGGGGGGGGGGGGGGTAAGTTTCAACCAAATTTGGCAGGCAGTTATTAATTAATGAAACGTTTTATGTCATTGATTTATAGTTTTTTGCAATATCATTTACTGTAGCTAAGATGACTGATTGTCTGCCCGTCTGACTTTAGTTTCTGCAGTATTACTTTAACAAGGATTGTTGGATTTCAACCAAATTTGGGATGTTGCTTTTTATTCATGAGACCTTGAATAAAATTTATTTCCAGCATTCTGAAACATTGTTTAGAGAGTTAGGTTCCTGATTATCCAGCACTTCAATTTTGTTTTTTGCTGAAAAAAGTTCCTTATTTGGACCTTGGGTGGCTGAGCAGTGTAAGATACTCACCTTTACAGATCACTTACATCACACCTATGTCCGTGTGGGTTTGAGTCTCGGCTTAAACAACATGTGTATGTGAGAAGTTTACCAGTACTGCTTCCCATGAGATGATAGTTCTTTAAAGATCTTTCCATGTACCTTGTCTACCAAACACAGACCACCATGTATAACCTACAGGTATGTGTTGAAAAATGGCATTAAGCCAAATAAAAAACAAAAACTTTACTAATGATTTTTGGATTTCATTTAAATTTATCCTTAACCATTTTGAAGACATCAAAATACTTTGATTTATATAATTTCACAACATTTGCAAGAGTTACTGTCCCTTGATTGTCTTTTCTTTTAATATTGCATTCCACAGAATTACTTGAGCAAGGACTCAGAGGTCCTTGGCACGCAGCATTAGAGTGATACTTCCATGAGTGAAATATATTTCCAATATTCCACACTATTGCCCCTAAATATTCATTCTCCTAACTTTTGAGGGGTCTTTAGTTATGGACTAATCACTAATAACTCTAGTTTTCTCCATATATCATGAGACCATTGTCAGTAATCTTAGCATATTGTCAAGCCCATCACGGTACATTATATAGTTACATTTTACAATATTATTGTTGATTATAAACTGAAGGCATGGTTTTAATGGATGATACTTAATCTAGAATAAAGTTGATGAAGTTGTCACCAATCCCTCCCATGTTAGCTAGTCAGAATCATGAAGGAGTTTGACCAAGCAAGTCAGAATCATGAAAAATCTTGATTAGTTTAATGCAAAGCGGTTTATAAGATGACATCTGACATAAGTCTGATATCATATCCAACCACATGCTGTTTGTAACAAAAGATGATTGGATATTTTTTCTTCTGACTTTTACCTCATTGAGCTTCTTATCCGTTTCATATTATTGGAACCTATGAGGGCTCTGGGATGTAGAATAGGGCCAGTGTATGCTCCCGCATGTTTTAAGGGGCATATAATGGAGGAAGGAGCTGTAGTGACTCAGGGGTTAGCATGCCAGATTAGTAATTGAAAGTGTCTGTGTTTAAATTCTACCATTGCATGGAGTGTCTTTGGTCAAGGTGCTTGCTCCAGTTTTCATCAAACCAAATAACCCACATGTGTTGTTGTGTTAAAAAACATTGAATTAAAGTTATTATAAGAAATTTCTGAACTCAGTTTAATAAATACACAAGCTATAAACTAAACTAATACATGTAGATACTTAAGATTTAAAAAAAATAGCATTCACTAGTTGTAGCAAATAATTTATACTCCTTTTAAATATTTTGACATCTTTAACTTGGGAGTTACCATGAAAAAATTGTGAGATGACATCTGTGTGTAGTTCAAGTAGAAGGTTGAAGGGATTGAGAGGGTTCACTAAATTTACATAGATGGTAGCATAGTGTTGTCAAGTAGCAAACATGTCTGCAAGAAATAGCATAGTGTTGTCAAGTAGTAAACTTGTCTGTTTGAAGTAGCATAGTGTTGTCAAGTAGTAAATTTGTCTGCAAGAAGTAACATAGTGTTGTCAAGTAGCAAATGTGTCTGCAAGAAGTAGCATAGTGTTGTCAAGTAGCAAACTTGTCTGAAAGAAGTAGCATAGTGTTGTAAAGTAACAAACTTCTCTGCAAGAAGTAGCATAGTGTTGTAAAATATTAAACTTGTCTGCAAGAAGTAGCACAGTGTTGTCAAGTAGCAGATGTGTCTGCAAGAAGTAGCATAGTGTTGTCATGTAGCAAACTTGTCTGCAAGAAGTAGCATAGTGTTGTCAAGTAGCAAATGTGTCTGCAAGAAGTAGCATAGTGTTGTAAAGTAGTAAACTTGTCTGCAAGAAGTAGCATAGTGTTGTCAAGTAGCAAATGTGACTGCAAGAAGTAGCATAGTGTTGTCAAGTAGCAAACTTCTGCAAGAAGTAGCATAGTGTTGTCAAGTAGCAAATGTGTCTGCAAGAAGTAGCATAGTGTTGTCATGTAGCAAACTTCTATGCAAGAAGTAGCATAGTGTTGTCAAGTAGCAAATATAGCTGTAAAAAGTATTGTAGTGTTGTAAAGTAGCAAATGTGTCTGCAAGAAGTAGCATAGTGTTGTCAATTAGTAAACTTGTCTGCAAGAAGTAGCATAGTGTTGTCAAGTAGTAAACTTGTCTGCAAGAAGTAGCATAGTCTTGTCAAGTAGTAAATTTGTCTGCAAGAAGTAGCACAGTGTTGTCAAGTAGTAAGTTTGTCTGCAAGAAGTAGCATAGTGTTTTCAAGTAGTAAATTTGTCTGCAAGAAGTAGCATAGTGTTGTCAAGTAGCAAATTTGTCTGCAAGAAGTAGCAGTGTTGTCAAGTAGTAAACTTGTCTGCAAGAAGTAGCATAGTGTTGTCAAGTAGCAAATTTGTCTGCAAGAAGTAGCACAGTGTTGTCAAGTAGCAAACTTATCTCCAAGAAGTAGCATAGTGTTGTCAAGTAGTAAACTTGTCTGCAAGAAGTAGCATAGTGTTGTCAAGTAGTAAACTTGTCTGCAAGAAGTAGCACAGTGTTGTCAAGTAGTAAACTTGTCTGCAAGAAGTAGCATAGTGTTGTCAAGTAGCAAATTTGTCTGCAAGAAGTAGCACAGTGTTGTCAAGTAGCAAACTTATCTCCAAGAAGTAGCATAGTGTTGTCAAGTAGTAAACTTGTCTGCAAGAAGTAGCATAGTGTTGTCAAGTAGTAAACTTGTCTGCAAGAAGTAGCACAGTGTTGTCAAGTAGTAAACTTGTCTGCAAGAAGTAGCATAGTGTTGTCAAGTAGCAAATTTGTCTGCAAGAAGTAGCACAGTGTTGTCAAGTAGTAAACTTATCTCCAAGAAGTAGCATAGTGTTGTCAAGTAGTAAACTTGTATGCAAGAAGTAGCATAGTGTTGTCAAGTAGTAAACTTGTCTGCAAGAAGTAGCATAGTGTTGTCAAGTAGTAAGTTTTTCTGCAAGAAGTAGCATAGTGTTGTCAAGTAGTAAGTTTGTCTCCAAGAAGTAGTATAGTGTTGTCAAGTAGCAAATGTGTCTGCAAGAAGTAGCATAGTGTTGTCAAGTAGTAAGTTTGTCTGCAAGAAGTAGCACAGTGTTGTCAAGTAGTAAATTTGTCTGCAAGAAGTAGCATAGTGTTGTCAAGTAGCAAATGTGTCTGCAAGAAGTAGCATAGTGTTGTCAAGTAGCAAATTTGTCTGCAAGAAGTAACATAGTGTTGTCAAGTAGTAAACTTGTCTGCAAGAAGTAGCACAGTGTTGTCAAGTAGTAAACTTGTCTGCAAGAAGTAGCATAGTGTTGTCAAGTAGCAAATTTGTCTGCAAGAAGTAGTTCTCATGCTCGTACTTTTCTTTATTGAATTTGAAAGACATTCATTATCAAATATAGGATTTTGGTCTGATTATCTAGGGGATATAATTCTCAAATTACATTTTTTTAACTAGTTGAATGTGCTAATGTGTACAGATGAGGAAATAAAACAGAAATTAAAAGCCTGAAATTATCATGCTATGCATTCAAACTGTTTGCAACATAAGAAAACCAAATCAGACAAACTATCTTATTGATAAATTAGCTCTTTAACAAATATAATTTTAATTATTCCAAATGAGTGCTAGAAAAATTTGGCTAATAATATGATTTACATGGGGAAAAAATTCGAAAATTTGTTACGGAAAGTAAGAACATGTCACTTATTGTGACAGATTTATCACGGTTGTCAAATACCATTCTTGAGCAGGTCTAAAGTTATACAAAAATATGCAAATTATAATGCTAGTTTGAAAGGTTAGAGTCAAAGCCGTAGCCAACAATCCCTCATGATTGTCAGTTATTGTTTGATTGTTTTGAATGGATTGAGTGTACTGAGTATATGTATGAAGCATTGGGAGTATCAGTAATTACTGACTCTTCATGCACATGGGTGATCATCCAAGTACCTTAAATTTTATTTTTTCAATGGGCAGGTAGATTTGTTTCACTTAATTGCTGGACAGCTTAATATCACTGACTGTAGTGAAATGACTCAGTTGCATCTCTGATAGTAGAGTGCTCATGGAAGCAACCTTGAGGACGTTTCTTGATTGGTTCAGGTTTGACAGTTAATCATTCATCCAGATCAGCATGAATGGAATGGGAAAAATACCGTCACTCATTACCTGATTTTTATACACTAAATGTCCCCCACACAATGTGTACTTTGCAGTGTGTCAGTCATTTTATGTTGTTTACCTGCTAGTGATATTTTAGCAAGTTCTTGTCTGTAATCGCTTAGTATTGAATGGTGCAAGAGAGATGGAATGAAATTTTCTGGGATTTAATTTCTTTGTTCCTGGAGTGATGGCGCTGAATGGTGGCCTTGTGGACAAGAATTGATAGTCTTGGAGACCAAAAGAGTTGACAAACTTGTACTGCAGATAACTTAATGTCCTGGGGGTCGGAAATGTATCAGAATTTCATAATAACTTCAGTTAAATCAATAACAGTTGGAAAAGAAAGGATATTATTTCCACTGGATTAATCAATTATTCTGTGTGGAGTTATTTGGATTTGGATAGCTTCAGGCATAAGGTAGTGACTATTTTCCTATAGTATGATTTAAATACCTTGATTTTTTTCTCTTTATGATAAATGTATATTGCAACCATTTATTGGCAAGTGCATTGCTACAGATTTTTACCATATTGAGATTTATTTGGAACCTGACAAGTAATCATTCAGTCTATAATACAATTACCTATTGTGGATATATCTATCAGCAAAGGTTTTTCATTTTGAAAATAAGAAAATATGAAGTGATGTTCCAAAGCTTATCAATTATGATCAGTTAAAGTTAACAATTTGTGCACACAGTTTATGTACTAGAAACAGATGGAGAAATGCAAGTAGTTTCTCAGAAGGAAAGCGATATTTAAGGCTTGTTCCACAACAAGTACAGTTACTTTACTTATACATAGTAAAACCTGCTTTGGCATTCATAATATATACTATTACATGTACACATATTCAGCCACATTTTTTAAACAACCCAAGAATTCTTTTGTAATTTACAGTTTTATTACACACAACTTCAGTATGATGTTCAATTTTTATATTTCATTTAAATAATTGAAAAATAATCAGTCATCTTGTCATTCAGTGTCACTTAATTAGGCTTCAATAATGTCAGTGATAATTGATGATTCATTTTTTATACGGTAAATATTTTTCTTTCATGCCATTCACGTAATGGATTCTTCTTCCTTAAGCCAATAAATAGGACAGATCACAGGTTTGATGGCTCGAGGTGACAAAATCATTTTTATTTAAATCTTGCAAAGGACTAAGCTTTGGAAATTCTGTACAGAGTAGAGTAGATCCCCCCCACCCCGACAAATAGTGAAAACAATCAATGATTAACTGTGGTGCCATACAGTAGTTATTATTACAGTTCAATGTACTTTTTACCACATTCTAGCTCATAGATAGGTTTTTTAAATTACAAAGTAGAGATAATTTTGGCCTTTAAGTAATATAAACCTTTACTGCAAATTGATCAAGATTTTCTCTTTTTTAATTTTCCAGAATACGGTGTACCATCTGTAATGGATGTTATAAACTTTTTTAATAAAGAATTAAATGTGTTTCTGCCAGTCTCAATCCCAAAGAATCAGATGTTTTTTTATGCCAGTCTCAGTCCCAAAGAATCAAAAGTTTTTTTGCAGGTCTCAGTCCCAAAGAATCATTGTTTATACAGAAATACTTTTCCAGTCAGTGCTGAAAATTTCATGCAGATTTTGTTAAAACTATTTTGTGAACAAAATCATTTATAAAAGTTGTACTTTTTAAGGTCAGATTCAAATTTATTTTGATGTGCCTTCTGGAGTCACTTGTAAAACAGATATATAAAGTAGTACTATATTTAACTAGGATCTGTTTGGATATTTCCCCCATCCCATATTCACAGACAAATCTACACAGACAAATCTACACAGACAAGCAAGATGATGCACTTTAAGTTCCAAGTTTCTTTTAAATTAAAATTTAGTGTGATATTTAGGAATCCAAGATTTTACATCTTTAAGTTTTATATAACAAAATATACAACTAAAAATGATCCAAAATCTTCTCATATAGTATTATAGTATTTATTAAACCAGGATGAAACATGGTTCAATTATATAATTAATTTATTAAGAGCATGTTTATGTGTGACATGTGTAACATGATACATTACTGTAACATTGTTTCCTTGCTACTTTTAGTGCGGATCTACCCTAAATAATTGATGATGCCTGTAGAGGGCAGGCTTGCTGCTGGCTGACTGAAGTGTTTCAGGATTCCTGATCACTGTGGCTACCATGTGGATGCTGCGTTACAGACCAGACGTACTGCTCTGTTACCTTTTTCTTGCCACTGTCACAGGTAAGGGACTATACTTCACTGTGTGTTACAACTATATGTCCTTTCACATGTCCTTTTTTCACTGATGTACTCCACCCTTTTTTCCTACATAGATCTATTTACACTTTGTTTAACCCATGCTACTATGTCACATACTGCCAGTTTTACGAATGTTACTGCACATGTAACAAACTGACAGCTTTACATACATTCCTATCTATGTGGCAGAGACTGCCAGTCTAACCCATGCTATAGTATATGAGATACTGCCAGTTGAATGTGTATGTGAAAGAGACTGTCATATGACCCATGTAACTCTCTGTGACACACTGCCAATATAACCCACGTTACCGTGTTCACGACAGACTGGCAGATCAACCCATTACATGGTTGTTACATGGTATATGACTGATTGCCAGTTTAACCCATGTCGCTGTGTATGTGACAGCTAGCCAGTTTAACCCATGTTATTGCATGTGACAGACTGGCAATTAAACCATCTTACTGTGTATGTGACACACTTCCATTGTTCTGTTATAAGCTACATTTCTTTGGTGTGATTGAAAAGATTATATTAAAACACTGGACATAATTTATGTGTTAGTATTAGATATGAAATTCTAATTGACTGTGCTAAACAGTTTTAGATTTTCTGTCAGTAGGAAACAAATTATTGCATTTCTATTATTATTTTTAACAATGTGTAACCTGTCAAGGTACTAGTCATGTGTCCCATCAAAGTCACAATTTGACAGTGCAACAATGGCCAGAATCATGAGAGGCTGATCTTTCATCAAGTTTGACCTAATGAACCATGTCTGTGTTGAGTAACCCTCAGTGTGAGACCAAATAGTATAGCTGAAGTGTGACATCAAATATTGTATCCCAAGTGTGACACCAAATATTGTATCTGAAGTGCAGCTTTAACTGTTGAATTCACATCACATTATCAATCATGTATGTTGTTTGCTCTCCTGATTACTCTTAAATGCATAGACCCAGATCTGCCAATGCATTATGTGATGGTAGATCTAGGTATATGCATTTAGTGGTTGAATCTGAGTATACATATTAAATATCACATCTGATTCAACTAGTAATAGTAATATAATAATAGTAATAGTAATTCAAATAGTAGTTTTTTTATAATAATGAAGTTTTTCATAATTTGTTTTATATTTGAATACTTTTTAAGCAACCTAGGCAATCAATTGAAAGAGCAGACTTGATTGATTTTTGCTGGTTAACATGAATGGAACATTTCTCATTCTTTTCAAATAGTATTCAATATTAACCTAAAGTCTCTGAGATGGAGAGAATCGATTTAGCTACAGACTGTTCTCCAGTCTAATCCAGGGAGTTTGTCCTGTGATACAGTGTATAACATAAGACCAGTCTGCTTTTCATTTCAAATCTGTTAATCCAATCTTATCAGTAGTAGACGAAAATTAAAAAGCATCCAAAACCACTTGTCACATTATTCCATATAGCCTCCCAGTTCCTTTGTTAGATTTTCACCGACAGCCCTCACTTGTCAAGAATGCAGAGAACCCAATGTCTTCAGAATGAGGGTACTTTTACACTACCCCTATAAAATCTAAGGAAAAAAAAATAAAAATCACAGGATGGGTAAATGTGAATAGGGGTGGGGGTGAATCTCAGAAGTACAGTAAGCTATATTCCAGTATAAATGGTAAGAGAAATGCATTCTTTAGGCTTTTGCAGCTTGAAAGCCATAGTAATCCATGCAAACAAAATTATTAAATTCGCCGTGATAGGTTTTTTGTTTTAAAGTTAAAAAGCTAACATCGAGACTCAACAGTACCGCAACTATGAGTTTGTGGTTACTCTTGCAACAAATAGTCAAAGTACCACATATACTCACTTATAAGTCCAGTCAAATTACAAACAACAAAGATCCTGTTCTGCTGTATACAAATTCTCCTGCAGATCAGGGTCTATGTTTTTCATTCTACTGAATATTCCTAACAAATTACACTAAACCAGATCTGCAACCACAATATGGGTCTCTGCATTTTGCAGTTGGACTCGTCTTAGAAGTGAGTATATATGGTATATTGACCTTGGAATGGCTTCCGTTCATGTATATCTGCAGATGATGTCACACAAATATGCTGATGTCAAAGTTTTCATTGTGGCACTACTGCTTGTTCTATTTAAGTGTTTATACTGAATATAAATTTCTAAGTACATGTAAACAGATGTGTGTTCCCACTGATCAAATAAAATCTGTTGCATTTATCTAGCTGATCTGCTATTATAAACAAGTGTTTTACATACTGGATTGTACAAAATGTACCTCTTGCTTCTTATAAGCTGCATTTATCCACCAGTCAAGGAGTAGTCGATTGGAAGGGCAAAAGCCATTGTTCCTTACCTTTACTTAATTTACAGCAAATCAGATTATAAGATCAGATTTATCCAAAAATGAAATAGTGGTCATTAAATTCAAACTTCAAAAGCATTTTTAGTTTTAAAAAAAGGAACTATGGTCAATTTATTCAATATTTTTCAATGACATTAATAAGGTGAAACATCAGAGAAATTCACACAAATAACTTTGGAACTGATTTTGACAAACACATACAAACTCACACACAGGTGCATTTACACACACACACATGCACATGCACACACACACACACACACACACACAGACACACACACACAGAAGTTGATAGCAGTATATTTTAAATCTGAAACAAGAGATTATTTGAAGTTAAAAACATAACTAAAGAATGTTTATGAAAGTTACACCGATTGACCTGGAGTTGAATGGTTCTGGTTACTGAATTAAACAGCACAAGATCATCAATTGGGGTGGAACAAATGAGTGACCTATTTCTAGACCATTTAGTACAGGCAAAATTTTTATGGGAGAGACCTTATCAAAATTACAGCAATTTTGCAGACTCAAGCAATATTGGATATGTGGGCCATATGTCATATATCTTCAACACATAATAATTACTTACCCCCTGACACCAGACTTGGTTTATAAACCCCTGCCATCATGCAAAACTGGGATTGTAAAAAGTTGTTCATCTCTGGTGTTGGATCATATAGCTTTCTATTGACTTGTCAATTCTAAAGAAATTGAGTGTGATAAATCTTTGTATTCACAGTAACTGAAGATTGAAGATGCTTAATAATTTATTCACTAGTTCACACCAGACAGACCACCCTCGTGTAAATTGTGTGGGAATTATTTGGGTGAGGTTAGTAAATTTTGTTGGGATTTATTTTTAAATATTAGCAAATTCTTTTTAGCACAAGATTGTGCTATAATGTTTCATGTTCAAATAGTTCTTTCATGCTTCAGGCCACAGTAAAAAATATATATTTTAAGATTTTGTGAGAGTATACACTCTTCTGTCTTTCTGTCCAATTACTCTTTTTCCAGATTGGCAAATCACATTTACCAGACTGGGAAATTGTATTTTCCAGAGTTGGACATCACATTTACCAGACTGGGAAATTGTATTTTCCAGAGTTGGACATCATATTTACCAGTTGAGAGAATGCACTGAACTGTACAAGCTATTATTTTACTTTGATATCTAATGCATTGGGAAAAAAAAGTTAAAAAACGATATTGACATCAAATTTTAAAAGATTATTTTCTTAATTAGAGCTCAAAATCTGCTGCATAACCTTGCAGCATCTGAATTGTTTCCAAATCAGGATGTCAGTTTTTATAATTTATAATAAATTGGTCCTTTTCTTCTTGGTTTTGGTCTGTACAGTCTGGTTTTCTGGTTCTAAATCTGTATAAATCAAGCAAGTGTTAATGTATTTGTGATTTATCTCCCATTTGTACACCTTTCCTTGCATGCATGCAGCTTTTTTAATCAACCTTCAACTAGTTGCCATTGTTTAATTAGGGTCCAGCTTTTTTAATGAACCTTCAACTAGTTGCCATTGTTTAATTAGGGTCCAGCACAGTAAGGATGACAAAGTCATGTAGTAATTATGTTGTTCAGTCAGCCATCTTGTTTCGAAAAGATTGCTGGGAATTGTTAGACCTTAACCAAATTAACCATTCAGCTTTGTGTTGATTAGACCTCAACATAATTAAATCCCACCCCCCAGCCATCTGTGGCACCTTGTACAGGAGTTAGAACCTTTGACTGCTGGGCCTCTTGACTTTTGCTTATGCAGTATAATTTTACTCAAAATTATTGGATTTTAGCCAGATTTTGAATGCAATTTTATATAGATAATACCTTGAACAATTTTTAAAAAATATTTCCTTTTTGGGATGTCAAGTGATTTTTAAATGTAGATTTATATTATTGGAACCTTGGATGTGTTTTATTACTCATTATCCACAACTTCTTTGCCTTAAAGTATGTCCTACAATTACCAGGTCTCCTGAATTCCATTTCCACAACTTCACTGAATTGAAGTATGCCTCCCCACCCAATTACCAGGTCTAAAAAATTCGGTTTCCACAACTTCATTGACTTAAACTATGCCCTGAAGTTGCCAGGTCTCTTTACAGTTTTCACAATGTAATGGAGCTGCTCTCAAACACCTGTTAGACTACATGCTTGCCAACCCTCCAGACAAAAATGCTGTCTTTTTAGACTTAAAAAGTGTTTTAAGGTTGGGGAGAAAGGTCAGTGCATGTGACCCCCAAAAAGCAAAAATTTGACAATTGAGAGTAATTATGTACTCATATGAGCTTACATAAAATGACTGGAAATTCTAATGTGAATAAAGGAAAATAACATTTTATTTCTTTTTGTTAGGAAGTATTTTATACACTTACAAGAAAAAAATAATAGGTAGACATACCATCACCACACACATATGTTCCCACATTCACAAAGCCAGAACAACAAAGACTTTAAATGAAGAAAAAACACCCCACCAAGTTTCTATCTTTAATGTTTTCTAAAACAAAATCCTAGCCACCTCCACCCCTCACTTGTTCCCTTGGTTACATTTTGGATTGAGCATTCTTGCATTATCCAAATGTATGTGGTGTTGCTATGTTGATGGATGTTGTGTAGTCCAGAATGACTAATGTTGACATGGTGCTAGCTGAGTTCCTGGGGACAAAATAAATTTTAATTGGAAAGTAATGGTAAAGGGGTAGGAAAATGTCATGGAAAGTGATGGAAAAGGGGTGGAAAAATGTCATGGAAAGTAATGGAAAAATTAAGAAAATAGTCAAAACAACAAAATCTTCCTTGTCAGTCAATGTGTTTGATGTAAAGTGGGCAGATCACATGGCATTAAGTGGAGGAGGAGGACATCTTGACAGATTCTGATTATTTGGTTCTCTTTCTATCATGTGTACAAATATTATTATTTCTAGTGCACAGATGCAATTTTCCAGCCTTTTTGTCATTCACATTAAAGAATCTGGTCATGTAAAATGAGAAACTTATTATGGAAAAGTCACTGCAAATAAAATCAGATTTGAATAGGAACCTTGTGTTTAGTGTATGTTCAAAGAATGAAATGCTCCTTTGTGCTGCTGTGTTTTACAAAGTCAAACTCTGTCAACCAAGAGTTCTTAAATATAGCTTACTGGACTTTGCTCCAAATTTTGCTTTCCCATCACAAGGTCCATGAATCATTGTAGGTCATATGGTTGAGCATTGGACTCTGAATCAGAGAGGTTTGAGTTCAGTACACTTCCAGGCCAGTGCCAGCTGCCTTCATGTATCCCTGTGAAAGGCACTTAGATCCCATGTCCTTATTTTGATATAGCCAGTTGTGTGTTAAAAGAGCTGTTAAAACCAACAGAACAAAACCATCACAAGTCAAACTGCAAGCAACAAAAGATTCACATCTGCTGTAGCTTCACATGCCTGCAGATTAGGATTTATGCTGTTTGTTGTACAGATTTCTTCTAGTAAACTGCACAGACCCAGATCTGCCAGGGCATTACACATTTGCAGTTGGTCTCATCTTAGAAGAGAGTTTAGATGGTACTCTCTGTAAGATCCTGTCATGCAAATTGTCGAAAGAGCCCCCCCCCCGTGATGACCTCAGTGTTTGTAGCTCTGTTTTTTACATTACTATTGATCAAAATATTTGGAATGCTATCATTTTGAATCATGTTTTTTAACATGTAGGGTTCTTAATTTCTGTGCATTTGATCACTTAGAGAAAGTAAAGCTTGTGTAAAAATCAATTTGAGAGCCTTCATTGCATCACATACACGTTATGGTTGCAAAACTTTATGAGCATTTGTTCCACATATATAATAAGAAGATGGAACAAGAGAAATTCCCATATAATGATTCTACAAAACGCGTGAATTTGTTTCCATTTATACTTTTATTTAAATTGAATCTATGTGCAAACTGCATAGACCTGAATCTACTGCTGTGTAATGCACCAGCAGATCTGATTCTATGCAGTTTATTTGGCCTAATCAATAGAATAAACATCAAAACCCTGATCTCCCAGCACATTATGTAGTGGCAGATCAGGGTCACTCTTGTCTGCAGATGGATGTGATTTGTTCATCATTATATACAGTAATTTACATTGGTTGTACAGTATACTTCTTATTATAGCACTGTCTATGGAAGTGGTAGAGTATTCAGTATTCAAATGAGAGTACCCTACAACAAATGGCATGGTGAGTTCACAGTGGTCTAACTTCAGTATTCAAATGAGACAAGTTTGATATCCTGTTGTGCAATTCTAGATGAGTTAAAACATGCAGGTCTTTTGCTATCAGACATTTAGCATCATGGAACAGAAGCTGTCTCATGTAGAGATTGTTTGTCAGGTTAGAAAATGTGGATTTGGTCTTTTGTAGCAGGCTGTATCAGTGTCCCTGCTGGTTAACCAAATGTTGTATCTATCAAATATCATACTGATAAAGGATATATCAGTTATAATTTACTCAATGACAAGGTTTTGCCATTTGACCTGACGTGACCTGACGGTTCACTGCTGTAAACACCATGAATAAAAAAAAGTCAAATTTCAGCCCAGGCAATTTCTTTTGTAGTTTGTCTTTCACATAATTGAATGTTTTTTAACAAGGGCTTTTCGTTTTTTTTTAAATCACAAGGGCAGGTTGGTCTAACTGCACTGACCTACATATCATCCTTATTATTGTCACAGATTAATGCTGTCATGAAGATGCAAAAGACTGTATAGGTGGAACACTTGTTGAATAAAGGGACATTTTAAGCTGTTTTACCATTACCTTTTTTTGTATACCTTTAATTATCTTATTATACTTAATTTTGACAATTTTTTTAGAAGGTTTTTTTTTGTCAAAAGTTTCGATCATATTCTTCATTTTTTAATTTTAAGAACTTTTCCTTTTAATTGGCACCATACATATCTCCTATATTCTGCTGATATCTATATCTATATATATATATATATAGTAAAACCCTTCAACACCCTATTTTTTTAAGTTGTAATAGTGTTCATTACTTCATCAGTTTTCTCGATACAAAGTACATTTTTTCAAAGCCAACAGAAAAAATTTAAGTTGTAATGTAAACCAAGGAATGTTTAACTCATACTCAAAACTAAGTGATTGTATATATAGATGATCAGCAGACCTTAAAAATCCTTTGAATATCCTAATTTCCTCTGGTGCTCCCAGCTTTTGTTATCTTTTTACTGACCAAGATTTTTATTTCTCTGAAGGACGACCCTAGTCGCAATACACTTTTGTCTTATCTAAACAATGTCTATTTATAAAGTAGTATTCAGAGAGATCACGGGTTCAAACAATGGCTGAATCATACCAAAGACATAAAAATGGTACTAGTAACTGCCTTGCTTAGCACTCAGTAATAAGAGGTTAGTGCTGAGTATGGTTGGCCTGGTGTCAGGATAATGTGACTGGCCAGGCCATGATGCTTCATGTCTGCAGCATAATGTCCTTGAATTAGACATCACTATAAACTGCCACACTGCAGACATCATAGCAATATGACTGAATTTTTGTAAAACCTACATTAAAAATCAAAATCACACACATATAGTGTTCAATGACTATCTTAAAAATTAGTTTTAGATATAAACTAGTATTCAGAGAGTCACAAAATAATTTTACTTCAATATATACTACATTAATAAACTTTTCAGGACTATTGGATTCTGTTTATTGTTTTCACTCTGGGGCACTTGCATCTCACCTCTATCTGCATGGTCTTGGCTCAGCCAGCATGGGGATGTGAGCAAACTTCCTATTGGTTGATGATTCTTCTGGGGTTTTCCTGGGTTATATCTCCACAAAATATACTGGCCACCATGTTTAGTCTATCATGTGCTGAAAAATGGTGTTAAAACCACAAAAACCAAACCAAACTTTAAACTTTCCCAACAATTATACAGCTGATATCCCAAATTTTATATCTGTTTGGTTTTGTGAAATCTAACACTACTATGAGTACATGAAATGCTAAATGTAGTGGCCAGTATATTTGCAGGAATAACCTTGGAAGAACCATCACCCAAGGGAAGCTACTGGGAAACTTTCTCACATAATCATATTGGTCAAGCCAAGATGTGAACTCTTGTGGATGGAGGTGAGATGTGATTGAGCTGTTAAGGTGAGCACCCTGGTGTCCCCCCCACTCCATTTTTTTAAAGCTGCTCTAAGATGTATGGTATGCAGAGGTTTCATCAGTATTTAAACGGCTTTCTTGAGACCAAAATATATGGCCATTCAGCACCTAAAACTAGTTTACTCTCTCTCCAATTTTGAGCAGTTGCACCATACAAGTATTTTCTTATACTGTCAAGGATCAGTGCAATGTAGATTTTATGAGGAGCTCTAACAGAGAACATGGGAACTGGTTTGTCATTCATTTGATAGCTCAGAGATGCCAGAACACAAAACTTGCATGGTTCCTTGCCCGGGCTAAATAAGTGTCACAAAAGCATTGGCATTGAGGCCAGTTGTATGCATGGAAGTGTGTGTGTGTGTATGTGATTAGAATTTTTAACGTAGCTTTAAAAAAAATTATCATATCGCTACGATGTCTGCAGTGTGGTAGTTAATAGTGATGTCTAGCACTGAGGCATCATGTTGCAGACATGTAGCATGATGTCCCACCCAGTCACATTATCCTGACACCAGGCTGACCAGTCCTAACTCAAATCTCTCAATGCTGAGCACCTAGCGAGGCAGCTGTTAGTACCATTTTTGTAAGTTGGTATGACTTTGCTGGGGTTCGAATCCATGACCTCCCACTTCCAAGGCAGATGCTCTAACCACTAGGCCACTGGAGTGGTATGTATGGAAGTGAATATTGATTGTGCATAAGATTCTTCCAGTATTGAGAAGTATAGTATAGTATAATATTTTGTTGTATAGTAGTTTGCTCAAGGTGAGTACAATATATGCTCAATAATAAGTTGAGTCCAACTTCAAACTAAATAGACCCAGATCTGCCATCACATAATTTGTCAGTAGATCTAGTTATACGCATTTTTGTAGGACTAATAAGTAGAATAAACAACAAAGACCCAGTTCTTCTGGTGTATTAAGCGATGGCAGATCTAGGTCTATTTTCTTTGCAGTTGAGCCCAACTTATAAGCAGATATATAAGGTAAGCGACACAAAATTATTGTCACTGAGGCCCGCTGTATATGTGGAAGTGGTTATTGATTGTGCATTAGATGAAGAAATGCAGATTTTTTGCAGTCCTGAGAAATGTATTACTGAAGCTATACCGGGCAACCAATGCAGAATCTATCCGATTTCACCCTATTAGAGTATATGTCAATTACTATTTACTCAGTGTCATGGAATTTCTAATAAACCTGATGTCAAGCTTAAAATATCATGAACTCCATGTAATTATAAACCTTAGATTTCCATAGTGCACACCAGACCTTGCCCCATTGTCTCCATTTGTAATGATTCATTTCAACAAGGCATTGTATTTGGCAGAAGTTATTGCCTATAGCTCTGTCATATTACAGTTTTGGACGATGCCATAATCTTCAGAGAATAGGAGAGGCAACCTGGAAGGAACAGAATGGACAAGCAATGCAACCTCAAAAACTTTGAGAGTCTGTTATTTAGCAATTTAAAATTAACTCTATTTCCATGTTTGAAGTCTTACCAGCTTGCCATACAGTAAATCCTGACAATATTTTTCTTATTTTAGTTGTTTTTCAATTTTTAAATGTACAAGGAAAACAAAAATTTCAATGTCCATGTCATGTTTGTACTTTTTATCCTCCATTTATTATACAATTAAATATTAACATTGCATCCCAACCATCTTTTACTTGATAATTTCAGCATTTAAGGTATGACTTTTTAACAGCAAATTATTTTAAATTAATGTTTGATAAATGTTTTAAATGAAAATTGCAAATAAAAGCCGTTAAAATAATTTGAAAGAAAAGTGTAACAAAACTCATGAAGTCATCCTGCCTTTGTTGGGTAAAAATGCTAAACCTTATTCATGTGTAATCATTATTCACTAACATCAAAATTTAAACTGTGAACCAGTCCATCCATAATACTCTAACTTATTTACTTTAGTCATTACTTTCAAAAGCATCATGGTAAGTTTTCGAGCATTAATTCATTTGACCATTCTCTAAGCGAGTAGACTTTTTATGAATTGGACTGATTGAATTTTAGGTGTCTTGGTGCAATTGAAGGTGTATAATTTGGTGCTTTGCATTCTGTTCTAGTGGTACTTATTTTGCATTTTCATAATGAATTTCATAGCTTCCTTCTTGAAGGTGTCAGATCTTTTACCTAGATGGACCATTTGTCAGTCTGTTATCAGCAAAAATTGTGAATAAAAGTTATTTTTAATTGGAAAAATTTATCCATAACAAAATTTATGTTGTCTTGTACAATGCTCGACAAGTTTAGCCATGCCAGAAATTAATCATATCAGAGTGATTAGCGCAGACGAAAATGACAGGCATCAGCTTTTATTTGTGAAGGGGTAGAACCACAAGCATTGTTATGAATTGAAAATAATTGCCTACAACGGTGATAATGCCTGCCATCTCATACTTAAAGTTGACAAGTATACCCTTGAATTAAGCAAGATAAGATTTTTTAATTAAAAGAAAGACTTTGTTTGGATTTGTTAAAGTTATTCCAGATAAAATTCAGTTTTATGGAGTGCCAACTTCTTGTTTACACAAACTTGAGGAATAATGAACCATCTGAACAATCGCAGTGTTGATCAAATGAAGTTAGACAATGGGTGCTAAAGAGGTATACTCAGTGGTACATATACATTAGAATCAGTTGAAAGTCAATTGTGTTCACAAGTGCACCATTTTTTTAAATGTAAAAAATTTAAATACAGAAATGAAAAGAAACCCGTGTGTAAACAGCTCAAAAAATCCTTCAAAATGTCTTTAGCGATAATATCCGTGCTTGTCACACTTGCTTACCTTTTCATTATAAAGTTCGTTTTGCTCAAAATGTTAGATAAGGATTCTCAATTAAATTCCTATACACTGCATTATTAATCATTATCAATACTTTATGAGTGTACCTGATTTATGCTTTCCTGCTAAAAGTAATCAGATCTCTGATTGGTGCAATTTTATTTTGGATCGTTAGAAAGAAAGTGTTCTTCTTGCTTATCCATAAAGAAAGTGGCACATAAACAAGTGTGGTTTTATTGACTTTTTTCATTTCATTAGCTGCACACTACTACAAGCTTAACATAGCTAGAATAAAACATGAAATAAAATCTATACAACATGAAACTGAGAGATGGTCAAGATCAGAAAGGTGGGATTTTGCCACTCTTAACCAGCATGGAATGGGCCATGGAAGCAAGTGCAGTAACTATTTACTTTTATTGATTTAATCAGCTACTCACCTTGATGGTTATTACCAGAATGAAATTAAGAGACCATAAAGATATATATATATATATATATATATATATATATATATATATATATATATATATATATATATATATATATATATATATATATATATATATATATATATATATATATATAGAACAGTCCATGTAATATCCTTCTATATGTATCCTTTGGATATTATGTTTGAATATGGGTTTTTATGTTATGGTATGTCCTCTTTTTAGGTAATGGCATATCCTCTTTTTATGGTATCTTTTTAGGTTATGGCATATCCTCTGTTTAGGTAATGGCATAACTTCACTTGAAGGCCTGCTTCCATTCATCAAAATTCAAATGACATTTGTTTAACAAAACAAATCAAGAAGTCACAAGAGGACAACAGTTTCTTTCTCTCCATGATGTTAATGCCACTAATCTTCAGACTGGCTATTGTTTCCTTTTTTGGAATGTAGGCAGGTTAAATTGTGTAAGTTGAATAAAAAGCAGTCCATGTTGAATGGCACTTCTCTTAGACCATTAGGATACGTAACCAGTTTTGTTTGACGTTCCATTTCCTTGGATAGGAAGACTCTCACGAACATTGTACATTTATCCTTCATTTTCCAGGAGTCTCCTGGATTTGTACTTATTTTCCTTCTCCTGAGCCAATTTGTCCAGTCGTATTGAATATTATTAATTACTCTGTTATTGGTCCTTTTTTTTAAAACTCTTTTTGTTAGTTGTTATTTCAGGTTTATCAACACTTGGTGGGAAAAATTAATCATCATTTTTTTTAGGTACTCAGTATTTTCAAAATTTTAATAACAAATGAGTTCCCCATATTAAATTATTATAGGACATAAAGTAATTTATAATTTTGTAAATTGATGATGTATGAGAAATAAGAGGGTACAGCAAGTTACATACAATACAGAATGCAGCTTGATGTTTTTACTTCACAACTTTACTTGCATTTACTTCTAATAGATAACAAATTACATGAACTAATTTTTATGTTAATTGACCCCTGTGGAAATTATAGGAAGGTAGCCTCATGGTGAGAAACTGTTACAGTTTAAAAAAATTCAAATAGTCCAGAAATATTTTGCAGGCTGTTCCGTGAAATTAATTTGTAGTACTCAATATCGAGATTGTGGACTTCTCACATTGATGGACTGCCAGCTGTGTCATGAAAGATTACTTGTATGGTTAAGTAGGCAAGTGAACTATGTGCTTCTATAGGGGTGATCTTTCTATGAAATTATTTATTTTAGCTCGTGCTGGGCTCTGCATCATGACAATTAGGAACAAATTTATCTGTATATATTGCTGTATTTTGTGTCCTTTTGCCAGGCTCTGAACACAGGAGGCCATTATTGTAACCAAAACACAAGTTGTTTGATTGAACTTCTGGAATCATGATTTTCCTTTGTCCTCCTGCAGCCACTGAAAAATGCAATCTGATTTAAGCTGGCAGATGGTGCGGAATGCAAATTAAGCTTGACAGGGTTTATCGGTTACAGAGGATTTTATTATCGACACATCTCCCACCCCATGCAAGAATTGAGATTACATGTTCATTTGCATATTGTCATCCATCGGATTTCAATGCATGCCCGATCTATTGACTTTGACTGTTGGAAATTCCCAATCTCAATTACAACTCTCTGAGACTTTTGTTTGACTTGGCTAAACACAGAAAATATCAAATACGTTGTTTAATCAAATTTCTGGAATTCCTAGTATGAAAGAATGCAGGCATGTTGCTCTTTGAAATGATAGAATTTATGAATTAGATTGCACATTTATTAACTCATTCCATTACATGTTTCAACAAATGAATCCTCTGGAATTTCCTTTGTTTAAGCTCAAGAGTCCCCTGTCTCTATAAATCCTTGGAGATTAAATCATTCACATGTCGAGATTCAATGGTGATTAATCTATTTCCCGAAGATGGAGGGCGACAGTATTTCCTCGTCTGATTATTCAAATTTCACTGATGGAGGTTCCAATATAGATTTTTATTTTTCTGTTCTGTAATTATTTCATCTAGTAAAACTGATGGTGTTGTAGATCAGCTATCTAAACATTGTACAAGGCTTTAAATAAAAATGAGATGGGGCTTGGCTAGTATTTCATTTCCTTACAAGGCTTTGAAAAATATGAGACGGGCTCAGTTGGGTGATTTATTTTCCTTATTTGTGGAGGTATCAGAGGAGAAAAAAAAGCTTTCATCTCTGTAGTCGAAGTTGTCATGCAAAGTGTTTTTCAATTTTTCTCTGATGTAATCTGTAGCTGTCCACACATTTGTATGCTTGTTCAGAGGTAACAGAAAAGAACGCTGTCAGAACATGCACAACTGGAGATAACTGACCCAAGAGAAAATTGTGAATGACAGTTCTTTGAGATTTGTATGTTACAATGGTGAGGAAAAGTTATAACTTTGTGGCAATGATGACACTAGAGCTATAATCAGCATTAGCAAGGTTTAGGGTCCAGAGCATCTCAGTGGTAACACACTTTCTTGGCAACTCTGTAGTGTTTGGTTCAGTTATGTATGCCAGCACGATTGGGAGGAGCATGGTCACCTCATTCTAAGGTCATGGTTTTCTCCAAGTCTCTTTAGTTTTGCATTGGAACACTCATTTTCTCAGATGAGCTTATGGTATATGACCATCAATCATTCTCTGTCAACATTACTTATTTTAAATGTCTTCAAAAATAAATGCTGAGCCAGTTTGGTTCAGACTTGAAAATGGAAACCTATTTTTCAACTTCTCCAGAAAGTGTTAGGAGTGTTTCTTAGAACATTGTGTGTAAATGTTTAGTTGTAATGGTTCCCCTGGCAAATGTGTGGCTTGCATAGCAATGATAGCTTAGAACATTGTGTGTAAAATGTTTAGTTGTAATGGTTCCCCTGGCAAATATGTGGCTTGCATAGTAATGATAGCTCAGTTGCCGGAGCATCAGCCTCTTAATCCAAGGGTAGCAGGTTCAAAACCCACCCATACCAGCTGAAATTGGCTGACTTGGTGTGTTCTTGTACAAGGCATGTAGATTCCATTTCCTTAGCATGACATGGCCTGTATTGTGTTAAAAGTGTCATTAAAGCAAACAAAAACAAATATTATCCATAGCAATCACACTGAAAATCAGTCTTGTCCCCAAAACAGTTGAGCCAGTTTTGATCAGACTTGGAAGCAATGTATGCTGAGACATGATTTATCATAATTGTGTTCATGGTGGCTCCACTTGCAGTGTTGTAGTTTTCTTAGCAAATAGGCAGCAAACCATTTAATTCCTTTTGGTCTGGAATATCTGATCCCAATTTGATCAAACCTTATAGGAGTGTTTTCATAAAATTTGCTGTATCAAAAATTTATGTTGTGGCTATCATTGTGACTATATGGAAAACCAATTTTCAACTTCCAGTCCCAGAATACAGAGCCCATTTTGATTAAACTTGCTAGAAATGATTGTTAAGACATGCTGTACCAAAGCTGTGTCTAGAGTGGCTTCCCTGAAAATGGCGTGACTTAACAGTCAGGTGGAAAATCAGTTAGTTTGTTTTTGTCTAAAACAGCTAAGCCCAATTGTTCAAACCTGGTAGGAGTGTTTGTTAAAATTGTGATCTATCAATCTTTTATGTTGTGGCTATCATTATAACTATATGGAAAACCAATTTTCAACTTCCTCTACAATAATGTCCAACCAGTTTTGATTAAGCTTTCTAGAAATGATTATTACAATATGCTTTGCCACAATTGTGTCCCAAGTGTCTTCCCTAGCAATGGTGTGATTTGTTGCAGTCAGGTGGAAAACCTATTTTATAAGTTTTATTTTAATCAAAGCTGTTATGAAAGTTTAATAGGACTTTGTTTAGGAAGGTTCCCCTAGCAATAGTGTTGATTCTATGTTTGCTATATTGAAAACCAATTTTCATCTTCACCAGAACAGCTAAGCCTGTTTGATCAAACTTGGTGTGAGTGTATTTTTAGGACATGGCTCTATCAAATTTGTCTGCAGCTCTTTGAAATAATTGAGAAAGTCTTTGAAAAGCATGAAAACAACATACATGTACATTATAGCAGGTGAGACATCATCTTTTGTAAAACGTTTTTTTAATATCCCAGTTATTTCCTATATTCAGATCATCACAATCATTATGTTAATTAATAACAGTAGGATTTTAGATATCCCAGCAGTTGATTGGTTGGTCAAAAGGTAGTTTTAGATATCCCTGCACTTGATTGGTTGGTCCAGAGGTCATTTTAGATGTCCCTGCAGATGATTGGTTGATCCAAAGGTAAAAGTGACATGCAGAAGCTTGCATGTAATTGCAAACTGTTACATGATGCTGTTGTTATATTTTCCTTGAATTAAACAGAGTTTAATACATAATTTGTAATCAAAATGAGTTGATTCATGGTCCCAAATTACTATTTAATGTTGTGAACAAATGACCACTCAATAGAGTTGTTGTAACATTGGTTACCAAAATGAGCTCAACACATTTTCCAGTATGTCAGTTTCAGGAGGAGCAGTGACTCAGCTCAGATTTGATTCCCACTCTATCATTTCATATCCACTTAACACCTTTGGAGCTTGCAGACTTCCCAGATCCTGTGTTCTTAATTTGACAGAGTGATGGAATAATCCACATAACAGGTTGTTAAGAATGTTTGCTAGAATTACTCATGGATCACGGTTCTCATTTTTATGAAAACATGTTGATTTCTCAAGACATGAAATATCTTACAAAGCAATGACTTTTATGTTAAGTGGATGATTATTTCTTATTATAATTTGTTCAAAAGGAGACCAGTTGAGAATGTTTTTGCAATGGTTTAAAAAATAATCCATATAGCTCTTAAAAGTTGATTGTGCATTGAGCTTTATCCCCGCAAAAAAGAAAATTATGTTAAACCCTCTGCAGCGATGTAGAATAGGCCTGTCTTAAAAGGGAACTAATTGAGGCCATAGCACTTTGCTATGATTGCCTTGGCACTTTGCTATGATTGCCTTGGCACTTTACTATGATTGTGTTTAACTCTAAATTTCTTACTTGTGTTGCTATACTGTACAGACAGCAATTGATACTAAACTTTATGCTTGGTAATATCACCAGCAACAAAAAAAAAATACTGTAGTGCAGGCAGAGAGATAAAGAAATGTTTTTTCTTAACACATTAACCCCTAGTGACGAGTTAATGTGGCAGGAGGTAGTAGCCTACTGCCAAGTTCTGTAGTGTCATGGTCATGCATGATACACTAAATTGGGTGGTATTATAGAAAGGTAGACAAATGTAGCTCTACAATGATACCAAATAATCTGGAATTTCTAGCTGCACTACAAAATACAGAGGGAAAAAACTCATTTTTTGGACCCGATTTTTTCTACCCAAAATTCGCCTGTGGTCGGAATCCGATTTTGTGTCTGGATTTTAGACTTTTTGGTCTCAGACCTAAGGCAAACTGGTATGAACTGCAAACAGACAGATGAACCTTTGCAAAAAGTAGGATAAGATGGGCATTTGGAATAAAGAGTGGTCTTGATACAAAAATAATGGCTCCGTTTAGCACCAAAAAAAAGAAAAAAGAACTCCAAATTTTACTTTTCTGCTCATGCGCAACCAAATAGCCAATGAAAAATTATTTTTCTAACACAACTAGGCAGTATGTTATTGAAAGATCACCTGGGATTTGGTATTTTCGGATCTATTCAGAAACAGTTTTCAAAATGTGTTTCCTACTTGAATTTCAGGCGAAAACGACAAAAACCTCCAGGGGTTAATGTGTTAAAATAGGGTACCTTATTTGGACACTTTGTTATGCCCAAATATTGGTTTTGTTGTTCACATCAAGTTGCTGTATGTGTGCGTGCGTGCATGCATGCGTGTGTGTGTGTTAGATTTTTAATGTAGCTTTAACTATTTTTCAGTCACATCACTGCAATGTCTGTAGTGAGGCAATTTATAGTGATGGCTAACACTGGTGATCATGCCACATTATCCTGACACCAGGCCAACCAGTCCTAACACTAACCTCTTAATACTGAATGCCAAGCGAGGCAGCTGTTTGTACCATTCTTATATGTCTTTGGTATGACTCAAATGGGGTTTGAACCCACAACCTCCCGCATCCAAGGTAGACGTTCTAACCATTAGGCCACTGGAGCAGTCTATATTTATGTATTATATCAATATTGTTGCAGTAAGTAGATGACATGGAGATTTGCAATATCACAATAGCATAAAAAATTCTGGTATAATCATGTGAATTTAACCAACGGAGGTTATGACAATTTCATTTACAGATAGAATATTGACACATATTCTTTCTTATAAGCCAGGCATTACTGCAGACAACATTGATCATGATCTGACATCGTATAATGTACTGGCAGATCTGGGTCTCTGCTTGTTCTACTGCTTTCTCCCAACAAACTGCACAGACCCAGATCTGCCTGGGTATTATGTGATGGCAGATCTGGGTCTATGCAGTTTACAGCTGGTCCTGACTTGTAAGCAAGTATGTATGGTATATTTGCAGTTATGCTAGAATTCAGCCTTAAAGTTACCTCTATCTCAATTTCACTAGTCCCTAGTTGGAGTATTATGCTCTTACTTGTTTCTGTTGTTTTTTTGCCAAGAGTTAAGTATTGAACTCCTGTTGCAAATGCAGACTGAGAAAATTTGAATATCACTAAATCTTCAATGAAATCTGAATTTTATTTCTTTTCTTTGTATTTCATTGATTCCAATAGTTCAAATTTATCTTCCATTTTGGAACTGTGTTTAACTGTGAAAGATTGTTTTCCATCTATTGGTCCATGCTGCAGCAAAGTATGGATTGTTTCCATGTGTTTTGTTAGTAAAGTGTCTTTGTTCAAAACAGCTCAGACAGCTGATGATTTGACTGTACAATCTTCAGTGCCTACTGGATCAGCATGTGAGCCTTGTGGCATCAGTATCAAGCTACAAGCAAGGCATTCCAATATTTTGACACAGCCCTAAAGAACAAAACCAAACCTGTCTTAGACAGCCACATCAGAAAATTGACAAATATGGCTCCTTGTGACAGGTATCTGCATAATAGAGGCTTATTTTTATAATAATTTTATTTAAGGGACCAAAACAAAATTGTCTGTTTAAGGCAGGTGATGACTTTATTGAGGTGACCATAAAGCAGTTTTGAGTGTACAGATTGTTTTATTATATGATTTCAATGTTTGCTATACTCGGATTAGTGAAATTTTCACCTGTGGTTACAGAAACGTTTTATAGCAATTAAATTCCTGTGTGCATGTGATGATACTTTAAGATTGCAACCAACATTTTATAACTGTGGTAGACAGCTGGTGCTTGCAATTCGGTTTGTGTCACGTGCATTACTAGTTATTGATATAATATTTTCCATCTGTTCCAAATCGATCTACCTCTTTCCTTTTTGTTTGTCTATATTTATACTCTGAATTTAAATTTACAGCTAATGACTATCAGGGAAACGTTTTAAAGAATTACTTTTCCTGAACAATTTGTTTTTTTATTGTTTAAATGACTTTGATTGGTTTAATATCTATCAGCATTTTTTCTAATGAACTAAAAAGTCCAGCTTTTGATGCGCTTTATTTGTTTCTTTGTTGTTTTTATTTTTTATAGTCAGGTATTCCAAAATATGACAGTTGCTGTCACATAACCATTAAGGAAAAGGAAATGTAGAAAATTTAAATTGATATAAACAATTACTGACTTTTGAATATGGATGCTACCATGATTTGTCAACCTCAGAAAATTGATATTTATCTTTGTCAGGCAAACGCCTTCTTAGGAATCCAGGCTATAAACTAGCATGTGTACTCACTTACAATAAAATCCCACTGCAAAAATCTGCATTGAGCCAGATTCGTCTTGGCATAGTTCACCGGCAGATCTGAGTCTTTGTAATTTCTTAGGAGTAATCAGTAAGACAAACAATACAGACTCTGATATGCTGTTGTATTTTGCAGTGGTAGATCAGGGTCTATGTTACTTGAAGTTGGACTCTTTTAAGCATGTGATTTCAGATTTCAGTGACATGTTGGAGAATTTAGCCTTACAGACAACTAATTGGCAAGAATTTAGCCTTAATTAGCAAATGGAATCAGAATTCTATCAGTTACAGCAGATGGGAGTAACATTCAAAATAATGCTATCAAAGTTTTGCAATAATTTTAACACTGTAACAAGTTAGATACAACTGTTGATATGATTGCAAGCTGGATTGACACAAAATTATGGAAGACTTTTTTTGGGTCCACAAGATCAGAGAAAATGCTAAATTTATTAATTATGATGGAGGAACGGTAATCCCCTCCCCGTCAAAAACTCTGCTTCCCCCTTTCCCAATTTGAAATGAAAGAGGGAGATTTTTTTTAAATATAGGTGAAATTTAATGAAGTACATATGGCTGGGTTTTATAGATGTGAAATGTGATGTATGATTTTGTGCATGCAGCTGATTTTTGGCATGATTATTTAGAAATTCATGTAAATCCAACCACCATGTGAATAGACCCAGACATAATTCATCAATGGAACCAATTTAGTCTGTGTCCAGTCTTTTGTTTCCATCGAACATTTGCCATTCAAAATGCCTGGCTTTCTGTTTTGAGAGCAGTTGATTTCACTTGTATTGACTTTGCAACTTGACTTTCAATCATCTGCCCCAGAAGTCCTGAATGTCAAAAGAACAAAGACAGATTGCTTGCTTTACAGGATGCACCAGGGATTTGTTGTTGAGTGTAAAATGCAATTTTCTCAACCATAAACTCCAGGCCAACCAGAAATTGCAGACAAGAATGCATCAGTTGTGTTCTGTTGGAATCATCCAGCAATAAAAAGCTTGATACCTCAAGTTACTTTGAAAACTCATTTATCATCATAGGCTTCATATAGGTTTGATGGTCGGAGTCTGCTGTAGAACTGAACAATTCAGTTGGGGGGGGAGATCCCCAACCCCTTTATTTTTAAAAAAAGGAGGAATTTTCCTTTTCTGAATATAGCAGGAATTGAGTGAAGAAATAAAAATTAGGGTTTACAACATAATGTATGATTTTCACATTTTCATTTAATTTGGATTGTTAATCTTTTTAGAATAAAAGTGATTCCCATAATCAAGCATTCAGAATGTGACCTTGGATAATTGTCAAGACATTGCCTATCATTAAATTGGCTTTGTTTCTTTGTTTTCTTCTATATTTTCATCGACCTGGATTTACTTTTTAAGTTGACTCACTTCATGGCAAGTGCTTCTTATAGAATCCCCATTACATTCAGTGCCTTCTCTGAACAGTTCTTAATTTACTAGTAAATTGACAGTTATCATTTGCAACCATATTGGCAGCTGTATCAGCCATGTATTAAAACAGATACACTGAAAGCATACTGAAGTCAGCATCAGTCTCTTGTTCTCACAAAGTTTGTACCATCTGACTTTAAATCTATTTAATAACACTTTCCCTTGGTATTTCTAGATTCAGCTTTTTGGTTATGGAAGCAACATCTTGCATGTTGAAAGAGGTGACAAGTGCACGCAGAATTTACAGCAGCCATTCTTCCTAACTCAAGACCAAATGGATGCAGGTTCAAATCCTGCCATCAAATCACACCTCTCAGCTACCTTGGTGTTTCCTTGGGTGGGGCACATAACTCCATTGCCTCAGCACTACATCTGTTTGTGTTATTGTGCCATAAAACAAGAAAGCAATCCCATCATTTGTTAAGCAGACTAACTTGGTGTTTCTGTATGCAGTTAAGGTACAGAGTGACCAGTAATGAATTCACATCAATGTCACATGTTGTTGTTGTAGGGTTTAACGCCATTTTTCAGCACATGATAGGCTATACATGGCGGCCAGTAGTAATGGTGGAGGAAGAACCCAGAAAACCCCAGAAAGAACCACTGACCCACGAGAAGCTACTGGCAAGCTTTCTCACATACCCACATTAGCCGAATCCGAGACTCGAACCCACACAGACAGAGGTGAGATGGCAGTGATCCGTAACGGAGAGCACTTTAGACCACTTGGCCACTTGGGTCCCCTCAATGTCACATTGTATGAATTTTAACAAGGTGAAAATGTAAAATTGTATATACTAATAAGAAAGCTAAAACCATTATGAAAACCATTCCACACCCCAACACAAGAAAACTTGTACAAGCATTTGGAGCTATCACTGTTCTTAAATGATGCATGATATAAAATCATGGGAAATATTATCATCTGTACTCATTTATAAGTCGAGTCAAACTGCAAACAACAAATATCCTGATCTGTTGTAGCATAATGCACCTGCAGATCAGGGTCTATGTTTGATCTACTGATTACTCCTAATAGACTGCACATACCCAGATCTACCAGCTTATTATGTGATGGCAGATCTGGGCATTTGCAGTTTGCAGTTGGACTTATCTTGTAAGCAAGTATATACAGTATGTTCTCTTCAGCTCTGGCTGCATTGTAGTTGCAAGCACACTGCATTGAATTTTACAGACAAGTTTCACTGAAGAGTTCACCTTTGCTGCTACAGTGCTCTTCATTAAACAACAGTTCTGAATATACGACACTCACGCTACAGACAGACAACATTGAAACATTTAAAGTAAACTCTCTTTCTAAATTCCATTTATAACACTTTATGTTTCTAACTGCCAAAAGTCATTCCTTCAAAACTGCTTTTTTTCTCTAATTGGCTACTATTGTATTTGACCAGTGTCATTAGTTCTGTTCTTGAATAGCTAAAAGAACTTTGGAGATTGCAGTTGACATAAAGGATCCAAATCAGCAGAACAGCTAATACAGCTGGCTGCATCTATAACATGCCAGCCAAATCAGTATTTCTGAGTATATTCAAGTTAATGAGCAATTGCATAATTAGATAAGCTCATTTTGAACTAGACTAATTATCTATAAACACTAATGATGGGAGATTTCCATTACAGCTTTGGAATATTATTTATTCAGCAGGCAATGCTCATTTAGGGGCTGATAGTGCTTACATAGTATACTCCAGAAAATATAAAATTCATCAGCCATTTAGGATCCAATCCCATCATAAGTTCTGTATGTAGGCTGCAAGTACATGCTGGACTGCAAGTATGCTATTAAAAGTAACACAGCTAGCTCTCTAGCTTACTGTTGTGCCACAGAAGCATACCAACCAAGCAAGCTGTAGTAAGGTCATTCTAGTACAACATCTATGTGATTGTTGTTGGTTGCTGATGAAAGGGAATTTTCCATTGATGAAGTACCAAGAGACCAGGACATCATTTATTCATCAAGCACCATTCTGAAACACAGAAACAGATAGAAAAGCGATTTTTTTGCGAGTGAATATTTACCTTAAGTTATGTTGGCATCCCATGACTCTGTTCCAGCAGATGCTAGTAAAGAGTTGGAGGTGTCACCCTGTTGTTTGTTTCTAAAGGTCATGGTTTGTGATTTATGTATCCCCCGTCCTCCCAGTTGTGGATTTCATATGTGATTTTATGTTTTATTTTTGTCTTAATTTTTTTGTATTTTTTAAATTTTTAAAAATGTATTATTAGTTTTTATTTATTATTTTTTTTCTTCTTTTTCCCTCAGGGTTGTTCTTTGTTTCGTTTCGCCATATATCTGGAGTTGTCCCTGCATGTGTGTTCTGAGTTGTACTCCGTTCCCACTCGGTATGCAGGTCGGTTTCCATTCTCAGGTCAATACTTGTAAACACTAGTGCTTTTGATTGTTTTCTTGCCTTGAACCCGACATGCATGAAACTTAGGATCATACTCGTTTTCCCTTTGTGAAAGCTCAGGGTGAAAAGGGCTTTCACTGAACTGAGTTATGATTAAGTCAGTACTGAACACTGAGTTACGATATTTAAAAAAACAGCATGTCCCATTTTTGAAGGATCATCTTGAGAGGTAAACATGCTAAATGTTTAAGGAGTTTTAGTAGATAATCTTTATTTCATACAGATTACTTGACCAGTTAATGCCCACTTGATATGTGTCTTTATAATTTACTTGAGTTTGATTTGTGTCTTGCATTTACACAAATTAATAGACAACCAAGGAGAAAAATGCACCCTGAAATGCACACAAAAATCTGCAATTTTTTCATGTGTTTGACAGGGATGAAGATTTAGTTGCACTTGGGTTCGAGTCATGTGAATTTGACATTTGTGAGAGTTCTCAAAAGTTAATTAGGATTTGGATTAGGATTTTTGTTATGTTACTTCAAAAATTCTTCAGTCATAGGATCTTGGATGTCTGCAGTCTGACACTTTATAGTGATGTCTAGCACTGGGGCATCATGCTGAAGACATTTAGCATCATATCCCAATCGGTCTCATCAAGACACCAGCTGACCAGTCCTAACACTAACCTCTTAATGCTGAGCACCAAGCAAGGCAGCTGCTAGTACCATTTTATAAGTCTTTGTTATGTTTTGGCCAGGGTTCAAACCCACAACCTCCAGCATCTGAGGCAAATGCTTTAACCACTAGGCCACTGGAGCAGTCCTGTAAATCAGGTGTTTATCTGTATTATGAGCATAAATACTATTATAAAGTCAGATTCTATCATCCTTTGACCATCAACCCCCTTTTACATACATGTACATAAAGTCTGTTTTTAATCATTCTTTGACCACCAACCCCCTTTTACATAGACATGCACAGTTTTTTATCTTTGTCATTATACAGCAGTACAGTAGATTAAATGACTTGTATTTATGGAATATGAACCCCCCCCCCCCCCCCCCCCGCCTAATTAATGCATTATATAAAGGAAAGGCCATCATCATTTTTTGGGGTCACACTGCAGCATGGTATGTTAATTGTTTTAAAATGCAAAATCAGAACAGCATTGGATGGGACCAATATTAACACCCCAATATTGCATGAGCACTGGACCATAACAGCCATTAAAGTGTCTCACTGGATGACAGCAGCATTGAAAATAAATTGCCTGAGACTTAAGTAGTTGTTAAATATAAACAATGGCAGTTGGCAAAATTGTTTCAACATCAAAGGACATCTGCATGGCATTTGTCACAAAAGTATTGTATTAATTGGATCTTTGAACTGGGTTTTATCAACCATTTCATTTTAAGTGCAGTTTCAGTGTAATCAGCAAATTGAATTTTGTCACAAATCAATCAGCATGCAAAAATGTATTTCCATAGTTTGAATGGAGGGGATGTGCCTCTGTTCAATTCAGTTTTAATTTTTGTGTCATGCAGAGTGTTATGGTGAAATAACAGCTATTATTTGGACAGGCATTGGTAATTTCATCTGCTCAAAGTGATCAGAATTACCATGATGCATTCCACACTTGCTGTAGTTATTCCATCATGAAAGGTTGAACTCTCAGGCAGCAAACATTTTTTACACATTAGGACCTCCTAACATCCGTCTGGGAAGCTGCTGGGGGCTCAGTGGTTAGCATGCTAAACTTGCAAGCAAAAGGGTCTGGGTACAAATCCTACCATCAAATTACTCCAGGTCAGCTACTGTGGTGTGTCCTTGGGAAGGTACATTACTCTTATTGCCTCAGCAGTAAATAACCTACATGTGTTGCCGTGCCATAACACACAAGTCTAAAACTAATACCATTCAATGGCATATCTTTAACTTTGATATGCTTCTTACTTACGTGTGTGCATGTATCTATTTTTGTACCAAGATCAATGTAGATGCTAGTGATAAGTGAGTAGGTCTGGCTTGCATCTTCTCTTGTTTGTTTTGGTTAGGATTTTTACAAAACAGCAACACAAGTAGGCAGGTTACAATAAAGCAAGATTATGCAAGGCATAGGGGCCCAGAAAAACAGGGGACCCATGAGCCCATCCAAAATTAAAAAAAATTCACACTTTAGAAAGAAACAATGAACAGGCATTATAGCACCCATCAAATTCCTTCATTTTGGACCTGCAAAATTGTCATTGACATTGCAGAGAACATTGGTAAGCTTTGCATTAGGGCACAAATATACTAGCTATGCCACTGCAAGTAGGTTATTTAGTGCCAAGGTAACTGGAGTAAAGTGCCTTGCCCAAGGACACAACATGATAGTTGACCCAAGCTGGCCTGTTGGTATGATTTGAACCTGCACCCTTTCAGCCGTGTGTCTGGCATGCTATCCACTGAGCCACTGCAGCTTTTGGCTATTGTTGGCTGCAGGCATACTCACGTTTATTCACTTGATAATGTTTTGTTTTGGTGTGGTGTTTTATGGCCCAGCAACACAAATAGGTTATTTAGTGCCAAGGTAATTGGAGTAAAGTACCGTGCACATGCACACATCATTGTAGCTGACCCAGGCTAACGAGATAGTAGGATTTGAACCTGCACTCTTTTGGTTAAAAGTCTAACACACTCGCCTCTGAGCCAACATTCGATAAACATGAAATGTAATTAACTCCAGTTTCCAAAATGTGATCTGGTGTAACTTTGCAAAACTGATCATCGTAAGTGGTATTTTACAGTACATATGTATGAGATGGTAATTAAAATTTAAAAAAAATTAATATAGAACTTTCCATGCCTAACATCTGCTTTTATAGTACAGTTAAACCTGTCTTGAGAGACAGCTGGTATGAAAGACCACCTGTTTTGAGAGACCATCATCTCCATGTACAGATTTATTGATTATATAGTGTTATGATCTGTTGTGAGAAACAACCTGTATTGAGAGATCATTATTTGTTGGCAGAGGGATGGTCTTTCAAGACAGATTCTACTGTATTACCAGTGGCCAATGGAAAGGCCATCAGCTTAGACCTAGTGGGAGCACTGGCTTTTATAGCATGTTACATTATGTGGGACAACATGTGGGAAATGATTCCACAGTCTGGACTAAATTGTAAGAAATTTATAGTAATTTTGAACCCAAAAAATCTCTGAAATTTCTGCTTTGATGTTGCTCAAATTTAGCACATGACTTTCTTTTATTTTAAGTAATAAGTCTTACAAATTTTATACTTTTGGTGCATTTCAAAATACAGTAGACCTCCTCATAAGCTAGTTTACCCTTCTGAAATGGCCACTAATCTGACACCAAAATCATATATTTTAACTATTTTTTTCCCCATCACAAGGTGCCAATTCTATAAAGCCACTTGTTGTTTACTAAAGAATGGGTGGTCTTATCTTTGAAAAGTCCAGTAGAAGGAAAAAGATTAAGACTTTGAATTTTAGGGACTTCATTGGGACTTTCAGTTTTAGGGACTTAATTATTATGTAATTGAGTTTATGTCAAATAAACTTTTGAAAAATATTTCTGCAGAGCACAATATAGCAGTAACACACCTGTAGTTCCTAACAATAGATATTGTATCCATAATTCATAAAAAGATGTTTTTATGTAATTTTACAGGTAAATGTTAAGCATGACATCTGAATGTAAAAAATAATGCAACTTTAAAACACATGCTGAGAATGTATGCCAGCAAAACTATTATAAGACAAAAAATGGCATTAAAGGGTGAGTTTTTTGTAGGGATGTTGAGCTTCTGACGGATTAAATCAGCTATGGTAAGAATCCCTAGGTAAGCTGTGGACCAACAGGCAAGCTTTCAGACTCCCTATTTGTATTGATCTGTCTGTATGGAGCTTCATCAATTATTACCTCTTCTCTGATAATGGGCATGAAAGCTGCAATCTTCTTCTTGGAATTAGAAAGATAAATTATTGATGCTGGAACAATCCACAGCACATGGCAGCAGTTTATGGTTGAGTATTGATAATGGTAGAGTCAGAGTGGATTATAGATCAGTCCATTTTTGGAATGGAAGATTCTATTTTCTTCAAGAAATTCCCACACATAGTTTAGTCATGCAAAGTTGTGATAACAAAACCGCAAGTAGATTGCTATCAAAAACATGTATTTTTTGTTATAATTACCTTGCTTGATCAAATTAATTTTTAATCATTTTAAGTCCGTCATGCACACCATAATCAATTGCTTTGTCAAAATGTTAATTTATTTCACTATGCTATGAATTGTTATGTTTTTTTTAATGTGAAAAATATAAAATTGAGAATTGGCTTAGAACATTCAAGTTTTTAAAAAAAATGGCAATAAACCTACAGTGTACATAAAAAAATATGTGTTCTGTAGAACAATGTGTCTGAACATTTGACTTGTATCTGAATGATTGCTTACAATATCTATGCCATAAACAAAAATTTGTGAATCTAAAAAATTTCTTTTCACGATAAAACCATTGTGGATATATATTATTTCTTTCCCCAAAAACATTTTATAACCCTTTGTACTTGAATATTTCCTGCAATTTTCTGATGAGTAATCAGTCTATGGTAGGATGTATAATATATCAGTGGCCCATTGTTTTAAAAAATAATTCAGTAGGTCTGTTGATTGAATTCATGTTAATAAACAGTATCCTATGAAAATGTCAAAGAAGTTAACAAATACTTTGTAATTAAGGAGTTTAATTTCATGTAAATATTGCCATGAGTATGAAGATTACTGTGTACTCTTAACTAAAATACCATATTTACTGGCTTATAGATCAAGTCATACTGCAAAACATCAAAAATCCAGATCTGCCCTAGCAATTTGTGCCTGCAGATCAGGGTCTATGTTGTTTGTTCTACTGCTTACTCCTAACAAACTGCACAGACCCAGATCTGCTGGCACATTATGTGACAGCAAATCTGGGTCCATGCAGTGTACAGTTGGACTCGTCTTACAGGTGAGTATATACAGTAGTTACATTAATCTACAGGACCTTGAACCAAAGAAGGTACATATAAAACATGTCAGAAAATTGATTAGAGTTGGCCTATAGATTGATGGAAATTGAAGAAAATTGAAAATTCTGATGAAAGCAAAATGGATTCAAATGAAGTTAAGGTAAAATTTCTTATTTCTTTGATGGTATAATACAACTTTCTTTTATGCGCCCTGCTGAAGGTTGAATGTATGTTTCATTGTTGGTATGCATAGGCCCAGCCCTAGGATGTGCGGGGTTCAAGGCTGCAAGCGATAAGCAGGACCCCAAGCAAACAAATTGCATTGTGGAGTTGATTTCCTGAAAGCGTGGGGCCCGAGGCAGTTGCCTCATTTGCCTTGCCTTAGGGCCGGGCCTGGGTATACACATACATCGATCAACCTGTATGTCTCAATGTCTGTGCAACCATACGTCTGCACATTAAGTTGTGTATCATCTACCTTTACCAAATTTTTTGGTTTGGGATAGGGAAGAAGCCTATTAATTTTTTTGGTGAAAATGTTAAACGTTAAGGTCACTGTGACTGAAAGAAGAAAAATAATTTTCACATAAACTGTAATAACATTAGTTCTGCATCACAAATGTGGCGAAAACTTTGTGGATGGTTTGCACATGGGGTTAAAGAAAGGTCTATTCATGTGAAGGTCACAGTGATTGAGAGAGGAAAATTGGTTTCTTTGCAATAACTTTGATTTTAGAGTCAAAGGGTCAAAGGTCAAGGTCAATGTACTGGGGGTGGGGTGTCTGCAGAATAGCATAGTGCTCAGTAAAGTAATTTCACCAAGTTTATGGAAGACTTACTTTGATAATTAAGAAAGAAACCCATTGTTCTTGGGTCCCAAAGTAAATGTCACAGTGATTGATACAAGAAAATGTGGGGTTTTTGCCTAATAGTTTTGATTTTAGACTTTGCAACTTGATCAAATTGTATGGAGGCCTTGTACTTGCAGTAAGGAAGAGGCCTATTTTATTTTATTTTTGTAAAATTTGCAACAGTCAAGGTCATAGGTATTATTTTTAAGTTCCTTTGCAACAACTTTGGATTACTTGGACTTAGGGTAAGAAAGAAACACATTGAGTTTGGCATCTAAAGGTCAGAGGTCAAGTTAATGACAAGTCTAACAAGAAAAGGATAGTTTCTGCACAGAAAGTTTAGGTGAAAACTGTACATCTTGTCTAGAAAAGAAATCCAAGTCATCAAGACCCATTGGTCAATGATCTGTCTCTACAGTCAAGCATGGCATGCTAGTGACTGTACTAAGATAACTGTTTAATACAAGGTCTGGGTTATAACATACCATTCACAGTACTCAAGTTTAAACAATGCTTTTCTTTCTATTGAATATACTAGTTTCTAAAAGAAACTGAAAGAAGGATGTAATTTGTCAGAGTTTAATCTCTTTTCTTAATGGTGTGTAAAAATTGAATCCATAGTACGGAGTTGCTTTAGAATGATTTGCATCATTTTGGGATGAAAAAAGGCAAATTCCCTGGACGTCACTCGTGTGAGAAATGATCATCTTTAGCATTAATATCATCTTGCATCATTTTCAATTAATTGAGGTATAATCAGAGTCTTGATGAGGTTGTTCAGTTGAAGGTCCGCTCAAATAAATCGGTCTGAGGAGCAACCTCAGGAACTGTCATGGAAGTGAGATATAGAGACAACAAAATGAATGTTTTGCCTAATTCATCACAAACAAAGGCCTCTCAATTGTAATTCAGCTCATTTGCAGGAAAGTTCTCTCAACTATTTGAGCGTGATCAGCTGTGATGTATTCAGCTGGATTGTTAATTATAATTCAGTATGGGTTCCCCCAATAACATAATTCAAAATTTAAATTGCTTGCTGGGCTTGATCAAGGGTAGGACGCTGATTTAGGATGACAGTGTGCAATTACTGGCAGATAATCTGTTTTTTTTAGCTTAGTAGAGGAATTTCCTAATTTTCTTCTACTTCCAGATGTGATGATTATCATCTATATTAGCATCATTCATTTTTCATTTTTCTGGGGAATGTTGGCTTAGTCAACAATTGTCAATCCTTTATTGGAACAAAGTCACAAAATTTAGCTACTTTACAAAGCACAGTGAAAATCAAATTAGTGGCTGACTGTTTATTAAGGTCACCTGCCGAGAAAAACTTTGGTCTATGGAGTGTCCTTTATAGATTGGTTTCGCTGTTTGTCTGTAAATATAATTTTTGGGAATTCCAAAGCTATTTTAGAATCCAGAACTAACATGGGGTTTTCTTTTTTAAAACTGCAAGTGTTCATAGTTGCAAAATAAAGAGTTTATTTGCTTCCTTAGACATGTTCCAGCTGCATATAAATGTGCAAGTCTTAAATATTAATGAGAAATGAAATACAGGTCAGAGGTCAGTGGTGGCCACCATACTCATGGTCAATATCGACTCAAGAATTTATCTTAATGCTGGCATTGTCCTAATGAAAACCACTGATTTAATGATCAGCAAGGAATATTGGATCTTGAGCAGAGGGAATGGGGCTTCTCTAGTCTGACAGACTGATAAAAGAGCACGTTCAAAATGGTTACTTGCATTCAAAATTAGTATGACAAAATTTGTTTTTGTGCCAATCTGATCAGTGTAATATTTTCTTCACTTTTTCCTAGTTGTTCATCAAGAATAATTAATTATAGGATGACAAAATATGCAACATCCTCCTTACAGTGTGTGTTTGAAACCAAGCACATCTATTTTACCTGGAGTTAATGGTGAGTCACATTTCTTCATCCAGAGATGTGACCTCACTCACATGAGACCACTGGGGATTACTGGTCTGCATACAAATGAAGCACTTGACCGGCCACTGGTCAGTGACAGATTTGATGAGTTGTGTTCCTATTGCTAATTATTTTTTGCAGAAAAAGCGTTAATCAGAATGATTCATTCATTTTAAGAAACCATTGATACTTGTGAGGGTGAATTTCGTTTGTTCTCTTTTCTACTATTTTTAATTTTTTTTGTTTTGCAAATCAGACCACTCTGGTGGTCAAAGTGGTTAGAGTGTCCATTTAGGATACAGGAGGTCATGGGTTCAAACCCGAATCAAGTCACACAAAGACATATAAGACATACAAAAATGGTACTAGTAACTTCCTTGCATAAACTGCTCTAGTGGCATTGTGGTTAGAGTGTCCACCTCGGATGTGGGAGGTCGTGGGTTTGATCCCCGGCTGAGTCATACCAAAGACCTTTAAAAATGGTACTTACAGCTGCCTCGCTTGGCATTCAGCATTAAGAGGTTAGTGTTAGGACTGGTTGGTCTGGTGTCAGAATAATGTGACTGGGTGGGACATCATGCTATATGTCTGTTGCATGATGCCCCAGTGCTAGACATCACTATAAACTGCCACACTTCAGACATCATAGCGATATGAATGAAAAATTGTTAAAGCTACGTTAAAAATCAAAATCACTCACTCACTTACTTCCTTCCATAGCACTCATCATTAAGAGATTTGAGTTAGGACTGGTCAGCCTGGTGTCAGGATAATGTGACTGGGTGGAACATAATGCAACATGTCTGTGGCATGCCCCAAACCAAAATCTCAAACTTATTTTTAAGGTTGTGGCAGGCTTGTTATGTAAGCTTGTGGCAAGCTTAGATTTGAAACTATTGCAAGCTTGTCCAATTGCAAGATTGCACAAGCTTCCCTATTACTAGCTTGTGCAAGCTAGTAATAGGGAAGCTTGTGCGAGCTTGTTATATAAGCTTGCAGCAAGTTTGCTGCAAGATCAGATTTGAAACCGCACAAGCTTACCAATTACAAGCTTGCACAAGCTTACTAATTATAAGCTCATGCAAGCTTGGAAACAAAGCTGACCTAGCCATCTGCATCAATTAAATTATTCATGGTCACATATCTCCATTTTTCTGGCTCTTGATGTGCAAAAAGTATGTAATATCAAATATTAAAATGAGAATGTTAATATATGGTGAACATTAATTAGCATTAGATCTTACTGTCACAATGAAAAAAAAGAATGAAGTCATCAGATCATTTTAATAATGTTTAATCAGATAAAAATAAGAGCATATGAATGGGATCTGTGTGAGGAAATTCTTTATACTTTTGTTCTATTAGGCTCTGGAAATATTCTAATTTACTTCCTTGTAGAAACCCATTTGGGGGAGGATAGTGTCAAATGGTTAGGTTCCCTCTCTCATCTGTCAAAATGATAAACTATTAGGTGAAAACAAGAATATTTGCCATTTGAATTAGTCTGAACCACCTCTTCTAAACAAAATCCTCAGAATAGAATTCTGCATCCTCCTCTGCTTCTGATGTGATTCAGGTATCATCCACTGAAATGGATTACAGCAATATGTACTATGTAACCAGAAGAAAGAAAAAAAACGGTATTTACCTCTTTGGCAAAAGCATTTCATTTCTAGTTCAACATTCCAAAATCACTTATCAAGTCCAAGAAATATCAGTAGGTGTTATTCAAGATCATCCTTTAATGAGCTCCTAAATTTTAGTTTTAACATCCATTTTGAAAGGGCTATGACACATGTCAAACAAATGGCACTTCAGAGCTTTAAATAACAACAAAATCTGATGAAACTGATTAGGTACCTTAAGACATTTTGAAATAAAATAACTGCCATCTTCTTTGAGAATGAAAAGAATTAAATGTAACAACCTCTGAACAATTGTTGAAAATTGATATGCGAGTGGAAAAAAGGACTCTAAGAATAATGGAAATGATATTCACAAGTGTGAGTTTAATTTTATAATCTCATAACCCTATTGTCGATAACTGACAGCACTGCATCGATTACTGCAGTTTAGCAAGTGCAGCAATAAATAATAATAATCTGCAGAGTTGTCATCTCAGTCATTGGGTGAAGCAACATTACAAAGCCATTTTTTGACGTATTCAAATTGTAAAAGTGAAAAAGAATGCTACCGCCAATCTACAGTCCCCAAAACTGGCAAAATACAACATGATAACTCCATGACTTCAAATTATCTTTTGGGTTATAGGATCGGTTACTGCACATATATTGGTTCTGCGGGCAACAAAATTTACCAAATTAACAAGCTAAATTGTGATGGTTCAACCTTGAAAATTGCACCTAAGTTTTTAATGCTAGGCTACAATGGTTGTTTTGTGTTCTTGCGACTCAAATATGTTGTGTGTATATTTAGAGTTCACAAACCAGTGTGCTGACTGTAAACAGGGGGAAGTAACTGCATTTAATGACTCGATACCGAATTAAGTCTCTGTCTCTCTCTCTCAAAGAAAAACAAAAATTGTATCCATTTTTAAATTTGTATTTAGTAAGTATATAACTGGCAATTATTTTTTCTTTCCTGGCGGCAGATTGTCATTGAAACAAATATATGACAATCCTTTCAAAAACTTAATGCCAGAAGTTAATATTACAAGATTCACTGAGACTGTATTTGATGGTGCATACATTGTCGTTAAATAGCATTTACAAGTACTTGACATCAAATATCTTGCTGTATTAAGTTAGTCTGTGAATAACTTTGCAATCAGCAATTACTATCTAATTTACAGGATTTTACTAAATGGAATTCTTTGTCCAGTCTTCCATTCGCTGACAAAATGAATGCATAGATAATTGAGTGTACAATCACTTAAAGAATTTCTTTTATGCAAAAAAACTCAATTGTTTCTTTAACATGTATAATTGTACAAATTTGAAATGAGAAAAAAGACATTAGTAGAAAAAGTAACATTTCATATTTTGCCTTGGTCAAGAAATAATTGTTTATTTTTAAATATATTAATAATGTTCATAGTTAAATGTAGAGAAATGTTGAAATAATATATTTTATTTATGTATCAGCTAAGTACAAGTATATTAAGTTCTTAGCATTTTGCAATGGTGAAAATAAATATATATTATTTAAGTGCATTATCAGATGCTATAAATAAAAACTAGATTACCGGTAATATCTTTTAATTTGACATTGTGGGTTCTTACACTGAGCATGATCTACTCACAACATATAATCTTCAGCATTTCAGGAAGTACTGATCTCATGCAGAACTGCGAATTTTCAACTTTCACGACTGATTATTGCAAGCTTACAGACTTGGAAAAATTCCTTTTGCAAGCATGCACAAGCTTGAACTTTAAATTTTTGCAAGCTTGCAAACTTCGAAAAACTCCTTTTGCAAGCTTGTGCGAGCACCCTTACTAGCTTGCGCAACCTCAGCTAGCTTGTCATAAGCTTGCAGCAAGCTTGCTGCAAGCTTGTTGTAAGCATGCATTTTGGTTTGGGCGATGCCCCAGTGCTAACCATCATTATAAACTGCCACACTGCAGACATCATAGTGATATGACTGAAAAATTGTTAAAATTACATTACAAATCTAAATCATGCACACACACACATACATTCTCTTAACAAAACTTCAGTCATATACAAAAACTAATAACACAGACATGTTCATTATAGTGCGTTCCAAGCAATTTTTCCAGAAAATGATCACACAATCAGATCAGGCAAAATTTAATGCACATTGTTATAATATATATATGGCTAACAATACATTGGGATATCAGAATTATTTATTAATTTATCCAAGTGGGTGTGTAGAAGAATCCGGGACAGAGACAACTTTGTAACATATTGGCCTTAAGACGATAAGACACTAAACTTGAGTTCTGAGATTGTGTTCACAGCATCAGCCAATCAGGAGTAACATCATTGTGATTGGTCAGAACAAAATTCCAGGCACAAGCTCTGGCTCAAGAATTTTGTGATTTCCATCCCAAATGTGGCCATATTTGTTTAAAAGGCAAAACATGGGGTAGCCTTAGTTACCAAAATGCTGAAGCCATGGATATATCCCATTTTAAGGATGGGGCTTATAATAGGATATTTACAGCATGTTGTTAGCTTGCCATGGTAATAAATATCTTTTTTAAGGAGATACATATACCAGTACCACATACCATATTGACTGACTTTCAAGTCAAGTCAATCTGCAAAGAACACAGACACTGATCTGTGGCCATTTACAGTCCACTTACAAACTAGTATATATGGTAATATTACTCGATTTTTCATTTAGTAAGGGAGGCATGCTGGACTTTCAACAGAAGGGGTGTGGGTTTCAAATCCTACCATTGGATCAGCTTGGTCAGCTACCATGGTGTGTCATTGGGCAAGGCACCTTTACATCAATTGCCTTGAAACTGAATAACCTACTTGTGCTGCCATGCTGAAAAACACCATATCAAGAAATAATTCAGGAAAATAACCCTCAAAAATGAATATTGTAGTTAAACATTGCTTATGATGTTGAGATGCTTAGTTATAGATTATAATGGCAGGTTATATCTTTCATGTAATCCATTACTCAATGGCATCCAAGACATATTTTTATGGAATAGTTGTTGTTGGTTACAGTATATCTCCAGTGATAAGAACAGGTGATCAAACTTTCAAGTTTGTTGGTGGGGGGGGGGGCACTATTTTTGATCAAATAAAGCATCTTTTGGAAATACAAGTATTGTCCAAAAAAGTGTAAAATATTACGAGTGGATGGAATTATCATCATGAGCTTATCAGTGTGTGATTTATAACTGAATCATATTGATGATGACTTGTAATGGAACATCTGGCAGCTCAATAGAATAGGCCTCTCAGAGCAAAGACATTTTCACAGCATGAAACTTCTGTGAGAGATAGTTGGTACACTTGATTTGTCTTTTTGTAAAGTAACAGACATTTTGTTAGATGGAAACAGTTTGTGGTAACATAAAGATAAAAATCAACATGCAACATACCCACAGCAAGGTCTTTGAACACATTCAAAGACTGTGATAACATAACATGAATGGGTCCATTAGATTATACAGGCAGAATGTATCCTGACTGGAATCTAACCTCCACCACTAGAGAGTATCCCCATGGGTATATTAGGATTTGGCTTTTAATCAGGAGGACATGCAAGGAGTTCCCATTATGTACATTCCATTCCATATTATCCAAAACATATAATATAAATGGATCCTGCATCTGTGGGACAAATGAGGAATAAAAGATATTTGTGCAGGTGGAGGTGGGGCATTTGTTCAAAAATCAAATCTGTACTAAACTTGCTTGCACAACTAGACATTTAAATATATTTCATTGCCATAAACATTAACAAATGGGGTCGGAATAGAAGTTTTCACAATTTAAAAAAAGCCTTCCAATACATTTGACCTGAATAGGTGCACTAAATTAATATGATTTCATACGACTTCATTTATTCGTAAACATACATGATTTAGAGAAAATAGATATGAGAGAGAGAGAGAGAGAAAAGTGAATAAATTAATGATTGTGACAAAAGTTGGACAAGTGTACATAAACCAAAACGAGTACCATGGCTAAAAGCTTAACAACATCGTGTCTTTCTATATTAAAATTGGCAGTAATTAATTACTGGAGAAATCAAAAGTTTGAATACTCCTTAATTACATAAAGCATATATATATATATATATATATATATATATATATATATATATATATATATATATATATATATATATATATATATATATATATATATATATATATATATATATATATATATCTCTGTGTGTGTGTGTGTTTGCAGCAAGTCAAATAAGCAAGTATTAATATTCATTGTACAATTAGATAATTCATATAACAAAGTTATTTTAGTCACTAGTATATAGAAATGATTTAGATCTTAAATCAATTTCCTATCCTGTTCAGTATAAAGTATTTGCAAGTGAATTTGTGTTGATACACATTTGTATTCATTCCCATCACACATACATATTGGATTATCTCTCAAATAATTATAATTTAAATCATTATGTAAACAACTATTATTTCTAATTACAGTATGCAGAATAGGTATTTTCCTTTATAACAATGAAAAATGGCAGGTTCTTGTGACATCTTAACCTTGTTTTACTTCTGAAGATGGAATAGTTACTTTCACCTTTTATTGACTCTTGGTGCAAGTTCCAAGCAAGAATAGAGGAGTGTAGAAATGAGTTTCTGCTTAGTTTTAGTTGAGCTTTAATTTGCTTAAATTTATTTCTACTTCTAAGATTATATACTTTTTCATTGTATTATTATTCTATAATCTCAGGATGTATCATCATTCTATAATTTCAAGTTGCATTATCATCCGATAATCTCAGGTTTTGTATCATCATTCTATAATCTCTGGCTGTATTATAATCTCAGGTTGTATCATCATTCTGTAATCTCATGTTGTATTATCATTTTATAATCTCAGGTTGTATCATCATTATCTATCTCAGGTTGTATCATCATTATCTATCTCTGGTTGTATTATCATTCTATCATTGCTAATTGTTTTATATGTAATGTGTATCACATAACTGTTTAAATTCTCCACCAAAAAATGGCATAACATTTTTTCTTCCTTTTTTATTTTTTGATGGTACGAATTTGATGATAAAGAGAATTGTATTCAATTAAATGAACTGCCTTAAGTAATCAATTTTGTCCGAGCAATACTGATTTATCATAATGACTATAAATTTAGTTCAATTTAGAAATGAAGTAAATACGGGGTCTAAAGAGGAACTGAGAAAATTACAAAATTTGCTATGTAGAAGATCTAAAAGCATTCAGTTGCTCATAATGTTAAGTATTTCCTGTTCTTACAATGGCCATATCCTTTTGAGTGCTATGAGTTCTTCTTGGCCTGAAATTCACTTCCATGTCTGCTAAATAAAAAAAACAAATTTGGCAAGGGATAGGGAAAAAATAAAAGATGCATGAGAACCATATTTGAAATGTTACAAGAGAAAAAAATGGTACATCATAACCATATTTGAAAGGGGACAACATAAAAAGGTACATCTTAAACATATTTGAAAGGGGACAACATAAAAAGGTACATCTTAAACATATTTGAAAGGGGACAACATAAAAGGTACATCTTAAACATATTTGAAAGGGGACAACATAAAAAGGTACATCTTAAACATATTTGAAAGGGGACAACATAAAAAGGTACATCTTAAACATATTTGAAAGGGGACAACATAAAAAGGTACATCTTAAACATATTTGAAAGGGGACAACATAAAAAGGTACATCTTAAACATATTTGAAAGGGGACAACATAAAAAGGTACATCTTAAACATATTTGAAAGCGAATAAGAGAAAAAGGGTACGTCATAATCATATTTGAAAAGGGACAAGAGAAAAAAGTTACATCAGAAGGGGACAGGAAAAAGGATTTTCCTGCACACTTTTAAGCCAGGTACTGTATAAAGTCAGCACATTGCAATTGGTCAGTCTCAATCCTGCACGCTGCATGGCAACTGCCAGTACTAATAATGACAAATATGTGGCAGCCAAAACTTTGCCTGTCCAACACTTACAAACCCTGACTGTTTGCCATGTTATATATTTCCATATGATGGGGCCTGAAGCAGACTGATGTGGTTCAATTGAGAAAGGTTCTTATGCCCAGCCGGCCAATTTATCTTCCATTATATACACAGTGATCATCATTATCATCAACCCTGTATTTCTGGGGACCGGAAATCCCCCCCACTGAAGCTATAAAGGGTGACTGCAATAATACAAGTCTATAATCCACGACGGGCTCTTCATTAGGAGCTCTCGTCAATGATCATCAACGATCGGCTCCAAGCCCTGCAGACAACATCAAACTGTATAGACAATAACAAAGGCAAACATCTTCACCAAGTTGAATTGATTTTTGGAGAAAAACAGAATGCTACATGACAGTTTCATTGCCTACTTATTCAGCCCAGGTAGTTGTAACTATGAACTTGGTTTTATGTGCTGGACTGATAATGGACTTGAGAGCTAAATTACGTTTCTGCAGTGACAAGTCTGATGACTCTTTCATTTCATGATACTGTACGTTAATGGGGGTCCGTTTGAAACATAAATAACCCGTCTCATGCAGATAAATCAAATTTTCTCTTTATTGGTCAGTTTTCTTTGTTTGCAACTTCATTTAATGTCCGTATACCTCTTTTGATAGCTTGGCAAGTGAGAGAGACAATAATTGCTCTTTCAGAGAAGTCGGGCATATTGCATAATGATACTGACACTCTTCTAGTATATTCTGTGTATTATCTTTAACAGATAGAAGGTGTGTGTGTGTCTGTTTGTCTGTGTATATGTGTCTGTCTGTGTGTGTATGTGCAATACCTTTCTATTAAAGGATGAGCATCATTGATGAAAATCTCTAATCTTTTCTTATGACATAATCAGACAGTGATACATTACTACCTCAGTATAATGCCCTCCATTATAACATGGTTATTGTTATAAGGTGAGTATGGTCACATAACCCTTTTCACTAAGTGATTGTCAAGTTATAAATATCATGTATATCATTATAAGACAGCCTCAGTATAATGTGATCTCATTGTAAAGTAATCTAACTATAAAGTGGTCTTACTATAAGGTGGTATACTTTGTGGCTCCCATGGACTGCATTATAATGAGGGAATACTGTAGTTTGACACAAGCAGGAACTTGATTTATTATGAGTTCCCTTAAAGGAAGGGGACCACGGTCATGATACTACACTGTAATAACCCAACCTATCTGTGTATTGTAGTTAGATACTAAGTTGAACAGAGTAATTTGCAAGTACATGTACAACTTGTGCTGAGCCATTAGGTAAGTATTCTTTGAACTAACATATATCCTCTATCCTTGTTTACATGAATACATATGTATTTATAAACATGGCAATAATACTGTTGCCAATATGGACACACACAAAAATTGTTTCCATTTTGTATTATTGTTATGTCAAGCAGTGCCTGAAATGTGTCAAGCTTTGTTTAGCCATCACCTCCAGTGCAGAAACACTTATTTCATTCTAAGGTGGTCTTCACTAAAAGACAATATACTCCATGACTGCCATGGACAGCACTATACTGAGGGAATACTGCATTGTATACTTCATTATAAGGTAGCCTTACTATAAGGCTGACACTGTATTCCATGACTGCCATGGAATGCATTATAATGACCATGAAAAATAGACCCAGAAAAAATTATGTTTTGTTTTGATTGATGAATTATTGAGATGCAGTATGACACAAAATCAGAATTCCATGGGGCATTGAAGCAAATAAAGGTTGTCAGAGGATTGGTTTTAATTGGAAATGGGACAAATATATTGGATTTGTTGATAATTTTAAATGTCACTTTTATTCAATTCTCAAAACCATAATTTAGAAATGATGGTTTTTATTAATGTTTGAGATTAAGAATGGTAAATATTGGCACAACATAATAGTAAGAAAAATTTGTGCCCAACATGTAATACAGGTACGCCCATAGTAATTGAATAGGGATAAGTGAAGTCTTTATCTTTTCTTGTGTAAGACTGAAAAAAGTTAATTTATCTTATGCGTTCTTCAATTTCAGTGTCAGTTTTACCTGTACCACCCAAAATGTACCAGTTTAACATGAAGTGTAAATTGCTTGAGAGTGCAAAGTGCATTTTTATGGCAAGAATCTTATTCACAATATCTTGTTGAATTATATTTCACTGGAATTATTGATAACACCAGTATGATTAAAAGTATTTAAAAAAAAATAGAATTCATGAGTAATTTAAATTTTATAAATTTTCATAAACTTTCAGTTAACATATTTTTTACTCATTTATCAATTGTTTCCCAGTCCTGCAAGATTTGTCCTTTTTTGACAAATTGTATTTTAATTTTTTTAAATAGAGAAAAACTTTTCATTGATTGTATCAGTCCTTACCATCCTAGCATGTTTATTTTGTATATGTAGATCATGAATTCATTTGGCAAAATCAAATGTGTTTCTGGTCAGCCAACTATCCTTTTTTTCTGCCAACTTTAGCCTTTTTTTCTCCCCAAGGTAAAAGAAAATGTCAACAAAAATAAAATTTAAAAAATTCCCAAAATTGATTTCTGCATCAATTTGAGCTTGTTTAGCCCAGTACTTTAAGTTCTTAGCAAATTATATATACTAATCATTATATATATATATATATATATATATATATATATATATATATATATATATATATATATATATATATATATATATATATATATATATATATATATATATATATATATATATATATATATATATATATATATATAACACAAATTCATTACCTAGCATTAAAACCTGATAGTTTCAAGTGTTTGATTCATTGATTTTTATTTTATCAGAGAGGTATTTCTCTTGCCACTCTAAGAAAATAACCAGGGTAAATCATACCTTTCTTTGAGAATTGCTACAGAATAAATCGCTTAGTTCAGTGTATGACCCTAATTGTACTTCTGGGGTGTACTTTAAGTACTTTCTGCTCACAGTACATTTTCTATTTAGTACACTTATTTGTCCAGCTAAATGACATTAAAACCTTCCAACAAATTGTCCTGAACGCAGTACAAGTACTTGTTTTGGCCGAGGTTGACATTTCAACAAAACATCTTACCTGTCATATAAGTCATTAGCTTGCTCCAGTAGCGATAAATGTGTAACTCAAAAGATGTTAAGGGGCTGAAATTTCATCCTGGTTCAACATCAATCCCAATGTAGGGTCACAGTGAGTGACATGCCTGCACCCAGCCTGTCAAATAGAGTACTGCCATGTTTATCTTGATTCTGTGGAAAGGTTAACATATCAGTGTATGTAAAACAGCCCATGAAGTTCAACAGGGATGAAATTACAATAGATAGGAGTGTTGATAGCATTTTCTGTATCATGAATGATCTTCTATGGTTTTTTTTGGCAGTTTTGATCTTAACTTGTATTCATTTCATTTCTGCAAGGTCTTAAAAACCTGACCTAAACATAGAATTTATCAGATAAGCAATTGCATTCCATGTACCTTGGCACAGATATTGAATAAAACAAAGCATTATTAATATTGTTAATAATAATAATAATAATAATAATAATAATAATAATAATAATAATAATAATATTATTATTATTATTATTATTATTATTATTTTGAAATAAGAACCATTTTATTAATTACCTTTTTCTGTCATTTAGCAAATCTGTTCACATTCTGTAACCAGCATAGTTTAGTATCTGTTGAACTAATTTTTAATCTAACTAATTTTCAATCCAACTAATTTTTAATCCTTTAGATATTTTTAAAAATCTTTTACAGGTCAACATGTCTTTCAAATTTCTAAGTTTTCCTTTATTCTTAACATTTTTATGGCTCTTCCTTTTGGTAAAGTTTGGGAAATTTAGAAGGAAAGACAACTATCATCAACTTAGCAACCATTGAATTTATATTTTATGATGTGGTTTCCAATATATACAGATGTCTGGATATGAATGTATCGATTTATCTCCCGAGGTTGATGTTCTTTTTAAGCAGTATTTTCAAAAGAGCTAATTCTTTTGGTCAGAGTACTGTATATTGAGTGTAGCCATTAGTGCTCCCTATGTGGTTGTTCATTATTACACAGTTCTTGTCATAAGGCTATAATTATATAGAGCAGTCCCTTATGAAGAGGCTCCTTGCTATAATATGGTTTCATTTATAAGGCTGTAACTATATACAGCACTCACCCACTATAAATACCTCTATTATAACACTTTTTGTTATAAGGATATATATATATATATATATATATATATATATATATATATATATATATATATATATATATATATATATATATATATATATATATATATATATACACACACACAGTTCATTTCATGTTATAAGGCCATAGCTATATACAGCACTCACTATAAGTACATCCATTATAATAGTTCCTGTTATAAAGACTATACAACACTCACTCACTGTGTGATCACTCACTGTGGGGCTCTTCATTATTACGCAGTTCCTATTATAAGGCTATAATTATATACAGCACTCACTATAAATACCTCTATTATAACAGTTCCCTTTATAAGGCTATAACTATATACAGAACTCCCTCACCGTGAGGCTCTTCATTATAACGTGGTTCCTTTTATAAGGCTACAACTATATACAGCACTCCCTCATTATAAGTACCTCCATTACAACATGGTTCTTATTATAAAGCTAACACTATATACAGCATTCTGCAACTCTGAGGCTCCTCATTATAACGGGTTATGTTATAAGGTAACCAATTTCATTAAATGGTATTAAAGTTATATGTATCACTTTATTATAAGTCAGCTCTATTGATAGCTTTATAATGAGGGATAATTTTATGTAGATGCCATATAGTATGTAAGAATGAGCAGAAACTTGCATTTTTGTATAAACCAGGCAAGGTTTAATTTGTAAGTCTCCATCCTACTTGTCTCCAAGTTTTCCAAACCTATAAGCTGCCTTCCATGACACTTTGGCCATAAATAGCCTTGCCTTTCAGAGCCTTATTAGTATTAAGGCTCAAACTTAGTCTTGAGTACTCCTACTAGCTCAGGGATGTAGAACCAGTCTGATGCATCCTACATATCATAAGAGGTGACTACAGGAAGTAACCATTTTGACTCCTGATGTGTCCCATGATGATATTCACACTGAAAAACTCTTGGTCTTTTTAAAACAGTTAGGTATGTTTGTTAAAATGTGTTTTTGTTTTTTCAAGAATTGTACCCTTTTTTTGCCTTTTCTTCATGATGTTTTCCTATTTTGGGATGCCTAAACTTACTTGGCACAATATAACGAGGATTGTGCTGATGTACCTTAAACCCTATGCATACATATCGAGCACTTTTGCCATCTGGAAATCCATTTTGAAATTCCAGCAGTACTTTTCAAAAAATAATTGCCTCTCTTTTAGTTTGTGCCACTGAGTTGCCATTTTAAAAAAGCACTAAAGGAAGCTGCCTACTTTGGATTCACTTTCTTTATGGGGTGCAAATTTTCATGGATTTTGTGGGGTTTTGATGGAGTACAAATTAGGGTGCAAATTTTCATGGATTTTGTGGGGTTTTGATGGAGTACAAATTAGGTGCAAATTTTCATGGATTTTGTGGGGTTCTGATGGAGTACAAATTGGGGAGCAAATTTTCATGGATTTTGTGGGGTTTTGATGGAGTACAAATTAGGGTGCAAATTTTCATGGATTTTGTGGGGTTTTGATGGAGTACAAATTAGGTGCAAATTTTCATGGATTTTGTGGGGTTCTGATGGAGTACAAATTGGGGAGCAAATTTTCATGGATTTTGTGAGGTACCATTTCTCATGAATTTCATGGTATTCAAACATTTTCCTGGATTTTGTGGGTTACTGACTTTGTGTTTTCATGGAAATAAATTCATTCTCACAGAAACTTTTCCCTTAATGCTACAGAGCTAGTCTGTTGTTTCCATCTTTTAAGAAAACATTTGTGCATTGAATTACTTAACCACCTCATCACTCAAACTGGGATTGATTTTCTCTAATTGCTTCATCCAAAAAGTTTGTTGAAACTAATTTTATCTACTCGTATGCACAGTTCTAAAAATTGTTTTATTGGCAAGCTTGATGAACTGAAATGCAAATGTTTTCACTTCAAAGGGCAAAATATTCTTTCTCAATAAGATCACACATTGCAGGTTTTGATTGAACCGTCTTTCAGATTGCATTTTTTGTGCCCATTTGTGAGGCTTGTTTTTGATTATCTTTTTTTATAGGTAACACAATCAATATTCGCCTGATCAGCACCATTAAACTGACATGCTGATGCCATCATTTGTCTCTGATAAGGTTTAGAAAAAAAATGTCATTACAGGAGGGTGAGTTATCTGGCAAAAAAATCTCATCCCTTTGTTAGCAAAGCTTTCTGTGTACACTATAATCGTGTCTTTTGATGAGCATGTGAACTGGGTCATGGAACTGATGGATTATCATTACGATGATGGCCTTATAAAACCAAAATTGTCACTCAAAAGAGCTGCTTAACGGCATTTTGGAACGTATATAAAATGTAATCAGGTGCATTATAATGCAATAGTGAGCATATTACTGGTACTGATTAACGTTAGAATCTAAATTTTTAAAAAGACATCCTTCTATCATGCAAGTTATTGCAAGCTTGTGACACTATTACAAAGCAATATCTCTTGTGTGGCTGATTTACACGCAATCTCGCAGTTATCTGTTGCATTCTGGTTAGAGTTTTGACATCTTTAGGCAAATCCTTAATTAAAGTGATTTTTCTCATTGATGTCACAAGTTTATTGAAATGTATCTCCTTTTGCACAAAAAAATAATATTTTAATGAAAAATACAGTTGAAACATTTTTATGCAACACACATCGGTCCAAAAATATTTGCCATCAGTGGCATGCACTTTTCTTTGCAAACAGGTTGATAGCAATAATGAATCCAAGAAAATGGTTCTTGACAATGCAGGAAAGATGGTAAAATTAATAAACTTGTTATCGTCATACCATAGAAAGATGGTAAAATTAATAAACTTGTTATCATCATACCATAGAAAGATGGTAAAATTAATAATCTTGTTATCATCATACCATAGATGCCTCAATCGGTATGGTTATTCTGATTCAACAACTGGTAATCACGCCACAAACTTGGGTCAGCTTTGGTTTTTGTGTCTTAAATCTTTAATCTGCAGATTTGAATCTCTTAGCATCCCAAACACCTAGTCCTTTTCATTTATTGTCAAAGTAAGGAGAAACAGACATGGTAGAACCCATTATTTATTAAAATAAAAATTACAGCTGAGCAAATCAAGATGATTGTATCACAAGTTTTCAAAACGGTGAACATGGTAGCAAGCAATACACATCATTTATACTGCAGTATGACTTTGGCTGGCAATACACATCTCTAGTTATAATAACAAGGGAGAGCTGTACTTTGTTTCTCTATATCTCACTCTTTCATATTTTCCATTAAAGGTTTAATAGTGTTTTTCTCTGCTGGAGGATGTGAATTTTACCATTAGGAGTTTCTGATACCATACTAAATCTGAAATTTAAGTTACTCTGTATTATGGATCAGAAAGGTCTATGCATATTAACCAGTACTAAAACTATATCTTGATACTCAAAGCCCACTTTTACAACAACCTGACTGTAAATGAGTGGAGTACATAATGTACAAAAATGACAGATTTTGTTGGTAATGGATGCTACCTCCAGGAAGGCTGTGCATTGCAAGAGAATTAGGATCTGTTATAGAGGAAGTGACACATTAGCACAAGTGAAATTCAGAACTTGAGAAAGCTGGCTGTTGTTAGTTGTTCCTGTAAAGTAGAAAATGCAATAAATTGATGTGACCATATCGAACCAGCCTGATTTTAATTATATTGCATCTACTCCAGTTGACAACCTGGCCTAAAACTCTGGTGAATTTGAAATCTAACAGAAGTAAATTGGACTTAAATAACAAATTGTTCAGGGTTTTCTTTCAAATTGTATCATAATTTAAAGTAAAAAATTAATCTTTCCAGGAGTGTTGATTAACAATAAGTAGAGGTTCACAATTTTGCAAATCGTATTTGTATAGGTTTTTCCAGTGAAACCTGTTCAGTATTAACAGATCTGAGATATTAGCTTGGATAAGGAAAAAGTCTCTAACTATATCACTCACTAAATTTTGAAGTACGATAAAAATACCATATTTCTCCCATGCTAGGCCCAATGGGCCAGTTGATAAAATTTGTCAATAAGTAGAGGGTGGGCTTTTTCTCACAGAAAAGATACTCTTAGGTTGTTGTTGTTCTAGTACGGTTTAACACCATTTTTCAGCACACGATAAGCTATACATGGCAGCCAGTATTATTGGTGGAGGAAGAACCTGGGGAACCCTGGTAAGAACCACCGATCCACGAGAAGCTACTGCCAAGCTTTTTCACATACCCACATTGGCTGAATCAGAGACTCGAACTCACACAGACTGAGGTGAGATGGCAATGATCCGTAACGGAGAGCGCGTTAGACCACTCGGCCACTCGGGGCCCCCAATACTCTAAAGATTACATTATAACCTGTTTTGGATGAAAGACCACTCCTTCTACCAGAAAGCCAAACACTTCACCAGCAAACTTATATATTTGACTGTTAAGTATATGATCATAATTATATTCAAACATACAAAAACTGCACTAGTGGCTAGAATGACGAATTGACCTTCACTTTGGACTTGTGTACTGACAAGTCAGGTCATCCCATAGGGTATGGAAGTTTCAATGAAATTATAAAGAGTTTCACTGTCACGAGTGTTGTCTAGCTATCAATTCTAAACTGCTTCAGTATATTAGTTATAATTCCCACAACCACTGTATTTACTCACTTATAAGGCAAGTCAAACTGCATACAACAAAGATTATTATATGCTGTAGCATAATTCACTTGCAGATTAGAGTCTTTTTTCTTTTTTCTACTGATTGCTCCTAACAAACTGCATAGATCCAGATCTGCTGGCACATTAGGCGAAGCATATCTGGGTCTGTACTGTTTGGACTTGACTTATAAGCAAGTACATATGGTATACATGCACATCTTGTTTTGACATTCTTTTGGGCCCATACCTAGATGCAATAAAATCTTGTCAGTGATTACAGAAACTGTGTAAGAAGAATTGGAAGGTTCTGTGATCAAAATTTATTGTGTAAATTTCAACCTTATTCAAGCTTAACTACATCATTGACTTGGATTGCAATGCTGTCACCATATGTATGGAGGGAGCATAGACAAATGTCCATCATGTCACGTCACATTGTGTCCCATTATGTTGTTTATACATTACCACTCAATAATAATAATAATGACAATAATAATAATGATAATAATAATGACAATGATAATAATAATGATAATAATAATAATGATAATAATAATAATAATAATAATGATAATAATAATAATAATGATAATAATAATAATGATAATGATAATAATAATGATAATAATAATGGTAATAATAATAATAATGATAATAATAATGATAATAATAATAATGATAATAATAATAATGATCATGATAATGTCTTTATTTAACAAGAGTTATACATTTACTTTTAAAGATGATCTCCCTCTTGGCCATCAGCTATTACACGTGTCAGAAAATAACCAGGTTTAAGTTACACAAATTTGTGACAATATTTAACAGCACTGTGGCCTCTACTTGATCTAGATATTTGCTGTTTAATTCTATTTTATTGGAAGAAGCATTCATGCCATATGTGTACATTACATTTCCAGTTTACACCTTCATTTTGTTTCATTGTCTTCATTTAAATTTTTTCCCAGCCACATCCAGTATATTTACATTTTAATTCATTGGGGGTATTTGTTTTTTTTAAGCATTCTTCCCCACTTTTGTACATCTCTTTGCTTTTAATTTGTTAATTTGAAGACAGCTTTTCTTGTTAACTTAAGATTGGTACCAAAGAGAAAGTGAAGTTACAATTGAAATGTCTACTCAATAAATCTACTCATGGGAATTAAAAGCTAAGAAAATTTAAGACTTCCCCAGAGTTAGTTCACGTACTGGCAAATCAAATTTTAATAAAATTGGGAAATCTTGTTTTTGTACTTTGAGCTTGTTTTACAAGAAGGCTTTTGTAAGCAGAATAAAGCCTAGAAATAATTTTCTCTTCTGGCAAACTTTCTCTCTCTCTTCTTTCTTGTGCTTTCTATTTCTCATTTCTGCATTAAAATATTATAATTAAGGCCAATGGCATACCCGCCATGTTAAGAAAAAGATGGTTTGACTCATGTTTGGATGGTAACCAAAGTGCCAAAAACCTAAGGTGTGGCAAAATTCAGGATTTGTGCATATTGATCCCTACATTGGCAGAAGGTCATTACGGACTAGGTTCAAAGGATCTACCATGAGGAAAGAAACTTAACACCTAAGCACTTGAATATACTGTAATGTCTTTCATAATATTGTTATCTTCATGTACATCAGAGTTCAGGATTGTACAATGGTGCCAGTTTAGTTGTATTCACATTTTGTTACTACTAGTAACTATCATTCTTAGTCATAAAGTCATTCTTGGCACAGTCAGCACACCATGTTTTGCTGTGGTGTAAAATTGCATCCTTTTCTTGCCAGGTGTTGAAAAATCATAGCATTGTTGTTGTTTTTTTATTATTCATACCCTCTAATTTTCATCCTCTCAGATTTGTCATGCCATCTTCATTTTCATACTCGTTTCTCTTGCGTTTTCAGTTTTAATTCTCCTCTGATGCTATTTTTCCTCGTCTCAACATTTTTCATTGATTCTAATTTTTTTTTACTCATTTCTATTTCTGTCATTTTCATACCCTTTCATTTTTCAAACTCTGTAATTTAATACTTGTTCACTTTCTTGATTGATCATACCCTTTAATTGTTCATACGCTCTGAATGTTCCTATTCCAATTTTTCATACTTTCATTTTTCAATGCCTCTAACTTTTTATAATCATTTCTCTCACTTTCTCATTTTTTATGCTTATTTCTCATTGTCTCCAGTTTTCATCCCCCCCTTATTTTGTATACTCTTTCTCTTATTTTGGAGCCCCAGGTGTCCAATTTTTCTAAGGCACTCACTTTTACAGATCACTCACACACTTATGTCCATGTAAGGTTGGAGCTCCGAGTGGCCGAGTGGTCTAAAGCGCTCTTTGTTACGAATCACTGCCATCTCACCTGTCTGCGGCGGTTCGAGTCTCGGATTCAGCCAATGTGGGTATGTGAGAAAGCTTGCCAGTAGCTTCTCGTGGGTCGGTGGTTCTTTCCAGGGTTTTCCCGGGTTCTTCCTCCACCATTAATACTGGCCGCCATGTATAGCCTATCATGTGCTGAAAAATGGCGTTAAACCCCACAACAACAACAACCATGTAAGGTTGACCCAGTGTCGGTCTATGCAAGAAAGCTCCCAGAGAATTCATGGGATCATCCTCCCAAATATACTGGCTGCCATGTATTGCCTATCGTGTACAGAAAAAATGGCATTAAACCCCACATGACTTGCTCATTTGCATGCTCTCTTTCATGTTCTCTAATTTTTTGTACCCGCCAATTTACTAGCTTCTCATACTTTCTTTTTTGTTCATACTGTTTCAGTGTTTTACTTTCTCATTCTTCATACTTTTTTCTCTCTCTCTCATTTTTCATGTCCTCTAATTTTTCATACCCTCAAATTTTTCACTCTCACTTTATTACCTTTAAATTTTCATTCACACTTATTTTTGCACTTGTTTCTTTCATTTTCACTAAGTTTACATGCAATAACTTTTCATGCCATCTAATTTGCACATTTTCCACTCATTATTCAAACCCTTTACATACTGATTTTTCTTTCTGATTTTTAATTTCTAATTTTTCATACTCTTTTCATAAAGATTTTTCATACTCATAAATTGTGTATGTGTGTGCATGTGTGATTTGGATTTTTAACATAGCTTTAACAATTTTTCAGTCATATCGCTACAATGTCTGCAGTGTGAAAGTTTATAGTGATGTCTGGCACTGGGGCATCATGCTGCAGACATGTAGCATGATATCCCACCCAGTCACATTATCCTGACACCAGGCCGACCAGTCCTAACACTAACCTCTTAATGCTGAATGCCAAGCAAGGCAGCCGTTAGTACCATTTTTGTAAGTCTTTGGTATGACTCAGCTGGGGATCGAACCCATGACCTCCCACATTTGACTCAGACACTCATAAATTGTTCATGCTCAGTTTTCATAACACCTTCAATCCCCGAAAAGCATACTAATTTTCATCAGCATATTGATTTTTAAGCCCAGATTTTTTGTATAGAAAAGACTTATTCTTATGTAAATATTTTGCAAATTAAAATATTTAAGCATTTTCACATTCAGTTATTTGTGCCTAAAAAGAGAGGCTAGCTAGGATATTTAGGCCCAAATCATACAGATGGTCCCCTGCCTAATCTATACTGCCAAAAAATAATTCATGGGCTCCTATGCTATATGAGCATCATCCCTGATGATGCACTCTTTTTTAATTAAATTTCCCCTCAAATTTCAATATTCTGTATTATAGATGAAGCTTGTCAAGGAAAGGAGAAGTTTATGATTAATCTGTTTTTAGGTAACTATGTGGGTAAAACATTCTTTCTCCAGCCTGGGAATTCTAATAACATGTTACCAGTGGATGGATACACACCTTGCCTGACAAGAGAACTATATTTTGATATTAAAAGTGAAGTCAAGTTGATGTCAAACCTCTAATGATTACAATACAGTAACTACATCTGTAATAACTCATGAAATGTTGATAGTTATTGCTATTTCCTTTATTTAGTCTTCTGTGTAAATGTGACATGGTCTGAAGATTTGTTAAGGGACTCTAGTTGAGACTCAGCAACCCTATAGTGATCACCTTTTATGCATCTGTCTGTCTGTGCATCTGTTTGCACTTTTTGTAGTCAGCATAGCTCTAGGTGAATTACTTTTACATCTAGAGGTGCCGTTAGGTCTTATTTCATCAGGTCAAGTTCTGATGAAGTTATGGCCCCTTTTTCGTTAATATTAGATCTTCACTACAATAGATCCTTGTAACAGCGTGACTCAGGAACTTTACAACATATTCTGATGCAATATCACGTGTACATTGTCTCAAGATGTGCTAATTATGGGCATTGCCTTGCCAAATTCAGTATGGATAAAGTAATGACCCCTTATAATGTACTTCATATTTTTATTTGGGATCTTGTTTGTAACTGGCATAGCTCAATAATCATTCAGTGTAGTCTGATGCAATTTGATCTCATTGACTTGCATGTGCCCTGTATGGGGATACATCTCATTTAGAGATGTTATGGACTGTGGTTGCTTGTCCATCCTCCAGACTTCTATAAGGTAGCATAACAAAATTTATTAGATTTTCAACTAGAATTTGCCTCTAGCTTCAAACTGATGAGCTCTTGTATGAATTTGATTTCCTGCATTCTCTGACAAAGAAAACAAATAAAAGTCACCTGGAGGTTAAAGGATGAGCCTCAGGCTCAATGTCATTTGGATCTATATTTGTTTTGTCATACACAGTAAGGGTATATATAATTTAAGGATGTGGATCATAATAGTTTCCAAGTTATGACCCAGGGGATTTATGTTCTGGGTATAGGGATGAGCCCTTGGGGCAGTGTCTGATGCCTGTGTAAGTCTTTCATTCAGTAAGTGAATATTCAGCTGTAGGGTGGGAATCTTGACAGCTTTTTTCTTATGACCCAGGATTCTCAGCCTTTTTAGTGTTGGAATTGACATGCCAGTTCTCAAATATGTGACACAAATAACTTGGGAATTAATTGAAAGTTATGTAAAATTATCTCTACCCCTTCTCCCTCAACTCTAGATCAGAATGCCAAAAAGTGCTGGCACCATCTATACTGAGATGACTACAACTGTCCGAAGTTTCATGTGTCTATAGACGGAGTTTAAGGATATAACACTTACAGATAGGAATGGATCGACAGAACAAACATATGCATTGATAGACTTAATGTGTACACCTATGGATGGATAGAGATAACACTTACACATATAGATGGATGGACATAATTCTTATACATGTAGATGGATAGACATAACACTAATACACATATGGATGGATAGACCTAACATTTACACATTTGTATGGATAGACAATGTTTATACATGGAAGGATAGACATAACACTTGCACATATGGATGGATATACATAACACACATATGGATGGATGGATATACATAATGTATACACATATGGATGGATAGACATAATACTTACACATAATGGATGGATACACAACACTTATACATATCAAAGGATAGACATAACACATATATGGATGGATAGACATAACACTTACACATAGGGATGAATAGACATAATGCTTTCACATTTGGATGGATAGACATGACACATACACACATGGATGGATAAACTATAGCACAATAGCCCTGTTTTTTTATTTTAAAAAGAGGATTATAATTTCTAGGGCATAACCGACTTTTGATCCGGAAATCGGATTCCACCGGATAGTATGAACTTCCGATTAATCGGAGTCGGACAAGGCAGGAACGACCGATTCGGATAATAAAAATAATAAAGTTGAATTTCTATAGCACCGTGTCTAACACTGTGTGTCATTCGATAGTGCGTTAATAAAGTTAAATAAGAAGTCAGAAAAGTCCAATATGGTCAACACAACGGGGTGAAACGATAATACTTGAGTTAGACCGAAAGATTTAAATTTATTAAAATATATAATACAGTCCTACCCGTTTATGTCAACATTCTCAATAATGAAGGCATAATATTGAATACATTGACACATGCTAATGAGGTATTAAAAGAAAATGATTCTTACAATCGTAAATATAAATAAAGTTAATAAGGAAACTTTCACAGCACAATAAACTTGTTTCAATCACCGATCACTTTGGAAAATGCAAGAATCGATCAGATTTCATTGCTTTTATTTAAGTCGCCGCAAGAGGCCAACTCTATAGGACCAAACAAATGCCTGTTTTACTTTTATTTGACCGCGACATTAAAGCATGGCGGCAAGATCAACTAATTGTTGAATAAAGTACAGGATGGAACTGGCCGCTTGCCGACATAAATGATTAAGGCGGGAATATTAAAGCCTGGCGGCAAGATCAACTAATTGTTGAACAAAGAATGGGTCGGCACTGTGGCTTTGAACTTCGTTGCATTTTGCTCTAGTCCTGCCATATCCTTCCCCTTGTGACATCGGTGTGATATGCAAAACGTGTGTAACACGGTTTAAAAAGTTAATTTGAAAAACCTTTTAATTTAGCATTTCCGATTAATTGAATCGTATCCGGAATCGGAAAAATTTCATGCCCAAAATCCGGAATCGGAAATCGGTAGAAAAATGCTAATCGGTTATGCCCTAATAATTTCTATATAAACTCACATATAAGACTAGTCCACTTCAAACTGCAGAGACCCAGATATGTCATTGCATAATGCACCAGTAGATCTAGGTCCATGCAGTTTGTTAAGAGCAATCATTAAAGCAGACATCATAGACCCTGATCTGCTGGCACATTATACTATGGCAGATCAGCATCTTTGTTGTTTGCAGTTTGACTTGACTTATAAGTAAGTATATATGGTAAGATTTTGTATCAATTCAGCATTGGGTCAGATTGAGTCCATCTCACAAGCCAAAGACATTGCTCATATTGAATTTCTGTTTTCATGGGAAAAGGCTTTATGCTACAGATCTCAAAGAAAAAACAAGTCAACTAATCAGGAAGCTTTACATCCGATTCCAGTCCAGCAATACTAATGTTCATTTATTGGCTTCATGAACTTCTAGATATTTGGCGAGCCTTAAGAAAGCTAATTAAGGGGGGGGTGAGGTTATCTTGTTAATATGGGGAAAAAACGTATACCACATAATACAGCAATCGGTCACTTTAAAATAAATTCAGGGGAGTCAGAAATAGTAGTGTTATTGACATGGTTGCCCTAGACTAGGACACATTATTTTTCATCATGGAATATGATAGCAATGTAATTTCTGATATTTATGATCACCTGGTTTATACATAAATTGACTTTAAAACATAAAACCTCTTTTTCTGACTTCCCACCTTTGTCTTTGAAGGGAATAGTGACACAAAAAGTTGGTGTTTGCTTTGTATTGAAACAACGAAAAATATGGGGAGAATTGTCATGAAATCAATGCAAGATGAAGCAAACTTCACTTTTTGGGCCTATTTAGGTGAAATGACACACTCGAGGGCAACTATTTTGCCCTATTCACCCCATAGTGTGGACACTTTGCTGTTGAATTGTTTTAATGTTAAAGAATCTTCTTTTTAAATTTGATGTAAATGTGTACAGCATTTTCAGAATTTCCCAATTTAATCTTTTTACACATAAAAAATTCCCAATTTCATGGACCCCATTACCACTTTGACAATTGTAAGAAAGATTTAATAGTAAATAGTGTCCAAATATGGAAAGGGGTCGTGTGTAGAATTTCATAATTGTTGACTAAAGTGTCAGACACTTCCAAATATGAAAATTTACAGAAGATGGCAGTTGGGTTTGTTTTATCTGGAATATTCTTTGATCTGCTTCCTTACTTTACTTAGCAAATTTTTATACTTTATTTATTTTTTGTTCAGTGTACAAAAATTTTAACATTTAGATCCTAACTAAACGTGACTGGTCCATCACTGACATGAGTTAGCATCTGAGGTGGAGGAAAGCAGCAGGCATTGTTTTAAAGCTAACAGCATATTTTTTTAACCAGTTTTCAAATTTATAATAGATTTTCTCTTCATTTGTTACATTTCTTTAAACTTATTTATAAAATATTTAAAATCTTGAAATTGCAAAGATTTTCTTTATGCTGTGTTAAATGTGTAAAATAACAGAAGGAAGGGGAAAATCTTCATGCACTAATTGTAAAAAGATTCCATTTGCAGGCAGTAATGATCTGGTATATTTTGTGGAATTCTTGTCAGGTTCTTGTGGTCCAAAAGAAGCATTTTTGATGCCTTAATTTGGTCTGCTACAGTAAATGGTTGCTAATTATTGGTTTGTGTGTATCGGGCTGTGAAACACAGCTGCAGATCTGTCCATTGTGTTGCCAGGCTTTTGAAGTGGTAATATATAACAAGTCATGGCTATCTAACTTAGTTGTGACTACTACTAGCTATAAATATTACACCCAAGTTCTGCTTCTTCATATCCCAGTCAGGAAATATCACCAATAGGACATTAGTAGCCCATTAGCCCATAAAATATTCATTACAGCCCAATAATGACTGCAGGCCTCACAGATCAAGGGAGCAAAGTTATGGAAATTTTGAAGCAATTTCCAAAGATGCAGAATGTGAGAGACCTTACATTGCATTGTTATTGCCATGATCATTATTGGATTTTGTGAGATACATTTTAATAGAGTCTAATCCGTATTGTCCCTGTCTCCCTTGCAAGATGTTGATTATAACTTTATGACTTCATTTGTTGTGCTTTAATGGCATTCATGTGAAAAAAGATATTGTAAAATAATTGATTATGATAATTATATTTTTATTCAGAAGTAATAAAAGTCAACTGGCATGAAGGACTAACAGGATGGTTATATAATTTTTTTTTAAATCATAGCCTAGACTGGGATACACCATTGTATTCTTTGGATATTTTTAGACTTTTGTTAGACATTACAGTCATACATTCTTATAATCCTTAGGAAAAACTTGTGATGTCCTTCAGTTATTTAATAATCTGACCTTCATTTGTTTTCAAATTTTCAAATCTATTCTTGTTCAAATAAGATCAAAGCTTATTTATTGATCAATTTTGAAATTGATATATGTATTCTTTACAGAAATGGCTAAATTATGCATGTAACAGTCCCTAGATACTTGTAAAAAAATGCAGATGTATGTATTTTTTGAAGAAATTCTTTTATCTTGTTATTTTACATGCAAGTCATTCTTGTGTTGGGAATAAGAGAAGAGTAGAATGAGACTGAATGTGTACTCCACCGGAGGGTTTTAATACCCTTTAATTTTCACAACTTTATGATTGTGATAGTTGAATTTTTTTTTTTAAATCTGGTAAAAATTAATGTGGTCCAGTTTTCCAGATTTGCACCTTGATGAAAATATAGCAATGCTAACAAGTCCTCACACATTTTAAGTTACAGATCTGCTGTGTACAAGTAGATAGCAAGAACTGAGGACCTCAATCAGTTGATTGGACTTGGATTATAATTCTTTTGTAAATCATAGCTTGTTATTTTAGACTGGTGGTTCTTAACCTTTCTGGGTGGTTACCCATATTAGGTTTGTGGTGTCCACTTTGCAACCCATCAGATGCTGAAAAAAAACCCACTTGGGTATGAGATTTAAAATTATTAAGATTGATCTCAGCAAACAACTCAACAGCATGGCAACCTAGTTTTGGGTGGTGACCCATGTGTTAAGATCCAGATGGTCCATCTTGTTAGCTGCTTGCAGCATTGAAGTAACTAGTTTAGGTTTAGTTTTGTTTGGTGTTTTATGGCACAGGAACACAAGTAGGTTATTTAGTGCCAAGGCAGTTGGTTTACAATACCTTGTACCAGGATGCACCACAGTAGCTGACCTATTCTTGTCTGATGGCAGGATTCAAACCCACACCCTTTTGGTTGTAAGTTTGGCACATTAACCACTGAACCACAGTGACTATGTCAAGGAACTTTGTTATCCTTTAAGGGATAAATGGATGAAAGTTTGTGTTTTATGTGTTTAGCTCCATTTTTCAGCACATGATAGGCCATACATGGTGGCCATTATATTTGGTGGAGGAAAACCCAGAAAGAACCACTGACTCACCAGCAGCTACTGGCATTCTTTCTCATGTACCCATGATGGCCAAGTTTAGACTCAAACCCTTGCTGACTCAAACCTTTGCTGACCCTCACTGACTCAAAACCCTTGCTGACAGGTGAGATATGAGTGATCTGTCTGTGTGTGTGTGTGTGTTTGTGCATGCATGTGTGCATGCATGTGTGCATGTGTTGTGTATGATAAGGATTTTTAATGTAGCTTTGACAATTTTTCAGTCATATCCCTATGATGTCTGAAGTGTGGCAGTTTATAGTGATGTCTTAGCAATGGGGCATCATGCCACAGACATGTAACATGATGCCCCACCCAGTCACATTATCCTGACACCAGGCAGACCAGTCCTAACATTAACCTATTAATGCTGAGCGCCTAGCGAGGCAGCTGTTAGTACCATTTTTGTAAGTCTTTGGTATGACTTGGTTGGGGTTCAAACCTATGACCTCCCACATCTGAGATGGATGCTCTAACCACTAGGCCACCAGAGTGACCTGTTAATTGGTTGTTTTAACACAGTTTACATTCTTTTATTGAGCTATTAATGTAGATCTCCAATCTTTTTGGTGACAGTGGTACCCAGCAGATACCATATTTACTTGTCTATAAGTCAGATCCATCTGCAAACTGAATAGATCCAGATCTGCCATCACATAATTCACTGCCAGATCTGGGTCTGTGCATTTTGTCAGGAGTATAGAGTAGAACAAACAACATAGACCTTGATCTGCTGGTGGGTTATGCAACTGTATATTGAGTCTATGTTGATTGCATTTGGAACCACCTTATAAGCACAGTATTGTAGTATTGTGTGATCATTAGTTTATGTAGAGAGCTACATGTTAGACAGTTTTGATTGCCTGTATAGGTAATTCCTATATTGAAAACATAGAGTAGTTTTAAATTATGTTGCAGGAGGTATGGTGTCAGGGTATGTTTTGCAGATAAATAATTTTCTTTCAAAGCATGCTTTATCCATGTGTACTTAATTGATTTGTCATGTATGTATGCCAGTATATGTGTAGAGTCTAAAGGTACATCAACACAAAATGGCAGTGTGAAGCAAAAGTTAATAAGTAAAAATTGTAAAAGTCAAACATCTTGATAAAAATACTGTGAAGATGAACCACTTGAACCAGAAGGAAATATCAGAAAAATGATGATAGTTAGAAAAGTTGCAAAAACTATGTAAGCAGCAAAAGTAAAGGCCAAAAATAAAATCCTTATGATACAAAGTCGTATTTTATATATATAACCTGTAGGATATTACTGTATATACTTGCATAGAAGAAGAATCCAACTGCAAACTGCAATGACCCAGATCTGCTATCACATAATGCACCAGTATATCAGGGTCTGTGCAGTTTGTTAGGAGTTTACATTAGAACAAACAGCATACACCCTGATCTGCAGGTACATTATGCTATGGCAGATCAGGATCTTTCTTGTCTGTGGTTCAACTCAGCATAGGCAAGTTTGTATGGTAAATAATTCCAGACTCAAAATGGAACAACATCATGGAAAATAGTTACCTCTATTAGTCATTTCTTTCCACATTTAGAAGACATTGTGCTTCTTCAGAAGGGCACGTCAGGTTTCTTCAGAAGAGCACATCAGGCTTCTTCTGAAGGGCACATCAGGCTTCTTCAGAAGGGCACATTGGGTTTCTTCAGTAGGGAACATCATGCTTCTTCAGAAGGGCACATTGGGTTTCTTCAGTAGGGAACATCAGGTTTCTTCAGAAGGGCACATTGGGCTTCTTCAGTAGGGCACATCAGGCTTCTTCAGAAGGGCACATTGGGCTTCTTCTTAAGGACACACTGGGCTTTTTCAGTAGGGCACATTGAGCTTCTTCAGAGGACACAATGGGCTTCTTCAGAAGGGCACATTGGGTTTCTTCAGAAGGACACACTGGGCTTCTTCAGAAGGGCACATTGGGCTTCTTCAGAAGGGCACATTGGGCTTGTTCTATATCCCTGAATCTGCAGGTCAAAATTGATTTGATGTATTGGATCTGTACTTGGTATATAAATTCATGAAGTTATGTATAGAAAGAATAAAGAATACTTGAAGAATTCTTTACAAATTTCACAACAGCTGAGTTGAATATTATTGATGAACATGAGTCAGTATGTTATAGACACCTGCCATATTGAGAATTACAGTTCTTTTAAATCACTATGGTTTTGTTATTGTTTTGATTTTGTAATCGAACAATTACTTAAATGAAATACCTCAAATACAATTTTTGTTTTGGTATCATAAGTCGGGGGGGGGGGGAGTGGTGAGTGCACCATGGCTTATCATCAGAAATAGTTTTTCAATGAAAAAAATTGATAAAATTTGGTAATAATGGTGGTGTATGTGTAATGAATAATGGGACAATATTGATACTGTATTGATACATTGGGTGTAGGTTCCAGGAACACAAGTGTCTTAAATGTCATTTCATAGGACAGTCTTGAATACTGAAATGCAAATACAGTACTCAATTATATTATTATATTTATTTATTGCAATCAGTAAGCCAGACTATTCAATTGGTCAAAAAAGTAGGTCTATCATCATCAGCAATATCTTTAGCAAACATCTGTTTAAAATTTGTAAAATGGCTGATTCATGTAGCTAAATTAGATTTTTAAAAATATGGTGAAGGGGGTACAAGTTCATTAAACCTGAAATTGGTACATTGGCTAAACAATTTTGCTAGCTTGGTATATTTTGTGCAGAAGTTGATAGAAGTACATGGTATGGTCTGACCATTTAACATTTGATGGGGAAGGGTAGAGTTAATTTGAAGCAGTAGAGATTCTTTTCTTTAAATTTCTACCCCCTAAAAAGCTTGAAAAAAGAACATTTTTGATCAGGGTCATAACCAAATCTCAGCCCCCCCCCCTTTAAATTAAGCTATAAGTCCAGAAGAAATGTACTTGGGTAGGGTGTCTTGAGTACACAAAGTGGCATTGGTACCTAAAATTAGTTATTTGTGTCATATCAGTGCTTAGATAATAAGATTTATCAACTTGTGGTGTCGGTCCATTTGAAATGTTCTAGTTATAAATTTTAGCAGACACACCCAGTATCTTCACTGCCAAAAAAAGAGACAATAGGTCATGTTCATGTCATCCTCAACACAGTATTCTTTAATAATAATCCGGCAGCAGAAGATATTATTTCTGCGTAACAGTCAGGTGATCAGTGTACAAAAAAACGTGTAGTAATCCAATAGAATGCGATTGTTTAAGACCACCATTTTTAAGGATTAATTTTCAAGAATTTATCCTGCTAACAAGGAGTATAATAAGTACACTTAGTACAAACAGATATTAATACTGTTTGCAAGAATTCATTTGGAATGTGGGGGGTATTTTGAATACAACAGAAATATGAAGGTTGTTTAGGTGCTAAACAATTGTGCCACCTGTCATCGGTATAGAGATAAGATATTTTATTAACTCAGGGTGTCAGTCCATTTAAAACGAATTATTTGTCTATGGTGCAGACAATAAAAGGGTATAGATTTTAACAGATACACCCAAAGTATTCAGTGCAAAAAGAGACGTGGAAAAAAAAGGGATAGAATACAAACCAAACAAATGTATTGAATGATTGCATTAGAAAATGAAGAAGACACAAGGTTATGTCATCATTGGTACATTAGTTTCAGATAAACAGTGGTTGGATCAAATTTCTTCTGAATTGTGGCAGTTTTTCATGGGACAAAATGACCATTGTTTACCATTTTCTTAAAGAACAAAGTACCATATACAAAACAGCAAAAGAACTAAACTTGTTATTATTTGCCTTTTTTGACTTTAACTACTGAAATTTGCATTGTGTTTTATGTAATCTTCAGATTGTTCTGACATTTGTTATGGTAATTTAGATAATATATTGAAAGATGGGTTCTTTGTAACATGTCATGTAGTTTAAATTCCGAATTCCACGCAAATGCATGACAACCTTGGCATATGCTGTTGTCCATATAATAGGACTGTTATGTGGCATTCATTTGTACTGTGTCATAAAATGAGATTGCCTTATGCTGAGAACCGATGACCATATCTGTCATAATGCGGCCAAACAAGTCCTTGAGGATGATAACAGAAGTTTGTAGTTGTAGCTAGTATCTTCTGTTTTTAAATTTGGGACCATGCCTTCACATATTCTGCTTGAATGTTTTGATGTGCTGAAACAGTATAGCATTAATATATAGGATATTTGATAAAGCTAGTAGATAAGCTTTTACAACTCTGTTGTGCTAGGAAACATGATTACCAGCTATACAGTCAAATTAATGATGGGCACCCTGTGTCTAATGTCTGACATGTCAAATTAGCAAATGAATCTTTAGCACTATATATATATAATTCTAAGTATGATTTTACTCTCAGTGCCTATATCAGATTCTAACAGATTTTAGCTGTTAGTAGTGACAGTTGGCCACAACATTAATCCCAGCATTCTGGATATTTTATACCAGAGACTGTCAACAGACTTGGTTCTGTTGTTTATCTTCCCATGGCTAACTGAGCCTAGACCAGTTCATGCCCTTGGATAAGGCACAACTGTTAAATTAATTAAGATCCCTGATCTTTATCCCTTGCTAAAACAAGAGCAGAGTGGTAGAGCAAGCAGTTATTTAGCTGAGGCTTGGTACTGTAAGCAATGCTGGGTTTTGGTTTTTCTGAAGATTTTAGGTTTATTTTACATAAAGTTGTAGGAAACCTTACTTTGTGTTTGTGTGTCCTTTGAACACAAATGTAACATATATATATATATATATATATATATATATATATATATATATATATATATATATATATATATATATATATATATATATATATATATATATATATATATATATATATATATATATATATATATATATATATATATATATATACAGTCATTACAGTCAAATCAAGCTATTGGCTTGTTGCCTGGGTTTAAGTCACATCCAGCTTTTTGTATTAGGTTCAATGGAATTAATCAGGGAACCAGGCTAGTTTCACAGTGGTTCCTCAGATGCTTTAATCTGTCTCTGCTTATATCTCGAATTGTAATCTAACCAAAATGTGTAGATGGCATAGGGACAATTGGCCTCTTAAAAATTTTGATGAGCACAGAAGTATATAAAGGACCTATAAAGATTATTGGAGGCAACAATTACTGGACAAATTTCTTTTTTTCTATATTAAAATTTACACATTGTCTCATCATGTGAAATCCTTTCAGAGTAACTTTCCTTTGATACTGTCCTTATATGTAGTGCACGCATTTTTAGCTTTTCTTATTAATCATTGGCGGGATTATACTGGTGGCAGTCCTTGCCATTGTTTATCTTGACACTTAGGAGATGATGTATCGTAACTTGATCTAAGTTTCCTCTGGAGATGGTCTGAATTTTCATCAGAATATAAAATGTCCTTATGGTGTTTGTATTGGAATGAGGCAATGTTTGTACAGTATAACCTATCTTGAAAGACCTACCTTCTGTCAAAAATGTATGGTCTCTAAAGACAGGTGGTCTCTCATTACAGGTCATAACACTGTATAATCAACCAATCTGTGCTTTGAGAATCTGGTCTCAAAGGACAGATTGTCTCACAGTAGTGGTCTTTTAGGGTTTTACTGTATACAACTTTACTGGGTCCACCAAGAAGTTTAAATTGTTTTCTGAATGTGGGTTGATTCAGGTTGATGGTTGCCTGTCAGAACTGCTTATGCGTGAAAGCTATCTTGTTCAAATTTGAGAAGTTCTTCAAATAGACTTTACAGAAATGGCAGAATGCATATTATTGTCCCATTGAACTTGATTATAATCACTGAAAATCTTGTTTCCATTTCATTGCAGAATTTTGTGTCATTTTGATTTTGGCATTTTAGCACCATAAGGTAACACACACTTAGATATCTTGATCAACATTAAATACTGAAGCCAAACTGACCCGTTTAATATCCCACTTGAACTCTGTAATCCATTGTCTTTATCCTTACATAATTACTTCTGATCACACATACCATAATTGATCTCAACAAAATTGAAACAATAATGCAGTGGCCTAGTGGTAAGAGCATCCACCTTGGATGCGGGAGGTTGTGGGTTCCATCCCTGGCCGAGTCATACCAATGACTTACAAAAATGGTACTAACAGCTGCCTTGCTAGGCACTCAGAATTAAGAGGTTAGTGTTAGGATTGGTTGGACTGGTGTCAGGATATTGTGACTGAGTGGGATATCATGATGCCCCAGTGCTAAACATCTCTATAAACTGCCATACTGTAGACATTGTTGCGATATGACTGAAAAATTGTTAAAGTTATGTTAAAAATCCAAATCACTTCACACACACACAAACGCCAAACCTATACTACGATAAGAATCTGAGTAATGTTTTATGTTGCTTGTGTTCTTTAATAATCAAGCCATAATCTATTAACATCGTTAATCCTTTCCATTTTACTAGTGATCACAAATAATACAGTCCATAATCCAATAATGCAATTACTCCTTTATGAATTATTACTATCACATACTCACCCCATAAACATTAAACACCTGCAACACCAAAACATCCATACCAAAATAATCCAAGTACATGTAATGTTAATTGTTGAATGCTTGAGCTGATTAATCCTTTCTGAATTATTACTGATCATGCATATTTAATCCAGTGATTACTTTTAGGTTATATTAGCAATTAAAGTGAGATGCTCACGTAACCCTGTTGACAATCATGCAATCACGGGAAGTCTTGACTCTAACTATACTGCATAGTAAGCAATATAAAAAAAGAACTGAACAATCTCTTTAATTTGGTTAGTCAGTTATGCCTGAGATTTTAATGAGCGATGGGGAAAGACGAGAGCTGCCCATTGTCTTTGAAAGAAAACCCTCACATCCAGAAAGTTTACATGCAGATTTAATAGTTGTACAATGTCTAATAATGCATTATAATACTTGTTGAGATATACCATTCACGTTAAATATATAGCCTTGATTTTTTTTCTTTCAAAAAATTGCACAAACAGTGATGCATTAAATGTTATGTATGGGAATCATTCTATATAGGACACTGATCAATGAACCACAACATGTGTCCTTTATAGACAGATTTATAAAGTACACAGGGTGAGATATGTGCATGAAATTAAAAGTATTCTCAAATGTTGTGTCTTTATGAGCAGATATTTTTATCTGTAGGTGTCTACTGCAGCAGATGTTAATATATGTTTGTTTTTTTACGTACCATGACTACTTTGGACTGGTGCTAGGGTTGTTGTTTTATTGGCTGCATGTTTGAGATCATTTATCTGTGGTTATATATTGTGCATGTTTGAGTTTTTAACAAGCTTCACTGTCATCAAGAAGAGCCTTCCAAGAAGCATTTTGTAATTATAGTCTCTGTATTCATTATGAGAAAGGACTTCACTGCAGGAAATAAATTTTGCCATTGTGTTGATGAGATTAAAGCCTTAATTATAACCTTTAGATGATTCAATTAAAACAGTATGCATTGTGTGACCGCCTGCTGACCTTATAGGCTTGTAAATGTAAGCTCTACAAAGTGATCATTCTAATTTCTGTATGCATGTCCATCCAGACGTACATTCATGCTTCTGTCTCACCTAGATTAATTAACCTCAGTGTTCAGGATTTGTATGAATTTGTTTTATGGATAAGCAATATAAAAATGTACAAAGGCAGTTTCTTTTTACACGGGGATTTTTTAAATACTAGTGCTGATTGGTTTTATTCAGATAGTCCTTATAAAACTGGTTCAGATCATGTTTTTATTTTATTACACACCCATTAATCATACATTTATTACACACCCATTAATCATACATTTATTACACACCCATTAATCATACATTTATTACATATGCATTAATGGTACATACTTTTTTGTTTTATTACATACCCATTAATCATACATCATTTTTAATTTTATTACATATGTAGTTTGTATTTTTGGGTTGGTTAATTTGTTTTTGCTATAATATTTGTTTCAGATGTCTCATTCATTGTAGATTTGGATGGAAATTTAAAAAAATCAGTTTGTTTGGAATTATATATAATGAGGTAGTCAGTATTTTTCAAAATACCATGTGATTTTAGTTGTAGATAGATTTGATTCTGTCCATTGATGTAGGGCAGTGGCTCCCAATTTTTTTTGGCCATGACCCTAAAAAATAGTTTTTGTGAGCCCTCATGACTCTGTTTCCACATTTTGATAAGTTTTACCACACTCAAAACAAATCCTGGTGATTCTCCAGAAAGTCCTCATGTCCCTGCTTTGGGTGAGGGTTGGTAATTACCTTATTAAAGGTTCTGCACCAGTTGCTGCACAGAACCACTTACTACTACTACAATTGTAAACTATTCTGACTTCTATGCATTACTGTTGCTTATTGCAGACACAAATTATTGTACCTTGCATTATGTTTTTTTCTCAAGGGGTACAAAATATACCTCTTTAATTCAAGACTAAATAATCATTGTGCTGCAATTGAGGCATATGCTTCAGGCTTAGTTTTCATCACCACTCTCCTGTACTCAACAGTTTTACCAACTTCATTTTAAAGACATGCATGTATTTTATTTATTTCCAAGGTTAAACAGTTTTTAAAAAAAATTAATTCTTAGAATTACTTCGTTAAGTATACTATAGAAGAAAATACCATATATAATTGCTTATAAGTCGAGTCAAACTGTAAACAACAAAAATCCTGATCTGCTATATCATAATGTGCCTGCAGATCAGGGTCTGTATTGTTTGTTCTACTGATTACTCCTGTTAAACTGCACAGACCCAGATCTGCTGGTACATTATGCTAAAGCAGATATGGGTCTGTGCAGTTTGCAGTTGGTCTTGACTTATAAGCAAGTAATTTATGGTTGGTAACAGCGGCTTAATCCTGGAAGTGGTCTTTCAGTCATTTCACTTGTTCTCCCATGCAAAAAAAAATAATTTTGGCTGCCCAGAAAATAAAAATCTCATTTTGTTCTCAGTTTCCAAGAGATGATTTCTTGCACAAAACTCAATTTCGAATGAAAATCCCACAAATTGGGAGACAATTATATCTGAGCATCCGTCACAGTTCTTGCTGTGCAAATGCAGTGACATTTTGCCTTGTCTAGACACAGAGTTATTTTTGATAAATGTGAAATTGTTTCACTGTTCTCAAGTCACTAATTAGAACATTGTCTGGTGTAATAAACATTAATGAGAAATATTCCCATATATTTGACCAAGCTTAGTTTTGCGTGTAATCTTATACCTGTGGAATACCATTATTACTGACCATGATACATTCAATAGTACAGCTGTCCGGAAGAAAAATTTAATCACAGTATTGCTTACCCAGCATAATTTATCCCTGATGTTCAACTATTACTGCTATATTTCAATCCATAATTTGTCAGATGTAATGTATAAATCATATGGATTATTTCTTATCCTTGACCATCTACTAACGATATCTGCTTTAGTAAAAATCAATGTTTACTCGTCAGCGTAAAATGATATGGTCATTGTATGATCATGTCATTGATACATTGACTCTCGTCACCTCAGTATGTTGCAGCGTTGTGAACTCTGGGAGGGATTGGATGTAAGATGATAGCATCTTCTGAATAATGAAAAAAATGTTTTTTTTTAATGGTTTTAATAATCATATGAACAGTGTTTGGAACAAAAATGATAGTGTCAGTGAAAAGTATATTACATTTGGGAAATCACCAGTAATTTATCACCCACTAAATCAGTCATACAGGCTTTCTGCATTGGAATGCTGATGTGGGCTCAGTAATTGTTATTGGAGGAATGTTTGCTCACCAACAGATTTTTCTCTGTACATGGGACAAGAATGATATCTGATGAATAATCTGTTCAAATTTGATGAATTAAATACTCTTTCAGCTAATATTTTATGAGATTGTGCAATAGAACACCATTTCCTTGCAGGAGTAGTGGATGTGCATATCTTTAGCCATGGGTTTAATGTGGTACAAGTAAAATACGTTATTTGTCTACAATGTGTTTGTGTGCTTACCTTCTTTTTTTGCTAATTTACAGCAGTTTGAATAAGATTTTGCAGCATGTCTATGTCCAGTTTTTTTCTCGAGCCCTCATTAGTGGGAAGCAAGACATAGCAGTCACTAATTTCTGCCTGCAGCGGTGGTGAAGTTGACAGTTTGTTGAGATCTTGTTTGAAGTTTTTCATTTACATCATGCACAGCATGACTTTTTATGAAAACAAGACAATTCAAACATGTTTGCTTACACCTATACAAATTTTAATTAAGCTACATACTTACCAGTCACAAATTTCTGGACTGCTCTGGTGGCCTAGTGGTTAGAGCATCAGCCTCAGATGCAGAAGGTCACAGGGTCAAACACTGGCTGAATCATGCCATAGACATAAAAATGGTACTCACAGCTGCCTTGCTTGGTACTCAGCATTAAGAGGTTAGTGTTAGGACTGGTTAGTCTGGTGAAAGGATAATGTGACTGGTTGGGACATGACGCCACATGTCTGCGGCATGATGCCCCAGTGCAAGACATCACTATAAATTGTCACACTGCAGACATCGTAGCAATATGACTGAAAATTTTGTAAAGCTACATTAAAAATCCAAATAACACACACATACATATACATTAGCAAACTGCACAGACCCAGATCCTGCCAGTGCATTTTGCAACAGCATATCTGGGTCTGTGCAGTTTATAATTGGGCTCAACTTATAAGTGAGTACATACAGTACCATAATTACATTATAATGAAGTACTTTATAACAAGGGATAGCTATATTTCCTCCTTGATGGATTTTTTTTTCTCTCGTGAATTTTAAGCTAAAATGATTACTTTTGACCTTAGTGCCAGTGGCTGAGTTGTATAAAATTTTCATTGAGATTTTGATTTAAGTTTTATTCTTTGCGCTTATAATCATTTGTGCACTTTCAGAACTTTCCTTTAATTGGCAACTTAATAATCATATGGTGCTGATGTGCTTTTAAACATCCATCCATCCATGTTCATTTTCCTTGGCATTGATCATTATGAAGTGAAAAGAATTTATTTTATGACATGACCATTTGCCCCTTTGACCTTGGGATCAAGGTAACAGTCATTGAAATTGTGCAAAGTTTTGTGGTTAAAGTTTTTTCATTAGCTTGTATTTCCTAACCCCCATCCATTTAAACTTGTTGCGCTAGAAGTCATATTTCTGATCTGATTTTCATCAATCTTAAAGTACATACTTATATCATCTACAGCTCCACTGAGTTTGAATACGAGTTAGATGAAATAATACATAAAGGTAATTGTGTATCTAATTGACTGAGCTTGTTGCTACCTGAAGACCATATATCTAATGCCATTTTGATCAAACATGGATTGTAAGCTATTATTTGCACATCTTCACTAGCCAAGGCTCTAATATGTTAACCCTATCTACTTCTTGGCAGATCGATAAGATATTTTAGTGCTTCGGGTCCATGAATTTCATTGGATGCTGTGGCAAGCCACTGCAACCAATCAAAAACGATTTGTTAAAATTTGAACAATGATCCTACAAGAGCAAGACAAGGGGAGCACACAGCTGGAATGTACTCATAATAAGCATTTTTCCAATGCTGGTCTGTGCTCATACAAATACATACTTTTCCTCAAATACACTTGTAATGGCTTGTCTCTGGTATGTAGTCATACTTTCAATGTTAAACTTACAAAGTGTCCTTTTTTGATTTTTTTTGTTTTTTTGTTTTTTTGGGGCACCAGACAGATGCCCCCCCCTATCCTAGGCAAAGCTTGTAAATAGTTTATGTGAATTTGTCTCCCCCTTAGGTGTGTTGTTTGTTTTATGTTATAGAATTTTGAATAAAATAATTAGAAATTTTGAGTTGGGTATTTCTTTGTTCCCTAGTGTATCTATAGGGTTGTTCATCTGAGAGTGATTTCTGTTATCCTCTCGGAATTCCTTCCCTGGTATTTTTGTCGACCTTGCTAGGGTCGCCTACGTCCCGTGTTTGCTATGTGCGTATGCTATATGTTGGTGAATGCTATATTATGGGTTCGTGTAGGGACAGCAGCTATATCAAATTCATTCTTCCCAGTTGTCTCTTATTCTCGCTTATTTCTATAAGCGTTAGTGGTGGATTAGTTTTGAAAATTATCGAGGAGTGTCATAGATTGTTTATTTGAAACCCTAGTGGTTTATATGTGTGTATTATCGCTCTCTCGAATAGAAAAGAGTGCGGTATGCTCGAGATGGGGTCTTTACTTTTTTATTTTGTGTATGTCTCCCATCTCGAGCATTTTCCTTCCTTATTTAATTTGCCAAAAAGTCTAAAAGTCTTTATGCATCAATTGCCTTCCCTTTCGGGGTATTTGCACAGTAATAGATTCTGTGCTAATGTTAGTAAGGAAGAATAGTATATAGTGGGTTGGGGTTTAAAATGGGTAGGTATCTCATAAGAGGTTGTGCTATTTTGTAATTTGTAATTTTTGTAATTTGTAATTTTTATTTTAGCCATATCATTAGGGTTCTTTTCCCGACTCTTCCATGGGCCTGTTCACTTCGCGTAGTGCCATGTGACATAGCCCCATGATGTCATTATCCGTACTTCCCTCATGATAGGCTCTATTTCTTTTTGTCTATAACTTGTCTACACATTTTCATGGTTGTAATTATGTATTCAGTTATTTTGTGTGTTGTATTTTTATTAAAATTTCCGTCAAGGTATAGAATATTTTGAGGTCTGTATGTATCGTTTTTCTGTATTTCTTTTCTTTTGTTTTTGTGCACTGTATTATTGTATGTATTTTTGAAGTCAGTTGCCTCTACCTTTTTTAGCTGATGTAAAAAGCACTGCTATTATACACTATTGGTTAGTTGTCTTTGCATACTAATGGAGGCAAATATGAAATCCAATACATGTTGCTAGGACAAAGCACTGAGATATTGATCCACCAAGGAGGTGTAGATAGACATAACATATCAGAACCTTGGCTTAGTGAAGATGTTATTAACACTATTTCAGACATATTAAAAAGTCAGTGAGATCCTTGCAGATTAATGGAGATGTTTCATCTGAGTGGCTGGGAATGTAACCACTCTGGAAGCCATATTTCACTACAGGCTTTTATTTAGTATAAATTTTCTCTGACTTGTACTGTTCATTATGATATCCTTCCCCCACCCATATGTAAGGGAAAACTTGCCACAGCTGTTTAGAATGTTGACAGTTATGTTCCCCCTTTTTCTAAAGTTTAAGAAGGAGGCCCCTCTGAGATTGTCTTTGGAAACATTCAGTCTTTTTCATTGGTTCAGTTGACTCTAGGTTTTGAAGGATAATTACAATTATAACTTGTGCATAATTAAGAGTTAAATTACTCTAATTATATCTGGAAAATATTGAGCATTTTACTTGTGTTTATTAGCATTTAGATGACCTCTCAACGCCTTTTCAGTGGACTGTGATTGAAACAAGATCTGAAGCCAAAGAAAGGAGCTGATTTGGGGATGATTACAATTTTGTGTCAAAATAATGCCTGCAGTACTCCAAACCTCACTAGATCTCTCTATCCACTTGGTGGAAAAACCAGCTAATCAAAGTGACAATTTAGTCTAAAATATTGTCACAAAGATGGAATAATTGACAACGAGTAGCTTTGATAAAGCTCTGCTAATTTAAAAAAAAAAAGTAGTGAACCAAAAAAAAAATGAAACTGAATCCTGTGTGTAATGCTAGATGAGAAAGATTCTTTTATCATGTAATTGTCCTTCAGTTATTTGTCTTCTTGACTGATTTCATACTAGATAAGCAGGTTAGTTCCTGCATTGCACAGAAAAAGATAAGATGATAATGAATGTAAACAGAGAAGAGCAGAAATTGATCCGATTGTTCCGAGTCTTGTCATAATTACCCAATGTTTATAATACACCCCAACAAACAGTGCTGCCTCTAATCTGCTGTGACTGAATGTACAGGCAGATCAGGTCTATACTATTTGCTTCAAATAATATATAGAACAAACAGTTCAGATCCTGTTCATCTGCCACCGCTTTGGACTACAGTTCGAACAATATGCTGTTCACAGTCAAGAACGTAATAATCTGGTTGTTGTGGAATTTTAATGGGACACAATCCATGGTATCATCTTTACCTTTTTGTTCTTCAAAGAATCCCAATTTGAAAACTTATCAGTAATGCTGAAATGTGAGAAATGAAATGCTGAAATGTCAAACATTATATGATAAAATGTGTGAATTATATGCTGAAATGTCAGAAATGAAATTTCCAGCAATGACATAGGTTGTATCTGATATCTGTTCCATCCCTTTGTATTACAATAATAATAATAATATGTTTATATTACATCCATGTATATTTCCAGAAGTCTACCAGTTATAAGTTAAGAACATCTGAAATCTTTTATATTGTAATATTCTTTCCTACAGTGTATACAATACTGTTGATACAGTGTATACAATACTGTATATGTTATTGGTATAGGAGTACTGGAGGTTAATCAAACAAATGGCCAGAAAGGCTGGAAACTTTAGTAAAAGTCATGTATGGGAGAGAATAAGTATTTACAAACACCCATTTGCACATTTAAATTACTGTCACTGTGACTTGCTGTACTAGCAAATAGACCATAAATCGTTGATCGTATAAGATTTGAACATTTAAATACAGTATATTTCCCATGATAAGACCAGGGTGGGTTTATTATCAAAGATACCCTCAGTACCATATATACTCACTAATAAGTCAAATCCAGTTGCATAATGTATATACATGTACCCAGATCTGCAGTTGCAGAATGCATAGGCACATCTGGGTCTATGCAGTTAGGACTAATCAGTAGAACAAATAACATACACCCTGATATGCTAGTACATGTACATCATTTGATGGCAGATCAAGATCTGTGTTGTTTGCATTTGGAACCATGTTATTAGTGAGTATATATGGTAATTATCAAAATGGTATAGAAATGGGTAATAGGCTTATTATCAAGTTGGGGCTTATAATTGGATAAATATGGTATGCATCTCTTGATGCAAACTGACCTTGCAAGTGAATCATTTATTGAAAAAATTGTAAAGAACACTGTCTTCACCACAAGACACTGTGGAAATGATTATATCTCCATTTTGAGAACTCAACCCACAAATAGTCATAGGTGGCCCATGGTGCATAATTAAAAGTGTGGAGTTTATACCAGTTAATTTATCTGTTGAGAAACAATCTCCAAAAGTTAATCATTCATTCCTTGTACAGTAAGACCCAACTTTGGTGTCCAGTTTTGAAGATCTGTTTGAATAGAACAAGTTTCTATGCAAAGATCAACTGTACTGCTTAACACAATGACCAGCTGTTAATGAGAAGACTAACTGTTTTGAGGGACGACTTTTTGTTGCCAGAAGTGGTTTTATCACAAGAATGATTTACTGTATATGTTATGTCATCTTTAATTGAATTGAATTTCATTGAATGGTTTTCAAATTATTTTATTCCAAGATATATGGGCAAGAGTGATGAACAGAACCCCTTCTATTGTGGTCAGAGTAATTTGTGTAAGTTATTCTTCAGCAGAGTATGTAATACATGTATAGATTAGGATTAAAATAAATCCTCAGTGCTGGTCACATTGCAATCAGCAAATGACAAATTGATAATTGGTCATTATACTTCAAGGAGATGCTTGATGCAAGATCAGACATTCAGAAAGATCAGTAATGATATAGCGGAAAATTTAATTTCCTGCTTGAGTATTTTTTTAAATAAAACCTTGTTAATCCTGCTTTATGTGATAAGATAAAGTCATTACCAGAGTGTCTGTCATGGGTTGCCTCACTAGATCATGTATTGTTTGATAACAAAAGTTCATTACTAGAGTATACCACCTTGGTGACCTCTGTGATCATCACATGTGTGATAACAAAAGGTGTTTACTAGAGTGTCTGACCTTGGTTACCTAATCTGATCATATCTTGTGTGATAACAAAAATTCAGTACCAGAGTACTTGACCTGGGTTGCCTCATCTGCTGACATGTTGTGTGATAACTAAAGATCATTACCAGAGTATTGGGCCTTCATGATCACCTAATCTGATCATGTCTTGTGTGATAACAAAAGTTCATTACCAAAAACTTAACCTGGATTGACTCGCATGATATTGTCTTGTGTGATAATATAAGTTGTTTTCAGAATACTTGACATGGGTTGCCTCAAAGATCATGTCTTTATTTCTTGGGTATGTCAGAAGCAAGGCATCTATTTTTATCAGCTACACAATCTTGTGATGAAGGACATAATTTCATACCACTATCGACCACTCTGGTGGCCTAAGCGGTTGGAGCATCCACCTTGATTGCAGGAGTTCATGTGTTCAAACCCTGGCTAAGTCATACCAAACACTGATGGTGCATTATGCATTTGAGTACATATGGTATACTGTCATGGGGAAAGGCAGAAGAAGGGTAATAATTGTTCCAAATAATGCAAAGGGAACTGTGGTGGCTCGTTGGTTAACATACTGGAAGTGTAACCAAAAGGGTACAGGTTTGAATCCTACCATTGTATCAGCCCAGGTCAGTTGCCATTTAGTGTCCTCAAGCAAGACACTTTACCCCAGTTACCTCAGCAGTAAATAATGTATTTGTGTTGTTATACTGTTACAAACCAAACCAAACCAAACCAAATTATGCAAATAATAATAATAATAATAATAATAATGATAATATAACCACCACCACCACCACCACCACCAATAATAATAATAATAATAATAGTAATAATAACAATAATAATAATCATACTCATAATAATAATGTGGACTTAGTACAGAGCCTAATCTGCAGAAGCTCTAAGTGCTTTACAATATTAGATAACACAAAAACATACAACGATGTGATTACAAAAAGAAACACCATGAAATTACAAAAATAAAAACATGCTGACAATAATTAAGGAAGAAAACAGTATTAAATCTTCAAGCCTGTTTTTGTAGTTGTATGCAATGTCTATGGGTAATTTGTTCTACTTAGCAGTACCTTGGTAAGCAAGAGAACATCCATTTTAACAGTCTGAACATTGAGAAGGCAAGTGTCAGAAGAGGAGCACAAGTTTCTAGATGGGGTGTATACATTAGTGAGGTCAGATAGATATATTGGACTGGAACTAGTCAAAGAAATGTTGCATAGTGAACCAATTTTGTGTTTGATTCAGGAGGGAATGGGTCGCTAATGAAGGTAGCAGAGAATGGGGATGTATGCTCAATTCTTCCTATTCTAAGGATGATCTGATCAGCTGTGTTTTGAACTTTTGAAGTTTCTTTAGTAGTTTAAAAATGCTACATCACTAATTTTTGCAACACCTAGCTATATTAAATTTTTTCACAAATTCAACTTTTGGATACCCGTTCTCCATAAACAATTCATAGAAATGATTTATGGAAAAATGTTTGGTTCACAATATAATTATATATTATTTGTGTTCAGTTCTCTGTCAGGTTCCAAGACCATGCCCTGATGCAGATCACAAGAAACCAATGTTACTTTTTTTATTCAGAATTCACCTCAGTAGTTGCTCGGCTGTTTTGCATCAGGATTTGATCAATTCGGAGAAAGATTATAATCAGTGAGAAAGAACGCAAATGTCTACTCCATGCTATTCAAAAGCCATGGCTTTGCCTTACAGTGGAAATGGAGATCAGTTCCTAATATTCAAAGTTATGGTTAGAGATTTCATTTTGCTGTCAGAGAGCATCAGTATTATTTTACAACAGATTCATAAGCATACAATTCTCCTTAAAATGTCTCCTCTGGACCCCAATATTAGTTCTGTCCCGAACTTTTGATTTATTGACCAATTTCTGACAAAAATCCTTTAGGAAACCAATTAGGATTTCTTGATATCTCAGATAGCCCTTCCCATCTTCAATTGACCCCAACATTTTTTACATTCTGGTTCTAGTTATCTCTCTTTGTTTGTGCACCCTAGAGATGTGGAATGCAGATATCTGATTGAATGGTTCTTTTCATCTTGTTTTAGAATTCATTATTACTTTGGAAATTAGAAATATGGATGGAACCAGTCCAAACAATGACCAGTTGTTATCTGTAATTATCACTAAAGAACAGGAATATTTGGACAGATGGTCATTGCAGCTAATTGCAGATCATGAATTAATATAAGAACCTGCTGATGTGAATTTACATACTTTGTATCAGTATACAAGTAATTGATTAGGAAATCAGATGGGCAGATTAGTAGATAGTTGAATGTATTAAATGATATTTGCAACCATATCTTCAATTCTTCTTCTGTAGAGGTATGATTGATTACAAATAAGGGAAGAGGGCATTATAAAACACAAACATAAAATAAGGATGTTGTGATAAAGAGATATTTTGATTTGTTTTATCAGCAGTCAAGTAATATAAGTTTTCATTCCAGAAGCCTTCTGCACTTGAAAGCTCATGCTCAAGTAAGTAATGGGTTCCCCTGTAGGGTTATTTTGAACATTTGAATTTACCTTTTTCCCTCACTTTATGCTGCTTTGGAAATAAATGCTGCTGTGTTTTTGTTGAAGATTTCATGTTCTCTTTTGTTTTACATTTTCAATCTATGATCATGGACCATGCATTTTCAAATGGTGCCCAAGCTAATCAAAATCAGTTAGACATTTCTGTCAGCCAGTGAAATGGACCATGATATGTTTGTTTTTGGCAGTGAGCATACTTTATTATTAAGTAAGCCAGTTTGGGATGTGCTTGATTAAATCAGTCTAAAATGAACCTTAATGACCTTTTGTCTTCTTTTTTCTGATGTTTCATTATGTGCCTCTACAGATGCCATAGAAGCAACATTTCTTACATCAAGGATAAAAATCAAGGGTCAATTCGATTGAAAAAGGAATTCTTTTGAAGAATACAGAAATAAGTAACTTGAAAGCAACTCTTAATTTCACAATTGGACAATGTTGTAAAACTTCAGTGGTATTCTATACCCCTTTCTTTTACCAGTATTTTGTTTCTGCTTGAGTTCCCAACCTGCTTAATGTTGTGGCTGTCCTGCACTTGGGGTTAGAAAGAAAACTATTGAGTTTTTTGTTAAAAGGTCATGGTCAGTTTGACTGAAACAAGAGAAAGGGTTTGTATGTGTGTGTGTGATTTGGACTTTTAACGTAGCTTTAACAATTTTTCAGTCATATCGCTACGATGTCTGTAGTGTGGCAATTTATAGTGTTGTCTAGCACTGGGGCATCATGCCACACTGTCTGACATGTAGCATCATATCCCACCTAGTATTATTATCGTAACACCAGGCTGGCCAGTCCTAACACTAACCTCTTAATGCTGAGTGCCAAGCGAGGCAGCTGTTAGTACAATTTTTGTAAGTCTTTGGTATGACTCAGTTGGGGATCAAACCCAAGACCTCCCACATCTGAGGTGGATGGTCTAACCACTAGGCCACCAGAGCAGTTAGAAAGAGCTTGTACACAATATCTCTAATTCCTAACCATCTAAAGTTACCAAACTTTGTGGATGGCTTTTTTCACTTGGTGTCAGAAAAAGACTATCACTTTTGGAGTCAAACGGTCAAAGCTTAATGTCACTGGGACTTAAAAACGAAAAATGGTTGCTGCACATTAACATTAGCTCTACATCACAGACCTGGACAAAGCTGTGTTGATTAAAGAAACCATAAAATCTTTGGGCAAAAAAGGTTATAGTTCAAGGTTATTGCAACTAAAAAAATTATTTCTTCAACAACAAAAAATTAAGCTCTGGACCATATGCCTTCACCAAAGTTTCTGGATGACTCGCATGTTGGGTAAGAAAGGCACCTATTAATTTTGGGGTCAAGATGTCAAATATCAAGGTCACTATGATAAAAGATGTCAGTCATGGTAAATCTAATAAGAAAATAATGGTTTCTGTAGGGTGTTTAGTTCAAGAACACATACCTTGACCAAAGGTTCAGGTCATTAAAATGCATTGGTCAAATATTTTCAAGTCATCCATGTCATACTAATTTCTTCAACCACTTTGGTAGCCTAAATTGTTACAGCATCCTCCTCAGATGTGGGAAGTTATGGGTTAAAATCCCCGGCACAGTCATACCAAAGACAAAAATGGTACTAACAGCTGCCTCACTTGGCACTCATCATTAAGAGGTCAGTGTTAGGACTGGTTGGCCTGATGTCAGGATAATGTGACTAGGTGGGACGGTAACGTCTCATTAGAGTGCAAACCATTAGAGCTTATCCCACTAGAGCGCAAATAATATTTTTGTCCTACTAGAGCTAATCTTATTAGGGTACATCCCATTTGAGCACGAAGAACTAGTATCATTAGAGCGCGAAAAAATCAAAAGAATTTTGAAGAAACAAAGTATTCATTATTCTCATTCGGGGGGTTGATCATTGATCTTTGCATTTTATTATTTTATGATGTGTTGTACTAATACTGTCCCTGGAGCTGGTTTCTTTGTTTTCCTTCCTGGTATATTTCTTTATGACATATACTTCCTTCTTCAGACACTAGGTCTTGCGACTGGTTTCTATAACATGGTCTCTAAATTATAGTGATCTTGACTAAGGATCAATCTACTACAGTACTGTGTTTGTGTTATATATGTATCTATATTGTTTTATTCATGTAATATCGTGTTTGTGCTAGGAATGACCACTTTATATATTTTAATTTGTATTACATTTTTATCTACTTGTTTATTTGCATACAAAAAAGAATAAACCAGTGTACGGTATAATAGTTGTATAAAATTATGTGTATTGATGGTTCTCTGGTTTCTGTCTAGTAATTATTTTCTAATAGTGACGAGACCACCGTTTTTGTACATATTATATATATATATATCAGATGTGATGTCAATTCAGTCTTGTTGAACTTAATTTTTTTTCTCCGTGCCCTATTGGGAATGCGCTCTAGTGAGTTTTTTTCGCGCCTTAATGGGATTAGCCCTAATGAGAATTTTTTTTTCTTCAGCGCCTCACTGAGCGGCGCTCAAATGGGATGCGCTCTAGTGAGACCAAACCGGTGGGACATCATGCTACATGTCTGTGACATGATGTCCCTAGTGCTAGACATCACTATAAACTGCCTTACTACAGACGTAGCAATATGACTGAAATATTGTTAAAGGTACATACAAAATCCAAATCACACACATACACACTAATGCCTTCTAAGATGACTATTAAACATGGGACAGTGGGGCCCCGAGTGGCCGAGTGGTCTAAAGCGCTCTCCATTATGGATCACTGCCATCTCACCTCTGTCTGCAGTGGTTTGAGTCTCGGATTTAGCCAATGTGGGTATGTGAAAAAGCTTGCCAGTAGCTTCTCATGGGTCGGTGGTTCTTTCCTGGGTTTTCCCAGTTTCTTCCTCCACCATTAATACTTGCCACTATGTATAGCCTATTCATGTGCTGAAAAATGGTGTTAAACCCTACAACAACAACAAAAACAGCAAACATGGGATGGGTATATTTTTTGCTCTCTGTTATTCATTTTAATTGCAGCAGCCAAAAGAATGGAATAATTTATATCAGTTGCTTAAGTTACTGAAAGCAAATACATTGAAGTCAAAGTGCAAAAGTGTAAATCTGCATAAATTGTATTAGTGTGTGACACACAGTGTCCCACAAAACGTTAATTTTGACCTTCAGTTGATAGTACAAAGTGAGCCATCAGTGAAACAAAATTGCCATTCCTGATGTTTGCAATTATACATCCTGTCACATTTACAGCCAATGAAATTGTAATTTATGTCATTTTAGGGATATTGATCTCCATGACTGAGGTTTTGATATTACCTTAACCTGTCACTAAAATGGCTTCAGCAGGCAGCAGCATTTTCAGTTAACATACAGTTGGAATCCGTAGTCTCTAATCAAGTTATTCTGCCATCCCAGAATTGCCTTTGAGAACATAATCAAGAAAATGAAGTACATCAATAAAAAATTCCATTTGCCATATATACTTGTTCATAAGTCTAGGCAAACTGCAAACAAAGAAGATCCTGATCTACCATAGCATAATGTGCCTGCATATCTGGTCTATGTTGTTTGTTGTACTGATTACTCCTAAGAAATTGCACAGACCTAGTTCTGTCAGTGCATTATGTGACAGCAGATCTGGATCTGTGCAGTTTGCAGTTGGTCTTGACTCATAGGTAAGTATATATGGTATACCACAGATTTGGTTCAGTACAATTTGGTTGCCAGTTTAGACCATAATCCTTGTTAGGCCACTAAATGGAGGTGCTTGTTTGTTTCATAATTGTTCAGGAGATAATTTGCTCCCTTCAACTGTGGCTATGGACCATTTTGCCATCTGCATCATAAAATAAATGAGCGCATACAAATTGTCCCAAAAAATTGGAACAAAACTAAATCCTTCAGCCAGCCTCAAGTGCTCACCTGCCTCATGAACAACCATTAAGTGCATGGATGTTGGATTTAAAAAAATTACTGGCATAAAGGAGCATTATACATATCTTCAGCATGGAAGAAAAACAAAGTGTCTGATAGCATCTTTCTCTAAAATTGCTATTGAAAAGTAACTACAAAATGCAAAATAGGTGATGAAACTAAAAATTAATCAAGTATGAAACATTTCATAAGTGAATAACCAAGAAATATAGACAAGATGGAAGGGAATGCATAATATATAAAGTGATATGCAGTCATTTTATAAATGCTTTTTAGGTAGCTTCTAGAATTGAACATTTTGGCAAGAATTTATTAAGTTGGGTGTGGGGGCATATCTTAATAGAGTGGGGACTGAATGAAGAAAGAAAGAGTTTCAATCTGATGTACAAATTTTTTTGCATTTTAAATGATTTTTCTGCATAAATAGACCCTACAATATCAAACATCAAAGAATAGACCCTGGAATATCAAACATCATAGAATAGACCCTGGAATATCAAACATCATAGAATAGATTTTTCTCACTTTCTCTTAACTGTTCCTTTTTATAGCCTTTAATTCCAATGCACAGGAATTGTAATTTGTATGTAATGCAAGAGGATGACCTGTACATTTCATATTGCAATGTCAGTGATATTATATAATGACAGCTGATGCTTCCCATACTGCAGTGTCTGTCTGTCATGACATAATGACAGCTCATTCATTTCATACTGCAATGTGTCATAACATTGTGACAGCTCATGCATTTTGTACTGCATTGTCTGTCTGTCATAACATATAATGACAGGTCATACACTTCATACTGCAATATATGTCTTAATATGACAGTTTGTGCATTTCATACTGCAATATCTGTCATAACATATGACAGCTCATGCATTTCATACTGCAATATCTGTCATAATATATAACAGCTCATGCATTTCATACTGCAATATATGTCATAACATGACAGCTCATGCATTTCATACTGCAATATCTGTCATAACATATGACAGCTCATGCATTTCATACTGCAATGTCTGTCATTGCTAATGACAACAGCACATACATCCCATACTGAAATGTCGGTCAGTTAACATATGCTCATGCATCCCATAATGCAATATCTGTCATTGCTTATGATGACAGCACATGCATCTCATAAATTGGCAATGTCCATGTATACGTGAGCAAAATGTGTGGCCTGCAAAGATGGATCTTTTCTGTGTCACTTTAAGCACTTGACTGCATGGCTCAAGAGCTTCTTATTGCCTGGAACTTGCACCCTTTATGTGCTCTCTCTGCTTGATGCCATACATCAAACCATCTCTTAACCTTTTCCAGGAGGCTTCAAGTTTGGTACAGCAATATCAGATCACTGGCTACATGCAAGAAGCAAGAGGGTTCTTATTGAATTACTTAACACATTTACACCAGTGTCTTACTGTCTCAGGGAAAATTATGGCTAATGACATATTATGAATTCTCACAACATTTCTATTTAGGGAAACCAAACTGGTCTTGATGGAGATGAAGTTATTAGATTTTCTTATTATGGCCTCCAGCCTCAACTTAATTCTAAAGGTTTGGTGCAGAATAATGGCTAGTAATCTTACACCTCTAACATATTTTAGCTTTAGTTGTCCTTCATCTGTCAACGTTTACTATTTTAAACTTCTTCGATTAAACCACTGGACAGATTTCAACCAAATTTGGCAGAGAGCATCCAGGCATGAATGGTTTTAATATTTGTGCAAATTGTGCCAACTGGCCATCATGTGTATAATTCTTACCATTATTAAAAATAGAAAAACTCATAAACTGACTTTTCTTTAAAAAGACGCTTTACAGATTTTTATCGCTTTAGACAGAAAGCATCCTAGCGTGAAGATCTTTCAATATTTTAATAACGATGCTAATTCTATATGTTAGACATAGCCACCTTTATTCAAAATTGAAGGAAAATAACTTGAAATCACTTCTTCTCAAAAACTGCCCAACAGTATTCACCTGATTTTGACAAAAGGTATGCTGGCATGAAAGGTTTTACAATTGGGTCAAATGATGCTAATCTGCTATCAAATATGGTTGGATTACTAAAAATAGATAATTCTTAAAACATCTTCACAGAAACCACTTGTCAGAATGTGATGAAATTCAAAAGATAACATGCTGGCATGAAGGGTGTTCAGATTTGTTCACTATTTAAAAAAATATAAGAAAACCTTATTACAACTTCTCAAAATCACTCAGTACAAGTGACAAAATTTTGAAATGAAGCATCCTGGCGTGAAGGGCTTTCAGACAGTACAAATAATGCTGATGAAATATCACTGCTGCTACTGATTACGAAATTGTTGCTTTCCGTAACTGTGATATTGGAGCAGTTCTGTCCTATTATCACAGAACAGAGAAAAGGGTGGAAGTAAAGCAAACAAAGTTTGCACATTTCATCAATTCTGTTTAGTGTGATGCTGAATCTAGAAAAAATAAACTCTTTAAATAAAAATGTAAACAAGGGCGAATATATGTTTTATTGATTATGAAAATAAAATCATCCCATTTCTACTGATTTTAATTTTATGTTTTTGTCACAATTTCTTCCCAGTTTCAATTTTTGGAAAATAAACACTGAAAAAGTCCTGGATTTGTTTTACAAATATAAAAATGAAAATGTGAACACTACTTATTTTTTGCTTATCTACCTGAAAATCTGCTTGGTCAGTTTTATGAATTAATTTTACTTCTTTTTAAAAACTTGCTGTTATGTCATCTCATGAGAGTGAATATATCATAGAATAGACCCTACAATATCAAACATCAAAGAATAGACACTTCAAAATCTTGTCCTTACTGAGTTGAGCATGAACTGCACTTTTAGCTCCATCCCCCCAAACTGCATGCTTGGTGATGTAAAAAAAGTCCAGTACACACACCTGCTTGTTGAAATAAACAAAGGCTCAATACACACATATTGTTAAATTATAAAATGCGCTGTTCATGTTAAAATCAGGGCCTTTAATTCTTTAAAGCAAAAGTGTGCTCTAGTATTCAGATAAATTCTTCTGTGTGTAGGCATTAGCAGACATAGACAAGCCAATCACTGACTGGAATGTCTTTGCTGAAAAAAAAAATTACTTTCATTACTTGGCTAATCCTTTAATTTATGGACATTGGCACACTGGGGCACACTGGGGCATACTGGGGCCATTTCCTATAAGAAGGCAGTAATGAGATGGAATTTTGGGGATTGTTGGAAACCAACTAAATGTCATCAAGCATTGAAGTAATGCCAACTATACAAAAATATATGCTGATTCTAACTCAGTCCTGAGGTTAACGAGGGAGATAATGCAGGTCATTATTCAAGAATTAAGGGGGGAGGGTGTATGCTGTAAATTGAGATAGTAATCCAAGAGTATCCACTTAATGTGCAGAGTACTGGTGCCATTGTTTTTGACAAGAGACATGTTTGGTGATTTTAAGCTAAACTCCTCTTTTACAAAGATGGCAATTTTGTAAAAGTTTCTTCCGTAACAAGGATAGCGGGTGTCTTTTCTGTTAAACACAATTTAAATTCAAAGAATCGAGAAAATTACACAGGTTAGTCATCTAATTTCGATTACAAACATTGATGAGTAATTCACACAACTTGTTGGAACCTTAATTCTCCTCCTGATTAGACCAAATGGTAAAAATGCATCCAAGCAGAATTATTACATTTATCTCTGCCAGCCTGTTGATGCAGTCAGTAGTTCCAAGTGATCATAGCAGATGCAAATGAAATCCCATTAAATAGATAGTCCAACAGACATTCCAGTTGACAATATTTGCTATAAACTGGTTTGTGCAAATATAATTGATCGATAATTATGCTGAATGTTCTGTAATTTAAAGTAAATCTACAAGTGTCCTAAAATAGTCTGTTTTTTTGTTTGACCTGAGTATTTCCAAGGTGCAAATATATACTTCAAAACTCTGTGTGACCAGTGCACTCACTGTGATAGCAAAAGACTTTTGTGATCAGTGAATTTGCACACAGTTCACTGAAATCATAATAAGTGGATGTTAACAAGTGGACTTGTGATGGCTGTATCAAATAAAACAGGTGATGATATGCCCTTTCATGGTTACTTTTTCAGTTTATTGTCTTAATTGAATTGAATACCTGCAAAAAGTAGTAAGCGGTAATACCATTGCCTGCCCATCTTCAATCAGTTTTGTGTAAATTTAAAGACATTATATTTTGCACATTTTATCATAATCATTAGTGGAAGATCTGATGATTTCTCATGCCAGCATGGTGAATTTTCTGATTCTGTTTTATTTGATTAAAATTTTTTTTTTATACATTTTTTTAACATTTTTGGTCTTTTTGACCAGTATACTTTTGCACCTTGTGAGAAAACATTATTTGACAAACAAAATGTAATATGCTTATTTGTCTTCATGACCTGATTAGACTTTCATGAATTATGCTTTACTCTTTTTTGAATCATTTTTACTTGGAGGAGCATTTTTGGCCAAAACCATGTTACAGCTATTAGAAAAAGTCCACCAGAGATCAACAGATGCAATTTGGTATGCAAATGTGCACTTCATCCCATTATCATTGTATCAGTTTTTAGCTCTGCTGGTCATAGACCCAAAGAGTTGGTCCTAAAGAAAATGGTGCTGTACAAATGCTTCAAATGTGGCCACCACAGTGGCAATCTTGAAAATATTATCACTACTTCCCAATGAAATGGTCATATCAGCTTGGGGTTATGGTATATCAGCTTGGGGTTTTTGCTGAAAGACTGAGGTCCAGTTTGGCCTCTTGCATTTGGCTATTAGGCAAATGTCAGACAGGTGAGAATCTCAGACAGACTTAAAATCTCAGACAGACTTAAACCTCTTGCTGAATTTTATTAAAATTTTGAATTTCTTGAACTATGACTTAATCAGCTATGGCAGCCTGCGAGTTTTACAAACACAAATATAGTTGCCAGAGCATTGCCAATGCAAGCTAAATTTTTGATAATTTTACCTAAGCTTTGTAACATCTAGTCTTAAAGCTCTGTTATCAATGTAACTTAAGCTTATATTTGGAAGTGTGTGGTAAACACTAATGAAAATGTAGAAATTTGAAAGGTATTAGCAGTCTGCATAAAAACTAATATTAATGATTATTCCCAGTACAAGTGGATGAAAATACTATTAGATACAGTTAAAAATCAATCATGCAGGCCAGTCTTATTCCAGATTTTAATTTGTACTGGGTCCATTGTATAAAGGGGAAACCCAATGATATGCTTTATACAACATGAATGGTAAACAGGTATTGATTTTGTTCCTGCTTTGAGGTGTAGAATTATATGATCTGCAGGATGTAGATTCACCAGAACGACCAGTACATTTGACATTTCTACAGAATGTTGAAAAGAGTATAATTTTTGTCACAAATTGGCATAGTGTTTGGATGGATGATTGTTTTTTCTCATTGGCACTTCAACACATTATTGGCTACATTATTCTGGGCTAATAAGATTTAAGTTCCTAACATAATGTCACACAAAGGCAGCTGACCTGTGATGGCCTGCATGGGTCTCATTGGGTTATAAATCTGATGATGTACCAACCGAGCTACCACAGCAGTAAGGATGTTCTTAGAAGAAATTGTAACTCTCAAGAATGGAAACAAAATGCAAATGCATCATTTACTACACTATTTGAGATTGGTTAAACATACATTATAACAGACGTAATTGGACCATGCATGATACCAAAATGTTTAGACTCTGTTAGATAGAATACTCAAGATTGATAAAATTTCACAGCCAAAATGGACAAGGATCTAGAATACAGAACATATATATTTGGTGTATATTGGCAAGTTGGATCCCAATGCAAATTGCGTAGACCCAGATATACCATTGAATCATGAGGGTCTATGTGGTTTTCAGTTGGACCTGACTTGTAAGCAAGTATTTGTGTGGTAGAAATTATCAGTTTAGTCCAATTTGGAAATGTACTACATAATTTTTGAAGTAATAAGTTTAGATTTTATCTGGTTGTATCTTTAAGTTCATTCTTGGGATCCCTAAATTGATTGACAATTAACTTTTTACCAGCATTCTTAGCAGTAAATACTTTAGCTTAAAATATGTGTAAATTATCCAGTATGATCTTGGTTCTCCATGTACACACTGAAATAATATCTCATCTGCTTTGGGACAGTCACATGTCACAGGCATTTTTAAATGTCTTGTTACAGTCGATAAAGACTACAGTATTCTCACACCATCCCGTTTGTTTGTACCCCACCAATTTTAAAAACAGAAGGTGTCAAGGATATAAAAAATGCACAAAGCTTAGTCATTTCATCCATTGATTTATAATTTCTAACCCATTTGTTGCCAGGGGGTCTCAAGCAGTATCAACCTGTTGGCATTTCTAATCAAATGGGAATGCCTTTTATCCACATGGTCACCATATTTGCTTGGACCATTTTATTGATCTGTGTAACTAACATAATGAATTTGTTAAAAAAACAAATTTTTACATTTTAGTTTCTGTTGGACTGCAAAAACCTCGGTACTGATAAAACATTCTTTTTCATATTAGTTAAGCACAAAATCGTAATATCTCCCTTATTGTTATGTTCATAACAAAGACACCCAGTGTACTGAAGATACCATGTCGGGAGAAAACTAAACTGAGGATGCATTAAAGAGAAAGTAAATGTTTCTTGAATTTAATCTGTTTATTGAATAATGTATTATGTCCATTTAAATGCCAACCAGTTTTGTCTGTAAGTATGGAACCGCTAAAATGTGTTTTACTTATGACCTTGGAAGCTAGAGTAATCACATTTCAAAGTTACTCAATAGAAATTAACTCAATACCTGGTGATGAAAAAAACTGTTTCTCAGAATTGTATGAAACTACTCATTTTGGATATTTTATTTACATATTAATTGTTTAATTAAGTTGAAAATTAATATAGAAATTGGGCAGAAAAATAATTACTTACGTTGTCCTCATATTCATTACATCTCTGGTGAAGGCAGGGCACTGTCTTGGCTACTTGCTGACTGGCCTCATTTCAAACTTTTATGCTACTTTTAGTAAGGTCACAGAGGACATAATCTGAGCAGGCTCATAGAGTGAGCCTGGCAGACACCTATAACGATGTAACTAATTATTTTATTTATATTCATAACTAATTGAACATGAAAAATGATACTTATCTTGAAAAAAATTTTTATTCAGTTTATGTCATTGCAAGTACAACCTAACTCAGTTGTTTTAGTTATTAGTACATTTTATAAGCAAGGTTTCCATTTGCTGGCACAATTTACCCAATTGTTCCATTTCATTATGTGCCTGCAGATCAAGTCTATATATGCTGTTGGTCCTTCTTACAGTTAAAAAGACTGTTATCTAGCAATTCATTGTGTGATAAGGAGTCTGGGTCAACACCGGTCTCATTTCCTGTAGGACTGACACAGATAAATACAATATTTTCATTTTATTTTGCAGGTAATGACCTAATAAGTGTTCCACCTGAACCAGCAAAGTATGCCAACAAAGGAGAAGATGTGCCGTTTGGGTGTAAAATTTCTGTACCTCCCCACCTGAAAGATTCCAAGGTTCGAATACGATGGAAGCTTAATGGAGTCTACATCCATCCTAACAAATCAGAAAAATTCAAATCTGAGAGCGATGGTCAGGTTCTAATAATTAAAAATGTGGATACTGATGATGCGGGTTTATATGCCTGTGTGGTGGATATTATTGGGGATGATGTCAAGGACATTGACAAGGTCAAGGACATTGCCAGTGGGCGGCTCTATATCAGAGGTAAAATCTTTCAACAAATTTGAGGAATCCAAAACTATATTAAATTTTCACAAAAAGTTAACTCTGCATTTTATATCCATATTCAGTGAAACATTCTTAAACTGGTTCTTAAACTGGTAACCTGATGTCCTTTCCAAACTGGACACATACTTATCTGAACAAAACCCATTTAATTCTAATGAAACTTAGTCACCTCTATAAAATTATGTTGTTTTGGGGGGTGTTTTTATTCTTTCTTTCAACGAGTGTCTGGTTTATGGAAGTTTTACCATTTCTGCTTTTATTTGATTTTCAATTTTTATTTCTTTATAAAATGGGAAGGTCAGCAATTAGTCTGTTTCCATTTGTCTATCACTTCAGAACCCCCCATAACTCTACCTTCCTTAATAATCTTCATTCAAAAGAGTTCTAAAATAGTCATTAACACAGACTTTAATGAATGACCTACTTTGATCACAAGAAGATTCAAAGACTATAGATTGTTGTAACCTGTATGTTGGTGCATGTTTCCTCTGACATGATAAACTTGTAGAGAAATGTATAACTTGAATGCAAGTAAACATTTGTCCAGTATATTGCATTTACATTTGTATAAAGTGTATACCCAATTCTACCAATGTTTAGTGTGACAGCAGGTTGGGGTCCATGCTGATTATTTAAAATCTCTCAGCAGAACTAATGGCATAGATGCTGATCCTGGTGTGTTACATTAGCTGCCATGGTTCATCTCTAGGAAAAGCACTTAGCTTCCATTTCCTTGGCATGATGTGGCCAAGAATGGGTCAAAAGTGTGGTGACACTTTTCTGTGATAATTTCAATTATATGGTTTTATTTGAGTTATAAACAAAACGTACATTAATGCAATAGTTTACCATTTTCCTTTTATGAAATAAAAATGTGCTGATGCTGATTTTAGTGCTATTAAACTGTATTTCTACAAGGGTTACATTAGTTATTGGCTGTCAGTTTTGCTGTGTGTCAGACTGGATATTTTTTTTTTTTTCACTTCATAAATTCAAAACTTGGTCTCGGTTGATTAGTACGTGTGGGACCATTCTTAGAATAATGACACTGCAAAAATGCCAATTTATTGCCATTGTAATACCTCATAGAGATCATAAAATGTTACAGTAGCACAAACCATTATCTGCATTATTTTTTTCTTTCAATTATATAATGGTAAACAATCTTGTTGATGTTCATTTTGTTTGTTGCTAAAATATTGCCAAGTGATCAAAAATACCATCTTATTAAATAGCATAGAGCATACTTAAATTAAGACCATTCCAAAAACAAGAAAATACCAGCATGTAATGCTCATACTAATGTAGTTCACTGTTTAAAAATTCTGAAATGGAGATTAATTTGGAAATGGAAAAGAGTTTTGATTGAAATATTCTGGTATTAGCTAATACGGGTCTTTACAATCCACTTCCTCCATGCCTGGGGGCAAGCTCAAATTTGTCTTGGGCAAGCTGAAGTTTGCATGGTACTTGCCCAAGGGCAAGGCCCAAAAATTGTGAGAAGGAGGTCATGTTCAGTTCATAATGTTTCATGTTCTGCTAGTTTTATAATCTGTAATCTCACCTCAGTGCATATATCAGACCTTTATTTTGTAATTATATTATCAGGCAGCATTCCTCTTTGCATAACTGCCCACAGTTTCTTTCATCTATGAACCCTTAAATCACAAAATATGCTATAATCTGACTATACCTCCCTGTTTGTTTGTACCCCCCCACCGATTTCAATAATGGAAACCTTTAATGTGATAAAAAGTGCAAGGAACTTAGTCAATTCATTCACTGACTTATAATTTCTAACCTGACTGTGAGTAGAGTGGCCCTAACACCATCATCATCTGTGCATTTCATGCTTAACAGAAGTTTTCAATATAATAGACAGACATGCTCGAGATCCATTTACAGTTTCTGGACAAGTCCATTTTCAGCAAAGAGATGTATGAATGACTACAAATGTATATACGTATGTCATCTGCTTACGATATCTACAATGTCAAATCAAGCAAAGGAAAAGAATGACATGTGTATTTAACAAGCGGTTTAATTTCTGTGTTCATGTGTGCAAAGGGATATAATTCCAAGCTCTCAACATTATAGTAATTTACGGAATTATCCGGCAGTTACTGAATAGGTTGAACTAGGTCATTAAATTGTCTGATGGAAATAAACTAGTCCATAGTGTATGCAGTATGGCTCCTTGTTAGTATGGAAAGTCCATTAAGCATGAAAGGTGCAGAGGATGCTAGCTTTAGTACCATTCTGATCACAGTCGCTTTAGAAATTATAAATCAATGATTCAAATTGACTTAGTTCTGTGCACTTTTTTTGACAATAAATGTTTTTGTTATTGAAATCGGTAGGGGGGTACAAACAAATGGGGAGGTATAGTTAAACTTTAAGTATAAGATTTTGTGAGTTTGTTGTCAGTATCAAGATCAGTCCTAAAAAATTTCTCATGAAGATATGATAATGCTGTTATTTACTATTTGAAGCAAGTTTTGACAAATATTTATGTTTGAACTTGTCATTTACATTTTAATCAGAATATTTTTGCATGTATTTATTCCAGTAACTTGAAAGTCCTAGCCTAGGCATGGGCATTTTGTGAACTTTGATATGCTGTGAGCTTGCTGACTCTAAAAAATTATTGTAAAAATTGTTTAGATGCATGTTGCCATTCACTAGGTGATTAGGTGATATTTGTTAATAATTAAACCCAGTGGCATAACAAGAAAACCGCACACACTCACACATCATTGCTGTGGTGACTGCTATGCCACTAGAGTAAAATTCAATAGACTAATTTAACAGCTATGTTTAAATTAACAAGACATTCATCAAAAATGACTAGTCACTTGGATTTCTTTAAAAATGTGATCAATGTACCAAAAATGTAGCACTCCCAAGTCATGTTTATAACTTATTTAGGTGATAATTACAGGAGACCAATAAATACTTATTGTTTGGCAAAACACTAAATGGATAAAAATAAGTGTTCTCAGATCAACATGCAAAGTCATGACTAGTATTAGCCAAATCACGTGGGTCATAGTTCATTAAATTTGTGCAGATTTAGCACATAAAAACTATTACTGACAAAAAACTCCAGAGATCCACTAATGTATTGATAACTAGCTGAACGTTACCTTCCAGTATGGGACCCTGAATGGCTGAGTGGTCTAAAGCGCTCTCCATTACGGATCACTGCAATCTCACCTCTGTCTGCATGGGTTCAAGTCTTGGGTTAGGCCAGTTTGGGTATGTGAGAAAGCTTGCCAGTAGCTTTTCATATGTTGGCAGTTTTTTCCGGGATTTTCCCGGGTTCTTCCTCCACCATTTATACTGGCCACCATGTATAACCTATCTTGTGCTGAAAAATGGTGTCAAACCCTGCAACAACAACAACAATAACAACAACCTTCCAATATGGTCTTTACAATACAGACTTATTGAGCACATATATTTTAGTTCTACTGGTCATAGACCAGAAGAGTTTGTGGGATGGCCTGTTGTCCAACTTTCATCCATCCATCTATAAGCACAAGTTTTGTTATTGCTACTCTTCGTAAACTACCTGGAGGATTCCCATGAAACTTTATACATACAGTCATCCCATGGTCTAGTTGGTCCTAGATGAAATGGTGTCACTTACCATGGTCTAGTTGGTCCTAGATGAAATGGTGTCACTTACAAATCCATCATGGCTAGCATTACTGCCATGTTGATACTTTTTTCCTGTTAGGAAATTATGGGTTTTTACTATAGAATTCCTTAGGATGTCTAGTTCGTCCTATGTGAAAATGGTGCCAGTCGGACATTCAATGTGTATGCCACTTGGACCAATTTAAAAAATCTTCAGTTATCACTCAAGAATATCAGGGATGACTTCAATACTCGGAAAGTGGAAAGAACAAAAGAAACTTTTCTTGAATTCTTGCAAGTTCTTTTTAGATAGTAGAGCATCAGTCCCTTTTAACTATTAATATTTAAATTTTGTGAATTTGAGTCCACATACCTAGAATATCTTCTGATGAATGATTTTCTTTTTCAGTCCCACCAGATCCTCCAAAATATGTGACAGTGGTTTCTTGTTTGGGAAATACAGCGGAACTCTCCTGGCAACCAGGGGAAAATGGGGGTGCTGAAATTTCAAGTTATTTAGTACAGTTCAATACATCCGATAATCCAAAAATGTGGAATAATTATTATGAAGAAATTCCTCCAACAGTGAGGACTACACACATACATTTGTCTCCATGGGGAATGTATTCCATTCGAATGTTAGCAAAAAATAGTGCTGGATATAGTGATCCAAGTTTACCAACGAAAAAAACTTGCACGACTCCTCCAGATCATCCTGGAGGTAACCCAAAAGATGTGCGGTCATTAACACATAAAAAGAATAAACTGATTGTACAATGGACAGTAAGTATTATATATTCTGTTTTTATATATTCTAGAAATTACAAGTTACTAGTAATTTTCACTTGCATACTAAGATACCAGTGAGAGCATTACTGTAAATAACCATGGATATCAAAACCGTGTTGATCCCTCCAAACATTTTATATTGTAAACATATAGATCAGTTGCCTCGCAACTGATTTTGCACACTCTCAGTGCTCATGTTCAACTTTTAAAGAATATTACTGTTATATCATGTTAGGCTACTGGTAGTCACATTTTGAAGTTGCATTTTATTAATAGTTGTGTGTATTAAAGTCACTAATTCACACAGAATCCAGTTATGATGTAATCGGTATGACTCTAGCCCTATACACATTTTGTAAGGTCATTGACTATGTCATTATTCACGACTTCATCAAAATTTGAATTCTAGATGAACATATATATATATATACATCTCCAACCTTGTGTATGATACATTTTGTAATCCACCCTTGTAAATGACACATTATTTACTCCAACCTCATGTATGATACATTTTGTACTCCATCCTCATCTGTGATACATTTTTTTTACTCCAGTCTCATCCAGCCTCATGTATGAGACAGTTTGTACTCAAACCTTGTATGATACGTTGAATACTTCAGATATTTCCTGCATTTTGATTTTGTCTCAGCTATGAAAAAAGTAAGTCATATATCAACCCCGTTTTTAAGAATTATTGAGTTTATCAAGGTGTTTAAGTAACAAAGCAATAACTGCTATCTGCTTTATTCATTGGTTTTAGAACCCCCAGCCATAAGGCCATGTGAGCTTATGGCTGCATCCATCAGCTGTTCTTAGAAAATTAATACTACATATCACTGCTTTGGAGGCCATGTTTCTAATCCAGTTTTGATCATACTTGGACTATAAGCTTACATCATCAAGTTCTTGGACAGGTTTGATAATGAGCAAGATCTGTGCATATTAATGAGGTGATCTTGCACCTGATTGGCTGTACTTGTTACCACTGCACTCTGGAAGTCATATTTCTGATCCAAGTTTGATCAGACTTGGAAAATGGCATGTATAATCTCAGATGAATTTGATCTTGAGCAAGACCTGCACATTAATGCTGCGTCTGATTGGCTAAGCTTGTTACCACTCTGGAGGCCATATTACCATAGTTCAGGTCTGATGTTGATCAAACTTGGAATATAAGCTCATAATTAGTGAAATACATGCTTACTAACGTGTTTTTCTTGCTTATGATTAGCTGAAGCCATATTTCTGATCAGAGTTTGATCAGACTTAGAACATGGGCTTATGTCATGATCTCTGACAGTTTTGGTAATGGTCAAGATGCATGCATATTAATGAGGTGTTCTTGCATCTGATTGGCTGAGCTTACTATAGTGACTCTATGATCAGATTTTGATCCCCGATGTCATTGTTAAGATCTCCTTTAGCATCTGGAGACCAGATTTAGCTTTAGCTCAAACTTGGAAAATAAGCTAGCTTATATTGCCAGGGTCTTAGGCAGGGTCTATAAAAATCAAGATTTGCTAACATTAATATGGGGATCATGGATCTCATTGGCTGAGCTTGTTATTTTGTTTTACAGATTTTAGTTCTCCAAGAAGGTTGATACTGTATCATCAACAGATATCATCAAGATTTTGGGTGATTTCAGTTGTAGTCTGGAACCATATATACTAATTATTCCTTTATCTTCGGAAATATTTTTTTAGATTAGTAAAAAATGAAGGCAAAAATGGTATAATATAAAGGTTAAGAGATGTTATAAGGTTATGTTGTTACAGTAAGAGACAATTTACATAAGGTTATACTGTTACAGTACTACATAAGCTGGCTTTGTGAAATGATCAACTGTTTTATGTGAGCCACTTGGGTAGTATCAGATCCTCTTGGTCCTCTTGTTTATAAATCATGGGTCATACTTGAATGAATGTTTGAATTAGATCACACTGATTTTTACTAATGTTTTAATTTTCCCATTGTTTTTTTAATAATGTTCCCTTGGAATGAAAAGAAAAATGCTGATATACAAGTTGCATTGGACTCGGGTTCTAATTTTAACCTGTGCAGATGCAGATTGAGGGGTGGAACTTAAGAGAGCGGGTTTTTTTAAATATTTATTATGTAGTGTTGTGTGTGATAAATTTAGGCATGTTTTTATCATTGCAGGACCAGAAATTCCTTAAAATTTATTCAAAATTTATTTAGAATTTGTTACTGTCTTAATCATAAATTAATTTTTACCTGAAGTTTTTGCACACATTGCATAAGGTGTATACAAAGATTGTGGTACAAAATATTCAATCCCATGGATTAAGTCACAAAATAACTTGTCTTTTATTTCATTTTCATTAAATATTTTTGCAGGATATGTTCAGAGTTAATTTTTGTCTGCACCATTATCCCTATTTTTTTTAAATATTTGATGCAAGAAAGTTGCCTTTATGGTGCCTACAAAAAAGACCCCTAAATAAAGATAAAACATTATTGTGATCAGTTTTAGATAGGCTGGATGGAGTGCATCCTAAGTTGGTTTACTGGATAGAGTACATTCAATGTGACCAAAGAAGCACAAGATGATCAGTTTCATTGGCTGACAGAACTGTCTTACTCATTTTGATTAGTTTGGGCATTAACATAATGACTGTAAGTCTTGGAACAAGAAAAAATAATTTTATTTGTTTGTGTCCCAAGATTTATGTGCATTTAAAAATTGTAGCATTTTTGGTGTCCCAGCACTTACAGACGTAAAAAAAAATGTCTACCATGAACAAAATTGGCAAGATCGCCATACTGCATGCAGCAGTGACCAGCTCTTGTTCATTTACTATGTCAAGAAACAATTATAAACTACTATGATTGTATTCACATTATTATTTTGCATGTGCATATAATATTTTCTGATTTTTCCAGCATGAAACAAAAAAAAGTAAACAAAAGCTTCAATAATTCATGGGACACCTGGAGTTTACTAGGTGACCGGTACTAAAATATAGTGTACAAACCATTACTTATACAAATTGTATATCCTTGTTTATTCCCAAAAGTACTAGATGCAGATTTTTGCTTTATTCATTGTTTTACCAGATCTCATTCTTCCAAATCACATAAAAAACATGTCAGTTGCTATTTTATTTATTTTGACCCTCGTGCTCAAGAGCTACCATTTTTCAGAGATATAAGCGATCTGGCAACATGATGTAAATCATATGAAATGACACACATCTTTAATTATACAATATGCTTAACTGGTATGCATTATATTCATTTTTAACTGATCATCATTGATACATTTTAATTTTGTGTTTTGGCTTACTGTAACACAAATTTGTAACTGACCATTGATATCAATATCATTGTTAATCAATTAAAGTAATAAACACTTGCTTGGTTGAGTAGCATGATTACCTTAGCGGAATAAACAGATACTTATTTATGGTTGCTTACACCAAAGCAAACTACATTTGAGTGTTTACGGTATTACAATTATTTTCAAACATTATTTCTGAAATATCTTTATTGTATTTTGGAGGTATTATATCACAATTGTGCCTGTAATTCAAACCCAAGGGATGTATTTCATTTAGTACAAGTCAAAATTTACAATGTACATGCAGTGACACAATGATGTAAACATGCTATAAAAATATGCAAGCGTTGCACCAAACACTGTTATTCATTCATGTCATACTGGGAGCACAGTTTTAACAAGCTAGGTATTTACATGTTCAAAGCAAAATAAAATGTAATTACTGGTACATTGATACAGTATTCTAATCCAATAATGCTTAAACAAAGAATAATAAATTGAAGAAAAAAGGAATAGGTTACTGTTCTAAAAACTTACAGCAGCCTGCTAATGCCGAACTCTTGTCATCAATCAGATTATGCCCTTTAGAATTGGGTAGAAATAATAAGGAAAGAGATGGAAATTAAATATATTTATTGACTTTTCAAATAAATTATATCATTTTTGTTAACATTCCCATGTAACAATTCATGATGATCTCCCTTAACAACCATGGCCATTCCTTTATGTCATTACAATCAAGAAAATACATTGAACAATTAGTAGTGTCACAAGACTTACAGTGCATGAAAAAAATGATTTTATTTTGTGTCCCAACATTTATAGGTCACAAAAAAAATTTTTTTGAAAATAATTTCGGGTGTCCCAAAACTTATAGTGTCCGAAGACTTACAGTCATTACGGCAGGTGGGAACCATGTGGGTTGGTGATCATGGATAGAAAATATAAAGAGAAGATGAAATCTTCAGAAACACACTGCTGCAATTGTTCCAGTGTAGCTTATGTGGAGAAGCAATACTGACTCAAATGACCAAAACAGATTCTAGATTGGCATTATTGAGGAATTCAAATTCAGGTACAGAAAGTCTCCTGGCTGCAGAAACTTACTATGATATGTATTTGAGTTTTCTTGAATATGCAAAAAATTAATAAGGGTTTTTGCAAGCCCTATTTTTCTAAACAAACCCACTTTCCAACCTGGTAGGGACCAAAATCCCCATCTTTTCCTTTCAACTTATTTTATATAAAATGACAACCATAGAATTCTGATCATTGGAAATAATTTTTTACAGTTAAACTTTTCTGCAGGGAGAGTCAAGGGACCATAAAAAGATCTGTCCATTTTGGGCAGGTATCCTTTATTTAGAGGTAGAATTATAAATAAATTAGTAAAAAGGACCCATGCATCCAAATTAAATGGAATTGTTTACAAAGGCTCATTTCAGTGATTTCTTAATGAATTATATGATTGGCAACATCAATACAAGCAAAACCTTGTATGTATTGCATGAACAGAAGCAATAAATGGTTTATTTATCTTGCCCCTTGGGCATTGCAGAAGACTTGGATTCCTCCAGTCTGCCAGTAAAGTGAGAAATTTACACATCAACACATTCTAACTTACACTTCAGAATCTCTCATGATAAGGCCAATACACTTCTTTGCAATTGGAAATTTTTACCGTTGCCTCTGGGGGAAAATTTAATTTCTGAATCTGAAACAGTACATTTATTTGACTAATCCACAAGCAGGAGATGTGACGATTAGGAGAGCATGAAAAAGGTAGAATCCATGGAAAACATAGTAGAAAAAAATCCCCTGAGAGTTAGGGAGAAATATTTACATTTTAAAGTGAGCTCAACCTGGAGAATAATAGCGATGTACTGCTTGGGTTGCCAAAGTGGGGAATAATATTAATGTGAAATTTTATGAGTTATTGCAAAACATGTTTAGCATTGAGATAAACAGGAATTCCCAGGATGTAATCTTACAGCATAAAAGTTGTTAAATAATTGATGGATATTCTTTAATAAAATTTTCATGCAAATCACCAAGGAAATAAAGGCAACTTTAGTTTATGCTGTTTGATCACATATATAAAATTTTAATTGATTTTTTTGTTGTTGTTTTTGTTATTCTAAAGCAGAAAGCCTGCTTTGAATAAGCTAATTTTATTAATTTTAGGACATGTATTTGCAGTCCTCTTCAAGAATTACCTGTTTAGACATCCAACCAGAAGACCATATTTTAGTGTACAAAATTTGCACGTAGCATTGTTTTCTTTTTTCATCTGCTAAGTTTTCTCATCCAGCTATAATTTCATGTACATGTATAGATTCTGTTTAAATTTTATAAGTAATGTTTTGAACCATTTGATGCACTGTGGGGGGGGGGGGGGCTTTTGTCAAATTACATGATTTTCCTACTGGGCATTAATTAATGGTATTGTTGTATGAACATATCAGTTTTATGCAGAAATTACTGCCTTCAGTCTATAATAATAATAATAATAATAATAATAATACATCCATAAATACATATCAAATTATAATATGAAAAGAGGAAGATTTAACTGCTATTTTAAATTTTTGTTTTATCTCTCTAAAATATATCAAGTTAATCATAGCAGGCTAAAAAGTTTAAAGTTTAAATATTTTTCAAAATAGATAAGGGTATCCAAAAGTTATAAGGTGTCCAATGGCATAGGAAGAAATTTTGCACCCCTCCCTCCTGGAGAACTTAATTCTGGCCCCCTCCCAATAAATAAAAAAGTTGCTTAATGAGAATTTTGTACCTCCACTGGGTCTGGTCCCCCAATTTGCAGGAGTTGCTTTCCTCTGTAAACAGTAGATACATTCACAGAACTAATTGGAACAATATTGCTTTGCATGGTCAGCTTTTCACCTGTGAGGTCTTGATTTTAATCATTTGCTAACTGACCCCTCAGAAAAACATAATCATCCCCTTACCAATTGTCCATAGTATGGATTTAAAATTACTATTTCTCTTATATTGATTAAAAAATGCAGCAGGTTGACTTACACATGTATGTTGAACATTTTATGAATATTAGATTTGAAATGTCCAAGTTAATAATTAAAAACTTTGCATATATGTTCTGCTTGGCTCCTGGCCAACTACTTGCCCAACCCAAACACTTCAAATCTAGTTAAGGTAGATACTACACTTATTGAGACAATTGGATATTTCAATTATTAATCAATCATTGAGTCTAGAACCACTGGTCAACACACATGCAGTTTTTAATGGATGAATTTGTTTCCTCTAGCTAAAGACTTTTTCTGGTCAATATACTGATCTAAGACCCCCTGAATCTTGTGTGTAAATAACAGTCGATGGAAAGTAAATTGGGTCTCTCCTAAACTGGTGTCCATTATGTAGTGGAATCTTCTGAAAATAATTTGTTTGCCTTGTATGTATGAAGAAAAAAAACAATGAAAATAATAATTGATAGACTTTTGAAAATGGGGGTGGGGTAATGGTCCTTTTAGCATATTATTAGTTACATCATGCAGAAGAAGCTAAGACTCTTTCCCAAGAACATGCAGAGACAGTCAATCCAGGCTGGTATGGTTGGGTATCATACCTGAAACTTTTGGATTGTATGTTCAGGGCTCTACCATCTTAACTACCATGACTGCCTAATATATAGACTTGACAAATGAGAATATTAGGGACTTAAAGGTATGGTATTCATTAATAAACAAACTCCCATTAATTCATACTGTTAGGGGCTGAATGGATGTGAAATTAAAGCTGTTGTGGGTTAGTTCAATGGATTTGAAGTTAAAGCTTCTGTGAGTTAGTTCATTGTGTGTAAAATTAACGCTTTTATGAGATAAGCAAACTGCAAATCATTATTTTTGCACAGTAAGCAGTCAAACAAAAAAATGAATAAGTCTGCATAGTAGACTCAGTATGAATCTTAGTGTGGAGGCAAATATGTGTGATGCCCTGAAATAGCTTACTTCCAAATACAGGTGTGTGATGCCCTGAAATAGCTTACTTCCAAATACAGGTTATATATATAATAAAAAAGAAGACATCAGCATGTAGAGGGCATTAATATATTATGAACATCTGCATATAAAGGACATATACCATAAAGGACATCAGCATATAAAGGGCATCTGCATATAATGGACACCTGACATAAAGGACATTGCATTTAAAGGGCATTAGCATATAAAGGGCATGATTATATAAAGGACATTGTATGTAGGGCATTTGTATATCAAGGACATCTGCCTATAAAGGACATCATATAAAGGGCATTGGTATATACAAGATATCAGCCTATAAAGGGCATCAGCATTTAAAGTGCTTTACAATATTATGTTGTTGTTGTTGTAGAGTTTAACACCATTTTTCAGCACATGATAGGCTATACATGGCGGCCAGTATAAATGGTGGAGGAAGAACCTGGGAAAACCCCGGAAAGAACCACCGACCCATGAGAAGCTACTGGCAAGCTTTCTCACATACCCACTTGGCCAAACCTGATGGAGAGTGCTTTAAACCACTTGGCCACCCCGGGCCCCATACAATATTAAGAACAAATGCCTATGAAGCGAATCATCTAAAGCATTGGTGTGTAAAGCACATCTGCCCATAAAGATATTATTATATAAAGGACATCTGCCTAAAGAGGATATCTAACTATAAAGGGCATTAATATATAAAGGAAACCAACATATAAACGTTATACACCAGTAAAGAGTATCATTAGATTAAAGGTAATAGCATACACAGACATTTATCTTTGAAGATGTAAATGTATGCAGAATATCAGCAAATGAAAGGGGACCTACCCATAAGTTACAACTACCTTTAAAGAATATTGGCATACAGAGGATACCTACCTATAAAGGACACAGTTAAGAAAACCTTCTGGAATCTATGAAAACCCCTATATAATTTTCCTTTGTACAAGGAACATCTAACAAATAGAGGACAGTTTAATGATTGTTTTTAAGTATTTGTTGATTTAATTATGACATGGACTTAAATGTTGCAAGGTGCGAATTACATTTTTCAAAATAATGTATTATTTTCCTTGTCTTTGTTTGTTCCAGCCAATGCCGAAGTTGCTACATAATGGACCTGGTTTTAAATATGAAATTAGTTGGAGAAAGAAGGGCAGTACATATTGGAATAAGGACTTGGTGATGGACCCTAATGCTAACACATGGGAAGTGGATGTTAATGACACTTTTGGATTATATGAATTTAAAGTGAAAGCAGAAAATGACATTGGAGAGTCATACCAGCCAGCTTTTAAGTATGTGGGACGTTCAGGGGAGGCAGGTGAGTCACAACTTTTTAGACTTTTGTTGTTCTTTTGTTGTTGTTTTATTTCAATTTTTGTGTGAAATTTTAACAGGTCAGTTCCTAGCAAACAATGGGCCCAAAGTTAATAGTTTTTTATACTTGGCATATGGGTGCTGTCTGGTCACAATTGTATCTATTTATGTCTTGCAATATTTGCATTTATTACTGTCATATAATCTGGGATATGTCATACTGCTATGTGACACTTGTTTGTGATAATATTGTGTCATACTGCTATGTGACAGTTTGTGATAATATTGTGTCATACTGCTATGTGACAGTTTGTGATAATATTATTCCACACTTTGTGTCACACTTATGTGTGATACATGTAATATTATGTCACACATATGTGGGATACCTAGCATAGATAATTGGGGGCTTTACTTTGTTTTAGCAGTTATTTAATAATAAACTACCATTGCTTTGATAAAGCAGGTTATGACATAAAATATTTTGTAATTTAGTATCACATGAACATACTTATGTTAAGAGGCTCTTGTTTTTGTTCTAGAGCCCCTGGTTGCCCCTAAGGACTTCAGGTTAGACCCAACAAAACCAGTGGATTCTCACAAAGCCAACTTCATCTGGGAGGCTGTAAATACTGACAAGGAATTAATTAAGGGTGCTTTCAAGGGATACAAGGTGAGACCCTAACATGGTCACCTAAGAGACAAGAAGGCAAAAAGTTTTAAGAAATGCTCAAACTTATAAGATTTTGTACTATATGTAATTTTCTGAACACTATTTTGATTTTTTTGTCCGAAATGTCATGTTTTTAAAAAAGCATTAAAACCTATAAACTGCATGTTAATTATAGAGTGTGAATATGTAGATATAAAAATCTGAAGTAAAGACATCTTGGTTTGACTTTCTATCTTTTGCCCTAACACAGACCCCACTTAACAAGTTTCATCATTTTTTATAACATTTTGTTTTATCTTTACCATTTTTCACAAACATGACTCTTCTTTGAAATAAATAAAAATAATAGAAGAAAGAAAAAGACTTGATATGCACAAGATGCTGGGACCATTTAATTGAATAATGGATTGTGACAGTTTGAAGGTTGCCAATAATCTTGACAAGATATTTATGTCGGCATTTTTCTCTGAAATAATTTCCCAATTGACAGGAGCGACATGCAATGGATGTATAAAACATTCATCAATTTACAGATGATGCAGAAACTTTCTCAGTAGCTTTGAGCTTTGTCTTAAAGACCAGTTTCAGAAAATAAATAAAATAAATACTGAGATATATTCCCTTAGGTCTGGATTCAGTTACAAATTTTCATACATAGGTGTCCAAGAAAAATAAAATAACTGAATTACTCAGGAGAATCCATTGTTTTCTCAGAGAGGTCCTTGTTTCATTATAATTATTTTTCTGTGTAAACTTTCCCCACTGCCTGACACTTGCATTGCATAGTTGGTCTTACTACTGATCCCAAAAAAACAGCATTTTCACCAAATATTTTTTGTCTGGAGTGTTATGTTAACCCTTGGCATGGTGGTAAGTAATGTTCTAATGACATGATCCATCTCGCACTGCATTCTTGGATTGCCACATGACTGGACATTTGACTTGTTTTTATTCATAACAAAACCATATGCAGGTTCTGCAAAACAGTCACATATTTAGATAGTTCTAGTAACCTTGCCACATGCTTAAATATGCCAACACAGCAACATAGACACTACATGGAAAGACAAACGGACAGAGGTTGGAATTTGTATTGTGACATGTACTGTATCATCATTTTTCCATTGCAACATGTATTGTCTGATAACTATATGATACATATCATGGCATGTGTTTTATTGCCACCCCAGGTTTCACATTGTGACCAAACTGGCAATGCACAGCTTTAATCTACCTTTTGATACATAGTACTGCAATATCCAATTTCAAATTTACAGCTGAGATACTGGAAGTCCAGTGAGGGAAGACACAAATGGCTTGAGGTGGACATAGTGATGGACAAAGAGAGCCATAATCAACCAGATATTCGTGCATCCATTGAAAACTTGCCAGCGTATACGGCTCTACGAGCACAGGTGTCTGTCATGAACACACATTACACTGGACCTGCAAGTCAGATTATTGACTTCTTCACACCAGAAGGAAGTAAGCAAAATTTGTTCTACAATAATGGTTCACAAACATTTTGGGATGCTACCTTAAGAAATAAAGGTACCTTTCAGTATTATACAACATGCATACAAGCAGCATACCTTTCAGTATTATACATGAGCATACAAGCAGCATACATTTCAGTATTATACAACATGTGCATACAAGCAGTGTACCTTTCAGTATTATACAACATATGCATACTAGCAGCACACTTTTCAGTATTATACAGCATGTGCATACAAGCAGCATACCTTTCAGTATTATACATGTGCATACAAGCAGCACACTTTTCAGTATTATACAACATGTGCATACAAGCAGCATACCTTTCAGTATTATACATGTGCACACAAGCAGCATACCTTTCAGTATTATACAACATGTGCATACAAGCAGCATACTTTCAGTATTATACATTTGCATACAAGCAGCATCTCTTTCAGTATTATACAATATGTGCATACAAGCAGCATACCTTTCAGTATTATACATGTGCATACAAGCAGCACTCTTTTCAGTATTATACAACATGTGCATACAAGCAGCATACCTTTCAGTATTATACATGTGCACACAAGCAGCACACTTTTCAGTATTATACAACATGTACATACAAGCAGCACACTTTTCAGCATTATACAGCATGTGCATACAAGCAGCATACCTTTCAGTATTATACATGTGCATACAAGCAACACACTTTTCAGAATTATACATGTGCATACAAGCAGCACACTTTTCAGTATTATACAGCATGTGCACACAAGCAGCGTACCTTTCAGTATTATACATGTGCATACAAGCAGCATACCTTTCAGTATTATACATGTGCATACAAGCAGCATCTCTTTCAGTATTATACAGTATGTGCATACAAGCAGCATACCTTTCAGTATTATACAGCATGTGCATACAAGCAGCATAGCTTTCAGTATTATACATGTGCATACAAGCAGCACATTTTTCAGTATTATACAACATGTGCATACAAGCAGCATACCTTTCAGTATTATACATGTGCACACAAGCAGCACACTTTTCAGCTTTATACAACACATGCACATAAGTAGCATATCTTTCAGTATCATAAATATGGACCCTGGGTGGTCAAGTGGTCTAAGGCATTCACTATTACCGGTCACTGCCATCTCATCTCTATCCACATGGATCTGAGTCTTGAGCTCAGTCAGTGTGGTTACCGGTATGTGAGAAATATTGCCAGTAGCTTCCCATGACTGGTTCTTCCCAGGATTTTAAATATACAGATTTTAATGTCAGCATGATATAGTTAAGTGGAGTATCCTTATTGATGTTAATAATTGTTTTCCAAACTGTTTTGGAGTCTGATATATGTTCCATAATGATTTCAAGTTTTTAGTAAATCCATGTAATTTACTTGTTTCATTATTTCTGACTGATTTATTATAATGGCATCATATCCGTTTATTATTGTCCATATTGTTTTGTTTACATAGATTTGCTTTTCTAACAATAAAAATACCTAGCTGGTTTTTCTCCTTCAACCCATTCTTTTATTAGCCCTTACAAAGACAAAACATCATTGATTTCTCTCCTTCTTGAAGCCATTTTGAGTTACTGTAGTCCTTACAAACAGAAATACTTATTTGGTTTCTCTCCTTCTTTAACCCATTTTGGATGAATTCTTACAATATCTCCGTTTAAGTTTTCTTTTGAAATATTTTTAAATTTCGTCTTTTTTACCTCCAAGTAATTCTGAGTTTTTTTTCTCTATAATCTCTTTTCAAAGCAGGAACATTTTCATGAAAAATCTTTTTCCTGTTTTTGCAGATTACTGTGCTTTTTTTCTTAAAAGTTGCCAGGGATTTACATTTATGTCATATTATTTATGCAAAAATAATCTGTCAGTGATAGCGAAATTGATTGTTAAATTTGATACACAAAATGAATTTTTCAGATCATGCTGTACCTATTGTTAATGCTTAAAACTTGTATGCAATTACTTTCTTAATCTCTCTCACAAATTCCATTATCAAATAAAAGACTATTATTAAAATTCCAGAACTCTTGTTAACGTTATTTGAATTTATATGTAGAGAAGCCCATTTTAATGATTCATAGAGAGGCTTTATCAAGATTATCTCGTAACCTCCCACCATTAAGTGGAGCTTTCTTTCTCAGTGTACTTAAATGATATGGATTTAACTCCCTAATGGGGTCAGTTGAACCAAAAGTTGTTTTGTTTTCAATATGGGATAGTATGGTATTTAACTCCGTAACAGGGTCAGTTGAACCAAACGTTATGGGATTTAGCTCTCTAAATGGATCTGTCAACCCTAAAGATTTCTTTATTTCCATATCGGGGCCTGAAGTGGCCGAGTGGTCTAAAGCACTCACCGTTCTGGATCACTGCCATCTCACCTCTGTCTGCATGGGTTCAAGTCTTAGGCTCAGCTAACATTGGTACGTTAGAAAGCCTGCCAGTAGCTTCTCATGGGTTGGTGGTTCTTCCTGAGATTTTCCAGGGTTCTTCCTCCACCAGTTATACTGGCTGCCATGTATAGCCTAAATTGTGCTGAAAAATGGTGTTAAGCCCTACAACAACAACATTATTTCCAATATCATATCTTGACATGTATATAGTTCTTTAAATCCAGCTCTGTACAAGAGTGAAGTTGACACATACAGTAACATAAACTAAATTTCAAATTGATATAATATATTAAAAACAATTTGGAAAATTTCTGGCAAGTCTTGATGTTTGGATTATATCTAGTGAAGAGTGAAAAAAAAACTCAGAATCCTTTTTAACACATTAACCCCTGGAGCTTTTTGCCATTTTTGCCTGAAAATCGAGTAGGAAACACATTTTGAAAGCTATTTCTGAATAGACTCAAAACACCAAATCCCCAGTCATCTTTCAATAACATACTGCCTAGTTGTGTTAGAAACATCGTTTTTTGTTGGCTATTTGACTCGCGCATGAGCAGAAGGGTAAAAGTTGGACTTCTTTTTTTTTTTGTTGCTAAATGGAGCCATTATTTTTGTATGGAGACCACTCTTTATTCCAAATGCCCATCTTATCCTACTTTTTGCAAAGGCTCATCTGTCTGTTTGCAGTTCATACCAGCTTGCCTTAGATCTGAGACCAAAAAGTCTAAAATCCGGACACAAAATCAGATTCCGACCATGGGTGAATTTTGTGTAAAAAAAAGTTGGGTCCAAAAAATGAGGTTTTTCTATCTGTATTTCATAGTGCAGCTAGATATTCCAGATTATTTGTTATCATTGTAGAGCTACATCTGCCTACCTTTCTATAATACCACCCACTTTAGTGTATCATGCATGACCATGATGCTACAGAGCTTGGCTACTACCTCCTACCCCATAAAGTCGTTGCTAGGGGTTAATGTGCTAATACTATGTATTTTATGCTCTTAAATTACTGTATATACTCGTTTATAAGATAAGTATACTTGCAAACTGCACAGGCCCCAGATCTACCAGTGCATAATATGCCATGCAGATCTGGGTCTGTGCAGTTTGTTAGAAGTAATAAGTGGAACAAATAACATAGACCTGATCTGCAGGTGCATTTTACTAAGGCAGATCAGTTTGCAGTTGGTCTTAAAATGCAAGTAAAGAGAATTTTAGCTAATATTCAGACACAAATATGTAATGTTAAATTCATGTATTTTTTTTATAGATATTGATTTTCATGCTTCTGCAAGAAAACATACATTTGATCATTTTACTATAAGGTAGAATACTCTGTGGATCCCTTTGACACTGCAGTAATGAAGGAATACTGTATTGTGTGCTTTAAAGGTGGATATATTCTGGTTCCCAAGGACTGTTATAATAAGGGAGTACTTGTAAGGTGGTCTCACTATAAGGTTGTATATTCTATGGCTCCCATTGACAGTGCTATAATGAAGGAGTATTGTAGTATGTACTTAATTGTAAGGTAGTCTCACTGTACGGTTGTATACTCAATGGTTCCATTTGACATTGCTATAATGAGGGAGTACTGTAGTATTAATTGTAAGTTGGTCTCACTATAAGGTTGTATACTCTATGGCTCCCATTGACAGTGCTATAATGAGGGAGTACTGAAGTATGTACTTAATTGTAAGTTGGTCTCACTATTAGGTTGTATACTCAATGGTTCCAATATACAGTGCAATAATAAGGGTATACTACATTGTGTACTTCATTTTAAAGTGGTTTCACTATAAAGTACTATTCTCTATGGTTCCCACTGACAGTGTTATAAAGAGGAGTACTGCAATACTGTATTTATTTTATATTTGTTTAAGCTTAAGCATATTCAGCCATGACTGTCATTAACTCTGGAGGCTGAGTTTGATATCTTGTTTCAACCAGTCTCCAACAACACTTTTGGAAGGTCATTTCAGGTTGGCCCATAGTGAAAACTCTATCAAGAATGCTAGCTCACAGAGTTGTATTATCTCCAGGCCTGGGGACAGGTATTCTTGTAGTCATAGTTGCCATGGCAATCAATTTATTTGATAAGTGGTGAACTCATGATAATCAGTTGGTCTTAATGAGTTTCTGGGTCTTTTTTATTATATCTTTTTCATCTATACATTTATTAGAAATGGATGATTAATTGTTTTAGGTGGCTGGGATTTGCATGCAATATAATATTTATTTTGATTGCTGATGTTTTATGTGATAAAATATTTATCACCTGAATTGCCATTCATTCACCAGAAACAGACTAGAGTAATATCGAGAATAATTTTCGATTAATAAAAAGATTGGTATCTAAGGTACATGGGCAACACATTACAGACCCAGATCTACCATCACATGCACCAGCAGATCTGGGTAATGGAATGTTAGGAAATGTACAGAGGAAATGGCCGAAAAAAATAGTCAGAGGCTATGAAAAAGCACTTGTTGTTAATAGGTTTAACGCCATTTTTCAGCACAAGATAGACTATACATGGCGGCCAGTATAAATGGTGGAGGAAGAACCTGGGAAAACCCTGGAAAGAACCACCGACCCACGAGACACTACTGGCAAGCTTTCTCGCATACCCACTTTGGCCGAGCTGGAGACTTGTACCCACACAGACAGAGGTGAAATGGCAGTGATCCGTAACAGTGAGTGCTTTAGACCACGTGGGCCCCCCCAAAAACAGCACTCATCAAAACAGAATAAAAGATAATTATTTTAGAAAAAAGAGAAATACAATGTAAACTCGATTATAAATCAAGTCCAACTGTGAACACTGGCATGTCTGGGTCAATGCATTTTGTTTGGAGTAATCAGTAGGACAAACAGTGTAGACTCTTATCTGATTGTGCAATATGTGACAACAAATAATGGTCTTTGTTGTTGCTTGTGATTGGACTTGCAAACAAGCACATATGGTAAATATCTTGCAATAAATACGTTTTATTTATTCTTACCATAAATATTTTGAATTGGCAAATTTGTTAAAGCCAAGTACTATATATATATATATATATATATATATATATATATATATATATATATATATATATATATATATATATATATATATATATATAGGGCCCCCGAGTGGCCGAGTGGTCTAAAGCGCTCACCGTTCCGGATCACTGCCATCTCACTTCTGTCTGCGTATGTTCGAGTCCAAGGCTCGGTTAGCGTGGGTATGTGGGAAAGCCTGCCAGTAGCTTCTCGTGGGCCGGTGGTTCTTTCCTGGGTTTTCCAGGGTTCTTCCTCCACCAGTTATACTGGCCGCCATATATGGCCTATCTTGTGCTGAAAAATGGCGTTAAACCCTAGAACAACAACAACAACATATATATATATATATATACACATACATACATACATACATTCCCTGTTTAACAAATGCGATAGATGCAGATCTGTCATTGCATAATGTACAGGCAGATCCAGTTCTAAAGTGATTTTAAATGTAGGATCAACAGACAGATCTGTTGGAACAATTTTTAGTGTCGCATCTAAGTCAACACTGATCATGTCATATCAACACTGATCATGTCATATCAACACTATTCATGTCATATCAAAAGTCAAATGAACAGCTAGCTAGCATAAGCAAGCTCTGCTGGAACATTTTCCAGTGTCATATCTGGGTTTGTGCCGATCACCCGATGTCTGTCCTGTCGCAAGTTCAGGAAAGAGTGTTGTATGCATACAGATGTTGATATATATATATATCTTTCCTGTAATTTATTATGATTACCATACATACTTGCTTATAAGTCAAAACAAACTGCAAACAGCAAAGACCCTGATCTGCCATAGCATAGTGCACCTGCATATAATGGTCTATGTTGTTTGTTCTACTGATTACTCCTAACAAACTGCACAGACCCAGATCTGCAGGTGCATTATGCAATGGCAGCTCTCGGTCTGTGCTGTTTTCAGTTGGTCTCATCTTATAAGCAAGTTCATAAGGTAGTTAGGTTTTGAAATTATTACATGAACATCAGTGTCCTTGAAGAGGGTTCAGATTTTTAAGTCCATAAATGATTCAAGAAGAGATCAGGACTATTATGTTTTCAGTGTAAGAACTGCAAAGGATATGCCATTTTCCTCAGATATAACTCCATTGATTTTACATTAAACCTAGGGAAAGTATGATGCTTGAATTGTTGTCTTTGAAACCCTGTGATAAAATTTCTCAGCCTTATTAATTTTTCATTAATGTATTGGCATTCGTCATCTCATAAATTCAAGGAGATTGAAATTTATGGATTATACATTTGATGTCTATTAACAGTACAGTACAAACCTGTCTCACTGTAACACCTCTCATTATAACACATTTTCTTTTCAAAGCCCAGTTTGGTCATGGGTTCCATTCCCACTCTATGGTAGTATTCTCTATGGCTCTCATGGACAGTGTTAAAATAAAGGAACACTGTATCATCTACTTCATTATAAGGTGGTCTCTCTATAAGGTGGTATACTCTATGGTTCCCATGGATTGTGTTACAGTAAAAGTATTGAATCATGTACTGCATTATAAGGCGTTCTCACTATAATGTGGTATACTCTGGCTGCCATGGATGGTGTTATAGTAAGGGAATACTGTATCATGGACTGCATTATAAGGTGGTCTCTTTATAAGGTGGTCTGCTTTATGGCTCTCATGGACAGTGTTAAAATAAGGGAACACTGTATCATGTACCTTATTATAAGGTGGTCTCTCTATGGCTCTCACGGACAGTGTTAAAATAAAGGAACACTGTATCATGTACTATATTATAAGGTGGTCTCTCTGTAAGTTGGTATACTCTATGGCTCCCATGGACTGTGTTACAGTAAGGGAGTATTGAATCATGTACTGCATTATAAGGCAGTCGCTCTATAAGGTGGTATGCTCTATGGCTCGCATGGATAGTGTTATAGTAAGAGAGTGCTTCATTATAAGGTGGTCTCATTATAAGGTTGTATACTCTGGCTGCCATTGATGGTGTTATAGTAAGAGAGTGCTGTATCAAGTACTTCATTATAAGGTGGTCTCATTATAAGATTGTATACTCTGGCTGCCATGGATGGTGTTATAGTAAGGGAATACTGTATCAAGGACTGCATTATAAGGAGGTCTCTCTATCAGACAGTATAGTATCATGTACTTAATGTTTACATTTATTTGAAAGGGTTTATTTTCCCTAATTATGCATGCAATTAAGTTTTACATTTGTTTAACTTTGCCTTTAGTTGGCATTATATAGCCACTTTTGTGCTGATGTGCCATAAAATACTTCTAAGTACATAAATACTGTATTTCACTAATAAAAGTCCTGGGAGCACACCTTGCAAATGTATCAAAAGTGGTTAGTAGGTTTATTTTGCACACCTTGTAAATGTATCAAAAGTGGTTAGTAGGTTTATTTTGCACACCTTGTAAATGTATCAAAAGTGGTTAGTAGGTTTATTTTGCACACCTTGTAAATGTATCAAAAGTGGTTAGTAGGTTTATTTTGCACACCTTGTAAATGTATCAAAAGTGGTTAGTAGGTTTATTTTGCAACAGGCTAAAACTTCTTAAGATAAAAAAAGCTTTCTACATAATGTTGCCTAAATCCTAAACCTTATTCCTTTTAGACCACTTTACATATAAAACTGCCCCTAAGAGTCCATTGCTACTTCAAGCCAAAACCATGTGATTTGTATTGTGAAGGTTGGGTGAAATAGTCTAAAAATGGAAGTTTTTGTTCAATTTATTGCCTTGTTATAAATTTAGAATCACTTTTCATGTCATTATGCCCCAGTATCATCATAATCTAATTTTCTATGGAAAAACATTCAAATTATTCGTTCTTTGGAGTACCTTGTCTTGGCTATTTGCTTGTGACTGAAGAGATCTGGTACATTAGCATGGTAATATTACTTCATGATTTGTCTCTCTGGAGAGGATCTGCCCAAACTGGAATGCTTTATCACATTTATTTTCCTTGCATTAATGTAAATTTTAGCTTTCAAGTCAGATCAACTTAAGAGTTAAAGCAGACCCTTATAAATGCACTGGTAAAAAGGTTTCTTTTTAAATTCCCTGGTGTTCTGCCATCAGATGGAGTTTGTCATTAGTTCCCATGTGTGTTGTGTTGACAGTGTCAGTGATATTTGTTTCTGTAAGCTGTCAGTGATATATGTTTCTGTAACTCAGTCTGTGATATTTATTTCCATAAGTCAGTCAGTAATATTTGTTTCTTTAAGTCAGTGATATTTGTTTCCTATGTCAGTCAGTGATATTTTGTTTCTGTAACTCAGTTTTTGATATTTATTTCCATAAGTCATTCAGTGATATTCATTTCTTTAAGTCAGTAATATTTGTTTCTTCAAGTCAGTCAGTGATATTTGTCTCTGTAAGTCAGTCAGTGATACTTGTTTCTGTAAGCAGTCAGTGATATTTATTTCCTTAATTCAGTCTGTGATATTTATTTCCATTAGTCAGTCAGTGATATTTGTTTCTTTAAGTCTGTAATATTTGTTTCTTTAAGTCAGTCAGTGATTTTTGTTTCTGTAGGTCAGTCAGTGATTTTGTTTCTGTAAGTTAGTGATATTTGTTTCTGTAAGTCAGCTGTTGATATCTGATCCTGTGTCAGTAGTGATATTTGTTTCCATAAGTCAGAGATATTTATTTCTGTAAATCAGTCAGTGATATTTGTTTCTTTAACTTAGTAAGTTATATTTATTTCTTTAAGTCATTTAGTGATATTTGTTTCCATTAAGTCCATCGGTAATATTTGTTTCCGTAAATTAGATGCATTTTAGTTTTCATTTTCAACTAAACTTGAACTAAATTTGATATAAAGTTGTATCAGACTTAATCCAAATTATTTTTAAAAATTTAGGATTTATTTTTAATAACTGTATTATTTTTTAACCTGCATTTGAGACAAAAATAAGTTTCTGTAAATTTCAGAGAATGATCATTAGAAAAGCGTTACTCAGTAAGCTCAAATTGAGTTAATTTGTTCAGACAGAATAATTTCAAATTCATACCAAATTCTGAAGTTGCAAAGTTTTAACCCAGGGTTTGGTAATGTGAAAAATGGTGGAAACTGGTTGGTGGGAGAGCATTTGCACGAGTTATAGAATTTTGGTAACAACTGTTGATTACAAATTTTTTTAAGTTTGTGAGTATAATTTGATTCCTTAAAATAATTTTTTGATGATTGGTCATATGAAAGTGATGTTTGATAAACAAGTCTGATAAAGTCAAGTAGATGGATTGTCATACAGAATTGCTGTTAGCAATGTACGCAATATTGCTCTCATGGTATCAAAATATATTTCTTCCTGGAGTTAATCAGTTTGACAGATAAGAGATGCATCCTGACAATCTACCTTTCATTTCTTCCTGATTTATGGTTGTTGTTTTGATGGTGAAAGATCAATTTTCCCTGGCATTACATTGACGATGAGCTGTGTGACTGTATCCAATCAGTCCACCATTATACTTGTTTAAAAAAATAAACATATGTCCTTTTCTCACGCAAATTTCCAAATGAAAATAATTACCAGAGTAGTTGGACAAAAATTGTAACCATTTTCTGTGAGCTTCCTAATTGGTTTATGTCCAAGGTGCATTAGCTTTGAAAGAACCATGCCATTATGTTCGTGTTTTTATTCTTGGTATGTCTCATGGTAACCACAGTAACTTCGGGATCTGAATTTATTTCTGCCAAAGAAATTAATTTTTTAAATAGATAATGTGCTATGAAATTACGAGTGGAAAATTTTGGGAAATTTTATGTTTTTGACTTGATTGACCCAATTTATATTGCAAAATGTTTTGAAAATTAGTGTTTGAATGGACAGGTACTGTACTGTAATGTACCTGCCATATTCTTAGATAATACAATCATGTATATTCTAAAGTTTTCTTATATTATCATGTCCATGTTAAGACCATTATGACAAATTTTCAGACTCATAATTTTATTTTTTAAAATATACAATTAAAAGAAACTCTTCATTGTAACAAAATCAATTTGACATTTTCAAAACAGCTGAGTGATACAAGGGAGGTAACTTTAAAATGTTCAGCTTTGGTGTCTTTTGGGTGTGCTCACCAGTTACTATGTACTTTTGAGAGAGTGACGTATGTAAGGTGAAGTTGTTTGCATCTGAAACATGCACAGTGGAGAGAATGTTGGCATACCTCTATGCTACTTTGATGCAATGTGGCTGACATTTCTTTGGATATTGTACTTATGGAAATTGTACATGATCTAAGCACACTGCTAACTAAAATGACTGCTCCCTTATGCCAAAAATCAGCCTGAATTAGTCTAAAGTACACTATCTTTAGCACCTATTAAAATAGGGAAAATGAATTTTGCCCAACTAGACAATACCAGCTTCTGAAAGTGCAATGGATCAATTACTACATAAATAAAATGTAAAAAAAGTTATCAGCTCTTTTTTATTACAATTTACCTCTGAAGTCTAGGAAGTGAAAATGACCAAGCAGAGCTAGCAGTTTTTGAAAGATGCACATCTGAAGTAAGGCTAAGCTGTATACTCTATAACCCATATTACACCAATCAATCATACACCAAAAATAAAGGGAATTAAAGCGTCTTTGAACAATACCTAAGATATATAAGGTCTTTTTTTAAAACAGCCAGTATAACCAGTGAGGAAACCTGTGGAAATTCTTTTTCTCTAAAATTCAAATTTTAAATTCAGTTATCAAGGCAATAGTTATTCCCTTTTTATTAGGCCTAACAATAAAATGATGACCTAGTCTAATAGTTGGTCTTGTGTTAAGTTGAAGTTGGGTTTGGTGTTGGGGTGGGTGTGAGAATCATAAAACTGCACAGCACTGACACTGGATTAATTGGTCTGGCCTCTTTTAAGAGGGGAGACTCACTAAATGGTTTACTTTTGCAGTTTCAATGTTAAATTAACCACACTGAGCCATAAATTTACCAATTGAAGTATTTACCATTAAGTTTGCTCCCTTAGGCAAGTTTCCAGCTGTCCAACACCTATTTATTTTATTTTTTATCAGAGGAAACTTGGACAATTTCTGCAATAATAGTCCATTTGACAACTGTTCATCCTATTGTATAATACTTTGTGTTCCTTTGTTTCAGAACCAGGTCCCGTGAGAAATCTTCACATCGAAGCAACGGGTGCCACCTACGCCTTGTTAAAATGGCTACCACCTGAAGAACCCAATGGGATACCACTGGGTTATGATATTGGCTACCAACCTGGTGGGTATGGTGATTAGTGTGTACAATATCAATTTTCTGAAAGAAATTTTCAGTGATTTATCTGGAAAATTAAGTTAATTTTTGATCAATAACTAAAATGATTTACTCGCTTACTATTATTTTAAAACAAATCAGATCTTTAAAATCTATGTCACAGAGATTCTGAAATTTCTTCTGAAAGTTCAGTTATGGAGAAAATATCCAAAATATAGATGTTTCCAGCTTTTGTGTGTATATATATATGCAGTGTGACCCTGCTATAATGCACCCTGCAATAAAGCAAATTTGGATATAACGTGGTTGTGGTGTGACTCCGAAAATTTCATATATTCATTCGCACATGAATATTATTTCTTTTCTTCAAGCTATGTGAAATAGTGTATAAAAAATTAATTTTCATTTTGGGGAAGAAATCATGTATGATTTCAAATATGATATGATCGTGGCGTGGTTCCTGAAATTTTAAATACATGTATGTCTATTTTTCTCATACCCGGAATTTTAATTTTTTGAAAGTACATGAAATAGTGTATAAAAATTTTTATTATCATTTTGGGGAAGAGATCGTGTATGAATTTTAATATAATATGATCATGGTGTGGTTCCTGAAATTTTAAATACATGTATGTGTATTTTTCTCGTACCCAGAAAAAAATTATATTTTTTTTTAAGTACAAGAATTATTGTGTAAGATGTTTATTATCCTTTGGGGGAACAGTTCGCGTATGAATTCAAATATAATACAGTTGTGGTGTGGCTTTCTGAAATTTAACAATTTCAACAGGTTCTTGAAGTGTTATGCCAAAATAAACATTATTGGGAATGTTACTTATATTCATGAGTAAAGCCAGTAAGTCGTCTTTGTGATTGTCTTTAATTTATTCTGTATACAATCATTGTTCAAACAATAGCCAACATGTGTTTCCTCTATAACTGCATATACAACCAAGCAGCAGACAATGCGGTGGTCGATAAAAGATTCTCACAATTTAATAGACATAAAAAAATGAAAGTGCCAACATGTTTGCAGGGCTTGGCGGTGTTATTAGACACAGTCAGTTGACCAGTAAATAATGTCCACTTTATTAGTTGGAAATTGAAAGGGTATGAAATTGTACATGCATTCAGCTTAAAAATCTTTATAAAAGTATTTTTCACATATTTATTTCAATATTCACAAAATCAGAAGTAAAAGTTATATGCACGCCGAAAGCATGTGTTGTTTGTTAATTATTAATGCTGTAGTCATTCAAATTAATAGGCATACAAGTGCTAATTATTGGGAAATTTACAATGGATAAAGGTACATGGAAACACATATGATAAAATTTTAGCAGTTTGAAATTTGTACAGACATCGTTCATAGAACCTGGAACGTAATGAACCGTACAAGTGATTGGTCTTTCTTAACCTAATTTTGCTGTTAATTTTTCCATTGAATTCAGACACATAATGATCTGTGATAAAATTACTGAATAGTTTAAATATGTGTGCAATTTTTGCAATGGAATGACATGGATTAACTGCATGCCACGATGGTACAATATCAGAAGGTAAGTAAATGGTGTTAATACTCAGTTCATTCTGTATATTAGATGTTGAATTCAGACATAATGATCTGTGACAAAATTATTGAATATTTTAAATCTGTGTGCAATTTTTCAATGGAATTACATGCATTATGGATGAACTGCATGCCATGATGGTACGATAATAAATGGTGTTGATACCCTATTCATCATATACATTATACATGAATAAACGTATATGTGCCAAAATAAAATACTGTAAAACCCTGCATTAACACGACCCTGCTATTAACGTGATCTAGTTTTTGGACCCCAATTATTGCGTTATAGCAGGGTTCCACTATATATGTATATTTATGAGAGAGCAAGTGAAAGACATACAAATATTTTAAAATAAGTCATCCCCTTTAATACGGTCACAAATTCTTCCAAACGTTTAGACAATTTCTGAGTGAAAATGAGAACAAGTGAAAGGCATAAAAATAAGTCATCCCCTTTAATAGGGTTTAAAAAAATTCGAGCTGCAATCAGGTATCTTTGCTAAACATTTGCTTGATAGATTTATGATGGAGAAATATCAATGGCAATTACCAAGTGTGACATGACAATATATGGACTAAAACTGTGGATCTGATGTACCTTTTTGTCAGTGTGGCTATTATAAGTTAAAAATATGGTGAGATGGTGCTTTCCAACAATTGTCATCAATATTTTTTCTTTATATCTTATAACCATATTGATTGTAGGAGTAGCATTGGCAGCATCAGTTTCTTAAACTTCCACAGGATCACTGTTTGCTTCATAATCTGTCTTAAATTTCCTAGACTGTAATCTCTGTTAACAATTTATTTTTTCTACAGTGCTAAAATTAAATTTAAGCTTGACCCCTGCATTTCATTACCAGAAGACAAGTTCTGGCTAACAGAATTCAATAAATGTTTGTATAGTTGTTGTTCCCATTAGCCCTGGAAAGAACCCTTTTGATTTAGGTGCCATATCACTGGGACTAAAAATAGAGTTGACCATTGCATTTCATTTCCAGAGAATAACTTCAGCAGTACACAATATATATTTGTGTAAAACTTTGTACATGTGTTCTTGTTGATTAGGAGGTAGGAGGTTGTTTGGGATGGGGTACCTTCAAGGTCATTATCATGGCTACTAAAAATAGACTTGGCCTTTGCAGACCAAAATTTAGTTCTCTCCTTTTGATCTGAGTATTGATAGAGTGGGATTCAAATCCCAAATAAGTGAAGATTGATGTAGGAGAACTGTAGGAACCATGTCTGTAGATGTTTTTTCATATGTACTGAAGTATAACACAGAAAATATATTCAAATGACTAACCTTATGTTGCCATGATATTATTTATCATTGGTGGTACTCTTGTTTGAAAATATAAGTAGCTGTTCTTCTTTCTGTGGCCTCTGTCTGCATGGGTTCAAGTCTCATTTTTAGTCAGTGTGGGTATGTAAGAAAGCTTGTGAGTAGCTTCACATGGGTCAGTGGTTCTTCCTCTGGTTTTCCCAGGTTATTCCTCCACCAGTTATACAGGCTGCTATTTGTAGCCTATTTGTGCTGAAAAATGACACCGAGTGCCACAACAACAATAATAACAACAATTCTTTATGTGTTGTGTATTGATTGTAGATATTACTTAATTTAATTTTAGCAAGTACGTATAAGCTAAAATTCATGCTTGTAACCAGATGGTGTCCATTTTTTTTACAGTTACAGGATCCAAAATGGGCCCTATCAAAACATTGAAGCCCCATATCACAAATCCCGATACGCTTGGGGCCAGAATTACAGGTCTTACAGCGAACCACGACTACCGTTTTTACGTCTGGGCAAGAACAGCACAGGGACGTGGAGAGCACAGCTTCCTTGATGTTAAGACTGCTGATGGACAGCGTAGGTTTATTTATTTCCTTCATTTGTTTGTTAGTAGACTTACAATTTGTTTTCGAAATTAAGAAAATTATCAATTCATATCAGTTTCTTGTAGATAATGTTAGAATGGTAGAGACTTTCTTATGATAAGTCATTTTCAGAGTATGAAACAAAAAATTGATGATGAAAATGATATAAATTTGGCAGTAACCTGTGAATTACATTTTATGAGATACATTTTTGGGGGATTTTACTGTTGGCATGAACCATAAATTTAAAGACCCAGTCAAACAATGATCCATCAGTTGAGATTACAGAATCTTCACCATCAGTGGTACATCCACAATTTTTTAATATTGGCAGAAGATTATTTTTTAAAAATAAAACCATAAAAACTGATACCATCTGATATATTTGAATTTACAGAGCATTACTCATGTAACATACCTTGCCATTGAAAGTAAGGCATATAAATCTGTATGTTTACAATGTTATGCAACATTGTTTGCAATAAAGTTTTTAGTCCTACAGCAGCTCTAAAACTGGCTTTATGCTGATAAAACTATGTTGCTTTTATCAAAATTAAATTTTTTTATTTTACTTTTTAATTAACATAAATCATTTTGTTAAGTGTAATTTCAAATATGCCATCATTAAACAGTAGTTCAACTGATTGCATCTCATGGCACTTTTTTCAACAAAATTTCCCACACTTACCTGAAATATACAGCACACATTAACTTGCAGGTCAAGTCCAACTGCAAACAGCATGGACCCGGATCTGCCAGCACATTTTATGCCAGCAAATCAGGACCTATGCTGTTTGTTCTACTGATTACTCCAACAAACTGCAAAGGCACAGATCTGCTGGTGCATTAGGTGATGGCATATCTGGGTCTGCACAGTTTATAGTTGGATTCGACTTGTAAACTGGTAAAAGCATTAGTGGTTTTTTTCTTTTTTTCTTCCGATTCTTGTGTTCAAAATAAAAGTTATAAAAATGTTACCAAAAGAAATGTCTAGTTCAAATTGATAGGGAAAATGCTAATATATTTCATCTGTTCACACCATGAGCTAAATTTATTTGGTGAAATATGGTGTAACTATAAGTACTTTTCAATTATTTAGAAAATATAGTGGCTCTTGAGATGCAGTTATCTCCCATCTTAGCATCATTTATTGGGACAATATTTGATTAGGGAGATACTCAGATTCACCAATTTTATCCCCAAAATGTAAGAAAAATTGGAAATCTCCCTGAAGGTAAAATCTCTCTGAGCGTTATTCCAGAAATATCACATGTATACTTTAGACTGATAAACTCTGTCATTAACAGAAACAATAGTTGTGTCCCCTAACACAAGTTGATAGGGGTTTTTCAGGTTGAAATTACACTGTGCTCAACTGTTTTGGTTTAATTTGTTTAAAAGGTTTTATAAATTTTGATCTCACTATATAATGTTAAGTTAGAATTTATGTAGAACAATAAATGAAAACAATCACCTCAGTTTTAGAGATCCACATATTTGAAAAACCCATGTTTGAAGAGAAAAGCCTATACCAGCTCATACAAAATTAGGCATCGTTTGATCTCAAAATGCCTGGTTCAGGAATAAGCCCACCACCAAATTTCATCATAGTTATTATTGGATGTATCATCAAACCCCATATGGCTATTAATAACTAATAACACTCCTTTATGTGAAAAAATTAGTTGCATTGGTGGTAAGTAGAGATTTTCTTATCTGGACAATATTGATTTGTATATTTAGAAAAGTATTTAAGCTGTACATCAGGTGGCTCAGGTAAGCAATGTTTTACTGTCTTATTTCTATTTTGTTATCTTGTTTTACATCATTTCTTTTCTCTGAAAATTGGAATATTTGCTAGATTAATTTTCAGGAATTTTGTTGCTGAAGGAAGATTTATACCACAAGATCCATAACGTTGACTGGTTGCTGTGTCCTTTGATTTCTCGTCATTCCTGCTAATTTGTCATGTGATGGTCCTAACATGTGCCAAGTTGTTTTCTCCATTTCTCTTTTTCCATCTTCCTTCATATGCATGAATAGCTTTTTGTAATCCTTTTGTTCAGCTTTAGGGCTAAACACAGACTCAGGTTGGAAGGTTTTCTTAGACATAGGATTGCAGTAACATTGCCTTGCATGATGTTACAGCCTAAAGTTAGACAAACTTATTTGGCATCTTTTAGTGGTAAGTGACAATCAGTGTAACTGTCAAAGCAAAATTATGATTAACCAAAAAAGTTTAGCACTCTAGTGGCCTAGTGGTGAGAGCATTCACCTTGGATGTAGGTCATGGGTTCTAAATCCAGCCAAGTCATACCAAAGACAACAATGGTACTAACAGCTGGCTTGCTAGGCACTCAGCATTAAGAGGTTAGTGTTAGGACTGGTCGGCCTGGTGTCAGGATAATGTGACTGGGTGGAACATCATGCTAGATGTTTGTGGCATGATGCCCCAGTGCTAGACATCACTATAAACTGCCACACTTCAGACATTGTAGCGATATCACAGCAAAATTGTTAAAGCTATGTTAAATTACAAATCACTCACTCACGCAAAAAGGTTTAATGTAATCAATGTGTAAACAATCAATACATACTGTGTCACTTTTTCCCTATATGTATCATGGAACTATGAATTCTGGGAGTAAAATGACATGGTTGCAACCTACATTTCTTACTAAATAATGAAAAAGAAAAATTCATCTACTATTTTAAATATTGCTATAACAGCCCTACAAAAGAAAATGATAAAGTCAATGAAAAGTATACAAGTCCTTTTGAAATCTTTGATGATATATAACCTGCAATAAATTGGTAACACAGATTTTCCATTGTGGAAGAAAATATAATGTCAAGAGCTGTGTGATGCTAAAACAAACTCACTACCTTTCATTTTTGCCTTTGAGAAGACAGGCCTATAGTTTTCAACCTGTGCAAATTTACTGAACTTTTTAACGCTCTTTTGGCTATTATTTTACGGATGATTAGTGACGGTATATTTTTTAACCTGGGGATGTAAATTCAGTTGAAATAGCACAAAAGAGTGCTTACCACCTTAAAAGTCTTAGAAATTTTGGATCACTTGTTTACATAGTTACTATATGTCGAGTCCAACTGCAAACTGCACAGACCCTAATATGCTTGCACATTATTCAACAGCAGATTAGGGTCTTTGTTTTATTGCATTTGGACTCAACTTGTACACAAACACTTACAGTATGTAGAAATATTTTTTTTTTTAAAAAGTTCTGTGTGCCAACATTTCATGATCAATAATCTTCAAGCCTATCTTTACATACCCTTCCTCTGCTGACTGTACTTCTTGCAAACATCAGCAGTATTTAGTATTGCATTGTTTTGTATTTCAGTATAAAAAAAGAAAGAGTTCAGGAAAAATTGCATGACTAATCCCAAGAGTACTGTGATTTTGAAACCTCCAGCAAATAAATCCAAATAAACTGTTTATACTGATAATTTTGGAAACCCAAATCATAGCTATTTTCTCATTTCCAAATTTTTTAATAAAGGAGATAACGTAAAAGACTCTGAGAAAAACATGAAGCTTTCTTATATAAAACCTACATTGTCCCTAATCAGCTCCTCAGTTTTGGATACAACAGTTCAGTAATTAAGAGAAATAATTAAGAAACATGTATCTAATATTTTAGATACATCAGTCCACATGACATTTTTGTTTTAAAGAAACTTGATATACATTTTCTTTTCTTAATGTTTTTTTTAAATCACAGTTTATTCTTTATTTCTTTTTAATGCGAAAGTATGTTTTGTTGTTAAAAAAATGAACTCCAGTACTGTAAATGAAAATCTTCCCTTCTATGTGGATATTAGAAGGACTCACCAAAGAGCTTTACCTGTTCTACCTTTTCTTGTACTGTACGGTGTGATGTGTGCTCTTCAGGCAAAAGTAATTCAGTAATTACCAGTTATATCAACAATTTCATACTTTTAAATTGCTTTATATAAATAAATATGTTGTTTAACTTTATGATTTTGTATCATTATGGTACAGTAGAACCTATCTTGAAAGAGCAATCCTTCTGCCAGAAAATGATGGTCTCTTAAGACAGGTGGTCTCTCATGAAAGGTCATAGCACTATAAAAGCAATCGATCTGTGCATGGAGAACCTTGTCTGAATATAGGTGGTCTCTTAAATCATTGGTCTCCCAAGACCAGTTTTACTGTACTGTCATATAAATAAACAGTTGTCATTCTTTTGGATTTTAAAACTTTAAAAAGATTCTTAACTCTAAAGTGTGAAAATTTCCTTTACAACTGATTGAAAATAGATTACTGATATAAATGTTATTTCAGCGCCAAATGCACCCAATCCTCGATACACCTCCCTCACTCAGACCAGTATCAACATAACTTGGACGCCGTATGAATTTCAAGAAGTCAGTTACCAAATTGAATATAGAGAAATAGGTAACTTTAAATGTTGTGTATTGTTGAAAAATTTACTTGAAAAGTATGTGGTTGAACTAACAAACTTCACTGTTGAAAATTTTACCTGAAAATTACATAGTTGAACTGACATTCAAAAGGTTAGGTCATCACAATAAATTTTTGTTAAGAGATTTTAACCACCTGGAACAAAATCATTGCAATACATGTTGTTATTCATAGGAGATTCCCAATGAATTATAACAAAGTATGACTCATTTTATTCATTTATGAAGCAGAGGTTTTTGAGCAAATGGATAAAATATAATGTATCATGACTATTACAGCCTAATAAAGAAATGTAAAGAATTCTAACCATAAATAGACAAAAATTAATAATACAAAAGGTTTTTACTACTAAAATGCAATCATAATTAAGAATATATGACACTTTCTTCTTGTTTCTATTTCCTCTCTCATTCCTTGACCTTCCTGACTTCTCTTGGCCTTAAAGGAACCACAAATTGGGTTACTACAGAACCCATTTGGAATCACTCTTGGAAGGTTTTGGATGGCTTAAGGCCTGGGACTGAATATGAAGTACGTGTAATCGCTCAGAATAAGTACGGGGACACAGCAACCAGGACACTGTACAGGGTCATGACACAACATCGAAAAGGTAAGCTGTATCCAAAGTAGCTAGTTTGTATATGAGTTTCAACCATTTGTATGACATTACTGTTTTGATGCACTTACTAGTGGTTCATAAGTTTGCATGGGCTGATCACATGTTCTGTGATGTGAAGCTGACCAAAATATTACTTGCCCTGATGTAATATATGTACTGGTCTGGTGCAGGTTATGGTAACCACCAATGGATGCTAGTATGGTTTTTGCTATTGAATCAATCGGAGCAAGTGAAGCCAAAAGTTGTGCCTATGGGATACCATAGCTAAATTGAGTCCACAATGCTGATGGGACACCACAGTAGGGAATTGATCAAGCCCAAAATGCCTTTGGGATACCATAGCTAAATTGAGTCCACAATGCTGATGGGACACCACAGTAGGGACTCGATCAAGCCCAAAATGCCTTTGGGATACCATAGCTAGGGTCTAAATCAAGTCCAAAATGTCTATGAGACACCAGTGCTAGGGATTCAATTAGGTCCACAATGCCTATGGGACACCATAGCTATTGTATCAGTCAAGTCCAAAATGGCTATGGGACATCAGTGATAGTGACTCAGTCAAGTCCAAAATGCCTATTAGACACCAATGCTAGGGATTCAATTAGGTCCACAATGCCTATGGTACACCATAGCTACTGTCTCAATCAAGTCCAAAATGCCTATGGGACATCAATGATAATGACTCAGTCAAGTCCAAAATGCCTATTAGACACCAATGCTGGGGGCTCAATCAAGTCCAAAACACAGAATGGTATGATACATACTGTCTCAAAGTTTATGACATAACTGGTCAATACACATGTCAGAAACTAATTACTTATAGCACTATTTTGGATATAGCACATTTTCATTATCACATGATGTATACTTAGATAAGTTAGAAGAAAAAGCAGAAAGCTCTAAAGCTTTTCATTATTTTTTTCATTTTTTTACAGGAACAGGTGATGCCAACTTTTTCCAGGCAGATTCAGATTCCTACTCCAGAGCAGAGAGTCTTCATGGGGAGATAATCCCACTAAGCTGCAGGTCATGGAGTGTCCTCTTTTCCATTCTCCTAATATTCATTCTGTCCAGATTCTGTTGTCAGTGTGATTGACTGAATGGCGGTAACCTGTTGGATGAATTTCGCAAGCTTTTTCAATTATTCTTGGATCAAATAAAATGGATAATTCTGAGGAGTGTCGAGACAAATGAATATTTATAAGTGTGGCCACAGTAGATGAGTTAAGTCAAGGATAAGTTACAAAAACAAGAGTGATTAAATGTGGATGAAAGTTTCCAGATTTTCATGGTAATTGGTTTATCCGTTTCTTAGAGCTGGATTACATAACAAGGAAAGGCTGGTATAAAAGCAAAATGATGTATCTATTATGTTAGCTCCAGACAGAGGCAAAATATAGAACTGGCCTTTTGTGACACAAAATGGACTTCTTTCTAATAGAGTTACCTCAATCAGAAACTTGTGACCTAATTTTGTGATCGAAGTTTTATTCCACATAATTATGAAAAATATTATTTGTATGCTCTTTGTTATTGATATTTACATTTGATTGCCCATAAATATTAATGTAAAAAAAATAAAAATAACAATTTTATGATGGTTGGAAAAAAATCAGAAATGTCACATTATGTGCTTATGTTTATTGGTGTGGGTGAGAGAGAGAGCTGTTTTCAAGGTAATTAATATAAGTGAGGTAACTGCTTAATTAAAACTATTCCAGTCAACTTTGTCACTATTAATTAATACTCAGTTTTCATAGAATGAGATTTATTGACATTTATTTAAAAAAAATTTGTATATATCAAGTTAAAATAAATTTGTATATTGCTGACAAAGATTGTCTATAAAGAGAGATTGACTTTTAATTGTATATAATTGTTCAACAAGACAAAGAGTTGTTTAATATATGTACAGACCAGAGATACACTTAGTGATTACAGGGAAATGAAAATTTACCGATAAACAACTCATCAATTTCATGAGAAGCTCAAAAAGGCTGAAATTGAATTTCTTTTGCATGCTTTTTAAATCTCAAAAAATGCTATTAGCTTTGCAAGTTTGATACTGTCATTTTGAATCTGCATTTGTTCTTAAAATTTATGTTAAATAGAAATAATCTACATGAGTACTTTGGTCACATGTAAATGGATGGAAGTTGAATAACACAGTATTTGTATAAAGCTACTGTGGTTTTATTGATTGAAGGAAAAACAAAATGTCCTTAAAAATTAACAAGGGAAAAATCTACATTTGATTTGTGGAATGTGAAAATTCATTCAGAGTTATTTGGATTATTCAGAATGTAAGGGAGTAGCTTGGGCTGTTTCTTACAAGTGGGCGTTAAAATGTTTGCAAGGGAGATAACTCCTTTGATTTCAGTTTTTGCTGGTATCATGGAAAAACTTGGAAAATATTGCTTTCCATTGAAAAAATATCTGAGTGTACAGACTTACAATTTTGACATTTAAATGAAGGAATGGTTGGCCAGGATTTTTAACTTGTTCAGAGTTCTTTTGGATTAAATTCATTTTCAATAAAAATATGTTCAAGTAATTGCATGCTGGCAAACATTTTTAAAAAAAATGGAATGATGTATATACTTGATCAGAATGACTCATACTTGACAGGCATAATGCATGAGAAATAATCAGATTGACACATACCTGACAGGTATAATGCATGAGGAATACTCATACTGACTCATCTTTGACAGGTATAATGCATGAGGAATATTAATATTGACTCATACTTGACAGGCATAATGCATGAGAAATAATAAGACTGACAGATACTTGACTGTTATCATGCATGAGGAAGGTTCATATTGACTTTTCTTTGACAGGTATAATGGTGAATATTCATATTAATACCTGACAGGTATGATACATGACGAAGGTTCAGATTGACTCATCTTTGACAGGTATAATGAGGAATATTCATATTGACTCATCTTTGACAGGTATGATACCTGAGGAATAATCAGATTGACACATACTTGACAGGTATGATACATGAGGAGGGTTCAGATTGACTCACCTTTGACAGGTATAATGAGGAATATTCATACTGACTCATCTTTGACAGGTATCATACTTGAGGAAGAATCAGTATGACTCATCCTTACCAGATATAATACATGAGGAATAATAAGATTTACACATACTTGACAGGTATCATACATGAAGAAGAATTGGATTGACTCATCCTTGACAAGTATAATACATGAGGAAGCAAAATAATTCATTCTGCAAGCTAAAAATAGTTTGTGGAATAGATGATGTTCATTGCATTTCAAATTTGTGAAAGTGTGTACTTTTCCAGAGGAAGGAGAAAAATAATGCCAGGGTTGTGAAAACATCTTTATGCTCAGACATGGGAACCTTGAATTATTCCAGATAAATTTTGGTTGTGACACGAAAGCCTATTTTTTATCAGAGACAATTCTATATTTTCTACACAGAAGAGATATGTCACATGTTCTGGATGTACATTTTTGTCATTAGGAAAGAGAGAATGTTATCCATAGAAATTAGTGAAGCTTCCAGTAAACTTAGGTCCATGTTTAGAAATTGTACTAATAGAATTTCCACATGCTGGAGGTTAAATGCAGAAAAGAGCACATGGGATGGACAAGAGAAGAACATATAGACATTTCTATGAATCGGTACATTATAACATGTGAAATTTATTCTCAGTTTTCAAGATTTGGTCTCTTTTAATTTCTATTTTCACACATCAGAAAAATTATGAGCCATACTAAACAAACATAATGTTGAACATGTTTGAGGAAAAAATGTACAGTAGAACTTCGATTATCCATCAGGGTGTGGGACCAAGACCATGACGGATTTGAGAATAAATGGATAATAGAATATGTACATTAAAAGTATTATACAATAGACTGGGTCATCAAAAAAATCATAATATCTACATATGTACATGTACCTGTTTTTAATATTTTGACGTACAATTCCCTGATGGTTCACAGAGACTGATGGTTAATCAGTTGCCAGATAATCAAAGTTCTACTGTACTTAGAATATTTCAGAGGTATGAACATTAATATTTGTTGTAGCCAGTTCAACTGATGTGTTCTTTTTGACACATGTCCAAGGTAATTTTTGTTTGACCTAAAAGTATTCTTCAAATTGTAATTGATTATCCTGCCCATAGTAAAGTAAAAGAAAAACAAATTATTACTATATCCTAATAGTGAAATTTTCAGAAAGCAAACAATGGTCTTGTGCTATTTACATGATCTTGATTCCAATCCTTTAAGTCATTATTTTGTCATTTACAAAACTCCCTACTTTATTTTAATTTTTGCTTTGGTTATCAAAAAAATGTTCCTGTAACAGGCTGACAAAAAGTTGGGTCAGTAGGTAAACAAGAATTCTTAAAATCTGGATTAGTTCTTATTGGCAAACTGAAGAAATATGAAGTATTCCAAATGAATGGTATTAAATACCATACTGACAACAACACAAAATCCAGAACAGACCAGACTGGAAAATTTCCATTGGTAACATTTGCTCAAAAAATATGGCCCACAAAAAAAGAGTTGGCAGAATTTGAAGGATCATTTGGGTTACAGGAAACAATATTTGTTTTACTCCATGTAAATGACCATCAATGTTGAAAGATAGAAACCCACTTTAACTAAAGAATTTTGTGCAAAAGTATGTTTTTGTTTTAAGTCGGAGGTTTTACTGGTTTTTTTAAAAAACTCGTCTTCTGTATAAGTATTACTTACCTTGCTGACATTGTCTAAGTTAATGACCATATACAAAAAAAATAATTTCATTATGTTTAATACATGTATTCTATCACGACATTTTAAAGCATTTTTGGTATAATATTTGGGAGTTTTTGCTAATAAATAGTCCATCGAGAGATAGGTTGCCTGGAATTAAATTTTATTAATTGCACTATGCCATGGAATCGTTTTCTTTTTTATACCAGAAATGTTGAAAAACATTTCTCAAAAATGGATTGAAGATTATTTCTGTCTGTAACATTCTTAAATTTGACAATGTTTTTAAATATTGATTGTACTCATGTTTTATGTGTGGTAGTAGATATTATTAATTCATGTTAGATTTTATTACATTATTTCAGTGAGAGACATTTTTTCATTGTCTGGTACAGCATCATGTGAATTGCGATAATTCACAATATTGTGTTGTCATGATATTGCAAATATTTTAAGTGAGATGCAGTTGAAATGGAATTTTCACCATGCTGACACAAGTTGAATTTTGAAACTAATTAAACTCATCTTGTGTAATAAAACAAATATAGACCTTTGTCTGAGTGAATATAAACTTCTGTGAATCAGTAAACCTATCATACTGACCCCTGCTTTGCATCAGTCAATACAGGGTTCATTAAACTTAATTATTCACCTCAGCAAAAGTCAATAATTGCATATTAGTCTCCAGAATAATTACTTAAAGGAAAAATGTTTTGTCCTATTTCAGAAAGTTTAAAATGAAAATAGGCACTTGACTAGTTCTTGTGCTTCAAATAGATATATGTATCTTAGTGCCACAAGCAGTTTCTTTATCTTATATAATGCATTTGTTCAGATATTGTATAGTTGTATAATGCTCCCTCACTATAAGGTACTTCATTATAATCCAGTTACTGTTATAAGGCATGTATGGTCATTGCTCACATTTCACTAAGTAGTAGTGAAATTAAAAGTATCATGTACTTTATTATAAGGAGTTCTCACTATACGTTGGTAAACACTGGCTCCCATAGATCACATTATAATGAGGGAGTACTTCTTACTATAAGTTGGTAAACACTGGCTCCCATAGATCACAGTATAATGAAGGAATAACGTATTGTGTCCTTCATTATAAGGTGGTCTTACTATAAGGTCATATGGTTTGTCTCCCCGGGTACATCATTATAATGATCGAATACTGTATCTTGTTTCATTATAATGAGGTCGTATACTCTGGGACCCCATTGATAGTGTTATAACAAGGGAGTACTGTAAGACAACCCAAAAATACTTGCAGAGTTCAGTTTTGTCATGGTGTGTTAGCAATGCGTATCTCCATTACCAGCCTTCAAAAAAATTGATAACTTTTTTAATAAACACATTCTTGAGAAGGATATCACCATCATCTCATCAAAACATTTGGCAAATATTTACAGAGAATATCTTTGTCTCATGTCAATTTGACCCTGACTCTTTCTTTTGACAAACTCAGTAGGAATAGACTGTCCTTCTGGTCTTATCATGTGAGAAATGCTGTCAATTTAAAGCATTGACATAGATGGAAACAATCATATATTTGTTTTGCTACATTAGTGTAAGAAGGTTTATCTGTTTTGTTTCAATGATTTTAATTTTTGAGCAATTTTTATATGGAGACTTGCTAATATTGCTTTCTTCAAGTGCACTGTAATCAAAATCTATGTTGATACTAGTTACCATTTGAGTGATAGCCTATCTGTTAAAAAAATGTTGCCTGTTGATTCAGCAAAATTTTATTTAATATGTTTTTTGCCAAACTCTTAGTTGAGTAATTGTGCATTTTAAAAGGTTGTTTGTTAAGACATTTTTAAAAATAAAAACGAGCTGAAAGCAGATTTCATTCAGTTGAAATTCTATTTTCATGATGCAGGAGTCTTCAAAATGAAGGAACGAGTCAAAATTTTGACTTCTCGTGTGTTAAATATGGGACCAAAGATAGTTCTAATTGAAAAAGTGCATAGACATTTCTTTTTACTGCTTCATTGTACATTTAGGCTCCTGTATTTTCATTGGCCTGTTTGCCAGCTGATAATAAATGGTGTAGGACATGGTTAAATTTCTTAGCAACCTAAAGTGTGTAATTATTTTCCTTTTTAATCGAGTCTTTAATTTTAATAGTGTCTTCCTTTTTGAAAATATCCATACCTGTAATAGCAATCATCTTTTATGTAACGGATTATTTCCCAGTATGGATTGTTCATGTGTGATATATATACTGCTTGTGTATATAAGCGGACTAATTCAGAGTCATTCTTCACTATACAAAAACATCTATCATACTGGTGATAGTTTTAAAGATATGGACTTTGCAAGAATGAATTATTCTTTCTTGTAATTTAAAATATTTAATTATACCTTTCACAAATATCTAAAATAATTATACCTTTCACAGATATCTGGTTTTATTAGTCTCCTTTGATTTACAGATGACGAAGTCATGAGGTTACCTCTTGCAGGATAAGGGGTTAACTAGTAGTTTGGCTATGTAAATCATATGTCAAATTATATCTCCAATTGCTACTGTTGTTACATTTTAATGTGAAGGAAAGGTCATATTACATGCTTTCTTGTATTTTAAGGTCTCTTTAACCATGCATGTATTATTTTTAGAGAGTCAATTTTCTGCAATTTTTTTATGAATAGTTCCATATGTACTCTTATACAAGTCTGATCCAGGTACAAACTGTACAGACAGAGATCTGCCATTGCATAATGCGCCAGTAGATTGGTCCTGTGCAGTTAGGAGTTATCAGTGGAGCAAAGAACATAGATAAGATCTTTGGACACATTATGCAACAACATATCAGTGGCTGTGTTTTTTGGCTTTTGGACTCGACTTATAAGCAGATATATACGGTATATCATGTGCCATAGCATTTCATCTTTCATGTCTACATGTCCGTGTTCTAAGGTTCATTTCATTTTTCTGCTGGTTACATGATCAATAAAGAGCTATTTTAAACTGTGCAATACAAGTAGAAAAATAGTGTAAGATAATTTGAACATTATTTTATGTTTACGTAACAGATGCTCAAGGTTATTTATTGTGTACATATTGTTCCGGCATCTGAGAAGTTCGTAGAGTTAGTCCTCTTCAGTCAATTGCCTGTTTTACCTGTACTTTGTTTTCGTGTTGAAGTGCTAATTTTGACAAAACACTCTGTACTTGATGTGTTCTGTATATTTGAGTTTGTCGCTTATGTTGTATCACTGTCACACAAAACCTGTACAAATAAATTGAAAATGAAATTTTTTATGTCATTTTGTTGCATTTTGCTGTTAAATCTGGAGACAAATATTAACGTCTTGGCTTGCAGATGTGTTGGTAGAGAATTTAGGTCAATTAAAAAACTTGTATCATTTGTATAGATTCTGCTGGATTTAGGCGTTTCCTATAATGAACAAAAAAAAATGACCAGCTGAAATTCATTAAGGTTATCAATGACCTCATATCAAAATGTCAAGAGTTTCGGATGACCTGTATGTGTGCATCTAAGGTGATCTGAAAGGAGGAGAAAATTGGAGAAGCTAGAGAATTACTGATTGATTGTTTGAGTGATGTATAATGGCACATCAACACGGGAAAGGTTATATTGTGCAAAGGGAGTCATAGTGGTGGAAATTTTAACTGGTCCAATCGACCTAAAGTCCAGCCCTGAGTATCAAGACATTCAGTCACCTCACTAATAAGTATGTTCAAAACAAATATTTGCCAAATCTTTAATATTCAGTTTGTTGTCATATATACAATATACGTCCTCACCATAAAAAATGTTATCATGGTGTATTCCAAAGATCATGATTATCAAATAATGCATTTGTTTCACTGAGCATTAATTAAAGATAGCCTGAACTTGCCCCTTTCTTGCACAGGTCTACCCAGCAAGGGCAGAAAGGGGTACTGAATCTTCTCTTTCGTTACATGTAGTTGGATGCTACAATCATCAAAACTAGGTGGTTCTTTTCATCTCTATTAGGACCATGCCCATTACAAGTCACTGTGACCTTTATTTCACATTTGCTGGCTTGGTTTAAGCTTTTGCATTTTGCCTGTGACAAGAGCTTTTGCACCCAGTACATACTATTATACCCTAGAATCAGGAAACTTGACAAGGATCTGCATTTTGATTAGTACTACGTCCTCACCATAAAAGTTGGTCACTGTGATCATGTATTGTTGTATCAATACATGTATTGTTGACTTGGCTGCAGATTTGTTTTGACTTCATGGCAGAGTCATTAAACTAGACAATTGTATGCATCTCTTTTAGTACTATGTATACCTGTACAAAAGAAGGACACTGTGACCTACATTTCACATTTTACAAGCTTGGGTTAAGTTGTGAAAACGCATGACCACAAAAGTTTCTGCTTGCGATGTACATATTGTGCTACCTTTAATCATAAATCTTGTTAGACAGGGTGCATCTTAATGAACACTACTCCCTCACTGTAACAAAATAGGTTGTTATGACTCATGTTTTACTTTCACTGATCCGGGTTCAAAAATGCAGGTTACAAATTATACAAAATGGGTGGCTATGATGCCTCACACCTAAAAATAGACCCACGTGGGCAGTGTCTTAAACCATAGGGACAAATTTTATAACATTTTGACGAGTTTCAGTGGGCAGAGTCAACTACAGATGATGTTCTCAGGGTGAAATAAACTTACAGCCTAATAGTAAGTGCTATTTTGTACACATTAATATTAAACATTGTTTACTAAGTATAAGGTGCATATACATCACGATGTGTACACTCCAGTTTATTCTGTTTGTCCGTATGCAATATAGCAGTGCAAGTCAGTTCTTGTGGGTAAATTCTATTTGTAGCAACAAGGCAAAATCATATCTGTCCTGTTTTGTTTTTCATGTTCATTTCTCAAGCATGTTCCATGTAATATCATGAAATTAATGATGTACGTCTCTGTTAATACCACACCCATACAACCAAAAACGCTCATCACGACTTATTGTTTTCTGGATTTACTTAAAATTCAAGAATGTCACTGTGACTTAAAAATTGTTACAATTTGCTAATATAATAACAGTATTTGTGTTTAGCTTATGACCACATCGACATTTTCAAAGCTATGAATTGCCTAATCTACACAGAAGGCCCTTACATCATCAGAATATGTTTATTCAATTGTAGAAGTCCATATTAATGACCATACATTAAGTATTATGATAATTTCATTTAGTGGGCTGCATGCATTACATTTGAGGCCTCAGCTGTCGTGGCTCTTCGCTTGCCAAGGTTCTAATACGTTAACCCTATCTATGGTGAACATATCAGAACCTTGCTAGCGAAGATGCTATCATAGGTGAAAGAAAACACCAGATCCCCCTTCCCCCCATAAAAAATTAAATGGTCATTCCCTAGTACTGGGTAGGGGGTACATACGAAGACATGAAGCTGATGACTGCATATATGTGTACATACGTTTCTCCCAAGTTCATCTTATTGATAGCTGCACCATATGTCAAGGTTTCACACACGTGAAGAGCAAATATTCTGAGGGAAATCCAAGCAGGTCATTTTACAGTGAATGTCCACACTTTGGACATTATACCATGCATTTTGGCCACATGTCTACAAATGATCCAGGTGACAAAAAAATAAATGCATTGTAATTAAATGTAATTAAATCTTTCTGCTTGGAGAACTTATATTACATACTGATAATGGCCAATATGTAAAGAAATTCCTTTTGTTAGTTTCAAAAAACTCAGGAGGATGAGTAGTGTGACAGAATTGATAAAGACATTGGAATCGGAAAAGCTCCAATGCCATAGCATTAAAATTAACTAATAATTATGAACAAAATACTGTAGAGTTTGATAGCAGTGAACGCCCATAAAAATAAATTTAATTTTCTTGGTGGATTTGGAAGAAGCAGAAGGGTGAGACCAGGGAGCTTTTGTGGGAAATAAAAATCCCCGACTCCAAAAAGGTTGAGAGAAAAAAATATTTTCGATCAGATTTTGTAGGAAAAACTAATTATATCCATTATAAAATATAAAAGTAAAAAAATTATTTGAAAGAAAATCACACACAATATTTTCAGTCCATAACCCCACTCTCCTCGAAAATTAAATATATGGTTCCTAATCACCTCCTCCTTGAAAATAAAATGCACAATCCTTGATCTCACATGTTCCAATCAGAATACTCAGAAATTACCTATTCTGCACTGCTATAACAAAAGTGTGTGTATGTGTGTGCGTGTGTGTGTGTGATTTGGAATTTTAACAGCTTTAACAATTGTTCAGTACAATGTCTGCAGTGTGGCAGTTTATAGTGATGCTAGCATTGGGGCATCATGCCGCGGACATGTAGCATGATGTCCCACCCAGTCACATTATCCTGACACCAGGCCGACCAGTCCTAACACTAACCTCTTAATGTTGAGCGCCTAGCAAGGCAGCTGTTAGTACCATGTTTTTAACATCTTTGGTATGACTCGATAGGGGTTCGAACCCATGATCTCCTGCATCCAAGACGGAAGATCTAACTACTAGACCACTGGAGCAGTAGGGGAGGGGAGTGGAAGAGTGAGACAATGGTTTTTTTGGGGGGGGGAATCCCAGACTCCAAAATGGCTGAAAAAAAGGTATTTTGGCTCAGATTTTGTAGGAAGAAATATAATTATCCATTATAAAATATCTTCAGGTAAAAGTAAAATATTTCTTGATTTGAAAGGCAGTACCACCCCACCCCCTCAATATTTACAGTCCATAATCCTCCTTTCCTCAAAAATTAAATATATGGTTTCTAACAAACTCTTTCCTGAAAATTAAATGCACAATCCTTAATCATGCCTGTTCCAATCACAATATTCAGAAATTACCTTCTCTACACTACTATAACAATAATGATTACTGCCATTGTTATTTTCTTGGAACCATCGAAGACTGGAGCACTTTGCCAAAGCTGTATCCATGCTGGTAGGTACTCGAACCTCCTCCCTGGATGTGATGTTTTCAAGGTCTGAATACATTATCACTATGACATTAAGACTTTTGTGCATCACACCCACGTACATCTATGGCGGTTGTTCAAAATAGCTTTTAAAATGTTGTGGACTTGGTTAGTTTTGAGTTAAGTTTTATAAACTAGCAAAAAAATTTTTTGTGGCCGGTTACTAAATATATATACACATTAGCAATTACAATAATGTAATCAATTAATTATTGACAGAATTAAAAGTCATATGGCCAGAATACAAAGTGTATGGACGAAATGTGGGCATGAGCTTTAAAACTATAATAATAATAATAATGCATTTTGTTGGGGGATCCGAGTGGCCGAGTGGTCTAAAGCGCTCTCCGTTACGGATCACTGCCATCTCACATCTGTCTGCGCCGGTTCGAGTCTCGGATTCAGCCAATGTGGGTATGTGAGAAAGCTTGCCAGTAGCTTCTCGTGGGTCGGTGGTTCTTTTCGGGTCTTCCCGGGTTCTTCCTCCACCAATAATACTGGCCGCCATGTATAGCCTATCGTGTGCTGAAAAATAGCGTTAAACTCAACAACAACAACAAAAGCATTTTGTTGTACAGTCCACTGGCCCGTGATACATATCTTTAGAGCATGAGGTACAAAAAAAAAAATGTTTTAGTGCGTAACAAAAGAATATCGTAACTACTGTGTCACAACCCTTCCACAGTATTAGGCTCATACGGCCGAAGGTGGACATTGAAATTTTGAATGACACAAGAGCTCCCAGTCAGCAATGCCGACAGCCTAAACAAAAGAAAAACTTAAGGTAAAATATATAACAAATTAATCAATATTAATAATAAATAAACTATTCAAGCAATCCCTGGATATGTATCTTCCAATTACACTCCACTCACAAATTAAAAATAATTTAATTTGGCCTGTTAACAAATGCCTTCTTTACTGCAATCAAAAGTTAACGTCCTAATGTCAGAAAGGACCGGTACGGAAAAGGCCCGGGTTAAAAAGGCCCAGTCCAGAAAGGCCAGTAACGGGTCAGAAAGGACCTGGACGGAAAAGGCCCGGGTTACAAAGGATCGTTTAAAAGATTGATTAATAATAATGATAATAAGAAAAAGACAGCTTTTCTACAATACCCATATCTATTCACTTCTAAGTCAATGAAATTTTTATATATACTGCTAAAACACTGAGCTGCATAAACTGAAACACTGGTCAGTGAGGATTAACACCTAGACAAAATAAAGTACGGATAGCAAACAGCAGACCTTTACCGATTACGCAGATTGTAGTACCGATATTAGGAAAGAATCAGCGATCGCATTGTACTTTTCACGCTTCCCTAACCTGTTTTTCTGTCTCAGATTTATTTAATACGTTAGGAAACTTTGATAATCACAATTAAGACGCAAATACAAGTCTCTACAAACAGCGCTTGATGGGTCATACAATTTTAACAGTTTTTGTAACGATTACTGACACACTCCTTACTGAACTACCCCAGGCGATTATCTATAAACTTCCTATGGGACGAGAAAACATCTACTCCCATAAGGTACATGCGCATGAGCAGCAACAAATAATAAGATAATTACAACATGTAATACCTATATAAACGGCAAAGTCTTTACTGGTGATCACTGATTCAAGTGCTTAGGGATTTATCTGTATACTAATGTTATTACAATCTATTTATTTAAATTTTAGCATTGTTTTACTAAATTACCTGCTGTGTACTGGCCTATCTCAACGTTACTGGCCTATCTCAACGACACAGAATTAAGGTTTTTGCTTCATCTTGTGTTCATAATCTGTTTTCCATACCCGTCTATCAATTTATTACGACTTATTAAAAAGATACGCAGTTTAGTATAATGGCGTATGTTCACTGTATTCGTTGTGCTCGGGTAGTTAAGCTACGACAGCATCCGATTGCTTGTGACGTGTGTGGGTTTTGGCAACATCGCACGTGCATCACTGGTAAGTACACTTTTAAATATATTCATAAAGTTTCATATTAATAAGACTGTGCTTAAGCTATAAAGGTAACATACAATATTGCCACCAATATCAACCATATTTGATAACATACGTGCGTTTTACCCTTAGAATTGGTTACAGTCAGCCATAGTATGTGAAACAATCATAATGCTTAAAACAAACGCTTATGCACTAACTTTTATATATATATATATATATATATATATATATATATATATATATATATATATATATATATATATAATTTACATGTGTGAAAATCTTCATATTCACTTCTGTGTAGCATAACCATTCAATTGGAAATAGGGGAGCACGAGCAAACACATTTATTATTCTTGCGTACTCGTCCTTTTTTTGAAGTCACAAGTACTACAATGAAACGTAAAGATGGCGGTGCAGGCTATTGAAAATAAAATTATCAACGAGACTTTTGCATATTGCTGACTTTTATAACAAAGGGCACACAAATTAAGAAACAGTTATTTATTTAATAAAATTCACTTTATTTAAGACAATTAAGACAATTCTCTGGTAATGATGGCACTATTTAGCTCCATGTTTTCCATTAAATCTCGTATGAATGTTTTGGCCCTTGCATGTTTTAATTGTACATCCTACAGAATATGACTCGAAAACATTTATCTAAGAAGATTATATAATGAGGAAATCAGTTTTACATGCAGGCCATGCAGAGAATTTAATCAGGTATGATAAAAAGCAACTAAAATATAAGAAATCATTTTTACCACGTATTACCATGGCGGTGGTAAGTTAAGACAAAGATGAGCCGATGAACCAACTTTGTTGTAGCAGCAGAGAGGGCGAACAGACCTTTTGCTGAAACGTCATTTTGAAAACTAAGACCTCATACGAAAAAAATATTTAAAAAATAAGGTCACTAACGCTAAACCAAAGCCTCTAACTTTACCGAGAATTTTTCTCTCAGAGTCTCTCGGGGGGGGGGGGGGTTAGTTTTTTTGTTACTTTATTTTTGTCGTTTGTGATTTTTTTTTTAAAGTATGCGCGCTTTTGTTTACCCACCGTACGTTTCATTGAGGTCGCGCCTTCTTTGCTGCTGTAATCACAGGTGCACGACGCGAGCTTGATGTTGAGATAAACAGAACAAAAAACAATAATCTAAAGGAAACAATTATCCAAAGTGACAAAAATGCCTTAGATTACCCCCATGGCCCGTTCTGACATAGGACACTCTCTATCATCTCTTATATATTATGATAGAGAGAGAGAGAGAGAGAGAGAGAGAGTCCTATGTCAGAACGGGCCATGATTTTTTTCCTTTAGATTATTTTTTTTTTTTTTTTTTTTTTTTTTTTTTCTCAACATCAAGCTCGCGTCGAGCACCTGTGGCTATAATTAGATCAACCGTATATTTTATTAAGACCTACACGAAATCTTGTTCTAGGATCGTGTAAATTTATTTGTGCTTTTCAAAAGAAGTTTTTGAACTTAATCATGTCCATATCCCCACTACACCAAGTCTGGTGAATATTTCGCAGAGTATGTGTATCAACTTCATTAAACACAACTAAAATAAAACAGTTATCTCTGATCGAGGTTACTAGAAACACCGAAATACACTGAAACACCGAAATACAAATACACATGTATTTACATGTTCTCTCTGTATATATCGGTTTCCACACACAATTTATTATTTGTTTTTGTTTGAATAATAATATAGAGCAAAATAAAATATAATTTATGTGCTTTTGATACGAATTATTTACTTTATCCTAGTTATTGCACGCGTCAATTGGTCGTACTTTATCGGACAAGTTGATCGTTCCAGAACTGAGGTGGTATGATCATTGATCGTTCCGGAACGAATTTAATCTCCGGAACGGACGGTGTAATTTTGCTTAATTCATATTGTTTCAACTCTCTTAATTAATGTTCTAATTAACTGCATTGCACACACATTTATTGTTTTCCCTTTGATCTCATTTCTTATTCAAGTTAAAAAAAAACAATCTTTTTTTTGTTGTAAATCGCTTAATTTGGAACGGACAGTGAAAGTCTGCTTAATTCATCTTTTAAGTCGCTTAATTCATTTTCGAATTGACTACACACACTTTATTGTCATCACTTTGAACCCATTTTTTCCTTAAGTTAAAGCCAAATGTAGCGCACATTAAAGAAACGGCACCCTTTTGCTCAACGTTGTCATTATTCGTTAATTGCGCACTTACAGAAATCACGCCCGACTTTGATTATGCACACATTTCATAACTGTGAAGCAAATGTTTTGATATAAAATCTTTATACAATACTGATATTATCACATACACAAACATACGCAACAAGGATGGATAAATATCCATGTGTTATTTGTTCCAGTGAATGTAAAACTGACGCTTTTCAATGCACAAATTGCCGACAATGGGTTCACAGTGACTGTATTTCCATGAGTGCAAAAGACTGAGATCATGGTCTCGCGATTACTTGGAGTTTCTTTGCACGATGTGTTCTTTCAATGGATATGTATATGATGCTGGACAGGCCTTACAAAGGTAATACAAATCTATGTTCTCTCTATAGATAGATAATTAGATACCTTGATGAATGACATATTGTTTTTGTCGTTATTATTTTTCAAATAATATTTTGATCTTGATATTCAAAGAATTAAATAAGATTCTATTCGTGCCGCTTTTCTCGTTGAAATGAATGTACATGTTTGCGACAATTCCATACTTTTCCTGTATCTCTCTATGTATCCATCTATATATTCTGTCCATTCGATACATTATTAATGTTATATTCTTTTGAATTGATTGACTTACTCATTTCAAAGCGTACTTCAGTCGAGAAAAAGAAATCACTTAATGTTATTATTGTCTGCGCAGAACTATGCGAGGACGACAAAAATATTGAATGTATTGATTTAAGTCACATATTTATGTAGTCCCTATTCTTTGTTTATATTTGCTCTTACTATTTGGGGAGAGAGTACTCTAATATGCTGATGCCTTCTACTAAATCCCCGTTTGTAATTGCAATTGACAAAGTTTTTTAAAATAAATGATTTAAACTATATGTACCTAACCATTCTTGCCCTCTGGTCAGACTTAATTCTTTAATCTACCTTTCTCGATTTGTCCTGCACACGTTCTATTATTCATTTTTAATTGACTGCACACCCTTTATTTTCTTCCCCGTGATCCCATTTCTTGTTCAAACTAAGATAACAGTGTCGAGCACATTAAAGAAACGGCCCCGATTTCGATAGCGGATGTGGCTATGCACACGTAAGTTATAAGATAGAGCAAACAAGAATTTCACTTATATTTAAATGATATTGTAAAAATATATTTCCAGGCTGCAGACAGCTTTCCATTTGAAGAAAATGAATGCCCTGACCAATGCTGCAAAGTCAGAAAATAAGCTTCTCATCACATAAGGGATTTTGATTCCAGAATCAGAGCACATGTCTACCAATGGAGAGAAAGATGCAGTTTCTGTGGAAATTTAAAAAATGTATAATCCAGCAATTTTATGGGAACTTGTACCAATGTCAATTTGTGGTGATGGTAACTGTTTATCTAGAGCAGTTTCTAGAGCACTGACTGGTTCAGAAAACTTTCAAGAACTTCTGCGACTACGAACTGCAATAGAACTGATATTGAATCCTATTTACTATGAATGAAAAGTCCAACAGTTTTGTAGATTTGATCTGTGATAATCGGATTGTTGTTAGTGACTATTCAAAGCTTGTGGAGGACGCTATTGAGATTGGTTCCTACTCTGAAATTGCGCACATTTATGCACTAAGTACCAGCATCTCCAAACCCATTCGTTCTTATTATCCGTCACAGTTACAAGCTGAGTTTGCATCAGAACCTTTTAATCGTAAGGTTGTTGGAAGGGCAGTGAACCAATCCGCATGGTGTCTTTGAGCACTTTCATTTTGCACATGGAATTAAGATAACTTTTTCTGTCTGCAGTGTCCATTGGCTCCTGCTAAACCTTTGCATAGGAGTGATCGCCCTTGGTATCTAGCAGTCCTTTGCAGTAGTCAGACTTCCTATTGCCTTGCTGTGTCCTGTACCTCAGATGCGCCTGTATCATATTTCCTCTTCTTGCTAGAATACGTTTCCTGGTTTGGGGATGCTTTTGATACAACTGATGGTAAGTGCAGTCTTTATCCATTGTCTCCAGTGATCTCACAGTCCTTGTTGAAAGTTTACCTCCCAAGCGTGTCACTTTTATTTTCAGTGATGATCTCAGACTGTTATTGAGTCTGTGTATTGTTGAATGCACTCTTGCCTCAAAGTTTCTGGAATAGTTCACATTTTTAGGTAATGAAACACTGATTGATCTGTTCACTGCCTCACATTTCTGTGTGTTTGTGTTCAGTCGCAATCTTTCTACAACATCACAGGAGAGTTTCATTTTCAGAACTTCTAGCAGGATGTTCTTATCATTTTCTGTCATGTTGAGATGAATCATTTGATGAGGGCCCAGGTATGCTGATCGCATCTACCAGCTGTTAGTACTTCCTCCCCCACAGACCTTTGAATAATGCCGGCATTTGGAGCAGTCCCCTGAATAACAGTGCAGAGTGGCATCCAATACTTAGGGAAGTTGACATTTAATTTTTGTAACATCACCACTATTGTCCTCCATCATTTGCTTGAAGATTAAACCGCAACGTGCTTTAATGTCTTGGCTGACAATTTTCTGTTTGAGCCTTTTTCCTTCTCTTGTTCTTATTCCTGGAAACATGTTTTCACTAAATATTGCAGAATTACACCGTTTGAACTGTAAACGACCCAAATGGATGGGATACGACAGTCTTTCCACTTTCCACATTGGATGCAGAATGGTGTAAGCATTTTGGAAGCCAGCAGCAGCCTGTGCATCTCCATCTGTTGCTGTATGTCTAATGAGAATCTCTTGCAGAACAAACTTGTTTCCCATTTCTCTTGCCATTTCATACTCTGAATGTGGTGCAACTGGTGACAGATTTGCTGTGTAGTCAACATGGTCTCCTGGACATTTCACATCAAAACCTTTCCCCTTCAGCCATGCTCCAGTCCAACACAGCTTGTTTTCTATTGTAGTTCCCACAATGTATTGCTTCTCTATAACAGTTTCGCAGGCGATTCCAACAGCTTGTGATGAACTTTGACCAGGTTTCTTTTCATGTCCAAAGCTAATGGCATTGTATCTTGCATCAAAAGCAACATTTATTTGCTCAGGATGCTGAACACCACGCATACCATTAACTTGTCTGACTAGTTTCAGCTTGTCTGACTAGTTTCTGACTAGTTTCACCACGCATACCATTAACTTGTCTGACTAGTTTCAGCTTGTCTGTCATGTCCATTTCATTGAGCTCTACAGTTGCTTTGCCTAAAAGGTTGGAGGCCCTTTGCATAGATGTTCTGCTAAGTGGCGGAATGTCAGTGGCTGCAATTAAGTATCTAGCCCTGGTGTTGCCCATTGGTGTATCTTGTAGTCCAGCTTGAAACATCATATTTACAGCAGCAGGATTTGGCCCAGGTTTATTTGTTTTTATCTCATCATACAACTTATACTCTGGTGACTTAAAGCTGCAGTTTTTACACATCATAGTATGCTTCCAAGCAAGTCCCCATTTTATTTCATTAGCAATTTGGAACTCTGGTCTGCCACACATGTTGACTTGATTGCCATGGCGATGAATGATATCATTCCACATTTCAACATTTTTTTTTCATACAGATCATACGTGTCCCATCGTGCTCATTCAAATTTGTCTCTTTCAGGTCCAGTTTTGCTTTGGATGATGGTCATAGAATTTTTGCAGACCCAGGTGTGCCATTACAGTCTGGTGCCTGAACTGACTTGAGACCCCCATTTGTCGGCTTTGTCACTGCTATGAGAGAGAACTTGTCTACATCAATTCTTCTGGTCACTGGAACAGATGCAGCACTGGAACTTGGTAGAGTATCATCAGCCAGATATGTGACTCCTTTGTTATGTGGAATATATCCAGGTTTTAAAAAAGTTGTCTTTCTCTTCTTGTACCCTTTCATGGTTTCAGTTACAATAACTGCATGTAAAATACAAGAATTATCCTCTCTCTCTCACTTATATAACTAGGAGAAGGCATGCTAGCTTGGTTTCAGAGAACTTCACCAACTCTTCAATACTACTGGAAGCCTAACATCTGAAGACTCCTCCCCTTCATGGGTGGAAATGATGTCATGTACTTGGTTAGACCTAGCTTGCGTATTTAGATGCTACCAGATTTCAGGTGTTACCTTTCATTGACAAGCTCAGGTTTAATTGCTTCACACCTGATAAGGAAAACCATTGATGTTTATGAGAAAAGAATGGAGAGACTTTGCCATAGAACAAAATTTGTCAACTTCACGTTTTAAATTTTCATTAAAATTTAAGTTAAATTTAAATTTTCATGTCAAAATATGTATCATTTTTTTAAATTTAATTTTCTAAGAAAGTTAAACAGTCAAGTTTAATTTTTAGTAATTTCCAGATTGGTGTTAAAAACTAATTACAGTTTATTTGAAGTGTTTATCTTGATTAGCAAAATCACAATTATACTTTAAGTTATGTGCATTTTTGAAATTCGGCCATTTGGAATTGGCTTGTGCTTGTGTTACAGTGGTGTCAGATAAATCCTGTAACTGTCCTATTCATGGATGAAATTCCTTAAAACTTTGCAGCAGTATTTAAGAGACATTGATTTGATCACGGATGGAAGTTTTGTCCATGGAGGTGAAATTGTCTAACCCTGTCAGGAATCGGTTCACAATTAATACTTCCAGTTCAGTACCCACAAATGTAGTTCTAGTCTATTTTTAGAACATTTTTTCCTCTCTCATTTTGGTGTTGATAGAAGAGTTTTATTTATGCATTTTTGGTAGGGATTTAAAGGTAACTGTTTATTCTTGATAATATGAGCTCAGGGTGTTGTTGTCTATGTGTATTTCGGCGACAATGCACAGTGAGCAATAAGGTGATGATCCGGAAGTGAAATCTGTGTTCTGTTTACATGCTGCTATGTTGACAGTCCAGCATCTAAAAAAAGAGCAGGTCAACCTTTAACGAGAACTTCACCGTGAAGTCATCTTTGAAGGTATTTTAGACTAACATATGATTTGTATTGATTGTCACACAGTGGAAAGGTCAGTACTGAGAAACAAATGTAGAGAACATATAGTAAAATTACTTGTGTCCTATGTCCATGAGGACTCAAATGTCTGTCCCAGAAAGAACAAAATGGTTTATACCCAATCACTTTGTGCCTCTGTTACATGAAAACAATGAGCATATGGTCATTGTAAATGTAGATGACTCAGTAGATGACTCATTGGATGCTATTTCTGTTAATTCTGACATGACTGCAAAACACGTTAGTAACGAGTCACATACTGATATAATCGACGACGCATCTGACATACACAACGAGGTAAAAGACGGAAATGACACATACAAACATCCAGAAAAAGGCAAATTAGACCAGTGTCATTTTTTGACACGGGAAAAGCAGTGAATTTTAGTTAAAATCAGAACATAGCGTAGAATGCATTCCATGTGGTTTGAAAGAAAATGTATATTTCATTGTCAATAATGCGAAAAACCTCGAAAAGAGGTCGAATAATGGCAAAAGTTCTTTTTCAGACGACTGTAGTGTATGGGATACATCTGCTGGTGCATCCCCTAAATCCTACTATTTGCTGTCTGGCAACGGTGATCTGATCATGATTTTAAAAAAAATTGGGAAGTATTGTTTAAAAAGACAAGTCCAGCGGAAAACTGAGTATCGACCTTTTGATCCGCAACCTGGCAAAGATCAAGTTGTTGTGATCCACATGTACTACACTCAGTTAAAAAAGGACAATATGTACAAAAAGAGGGTCACATGGCTAGGGGAGGGGGGTCTGGCAAGTAATTTGTCACTGGTTGAATATGTAGGGAAATTTCCTGGGTTAACGCTGCATGGAAACTCGCGACAGACGACAGAGTATTTGCAGACTCCTGATCTTGTTTTAGACGAGATTACAGAAATGACTGGGAAAATGAAACCGCATCAAATATTAAATAAACTTACTTCAAAATATGGTGAACAGTCCCAACCGTCAGGATTTCAACAAATTTATAAAGGAAAAAAAATATTAAAAATCAAAGGACAGAAAAGCTCCCGGACACTCCAACAATAATGCTGACTAAATCTGACATTTCGAAACTTTGGTAACGGAAAATAACTCTTTTGTAAGATCAGATATCGGGACCAGCGCTAAACCCCCTTGTGTCATATTGTACACAGACGAACAGATAACAGACATTAAGAATCTTTGTTGCTCCGGGCAGACTGTCCTTGGCATTGACAAAACTTTTATGCTGTGTAAAATGCACGTGACGGTAACATGTAACAAGCAACTTACGGTAAAACGAGTCAGAACGGCCAACCACCAATCTTTCGTGGACCGCTCTTCGTTTACGACAATAGCGATTTCGAAACTTTGTCATTTTTTCCATCATCTGAAAGTAAAACTCATTGATTCGAATCTTAAGAGCCTTGTAATTGGAAGTGATGATGAGAAGGCTCAAGTCAAAGGCATTACGGCAGTTCTGCCCGAAGCAACACACGTTCTGTGCACACGCCATTTACATGAGAACGTTAGACATATATTGACAGACGACGCAGTTACCGTGGCTGACAGCAACAATATCTTGAAACAAACTTTTGGGAAAGATGGACTAGTTGACGCCAATGACAGTATTTGCTTTGACGACAAATGTGAAGTGTTAAAAAATCATTGTGCTGGAATTTCAGGAAAATTTCTTAATTACTTTCGGAAAAAAATAAAGACAAATATCAAACCAAGAGCCAATAATCCATTAAAAATCTATCAAATAGACCGCATGTGAAAAAAATAATAATTGTGAGTCCATGTACCACGTTCTAAAACAAGCAGTTGACTGGAAGACGAAAACGCTGACGGAATTTGTACAACTAACACATGAATTAGTAACCGGACAATTCAGAAATCTGAGGAGTGCTCTAGTATGCACTGGAGAATTCCGGCTTGCCGACAGTCATAAACAATTTGAGTCGAGAAAAACAAACTGGATAAAGATGACAAAGCAACAACGCGCAAACTTGTTCAAACGCTTCAGACGCCACATCGACATAGACACAAAAACATGATTTCGACGAACGGTCAGACAACTGTTGTTGCACCAAGGACTAATGGACGAAAACCTGGACAAAGGAAACGAAAAATTAATGTACGAACTGTGACAATTACAGCTAAAAAATCTAAACATGAACCAAAGATTTCGTCATAATGTGCTATATTTTATTGTTCTCAGTTATGTTTATTTTACCTTGTCTTGTGCAACATGACTTGTAGTTCGATTTTCAAGAGGAACATAATCCTGAATACTATTGGATTAATTAATTCATCTGCGTGCTCAAATTATGCATTCATTGAAACCTGATACATTATGTGTGTAATTAAACGTAAATATTAAATTCTGCCAAATAATGAATAATACATGTTTTTTTTATATACAAAAATGCCTACCTGAGTTGTCTTTGTCTATCATCATGTATCGTGGCTTGTTACGATCACAATATTAATCTCACTTTTGCAAATATACTATCGAATACACTTTTGGTACTTTATTACATTTCACTTTCACTTTCTGTATGTATTTCAATTCGCCGTTTATCATATATATGTCAAATCAATTAAAGAATAAATAATTCATATAAATTTTAATTATTTTGCTTTTTATTATTATTCAAACATTTATGACTATTCCCCGTTCACATATTTCCAAGAAGAAGACTTTCTTAACACCCTTACAATCAACTGTCATATCATCATAACCAGTATATATATATATATATATATATATATATATATATATATATATATATATATATATATATATATACGCCAAATGTTTGGAAACCTTTTAAACAAAAATTAAATGTTATTTATTTGTCATAAACTATATCATTAAAAGTTATAGTAAATATATAATATAATGTCGGCAAATACTTTCGATACTTCGATACTTTTCCCTTTCACTCTGTGTATGTAACTACCATTCCCCATGTATCAGGTCTGTCGAATCAAGCACGACCAAGTGACATCATTACATGAATTGTGGTATAAATAGGAAAAAAGTAAATAATTCGTATCAAAATCACATAAATCATATTTTATTTTGCTTTATATTATTATTCAAACAAAAACAAATAATAATTTGTGTGTGGAAACCGATATATACAGAGAGAACATGTAAATACATGTGTATTTCGGTGTGTATTTCGGTTTTTCATTGTATTTCGGTGTTTCTAGTAACCCCTCTGATCGCCTTAAGTATTTGTGTATATCGTTGAGTAACATAAATCACATCAGTATTTGTATGCCTGCCTCGAGAAAGTATCCGAGCTGGATTTGTTTGTTTGTCCAGCCTTACGTCGTCGTATACTGCTAGATTATTAGTAAATCCATCTAGTTCATCTACAGACGGTGCTACACCAGTATCAGTTATAAAATTAATAATGTCGTCACCATCTTCATTTAGCAAACTTGCATTTTCATTAAAATCTTTAAGTACATCGTAACATCTCTGATCATAAACTGATGGTGCAACTAAATATAACTTGTCCCACTTTAACCATCTCATTATCAAATTAAGCAGTAAATGCGTTTTACTGGACCCAGTTGGATCTATTATAACTCTGACAGAATTCGGTAATGCTGAAGTATGTTTTACTGGCTCTTGCTTTCGTGTCGCTGAGAAATCAGTTACATCCATATTATAAATATACATGAATCTATATTGCTTACGATGTAGAGTAAAAGCTCAAACCACTGATTTAGCCACGGTTACAACAAAAAATGGAAAAAGAGTCTATGGTGGAAAATGTGCAATATGTAACAGATTTTTTTTCATTCGTTTTTACCTAAAATTCAACATAAGGATGGTGGTGATGTTGCTGCATTAATGTCAGAATTTCCAGGAACTCCATGGGCTAAATACCCAGGAGAAAAAACATATTCCTGGATATAATTATTGTGGTCCTGGTACCCGACTTGATATCCGACTTGATAAACAAGATCAACCAAGACCTGGAGAGTATCCTATAAATGATATTGATAAAGCATGTCACGCTCATGATGTAGCTTATAAAAGTAAAGATCTGCAACAACGACATATTGCAGATGGGGAATTAATTCATGCATTAAATTCCATAAAATATTCATCTTTTAAAGAAAATTTAGCTAGATTGGTAATAAAATATGCTATGAAAGGTAAATTATTGTTCGGAGCCGGTAATTAATCAACCATTTATTGAAATAATGGGATCGATTTATTATAGCCCAAGAGGATATTGGAAAGGTAGAGCAGCAATTAGTAAACTCGCTGATGCAGCAAATGTTACACATTCTGCTGCTGAAAAATGGTTAGCACGACAGGCAATATGGCAAAATTATTTGCCACCACTTAAAAGAATTCAGCATGAACATTTTGATGTCAGCAATCCTAAGGAAGTTCATCAGGCTGATATTTTATTTTTGCCACATGATACTATCAAAATTGGAAGACGTCAATTAACCTACAAATACGCGTTGACTGTCGTTGATGTTGCAAGTAGATAAAAAGAAGCAGAACCACTATCGACTAAAAAAACTTCTGAAGTTGTATCTGCTTTTGAACGAATTTATCAACGAGGACCCTTGCGATGGCTGAAACTATTACAGGTTGATCCTGGCAAAGATTTGCTTGGTGTAGTATCATCTCTGATGAAAAAATATGATGTCGAAATCAGACGAGGACATAATGCAATTCATCGTGATCAGGCAATTGTTGAACGATTTGATCGAACACATGCTGAACAGTTATTTGGATATCAATATGCAAAGGAAATAATTCAGAAAGATACGAGATCTCGTGAATTGGTTGCAAGATTACCAAGTGTCAGAACTGCATTAAATAATGAAATTACTCGTGTAACTTCTATGAAACCCGTTAATGTGATTACAAAAAAGAAACAACCCACATACCAATTCAACGACATGACTTCTCAAAACAACCAGTATTAGGTAATGTGACTGCCAGGTATTTATATGAACCTGGTGAACTTGAAGGCGGTAAAAAAGAGCGACTAATCCTATTTGGAGTATTACGACACATACAATTTCCAGCGTGGTAAGATCTACTGGTAGACCAGCAATCTACAGATTAGATTCAACTGCTCCTCAACGTGGATTTGTACGCGATCAATTACAAGTAATTCTTGAAGACACAAAATTACCACCGCATTCACTTTTGTAAACTAGCACCTCGACGACGATTACATTCAAGACAGGTCAGCATTACATTTTCGCGTGTATGACCAAACTTACTGTTAATTCTGTCTACAGTAAATTGTCTTGGATTATTAAGAATATTGTACCACAACATTACTGTATTACAGCTCGCACAATGATTATTCTGTTGTTGTTTTAGCGTCATTATAAATTCAGCTTCAAGATCAAAGTCGCGCTTATTTTTTGTCACATTGTTTATAACTAATTTTTTTCTTATTATATCATTGTCAATAACATCGCCAACAATAACTTTGTTGTTGTCGCCAGTGGTTTCTGTGAAGTCCATAACAATTCTCTGCAACTGAGATATTTTTCTAACTCTAGACACTGCGAGATAAACTAAATTTGACCATTCGATACAATCATCAACGATCCAAACTCGAGTATCAGAAAAAGTTAACCCCTGAGATGAATGAATCATCGTCGCGTATCCTAGAGTTCACGGAGATTTGTTTATTTTTAGCGCATCCTCAACGACATTGACAGGAACTAAAACAATATCATTTAATACAATATTTTGTTTTTCTGAAGATCCTGGTATATCAACGTCGATATTCTGCCGTCGCATATGAACTGGTCGATAACATAATTTTACGGGTAGATTTGAAAATATTTATTTATGTAACATAAATAATTATTGCTGAAGTGTATCAAGAACTATCTTTTTGCTTGCAATGATTATGTCATTTGGTCTCCATAAATTCCAAACATTGTTAATAGGAGTTTCTGAAATTATATCACGCATTATTTCACAATGAACTTTATTCGGTTGTAGTCTGATTAATGTCTTAAGCTCTCTTAATTCTGGATCAAGCGCTCTATGATCATCGGTTATTTCTTCATAATAATTTACAAAATTCCTCAGCCATTCGTGTGGAGACAATCCAGCAAAAGGTGGCGGTTGACCATGATCGCCACACATTATTACAGCAGTATTTTTTGTCAACAACCAATCAAGAAATGTTTTTAATGTTTCTAGCGACACTGTACATATTTCATTCCAAACGATAATCTCTGGAATGTACTTTTCGCCCATTCAATCAGAAGTCCGTTTATCACCCTTCCATCGAAAGAATTTGTGGTAAGTACTTGATGTAATATTTCTTTCTCTCATTTCTCTTGCGAGTCTTTGTGTAGGGGTTAAAATGGTCATGTAAAAATTCCGAAATAGTTCAGTCACACGAGTTGTTTTACCAGAAGGTCCTGATCCATGAAGATAAATTGTTTTATGTCTAGCTACGGGATCATACACTGACGGTGCTGATGACAGTTTGGATATTTGATTATTTTTGTAATAAATATCTTTGATTTCAACATCAGCGGATTCAGAATAATGAAGTATATTTTCTTGTTTTATTCTTCATTCGCCCCATGATGCATAAGTGCCGATATTCAGTTTTTCCAACAGTCCTGAATATTTTTTATTGATGTAAAACGAATCCGTAGCGACTATGACCCTAAACTTAGAAACTCTATTTATCATCGATAATAGATTTATGGAAACGTATGCGAGCATTGAAGATCTTAAATGAGTAAACTACGGCGACTCACCATCAATATAACCCACAATTGTACCTAATTTAGTTCCGTTCGATTACTTCAACTTATAAATGTTTTTTTTTTCTCGTTGTATCAGCAATTATAAAATCCAACTCAGCGTCATCTATAATTAGTCTTGTACAATGTCGTCTATGATCATATGATCCTCCTTGGGTAAATTTACCGATTATTTTTCTGCCGAGATCTTTTGCGATTTTATTTTCGTAATCGGTTATATCAGGATTATCATTATCAGAATATTTCTTTTGTTGTGGTAACCAAACTTCTTTCTGCGGACGATACGATATAATTGCTTCACTTACTGTCAGAAATATCAGTATTTTTACATCAAGCATATATCGTAATAATACTGCAGGTGCCCTACGTTTTTCTGAAAAATGTTTGCCAAACCAGACATAACAAATTGGATGAAGACCTTCGGTAAACTTAAATGTCTCGATACAAGCGAATCCAGTCGGGTCAAAATCTGGTAATGGTCCGTTTATCGATACTCTAGTCATCTCGTGTGTGGGATGACCAAATCGCTCAAAATACTTAGAACATTCTCCCATTCCAAGAAAACTTCCAAGATAACATGCAACCATATCAACCGAGATAACATCTTTATGATCGCATTTACTATTCCATAATCCACCGTGTCCGTATTCGACACAACTCGATATTATATCATTGAGAAAATGAAACCGAGTTGGTTTTCACGAATTTTTCTCTCTAGCAAAACGAGCCGCAACTGACGAAACAGTAAAACAATTACTGATTAATCTTTCAGCATCATCGGTATATTTCAACGCAAGATATTTCATTTCTTCGTGGAGAGATTATGTGCGATAAATAACGCCATTAGGTCGTACAAACTGATCATAGTTTCCATCATCAGAACTTTGAAATAACCATACTGATACAGGATCGTTTTTACTTATTTCGTTATTAAAATCGAATGTATCATCGTTATAGAATTTAACAGTTCGATTTCGTGGAAATATATTTAATGCATTAGTCCACGCATGCACATTATGATCAATAATTTCATTTATGTTTTGATTCGTACAAAATCTCTACGGTTATCCTTTTTACTGAAATTGGGAAGTTTATTTTCTTTCCTAGCTCAGCAACATCTTTGACAGATGCTCCGATATCCTTAACTATTTCTACCCACTCATTTATTATTTATCCGTTAGACCGTTTCCACGAGTCGAAACGGTAAAATGTTCCGTTACCCGTTCGGCTACGCAATTTAGTCTTGAAAATTTCATTGGTTTTAAATTATTAACGATGGGTTTATCATTTATCGGATATAACGCGTAGATAACTGCTGTTATAGAATACGCTCTTTCATAATTCGGTTTGTCAATACCAGTGACCATTCCTGGTTTGGAATATTTACTCAGTATGGAAATTTTTTCATTATGAAGGACAGGATCATTTTTGTCACGGATGATCCAGGTAGTATTGTCTGTTTCTGCTAATAAAACAAACTTTACTCTGAAAAAATATTTTCGATTGTCGAGAGAATTAATGATGGTTGCCGCTCGTTTGTCGTTCATCGTAGCATCTACACCTTTGTCACTGCTTATGATTTTGAATGTTGACCACACATGAGATGCGCCATCTTTGCTAAAGTCTTTCTTAGCGTAATGAATTTTATTAATCAAGGTTTTATTCTTCGGATCAACCAGAGCCTTTATCGGTAAGTCAGGGGATATTCTGTCAAGATTAAATTTATCTTATATAATGATTCAAACAAAGAACAAATGCAAGTGGTTAATGATAGGTTCTTTGACTCCTTGTAACAAAGCCTGCGTAAACGAATTCTGCAGACATCATTTGCAAAGCATGCATAATGGAAGTCAAGGACCAAAACCGTGTTTGAAATGTGGTGTTGGAGTGAGAGAAAACACGCAGTTATGTGCGCAATGTGATGGCAAAAATACAGAGAGCTCAAAAGATAAAATGATAAAAATTAATGATAATAACAAAGTTATAAAAAGTGTAGAAGATTATTTGACAAGATTGTCAAAGTAATGATTTAGACAAATAAACAGTTAAGCAAATGATATTATACATATGGAGCAAAATACGTTTGTAAAACATCCAACCATTAAAAATTACGAAGCAAATCCTGATGGTGTAATCAGGCACTGTCGACCAAAAAAACCACAGTCGGTTATGTCATGAATACTGGTTATCTCATATTCAGTATCAGGAGTAATACAATATATCTTTACCAAAGGTTCATATTTGAATGTTTCAATGGATTTATCGAAGACGGTTTTGTGATATATCAACGGTATAAAAATCGATAATAATTTATCTAATCTGAGATCTATCACGCAGAGTCAGAATTCTGCATGTGGTGGTACTAGTAAATATGAAAAAAACAAGTGCAAAGAGGGTGATTAAGTCTGTATATACAGAGACTGGCGAAGAAATAATATTCCCGTCGATGTACGCAGCTGCCACATATTTCGATATTCAATCAAAATCAGTAGAATTTGTAGCAAATGAAATAAAAAAATCAGCATTTTCGAAGAAATAATTGTCCATTATTGTTGAGAGATAACTGTCAGGCTAAGATATATCTTGTAGAGTAAGTAAATAATTATCTCGATTATGTATACCAACTATTTCTTTAAAAAATTTTCGTCATCATTCAGTAATTAATTAATCATGATACAACTGTCAATTTATCATTTCAAACTGATTTATGATGATCGTTGTCGGTAGGACACTAAAAAATCATCGTGCAAGGGTTTGCAGACAAAAATAAAGGTTGCTAGATGGAAAGTATGGAACTGCGCTCATAACCGCCTTTTTTTACATACTACTTCTCCCTTTCTTAATGTCAATGACCTGAAGGAAGAGAGATAACTCTGTAGTATACGTTTGTCCGTATATCGTAAATCATCTTTCAGCGTAATTAATTTAATTAGCTATCTATGTCATAACTAATATCAGCGAAGTAACATAATTTTATAATAGTTCAATTCAGTAGAAGGATATTTATGGTTTCTAACTTACAAACGAAATCAAGGCAGGAAAACACGCGGTACTGTACAATATAATAGATCTGTTATGCAGAAATAAATCTGATTTTGTCAAGGCAGAAATAAGTATACATTTATTTTATACAGTTTTGGAAAAAAGAAAATAAATCCAGCTTGCAAAATCTATCGTCTGGCAATCAAGGGGTTCACATGGAGGTTGTGTCGTCCTCAAAAACGGTCAGTGGTGACCTAATATACATGATTATATATATATATATATATATATATATATATATATATATATATATATATATATATATATATATATATATATATATATATATATATATATATATATATATATATATATATATAGACACACACACAATACAATGAATTTTAAAAATACTAAAGCTATTATTTCTGCAATTAAAAAATTGTACTTGATCCGAGGAAAATAATTTCTGATTTTGAATCATTACAAAGTCGTAAATTTAAAGGTGGATATACACTATCAGCCGAATATCGATTGATTAAACCCATTCATCGAATTATGTTACAATCTTTATAAACAGTGAAAGATATAGAAGTTGAAAAATTCGTTCCTCTTTCGATCGCAATTGAGAACATTAGAACAAAATTACCTAACGAATACGAAACAAAAAATATCCTCAATGCACGCATAAGATAACTGAAGAAGATTATATCAGATCGTGAAAACGAAAACGCTGTCACTTACGAAAGTGTGTGTCGCTGCAACATCACGTTGAACGTTGATCGGAATACTCACTGTATTTTAATTAGATGGGAATTTAGTTACTAATTCACTGCACCAATAATAAATCAAGCCGAGGTTTATTTTCTCAAGTTCCATAGTAAATGTTACCTCGTCGTTTTGATCTAACATCACTAACATAGCTCCAGGAGATCCAGTCAGTGGATAACGCCGTGAAATCGTGGTAGATATTGTAAATGTTACAACACCAATTACTGAGAACCTGTATATACCGGTAACATCAGCGCGATGTTTAATGGATTTATTGACTGGTGACCATAATGCTTGGTCAGACGCTACTGTATATACTATGTTGGTAATCTGACCGTGGGTGATTTTAATCTTTTCAATTTTTTAACGTTATCAGGAATCCCACTTATAACATCTTCTAGTTTTTTTTTCTAATCGTTTAAATTTCTAATATAGCGGCTTTAATATCGCCGAGTTTTACGTCATCAGTCAACGGGGTGCCAAAGAAATCATCGGCGATTTTATTAGGTTTTTGAAAATTTCTACGAGTATTTAAAAACATATTTACGTGAACGTCATACTCAGCTTGTAGCGTGGATATTTTAGTATCTACTGTATTATAGCCAACGTCTACATATTATTTCGTTGCGGCATCTTCATCAGATGTTGGAATTTTTAAAGCAACTATTTGATTTCCGTTCATGCTGAATTCACCTGTTATTATATCACCGGTTGATTTTAAATGATTAGCAACACTTTTTGTAATTTCATTTTAATAGTTGCGATTGATATACTTGAGTCTCTGATTTTACCGTCGTTAGTAAATACCGGAATGTTATCCGTAGTAGCACCAAGAACTCTGCGAACTATGTCATTCCATTTGATGCTGCTCTGCTTTAAAACACGGTATATATCCTAAAAAATAACGACCTCATCTCGATCAACTCCAGAGAGGTTCATAATATCGACAAGTTCATCGTTAGTTGCGTTTATTTGACAAATCAGTTTCATCTCTTTTTTTTCTCTCTAGCCCTTAGTGGTACCACTAAGAGAAGATCTTCCGTAAATATCAACCATTATACTTTAAGATCTGTTTAAAACGACACGGTTACTTGTATACTCGTGCGCGACTTTATGAGGTGGTAATGTTGATGAGGATATAGCTTTGAGTACAGAAATTGCTTCACGGCCGAATATTGGCGGATCAGTTATTGTTTGTGTTGGTAATGTCGAATACCAGACTGGAATATTTTTTATTGTGTTTGTACACTTTAAAAATTCAACTGGTGGTGCCAACCCATACGAATCAAAATAAACAATTACACGTGGATCAATTGCGTATGCAACCCAGTGAGTTCCTGGACCAGAACTATTATCGAGATTAATAATGCCTGTTTCAAAATTGTTTGGTTGTTTTGGTAATTGGTCACGCATAAAACACCTAAAGTTTTTGATATTTAATTTTTAGCAGCATCGAGTAAATCAAAATTTGACATAGGCAAAGTTAGCGAAGTGTTCCTGGAAGTATCAGGCCTTTTCCGTACCGATGAGGGGTTCCTGGTAATCTTAGACCCCTTCCCTTTTTTTAATATCCTTTCCCTGTTATTTTATCAACAAGCATACTACCAACCTTTCCGGCAGTACCGCTTAAAACACCATGTGCAGATGTTTTTACAATAGTTGGAGTTGCAGCGGCTACTAACGCCGGTAAAGCTGCAAAAAGTGGAAATATACCACCTGTTTTAATTGAGTATTTGATAGCGCTCGGAAAAAGATGAAGTTTAACTCCGGTTTTTGATTCTAAAGCCTTATTAAAAGGTTGAGGTTGAGTCTTGGTTAATGATAATTTGTTTGGACCACCACCAGAAATTTGATCCTTATTTAGTGATATTTTTGTTCCGCATTTACTTGCAAGTTTTGGTTGTAATTTTTCACCTGACCGGGAGTCAGAGTGACATTAACGTGACTATACGACATTTTTATAATATGATAAGTGATTTAATTACATGTTTTCTACTGGTGCGTCAGTGATTATCATTCGTCCACCAACACCTTCAAGGAACATTGCTATGTCGCTGAGTATAACAGCGACTGCTCTGTAATTAATACCAGCACCTGGATTTACGCGAGCTCGAAAATGGACATCAACAAGAGACTGTCTACTTAAATCAAGATGTTCCAAAGAGAAGTAATAGATCGGATACCGATTTATAAAATCTGTGATATTTGCAAACCGGTATCTATATTTTGATCACATCCCATAAATGTCATCAAAGGATGCTACATGATTATTTTCAAAACTTCATAATATATCTTCAGCTGGTTCCTGATGTCCGTTTATTCTTAATGAAACCTCACTAACTCCAAGATCGTCTAATATCATATGACTATGATTCTGTGAGTTTAATCGCTCAGAATTCTGAAAAGTAATAAAACTATTTCGTGGTGCAGAAACACACTGTTGTGATGCTACATGCCATGTAAATAAATCCGCAATATTACTCTGACCACTATCCGTGGTCGTTGTCAACGATGATAACAACGATTTACCACCTTAATCCATAAAAGAAAGTAATTTTTGTTCTTCAGCAATTGATGGAGTCATTACTGCCATCCACAGTGAACGTTTTGTCAGTATTACTTTACCAGCATCGCCTGGCCTTCGCCAGATAGCATCTTTATCATCACCTTTTCTAACAAGTACAACTGTATGTTTAGCTCCGAAGATAACGTTTCTAACATTTCTGCAAAATCCAAAGATGTGTGACAGTGAAATCGCGCACGAAAATCTTCTACGATCACCATTCAACGCAAATCGAAGTTTTGCAAATCTTACATTAAAATCCGGGTTAGGGGAAATAATAATAGTTTCTACATTAACAGGTGCGTTTCTAGCGAAGTTTCTTGGTGGTGCTATTATAAATTGATTATAATCAGGGTCGTTAGAATCATCTTTCGCAAACATCACTGACAGACCGGCTGATCTTGTATAATCGTCAGAATATCTTGCTAAACCTATTATCGTCTTAGTAACATCAACGTCTTTCTGAATCGTTTCAATATTTTTTCCGTCAATCGTATACGTAGCACTGTCAAATAACGCCATAATACCATTGTTGACAAAACCGATAATATAATCAGCATCGTATACATTATCATCTGTTTTTATAAGTTCACACTTTACTTCAATAAATGCTTCAGCAGGTGAAAAAATCTGATTGTATGTTGAAATTGTAATTCGATTAGACCACGCTGATTTGGTAAACGTGCATCATAAGAATAAAACTGATAATCGCGTACGCTTTCATCTTAAGAATTGGTGCATCTATATCGAACGCTGGATCGGATATACGCGTAAACATCTCATTATAATTGTTATCGTCTAAAAAAAGGACCACTGCCTGAAATAAAACTTGCGTTTACCGACATAATTTTATTAGTTAACTTTGCAGGAACAACTTCATTAACAGCTAATTCTGCTAGTTTCTGATTTGCAGCTTGATTTATTATTTTACTGACATTTGTGGTTTTCGTCTAATTAACCGTGCTAGTCTATCTTTGATTGTCGGGAACGCTTTACCGGCAAGATTACCAATAACGCCAATGCCTTTATCACGAACAGCCTCAATAGCCTTCATCCCTAATTGTTTTACAATCGGTATTGCTTTTAGAGCTATCCTTCTAAATAGACCTTGAACAACATCACCGAGACCATCTCCGTAAATCGCTCTGTTAGTTGGTAATCGCGAATTTACTACTCTAACCATGACTGGTCCACGTTGAGCATGATGTATAATCATTTTATTTATTACTTATTTATCTAACCACTGTGATAATCGTCAGCAATTTCATCAATGAGAGAACAAAAACATTGATATCCATAATACCGCCAGTAAATAATGTTCGACAAATATCAGATATTTCATTAATGATTTGATGCGAATTATTTTCTGCGCGCTTCTAATTTCTAATCTATCTACGTCAGAAAGAATACTGTCAGGACAAGAAATGAGACCACTTCCTTGAATAGAAAAACCACTTCCAGTTGATCTTTCCTCCTCACTTGTTGTTTCCGCTTTTTTCTTGAATAGTCTTAAGGGTGATCTTTCTACTTTTGCTTTTTAAAGTGGCTCTCTAGACGTTTCCATTTCCAACATCGACATCTGCTGCGGTGAAGAAAATTGTTCTTCTATTTGTTGCTGCGGTGGAGGAAATTGATATGAAGGCTCTTGCTAGGAAGGTTGTGATTTTCCTTTTCAGTTCCTCATTATAAAGTCTTTTTATTTCACCAACAAAACTTTCATATTTTGGATCATTATTTGTGACTTGTTTTGTGTGTGTGTATAATATATGCGATATACCCACCTGATGAAATTATTATTATTCACAGTATCATGATCGGGTTTTAAATATTCAGTCTTTTTAAAAATAGCTTCCAATGTCACACGCGGTAAATCTTTTTTTTTTTCTTCAAGTTCTTCAACAACACCTTCTCAAACAAATTTAATCAGTTCAGTATTTTCTTTTATTACTTTTGGTTTAGGTGGAAGATCTTTTTTAATTTTACTAATACCTTCAAGTATTTCTTCACCTACAGGAGGAGGTTGAGCAGCATCTATATCAGTTGGAAGATCTCTTAAAATCTTTTTTGTTTGTTTAGTTCTTCTTGCTATCTTTTCAGTTTGCTCAGCAGATTGTTTCAATGTTGGAAGAAGACATTCATTAGCTTTTGCGATTCTTTCAGTAACCTTTGTAATAAATTTAAATAATTTTCATGTACCTTCTGCATGTTCAACTTGTGATTTTTGACGTTCTTGAAGTTTTTGTCTAAGCGAATCAAGAACAGGCAAAAACATTTTGATTGCTTCCAATCTTTCTCGAGCTAATCTAGCTGTGTAAGATTTAGCATCAGGTACCATTATTAATATAATAATGATCTAATTATAGCAGCAGAGAGGGTGCGACTTCAATGAAATGTCCGGATGGTAAACGAAACCGCACATACTTTTTAAAAAAACACTAACGGCAACGATAAAGTAACAAAATAAACTAACCAATTAGAGTAGGGGTGGGCAAACTACGGCCCTCCAAGGGCTTTCATGCGGCCCGCCAAGGGATTTCATGCGGCCTAGGAACAAGTCATCATTCGCACTGACTCTGTTTATGTTACTCTGTTTATCAAATAAATGTGCTTCTTTTGAAGTTTAAGTTTAAGTTTCAAATATTAACAACATATTAACAGCTGAACATTAATTAGATGTTATTTAGAGAAACCTTTTGTTTTTGCTATTTCAAATATTAATTATTTTACTTAATGAACTATGCGGCCCGCGACAAGGTGTAAATTTGTGTATGCGGCACTTGCACTGGAAAGTTTGCCCACCTCTGAATTAGAGAAACTCTCGGTAAAGTTAGGGGCTTTGGTTTAGCGTTAGTGACCTTTTTTTCTTTCTCCGTATGAGGTCTTTGTTTTCTAAATTACGTTTCAGCAAATGGTCTGTTCGCCCTCTCTGCTGCTGTTATATATATATATATATATATATATATATATATATATATATATATATATATATATATATATATATATATATATATATATATATATATAAACAAATAAAAATATAGTTGATTAATCTCTCATAAAATTCACGGCGGTTATCCAGAAATGCTGCTGACAAGTCGTAACACTGTTTTGTTCATGATGAACGTTTATCGAGGCAAATTTTGCATTTAATAAATATATATTAATCGTTTACAACAGGTTCCAGTGACCATAGCTTTATTGGATGAAGACCAAGATGAGCCACTAGACCCGTCTTTTTGTAGTTAAGTGTAAGTGTTTAAACTGCATAAGGCGACACGAGGAATTTTAAGAACACTTTAATAAGGTAAATAACAGTACAAATGTGTTCATGGCGTATTTATGTGGTATATATAAAGAAGTAAAAATATAGTTGATTAATTTCTCATAAAATTCACGGCGGTTGTCCAGAAATGCTGCTGACAAGTCGTAATTTTTTGTTTGTTTATGATTAGCGTTTATCGAGACAAATTTTGCATTTAATACATATACTTTAATCGTTTATAACAGGCTCCTGTGATCACAGCTGTAGCAGATGAAGACCAAGATGAGCCAGTAGACCCGCCATTTTTGGAGTTAAGTGTAAGTGTTTACACTTCATAAGGCAACACGAGGAATTTTAAGGACACTTGTAATAAGATTAACAACAGTAAAATCGTGTTCATGGCGTATTTATGTTGTATATATAAACACGTAAAATATAGTTGATTAATTTCTCATAAAATTCACTGCGTTTATCCAGAAAAATGGTGCTGACATCTTTAATCTAAAAGTGCCCTGATGTGCCTATTGTCGGTATTTGAGGTGGGGAGGGAGGTAGAGCACGGATACATAGAGCAACAACCATCGACCTACCTTAAGCGACTGCAAGTTTTCTCACATGCAAAGTTTCAACCTGTCTGACGTTAGAATTGAACCTGCGGCGGTGAGCTGGATGAATTCGTAAGGCGATGAATTAAACCACTCAGTTATCGACTGCCTTAATATTTGTATTTCCATGAGTCACAAGTTGCCGTTATACATACGACGAAAATAATTTTTTAAAAATCATTATCTGGTGCGAAGAAAATTAGAAAATGGAATGGTTTTATTGTTTGATTTATTTCATAGGTCCCTATATTGGCGAGTTGTTGAATGATATTCCTTCTGGCCGAGTCGGCGGAAATTGAAGTAGATCCATACGGGGCGAGTACGATTGGCCACATCCCCGACACAGACACTTTATTCGATATCAGTGACAGAAACATTGGTCCAGTGAATCTTATTTAGGAAGAATATGTATATGCAAGTAATACTAGAACTATTTGCAAAGAGCATGAGGAACGTTATTATAAACTTGATTTTAAACTCCTTGGTAATCATATACAAACATGAAACATGTGCAATCACTATACTTCCTTAGAACATAAATGCATCAATTTTGCATGATTGCTTGCATAAAATTGTTTATTTCAGGTCAGTGCACTATGTTTTGACTGAGATGATGGTCGAATACCGTGGTATAACGTACACAATCTTAGACGGATCTTCACAGAAACATACCAGTCTATTGGTGTCCAGTCTTGTTTATTCCTATTGGGTAAAGGTGTGTGAAAATGCAAAATTATTAATAATAATGTTGTGTATGTCTTGTCGAAAAAGTGTGTGTGTGTGTGTGTGTCTATGTTTATAATACGCGCGAAACTGGGACATCAGCGTGAATACACACCAACAAACAGGGGACACACCTCGAAACGGGGACGTTCCCGTTTTGTAACGTCGGCTTAAATGTAATGCGAAGACCTTACTTAATGATACAAACCTTTTATAAAAAGCGTATCTCAGCATCGCCCCGTTGTATCAGTATTATTTTCTCAGATCATGCTATATTCAACAATACACACGTCCCACTCCACTCAAATCATCGTGTGTATCAGTCGGAAAACTGCAACCCCGTTTACGCGGTAAAAGATCAATCTGTTTTGCTGTCGGCTTGCGCACTTTGCTTCCGAATTACTCACCGTAGATGACATCAAAAAGAACTAACAGTATTTAAATAATTTATGTAAACATACACAAATATCTATTTTCTATTTTAACACAGAGAGCAATATTGATATACATGTTTATTAACGGGTAGTCCAATGTTCATAAAACATTTCGACAAATTAGATCGGGAGCACAAGAAAACTGAATAAAAGGTTTCAAGCAGATATTATGCATGGTTTTTACGATGGGCAAGAGATGCTAACCGTTCATCTGTGCTTGTATATTTTATTTCCTTTTTAAATTAGAGCATTAATAATATTACATGCAAGGGGTCTCTTTAGTGAATGAATGAAACAAACTATAATAATTTTCCTCTAATTAATGCATGACCATCAATATCACAACTATACATTTACATCACAACTTCACGAGTGCCTGCCTACCTCACAACTGCGTGGTTTCTCGTTATTACATTTCTGTAACGTAGCGCCGGTACTTAAATAGTGCACACGGAGTCGTACAATCAATCCACACAGTTACATTTTAATAGGGACTATTTGGTTCCAGGGACACTTATGCGGTTATATCCTGAGCTCACTACAACTAAACCAAGCCATCATAACAAATACATTTTTGGTGTGTTTCATATCGAAGAGATCTTATCATGCATTGGCTTATTAATGAAGGGGATTGCACTAAAGTGGCAAATTTTAGTACACCAAAGTTTAAAAAAAAAATTTAAATTGGGGGACATTTAAAGTTCTAAACCATATTCTTGCCAATAAAATTATTTTAACTGAAGATTAGCAAGCATATTTTTGATTATTTCATTTTAGAAAGAGGGACATTTTCTGTATTTTAACATAATTCTGAAAATTCAATTTCTTCAAAATTCTAGAGAAACATTTTTACTTATATATACGACAAACGTAATATAACAATTCCACATGATAATTTCAATGTAGTCTGTTAATATGGATGTGAACTATGTGCATGAGGTGAGATTACTGCAGTATTTAGATTGAATTTATCCTTATTTAGAATCAAAATACGTACTTATTGAATGTCCCCTAATTGATTGTATAATTTATAACACTGAATATTTGTGTGTCCCCGTTCAGATGGCAACGATTGTGATACGGCGTTTCTTGGAAATCAACCCCAAATCAATTACAAATGACATGTATATATCAAATGCGTAGTAAAATACATCGTTCTCGACCTTAATTTGTTAAAATACAATTGGCACCATTTTGATGGTAAAAATCATGTCCCAGTTTTGTAGGTTTTACAAGAATGTGTGTGTGTGTGTGTGTGTGATATCAAATCTTCAATTCTATTACATTTTCTCATTGGACAAGACTGTTCAAGGGCATACATGCATGCATTTTTGTCCTTTCAGCGAGATAACGTAAACTCTACTTTGTGGCGCTGCACTTCTAGAAAGTGCCAACGTGAAGTGTCCAGTGACAATACGCCAGCAAAGGAACTTGTTTGTTCAAAGCTATGCTCAGCACACACACACCCTGCTGTACCTGACCGTCAGCTAAAGGCACAGGTGTACGCCAAGGTAATATTTTGTCAGCATAGCATGTGACATTGGCAGCTAATTTTACAATCTGTACAAAATCAACGCACATTTGAATTATAAGAATAAAAGTTACATGTAATGAAAATTCCTGAAATATTCAATCCTGACACAGTGGTGATACTAAAGGCAATAATCGTGGAATGAATTTCTAAGTGCTTTTCATAATGGTTGTGGCTTTCGGGGTAAAGGCAAGAAATTTCCATATATGTTTAGTGTGTCACGTGCTGGCCCTTCAGTTCCTGCCCACCGCTCACATACCTCAAGCAGTGCAGATGCTGCAAATGAAGGCTACAACCGATGCTACACGGACCCTTATCTGGTACCTCCGCAGGCAGTGGCTGGACAACCCAGTGTTTCTAGCCGAGGCCTGATCAGTATACCGCCAGAAAGTACGAACAAACAACGACGTTGAAGCTAAGCAAAGCAAACATAAAGCATATCAATATAAAGACATTAGTCTGTTAATATGGATGACATAATTATCGGTATCATATTAATATTTATACATGTTGATATATAAAAAAATTATTACGTTTACAATTCAATTGTTCGTTATCTGTTATACATTTTCAGGCTGGCACCATCGTCTAAATTCAAGGGCAGTACACATGGGACTAGGCTTCTACCAGTTAGTGCCACTGCTGCGGAGGGAGGCCGATCTCGTGCGCTTAGCCGACCAGTGTAACGACCTAGGACGTGAGAGACGAAGCTACAGATTTGAAAAATCATTAAATACACTTTGGAGAGTTGGCACAGTCTGGTTCCTATCCCAGCTATTTTAGCTGGGTAGGACACAGATGTGGCACCCTTCTAATCCAAAATCAATGTGTGTAGGTGAAGGTTTCCCTGTCCACCCCATGTTCGTAATTTTGTTGTGTTTATTGAGTTTTTTAAAATAATTTTTGTAAGGGTTGTTCTTTGTTTTGTTCGTCAAATTCATTTGGTAGTTGTGGGTAAGCCAGCCTTCCCTGTTTTCCCCAACCTTTTAGGGCTCGGTTAGGGCTCATGGATGGGCCGTCCGTACCCGGAACTTAGGTCAGTACTCCCCCCATAAGGCCACTTGGGTCTATGGGTTGGTTTCCCTCCCCTTTTTTATGTGCTTTTTTCGCGAAGTGAATTGCCACAGTCATTTTCGTCCTTGTGTGGTGCTATGTATGGTGCTATAATTGTTGTTTTATTTTGTTTTGTTGTAAGGGCAGCTTTTCATTGTCAAATTTCCATAGTTGTCTTTATTTTGATTACCTAGTGCGTAATTTTGATTTTTTTTGCCAAATTGGATATTTCTTTTTTATCTCTACGGTTTAGGTTTGCTGCTTGGTTTGCGTGGGTGTTTGTAGTTTCTGGGGTATTGTTTTATTCTGGGCTTGGGTTGGTTAAGTTTTCCATTGATCTCGCCTTAGCGAGTGATTTTCTGCTCTTTAAAACCCAGCTCCGTGGCGCTGGTTCAAATTGAGCGGGAAATTCTTGCGCTGTCTTAATTCTGTTAAATTGCTCTGCTATCAAGATGTTGCTGCTGGTCTGTGGTCATAGTTTGGTGTTGCGTATTCAGCAGACTTCTGAACTGCCGCAGCTATGTCGTGTACATGCAGCACGAGATCAAAACCTCTAAGTTTTTGAGCTCCGTCGGCGAGCTGTATGGTATGGAAAGCCGCAGGTACCCGGCGGTGATCACAATTTTTCGCTAATTGTGATCACCGCCGGGTACCTGCGGCTTTCCATAATCGTAGGAGCTGGAGATAATAGCTTAGTAGATCTCGTTTTTGAGTTGAAATCTCGTTCGAATCTCGTTCGGTACTAAAGACGGAGATCAAAATTACAGCGGCGTTACTGTGGAAGGAGCCGGCGATTGTAGTTTGTAGACTGAGCTTCACGTGTTTCTGGAGCCGTAAATTGTGATTTTTATTAACGGAGCCGTAGATTAAAAGTGTTTTAGGAGCCGCTAATTGTAGAAGGAGCCGCTAATTGTTGTAGGAGCCGCTAATTGTAGTTTCTATTAAAATATAAGGAAAGATTGTAATCACCGTCATTTTAGGAGCCGCTAATTGTTATCGGAGCCGCTAATTGTTGCCCATATAATAATATAGGGAAAAATTGTGATCACCGCCGGGTACCTGCGGCTTTCCATAGTATGGTCGCAGAGAGTTAGTATTTATAATGTAGCAACAACACAGGGTTCCCACGTTACCGAGAAATCGGGAAAAAGTCGGGAGAAATGACATTTTTTTTCCCGACCGTGAAAAGTCTTTGATTTTCGCAAATATTGATTAAAGTCGGGAAAAACCCCAAAAATTTCCGCCACCACTTGACGCCCGAAACAATCACGTAATAGAGTAACTAAACTGATCGTGAGTTAAATTTATCGAGTTCTAATATGGTGGTGGCAAAGCGTTGCCGCTTACCGGATGGCCTAGCAAACTGTAAACGTTGTTAGATCGAGTGATACATGCATGAAATCGATATGAAAATTACTTATTTTCTCAGAAATTGTTAGTATTAAAATCCTAATGTATTTATTCTGCTGAAAGAGATGATTATAAACTACGTCGTTGATGAAATGTGACCTGGTACTTGCGATTTGCATTGCTAGTCGCATGAGTACACAAATCTAACAACTCACATTTACAAATGTTGTAGAGAAGAAGAAAAAATTAAATGAAAGTCGTATACTGGTTGTAATAAAAATTAAAAAAAGAAAGGACACAAAATTCTCCATCTTTATATTTTACGAGAACAACTTCTAGAGTTGTATTGTATCACGTGACTATCACGTTGAAATATGCTCAGTGCTTGATAAATCAGACTGGCCAGATTGCTGTTTTTTTACAAAAAGTATCTGACTTTCATTTAATATATTTTAATTTCAACAACATTATAAAGGAGTTTTTTGTTTATATTACTTGACTATTGGACTTCCGATATCGTCATTTGAGATTTCTGAAGTCATGTGACTAGTAATGCAAATGGCAAGTACTGGGTCATGTTTCATCTACGCTGCAGGTTTCGTCTTGTCCGTCAGCGGATTAACGACATATGATTATAATACTTGACATTTCTGAGCAAATAAATAATTTTCCTATCAATTTCGTGCAGATATGCGTCATATAATATATATTTAAATTTTCTAGGCCCGCTGGTAAGCGACTACCATATGTCGACACCGCATGGTGGCGGCAAAATTCCAAATTTTCGATATGCATTTGCAATTACCCCATATCCTAACCTAAATGTCCAAATATGAAAAATGGGGGTGGGCATATTTGGAGGAAACTGGGATTAGAAAACGGACTGCTACTCATTTTAAGCCAAATTTGTAGTCCAATTGTTGAATCTTGTTTGTGGACTGGTTTAACAAATTACAAGAAGTCATGTTGATTTTACAGAAAATTCAGTCCTTCTTTATACAACAGTATATAACGTTGAAGGTCTTTTGTCAGAATTTCAATTAACCCTTTTGAAAATGTTTTTTAATGATGGATTTTTGACCATATCGTCTGAAGGAGATTAGGTTGTTTGAAAAACCTTGTTTGGGATTTTATTGGAACAGATACATTCAGGGTTAAACTCTTTTCGTTACAAGACAAGATTCATATTATTTGCGTTTATTGTTTTTTTGCTATATACTGTAATATAAAATGTTACTTTCCATGAGATGCATATATATATATATATATATATATATATATATATATATATATATATATATATATATATATATATATATTGCTATAGAATTCTTTGGAATTAAAGGTTTGAAAGGAAACAAAACTAATGTATGTTCATTATGTTGTTCCTAGTTAGCAACATAATGCAGGTTAGCAAAATAAAGTTAGAATTTTTATTCTATACATTGAAATGACTTTGCATGCCGATTTATAAGAATATAATCAAACTTGTTTCGTGTGATACATTTTGTGGTATTGTGCATGATCATCTTTTCTGACTTTGGTGTTTTTAGAGAGCCTTGAAAGAGAAACATGTTTAGATTTAGAAAATGCATGTTTTATAATCTACAATGTTTGTTTTTTTAATTCCATTCAGTAACGGTCATATGTGAACGTTGAAAAAGGTAATTTCATCCTGGAAATACTCTGGAAATGACATGGTTATTTATTATTAGAAAAGCTTGGGAACCATGAACAACAGTACTATATCCCTCTGTTATTTTAGGATTGCATCCTATATCGTAATATTAACGTCGGCAGGCACTGTTGTGCAATTTTGTTAAGCTTTCTGGTTGAAAAGTGAATAGATATGTATGCATGTTTTTATAGTATGATGATTATTTGTTGCTGTTATTGTACAATTGTTTACTATATTTTGGTGTTTAATTTATTTGACATACATTATGAGCAATATTGTTGTAGTATTTGATATTATATTTTAATATTTATGTATTAGCAATAATGATTGTTATTATTAACAAATGTATAAATCTGAAATGGAATTAGCGTTTGTTTGTCTTTTTAAGCTTACACTAGTTAGGCATGATATCTTTTCCTCTTTTTCTCTTTCTAACCCATCATAAAAAAAATTGTTGTTAATTTTTTAATAAATAACCTCTTAATTCTTTTCCAATTATGACTTGACTTTCATTGCAACCACAACGCAATAACGGTGCCTTCAAGGCACAAAATATAACAAATGTCTATTGAAAGCAAAACTTATAATCAACGCAAATAAAATACGCATACACATGTATTAACGATATTGAATGTATATGAAACAGGAAGAGTCAACAGTCTTCGCAAATGAAAATATTCATCCATCAATAATGAAATCGTCATTACTTAATTGAGGCATTACCATGACAAAGTTGACATGCACAAACCACACGTGGTGACACAATTCGTATTCAGTCGTAATATGTTATAACAAAGACATTATTGATTCGCTTTACTTCCAATATTTTCTTACACAATCATTATTTGCCTTCTTTGTTCCTTTTACATATAACATGTAGTAGGGTGTCGCAATTATTTTCATGATCAATGACGTACGATTGTGACATACTACACAGTGATTCTCTACTGCACATTATTTATAGACATTTAACAGTAAAACAAGCATTTGGTATTACGTATTTGTTACTTTTATTAGACATGATACTAGTATTTGGTAACTGAAACATAAATGGGCCTTTTCGGGTGCCCTGCTGTTGTAAGGTTTAACGCCATTTGTCAGCACAAGGTAGGCTATGCATGGCGGCCAGTATCAATAGTGGAGGAAGAACCCAGGAAAACCCCAGAAAGAACCACCGACCCACGAGAAGCTACTGGCAAGCTTTCTCCCATACCCACATTGGCAAAATCCGAGACTCGAACCCACGCAGGCAGAGGTGAGATGGCAATGATCCGTAACGGTGAGCGCCTTAGACCACTCGGGGTCCCAAGGTAGTCCCTCGTACTCATCTGTATTAGTTCTTCTCCTATTCTCCCTTCTCCTTCCCACTTTCTGTGCAGCTCCTTGTACTATTCTCATCTCCTGCACCCTTCCTGTGCTACTCATTGTACTCCGCTAATTCTTGTAGTATTCTCGTACTTTCTCCCCACCCCACCCCTTTGAGTTTAGTGCCGTCTCTACGTGCACCTAGGAAGCTTCCTGTACAAAATATAAGGGCATACATCCGGTTCTTCCTATGCTCATCTCGTAATCCACCACTCTCTCACGGACTTATCATCAGACAGATGGCGAAAATTTAACAAGGCCTTTCTCACACTCGAACGTTTCTCATTTCACACGCGCCTTGACCTACAAACAAATAATATTTCTTACGAAGTTTCGTAACACATGCACCCATCTAAATGTTACATTCCGTCTCAGCAATTCTACCGTTGTTACGGTAGTCCTTCACATTGCCCGTGTCCTATGAATAATAGAATGATACATAGAATACGTAAATACATATGATACATATGCATACAAATCCACAGTCTACCTCACATAATTCTTGGTCTACAACTGATAAATGCAAATACACATCCCAATTCAATTTCTACTAGATTAAACTATACACTACGATGTAATATTGTATAATAAATCTACGATATGTTATGTTCCATCTCCTAATAAAATAGCTATAAAATTCCTATTTACATAAATCAACACAAACATTCGGCGGAGATATGTCCTAACTATATAAACTTTCTATTTCTTTCACAGTTAATTCCTCTTTCCCATTTTTACGAGTCTCGTTCGCTCGGGGTGGTCTTTTCCCCTTGTATTCGTTTTGATAATAATTCTTTGTATCCTCCGATCTTTCCAGATATCAGAAACCCACTGATTAATTTTACACAGGTAATGGCTAGATGTTTCATTGTCGACTTGACTGTCTAAGATATTAGCTCCTCCTACTGGTAGTTTTTTAATATTTTAATTTCTCTAATTCCCATTAGCTGGTACGCCTAAGTCAGGTAACCAATGCTTGTTGACCATACTGTGTGCGTGAACAAGGTTTCCAGGGGCATTTTCTTTGAGTATTATTAAATCTAAAACCATAGTAAAAGCTTTAATGAACTTTATTTTTTTAATACTCAATTTGATCTTCCCAAATCTGTCCAATCTGGTCAAGGGTCAAATTTTAGGTCTGGAACTTTCCAGCTAATTATGCTTGAATTTGGTATCATGCAGTTCAAATCAAAAGTGAAATTACTGTTCGACAAAACTAAAATGGGGAGAACGTTTGAGTCTGGTAATATAATTCTGTCTCTCTTGCTCATTCTTTAAAGTTTTCTTCAGTTTAGGTAGTACGGCCCTTACAAGGTTACAAAGAAAATGAATGAATTAAATTATAATATTAGTGCTCCTGGGATCTAAATAAATGATAGGATTACCGGTATATTGAGAGAGATAGCCAGGTTAAACATGCAGTTAATTTAGTTGTACCTGTCCCACTCACTGAAGATTTAAGTGAAGGAATATCATCGGATTCTACTGATATTGGAGTGACAAATCTTAGGAATTCGGAAATTATGAAAGATCTAGACCAGAAACTTTCACATTTGCAACACGAAAGAAATGAACTTAAACAGTTCTTATTTGAATATGAGAACTTATTTCCACATGTTCCTACAAGAACAAACCCAATTTAACATGACGTTGAAATTGTAAATTTCCAAACCTGTGAAACAACACCTGTACAGGATGAAGCCTCGCAAACAGGAATACTTGTAAAAAGAAATTCAGTATTTGCTGGAGAATGTTTTCATAAAGCCCACTAAAAGTGATTGGAGTTCACCATTTATACTTGTTCCGAAACTAGATAAAACTTACTTTATGTGCACTGATTATAGGAAGGTGAACAGTGTGACAAAAACAGATTAATTTCCGTTACCAAGAATCGATGACTGTATTGATAAGATCCGAAATGCCAAGTATGTTACCAAATTTGACCTTCTGAAAGGATTTTATGCAATTTCCACTTACGGAAAGAGCAAAGTAAATTTCGGCATTCGTGACTAGATGGACTTTACCAACATAAAGTGCCGCCGTTTGGATTTTTAGGTATGGCTGGATACTATCGGAAATTTTGTTCCAATTTTTCTATAATTGCTGAACCCCTGACAAATTTATTGAGCAAGAAGACAAGTTCCTTTGAACTGAAGAATGTCAGGAGGCTTTTGATAAGTTAAAAGCCATACTTAAAAGCGCGCCAGTTCTTACAGCTCCAATTTTCAGCCAATCATGTAAATTGTCTGTTGATGCAAGTGATGTTGGGGTTGGAGCAGTATTGATTCAAGAAGACGAAAATGATGTTGATCATCCAGTGTAATATTTTTTCTAAGAAATTAGATAAGCACCAAATAAATTACTCAACAATCGAGAAGGAATATTTGGCTTTGATATTTTCATTATAACATTTTAAGTTTACATTAGTTCAGCTAATTCTTCGATTATTGTGGTTAGTGATCACAGCCCTCTTACTTCCATCGGCAAGATGAAAAATAAAATTCAAAGACTACTAAGGTGGTGTTTGTTGCAGGAATATGATATTGACATCAGCCACATCAAAGGAAAAGATAATTTAATAGCAGAAGCACTTTCCCGTGTAAAGAAATGTATTATTTCATGTATACTGTGTATAATTCATAAGAGTTCTTCTTATGGTTTTTAACCTCATATTTAATTTATGGTAAAAAGTAAGCTTTGTCATATAAATCTTTCTTTTTCATTATGGGGGAGGTGTTATGTATATTTGATTTAATTTATATTTGATTTAAGTTAATTGTCTGTTTGTTAGTTTTGATTTTTTGTATAATTCCATTACATGCTATTGTAATGTAATTTTATTTACTGAAATTTGACATTTTCCAGAAATTAGTTTGACCTGACTGTTTTTTCGTAAACACCTAATATTAGAACTTTGTATGTTAATGTTGACCTAGTTCCTAAACCTTGATTCAGAATCAGCAAACAACTTCTTTTTTTATTATTCATTCTTAGTGTGTGATTTATAGTTGAAATCGAGATTGTACTGGGTATACGTGACTTTATACATGTAAATAGCCTCTATTTCGAAATTCTGGTTTTACCTTGTTTTTCTAGGGAAATAAATTATTTGTTAAATTTTATAAAGCTTAATGTCCTCACCCTTTTGTTTTCGCTGTTTATGAGAACCTAAACACGTAACTATATATATATATATATATATATATATATATATATATATATATATATATATATATATATATATAGACACACACACACACACACACGCTAAATAAATAACTTAATTAATTAATAAATATATAAACCAAGAAGTGCAAGAAGATTTGGGGTATAAAGCATTATTTAAAATTTTCTTTGCTCTGTCGAATTTGAAGATAGGGTTTCTATCCATCTCTAACCACGAACTATTTCGGCATGTAACATATTGATCCGCATTAAATTCCGCGTTTCCAGTTCATGGCCGCGTTTAGAGCTTGCCCTAAAACGGATAAACGAAGTGATGGGTGCTATAAAATGCATCATCTTTAGCGAATTTCATCCAATTGCTGGACCTAAAATTACATTTCAGGTATTCAGGTGAAAATGCCATAGCATATATATTGTGTTCAAAATAAGTCTACTCTTTCAGTATATTGATACATGTTGCTGGGTATGTGGAGACGTCTTTAAAATTATTGTGTATTGATTTGTCGCTTGCGTTATATATTTTCGAGTCATGCTTAGTTCGTTTGCTTTAAGCAGAAATTTTTTAAAACAATTGATTAAGCGAGGATATAACTAGTGCAGTTTTCACCTCACGAGCAAAGAATAATCAGACATGGGGCACTATTTGGAATCGACCATTTAATTGTCACAACCAGGGGTGCGCCGAGTGGTCTAAAGCGCTCTCCGTTACGGATCACTGCCATCTCACCTCTGTCGGTGTGGATTCGAGTCTAGGATTCGGCCAATGTGGGTATGTGAGAAAGCTTGCCAGTAGCTTCTCGTGGGTCGGTGGTTCTTCCCGGGGTTTTACCGGGTTTTTCCTCCACCATTACCGCCATGTCGGCAAATTCTGCGCGTCGGGTAATTCTGCGCAACGATACGTCATTTCTGTAAACATTGGATCACGTGCTATTTTGGGTCAACAATCCATTTTGTATCCAGAAAAAACAATCGTACATTAATTAAGAAAAGTGATATTCATAAAGTGTACAAAAATATCCCACATTTAGACTCGAAATGGGGTTACTAGAAACATATTTTATTTTGCTTTATATTATTGTTAAAACAAAAACAAATAATAATTTGTGTGTGGAAACCGATATATACAGAGAGATCATGTAAATGCATGTGTATTTCGGTGTATTTCAGTTTTTCAGTGTATTTCGGTGTTTCTAGTAACCGCTCGAAATGCACATAAAAATGTGATTTCTAAATGGCCACATGAAGACCCACTCCATGACCTTCTTGAACCTGTAACCCAGAAAATTAGATGTACTATGCATCTTTTAGAATCATACAAATAAAATACATTATATAAAAGATGGAAATGTGTACCTTAAATAAAACTGTATTTAATCAAAGTTTCCAGTTTTGCAAGAAGTTGTCCCACATGTACAAAATCGTCTGCTACCCAATGTGTCTACTTTTGTTCCTAGAACATAAATTCTCAGCAAATTCCCCGGCGTATAGTCTGTTTCTAAATTCTGTAGTAATTTTTCCCCATCAACAAGACGTAAACACATTACATCCTATTCTTTGTTGTTTCTCTTCCACGTAATAGGTTATTTATCATAAAATGTTGAACTTTACTAACTTTTTTACAAGATTGGTTTAGTTTGCTTAATATCTCTTGCCATTTATTGGCATTTTTACATTGAATTTTGTAAAACTAGCTATAAACCTGACCTAATTACTCGAATGAACTGCTGACAGAAACAGTCCAGAGTAATATATTTCATTTCTGTAGCCCGATGGATAAACATTATTGCATCTTTTCAAAGCTATGCACAGAATAGGCAGACATATCCCGAGTCAGGAAAACAGGGTGGTGGTATCCTCTGTGTCCAAAATTAATATTATGTTGAACAAAACACATTGCTGTATTTTATTTTTGTCTATCACTCAAATTTGGTATGCGTTTTGCTTCAATATTGGAAACGAAAACCTTAGGTGCGCAGAAATGGCCGACAGCTGTGTAATACTGGCTGCCATGTATAGCCTATCATTAGTCCTACATGTAAGACCTCGACGCTGATATTTATGTTGTGGGCATCAAGGTCTTACAGCCTAACTAACGGCGCTGTGTAGCGTGTTTTGATGTCGACTAACATCATTATGAAAGTCAAATTTTCAGGAATGTTTCACACAACTGACAACTAAAATAACGACACTTTTCTACAAAGTAAAGTTGTAATGATTTAGTCAGACTTTACTTACTCTGATGTCATTTCTCTAATAAATTTAAATTCTCACAAGAAATGTACCAGTTTTCAATTTTCGTTGGCCTACATTTCAGTTGGCTGGAAAGCGATGAAAGCTGGTAATGCTGAAATCGGGTTAAGTTGAAATAATATTCTTTAATGAAATGAATAAAAATATATTATGCCTATTGGAACTGTAAGCAATGGTTCATTTTGTTCAAGAAACATATCCCCAACATGAACCTACTGGAACTTACTTTGGCATACCTCGACTACCGTCGCATTGCAACAAATTTAAATGTATGTCAATGGAACGTGAAAATGCATCCATTTGCTAGTATCATATTTTATTCTGCCAGGTTAAAGACAGCACAGTAAGTATATTAATTACACATAAATTAGTGGAAGAGTGTCGATATAAGCTCCCTAATGTGTGAGATGTTCCTGAAACTTTGACTACTCATTCTGATGTCAACGACATTGGAACACGCTATACAAGGCCATTATTTGGATAGTAAGACATATCACTAAAACAAAAACATGTGTGCTATGTCTTACATTGTAGGACTAAGCCTATCGTGTGCTGAAAAATGGCGTTAAACCCCATGACAACAACAACAATTGCTGAAAATAAGTTGTAAACAAATGCAGGATGTCATTTTCTTTTAACCAATGAGAGGACAATATTCCATTCAGCGGGATTTCACTTTCATATTAAGTATCAACTTCCTGCTTGCATAGACACAACCCCTCAATTGAAATAAAAGTTCAAAACCTTTACGGTAATTGCACATAAAATCCTTGAAGGTATGTATTGTTAATTGATTGCGCTTTAAAGGTAAAATTAAAGCAGAGCAGAAGCTAGTACTATGGAAATCCAAGTTTCTGAAATTTTCAGAACAATCGGAATCCTTGATTCCAGTAGGTTTTTGGAACTTAATGTGACTGCACTACAAGTTTAATGTATCAAGAGTTTATATTGGATGTTAATTTTAAACAGCCAATGAAAATAAACATAAGAAACGGTGTAATAGAATACCCCTGAGAGGCCAGTCAACATGGACATGAAATTGAGGCTGTTTTATTTTTAGTGCTGTATGAGTTGTATCCCTTGTTGGTTCATGCTAGCAGAAAAGATGAAATTTGTAGGAGAAACACTGCTGCATTTATTTCCAAAGTAGAATACAGGCATAAAAGTTTACTCAAATGTCCAAAATTGATGCAGGAGAGGAATTGTTACAGGAGCAATAGTATGCATGACCTTCAGTCAATGATAAATTGGAGTAAAGAGATTTTGTATTATTATTTATTTTATAGAATAAACAAAAATAGAATGTTTTCTGCATAATTCGAGTGTGCTGAATCTAAAAATGAACTCATCGTCATGATATCTTTTCAGATAAATTTACAGGAAGCATTCAAACACATGCTTTGTCCACCATTTTTAATATTGGTCTTAGATACTTTTTGCAAAATCTTGACCTTGTTATTTCAAGCTGACATTTGCATATTTTTTACATATGGGTTGGGTGAACAGTCAGTGATAAGAATAGACTTTTCCTGTGTTCCAGATATTTCTGAAGCCTTTCTGTGCCTTTTTATCAAGTGCCCCCCCTCCATGTTTGTATGAAATACTATATTCTTGAGTCTCACACATGTTGAAAGTATATGTTGCTCTTAAAAGTTAACATTTTATGCACCGTCCACCATTTTAAAATTGGTCTTTGGTCACTTTTTACAAAAACTTGACCTCATGTTTATTTCAGGCTGAAATTTGTATATTTCTTACATATAGTAATATAGAAATATTTTGTGAACATTCAGCTTTAATAATAAATTTACTTTCTCATTGTTTCCGGTACTAATGATGCCTTTTTGTGTCTTGTTTAAGTACCCTCCCCCATCATTTTTTCACAAAATACCATAATGACGAGTTAAAATTATATCTTACTCTTAAAACAGTGTATAATCATTACAGTATTTTTGTACATATAAATGTTGTTCTGAAATCACAATTTAGTAAACATAAATTGCCACTTTAGAAATAAATTATAAGATAGTTTTGGTCTTTAAAATTAATGACAAAAAATAAACAAAGAGAACAAAAATTACATTGAGTACTTACACAGTTTTACAAAGGATGTCAGTCACATGGACAAAATTCTTGTAAAATTCCTCATTTGCTTTTTCATACTATACAGGTTTTCCACTAGTTTATTATTTCAGTAAATCTGCATTTTTATGGTGTAAATGGTGCATGTTGCAGCATTAAATTTTGGATGTCATTTTTTTAAAATACAGTTTTGATAAATTTTGAGCAATATCATACTGTTCATACTGTTCATGAAGTAGTATTAAATCATGAAATCAGAGAAGGAACTGGCACTGAGTTCTCATGAAATATTTATGATTATTTTATTTTTTAAATAAAGTGATATGGTAGAGATCGATTGTTGGTTCTTTATAATGCCAATATTCAGAATAGATATATTTTCACAATAAATGCCATAAACTGGTTTTCTCTTCTTCAGCATAATTTAAATTTTACCTCTTTTTGCCAATATTAAACATGAAAATTTTAAATTAAATAGGCCTTCTAATGCCTCTAGATATCACCTGACAATTGTAAATACAAGTCAGTCAAACCTTGAAAATTCCTTATACACCAAAAATTGTACCATACTTTTTTAATACACTTAATATAATAAATGTAAACATGTGAATATAATCTGAGTCCTTGGTATAAATGTCCACTTTTTCATAAAATGAGCTTTTGTGTGCTTTTGAACTCAGTTTATGCTGTATTGTTGCCATTATTTAGATTTTTACGGACTTGTGTGCCGGAAGAGTTACTTATTCTTGCTGTCATGGGTGACCTATTAAAAGACATAACTCAGGGGATTCCCCGCAAATATTATCACACATTGTAGCATTATCTTTGTAATATGATCTCAAAATATTGTAATATTAGTCGTGGGTCAGCATATATATTCATTCATTTAGTTTTGCTGCATTTTGAAAAATGATATTTAATTGTTTTCCTTAAAATATTTTTTGTTTTGTTTTTGTGTGGTGTAATGACAATATGGTTAGTTATGCATAACAGCTTGTATATTTGGCCAAGGAAGAACATGAGAAGAACCTTGTGGCAAGCTTTTTAACATGCCCATGTTAGTCAAGCTGAGACTCACTCATGCAGGCAGGGCTGAGATGAATGATTGATCTACAAAGATGAGTGCCTTTGATCACTCGACCACCCAGGACTCTTGTTTTAAATGGCAAATAAACGTTCTCTTAATGTCTGTGTATTGTTATGTTTCTGATATATCTCACATTTTCCTAACTGATAGAGCGTATGAATGACAGAAGAAATAAATATTAAATAAACTGAGAACTTTAATTAATTCAGTATCAATATAACATAAATCAGTGAGCAAGCTTTTTGTTGCAGGAAAATTGAAAACATTGATTTTTCTGATTAACAAACATTGATTCTATGCATTCAAAAGAACTGTACATTTACACTGCTGCCATAGAAACAGTAATGGAATAATGGCATTCTTGCTGTTAGAGAAGAAATGTTACATAATAAAAGAATATTATATAAGTTAACTGACACGGGAGACTGGAAATCTTTTCTTGTACTCATTCTTCTTTTTCCTTCCAGCACTTTTCAGTGCAGGGTTTTGCCTCTGTTAGTGTTGCATTCCCATACAAACTGCAATATTATAAAGAAAACCTGTTACATAACATTCATAATTTCATTTGTATTCATGAACAAAAGAAAATAAACTTCTGCCAAAATGAAATGAATATAAATTATATTATAAATTATTAGTTATAAATATTTGTAAATAATTTTTAAAAAATAGAGAAGGATTTTATACCATATGTGTTAACTTTTTTGATGTGACTCTAAATGCTACGAGCTTGACAAGCGTAAAAAAACGGACTTTTGTTATTAATTTGGTTACTTTACAGCAGGTCTTGCTCTTATCAAGGATTCATGGTACATGAATCAGCTTTGGACCTTCCCTTCCTCCTACATATCTATATGCCCAATGGCTTAGTTAAGCTTATCTGTTTGTGCTAATGCAATGTGTTTTTAAGCTTTGTTACTTTCACATTGATAATTTTCCTGCTACATCATATTTTCAGGTCCCAGAAGACTACATAAGTAAAGAAACCTTTGACAGCATACATAATTACATCATCACCAAGCCAGAGCTGCAAACCCGTCTCGTCACAGTGTAAGTTATGTACAGACGTAAAACTAACGATGGAATGTGCATTTGTAGGTTTTGTTCATCCACAGATAGATAAATATACACATACATACAAACGGGTAGAAATTTAGACAGAAGTAAACATTATAATGCAGACGAGAGTTACAATCCTCAGGTTTTCCAACATCAGAATTTTTGAACAGGGATATCCATATTTGCAGATGTACACTGAGATACTAAGGTATCAAAAAAGAAAAAAAGAAGAAAAGACAGTTGAAAAACACTTGTACAGGAAATGGGTTTCATTTGTGTAAATTAATGGAGATAAATTTAAAAATATTAAAATCAGAATGTAGAGATAGATCCAGAACATGCACACGACAAATATGTTATAATTTTATTATTACACCATTTTCTAGACACATATTTCATGTTGTACAATGTTGATCACCTCTATATTTTAGGAATGCCCTTGGTCACAAATTTGTGGGCTGCCCTGTGTGCATAGACAACCCAAAATACGCCCGTAACGCACTGATCTTCAACCTGTGCTTTGTGTTCGATGCTCAGACACAAACATGTCCCTATGACCTCGTCATCAAGAAACTTGCCTCTTATGTAACTCAGTTAGAGGTGAGTTTGACAACATCTGCAGTGTTTTTTTTTAATATGCCTTATTTTGTTTATGGTATGGACATGCAGTGTTACCCATGTCTATCCATCCTTCTAGTTAAGATTTAAACTTCACACAGAGGGTTCTCCATTATGTCAGAACTGGCAGTGTTAAACATGTCTAGCCATTCCTCTGATTTTCCATTATGCCAAAATTGGCATAGTGTTACCCATGTCTGTCGATTCTTCTGGTTAAGATTTGTACTTTACTCACAGTGTTCTCCAGTATGACAGAATTGGCATAGTGTTATATCTTTCTTTCTGGTTTTCCAGTATGCCAAAATTGGCATAGTGTTGCCTATGTCTAACCATTATGCTGGTTAAGATTTGCATTAGATTAGGTCATAGGGTTCTCCAGTATGCTAAAATTGGCATAGTGTTACCCATGTCTAGCCATCATGCTTGTTAAGATTTGCATTAGATTAGGTCATAGGGTTCTCCAGTATGCTAAAATTGGCATAGTGTTACCCATGTCTAGCCATCATGCTGGTTAAGATTTGCATTAGATTAGGTCATAGGGTTCTCCAGTGTGCTAAAATTGGCATAGTGCTGCCAATGTCTGTCCATCCTTCTGGTTAAAATTTGCTCATAGCTCGCAGGGTTCTCCATTGTGCCAAAATTTATATAGTGTTAACCTTTTGTACCATTCCTTCTTGTTTTCCACTATGCAAAAATTGGCATACTGTTAGCTTTGTCTATCCGTCCTTCTGGTTAAGACTTGCACAATGGGTTTTCCACCTGCCAAAAACTGACAAATAGAAATATTTATTGGTGTGGATGCATACAGAGCATAGACTGGGAATCCTGAGGATGCCCAACATTTAAGCAAAATGCACTACATGACAATTTTTTTAACAAGAATCCCCTATGTAGCTTCTCATAGAAAAAGATTTGACAAATGTCGAAGAGGATTTTTAGACATTGTAAATGAGTGTAAAAAGTGTATCACACAATGGTCAGAAAATGAACAATCATTTTTTTGTCTGGAAGAGGAGTCTCCAATTTTCAAAATAGATAAAGTAATGTATATTGTGCTAATGAGAACAAAATTGGATTAGTTATGTTGGAAACTTGATTTCTGTTTAATACATTACCTGATAAAATTACATATGGTAAACTTTGTTACCTCCAAATCCAGCTCTCTTGGAAAGAAGGAAAAATGTCTTTCTCATTGTGTGTGTGTGTGTGTGTGTGTGTGTGTGTGTAAATGTGTATGTAAGAACATATAAAACATACATACATACACACACACACATTGAATTACATGGACAAAGGGAAGCAACTCTTACAGGTTAACTTCCCTTATCTGCGAGGGTTGCTACCATTATAACTTGTTTGAACCAGTTTTTACTTTTGCTGCCATGTGCTAATATGTCCTCTAGATAATCCAGCTAAATTCAGTAAATTTTTAACTTTACTGCTTTTCTTTTTCAGTGGTACAGTGGTTCCCCCTCTTTTAAAGCCCCCCTTCTGCACTGGAAAAGTGGCCTTCCAAAAGGGGTGGCCTTTCTAGAGGGGGACTATATTTGTGAGAAGTACATGTATGTACATGAAGTAAAAAAGCTATATGTAACGTAATAACATTAATATCTTCATTTAAAAGTAATGTTAATTATCGACAGCTCCAGTGGCCTAGTGGTTAGAGTATCCGCCTCGTATGCGGGAGGTTGTGGGTTTGATCCCCAGCAGAGTCATACCAAAGACTTAAAAAAATGGTACTAACAGTACCATTTTTGTCAGGCATGGTCAGCCTGGTGTCAGGATAATGTGACTGGGTGGGACATGATGCTACATGTCTGCGGCATGATGCCCCAGTGCTAGACATCACTATAAACTGTCAAACTGCAGACATTGTAGCAATATGACAGAAAAATTGTTAAAGCTACATTAAAATATTTTAAAAAATCACATACACACACACATAAACGTTAATTATCAGAAGTTTCTTGTCTTAAAAAATAGACTTTTTTCGAGTGAGCATATATTGATAGTTTTTGATTTATAAGAGTAGGGTGTTGTTGGCATGTGCATTGCAAAACCATTCAAAACCTTGTGATTTAAATCTTGGTACAAACATTGCATGACATTAAGAATCATTCTGTTTACATGTACTCCATTTTCCCACTGCTGCAGAATATTCTCCTTATCTGTCACAATATTGTTTATTTGAGTCATTCCAACATCAAATTTTTCAACGTGATTCTTGAGCACTCCCATTGTCATTTAGTTGCATACTTTTTCTGTTAAAATAGGTATTTTCCATTTACATAATGACATGTTAAATTTTGTAAAGATTACAGATTTATTCCAGTATTGCTACTTGTACTGCGGTTTAATCATGGAGGCAAAACTATTGTAGAGTAGATAAAATACCTTGTTTATAAAGAAAGTGAAGAATGTACATTCACATGATCTTTTTATCTTTGTCTGATACTATTTTGTTCAGGGTTCATTTTTCTTTATTTAGCTGCAGGAGGTTGCAGGTTCAAACTCCCGGGCAAGTCATACCAAAGACTTATAAAAATGGTACTAAAAGTTGTATCACTAGGCACTCAGCATAAAGAGTTAGCGTTAGGACTGGTCAGCCTGGTGTCAGGATAATGTGACTGGGTGGGACATCATGCTACATGTCTGCAGCATGATGCCCCAGTGCTAGACATCACTATAAACTGCCACACTACAGACATCATAGTGATATGACTGGAAAATTGTTAAAGCTATGTTAAAAATCCAAATCACACATGCACACACACAGAGCTTTGGTCATAATGATCAAAGAGATAAACTCTACAGCTATACGAAGCCCAAAACCCTATCACATCATTGCTGTGTCCATTTCCTATAAATGTCCATGTTTGTAGATAAGGATGTAATATTAACTGTAGTAAATGGGGCCCTGAGTGGCCGAGTGATCTAAAGCGCTCTCCATTATGGATCACAGCCATCTCACCTCTGTCTGCATGGGCTCGAGTCTCAGATTTGGCTAATGTGGGTATGTGAGAAAAGCTTGCCAGTAGCTTCTCGTGGGTCGGTGGTTCTTTCTGGGGTTTTCCCGGGTTCTTCCTCCACCATTAATACTAGCCACCATGTATAGCCTATCATGTGCTGAAAAATGGCGTTAAACCCTACAACAATAACAACTGTAGTAATTAAAATGTACTTTGGCTAGCAGTTATCTCACTAATGAAAACCATACATCTGGATACTGAAATTGGAATTTGGATATACATCTGGATACTGACATTGGAATCTGATATACATCTGGATACTGATATTGGAATCTGGATATACATCTGGAGACTGATACTGGAATCTGATATACATCTGGAGACTGATATTGGAATCTGATATACATCTGGATGTTGATATTGGAATCTAGATATACATCTGGAGACTGATATTGGAATCTGGATATACATCTGGATACTGATATTGGAATCTGATATACATCTGGATACTGATACTGGAATCTGATATACAGCTGGATACTGATATTGGAATCTGGATATACATCTAGATACTGATATTGGAATCTGATATACATCTGGAGACTGATATTGGAATCTGGATATACATCTGGAGGCTGATATTGGAATCTGATATACATCTGGATACTGATATTGGAATCTGGATACTGATATTGGAATCTGATATACATCTGGATACTGATATTGGAATCTGGATATACATCTGGATACCGATATTGGAATCTGATATACATTTGGATACTGATATTGGAATCTGATATACATCTGGAGACTGATATTGGAATCTGATATACATCTGGATACTGATATTGGAATCTGATATACATCTGGAGACTGATATTGGAATCTGGATATACATCTGGAGACTGATATTGGAATCTGATATACATCTGGATACTGATATTGGAATCTGATATACATGTGGATACTGATATTGGAATCTGGATATACATCTGGATACCGATATTGGAATCTGATATACATTTGGATGCTGATATTGGAATCTGATATACATCTGGAGACTGATATTGGAATCTGACATACATCTGGAGACTGATATTGGAATCTGATATACATCTGGATTCTGATATTGGAATCTGGATATACATCTGGATACTGATATTGGAATCTGATATACATCTGGATACTGATATTGGAATCTGATATACATCTAGATACTGATACTGGAATCTGATATATGCCTGGATACTGATATTGGAATCTGATATACATCTGGATACTGATATTGGAATCTGATATACATCTGGATACTGATATTGGAATCTGGATATACATCTGGATACTGATATTGGAATCTGATATACATCTGGAGACTGATATTGGAATCTGGATACTGATATTGGAATCTGATATACATCTGGATACTGATATTGGAATTTGATATACATCTGAATACTGATATTGGAATCTGGATTTACATCTGGATACTGATATTGGAATCTGGATATACATCTGGAGACTGATATTGGAATCTGATATACATCTGGATACTGATATTGGAATCTAATATACATCTAGATACTGATATTGGAATCTGATATACATCTGGATACTGATATTGGAATCTGATATACATCTAGATACTGATATTGGAATCTGATATACATCTGGATACTGATATTGGAATCTGATATACATCTAGATACTGATATTGGAATCTGATATACATCTGGAGACTGATATTGGAATCTGGATATACATCTGGAGACTGATATTGTAATCTGGATACTGATATTGGAATCTGATATACATCTGGATACTGATATTGGAATCTGAATATACATTTGGATACTGATATTGGAATAGATAATCTGATTATTATGTTACTTTATGAATCAAATATTGGTTTTGAACACACATGAAAGATCGCCACTGTGAGGGATTTTACATTTTTGGACCAATATGCTGGGCGCATGCCACTTCAGAGGGTGGCCACACATGCAGGGTACTTTTGTCACAAACTGTTCTCAGCAGAGAAAACTGGCAGTGTAGAGAAGTTGGCTACTGGTGAGTTGTTTTTTTATAAGACAGGGGCCACTGTACAATAAGTCAAAATATTGTTTTATGAGATTTTGGGTTCAACAAGGTAATCTCCAACTTGTGGTCCAATTCTGACATATCCATGCAAACAAACACAGAAGCAGCTATCAAACAGGACTTAAAGTTTTATAATAATGCAAACTTCAATATGTAGAATGAGTGAGCTACACATTGATCCAAACTTCATGCAGCTCTGTTCTGATGGTTCAGTTTTTACAAGTCTTGGGTATGACTCTGCTGGGGTTTGAACCCATGACACAACCTGGTTCCTTCCTAATAACAGTATGCAGTTACTAGTAAACCAATAGAAACTATTGTCAAGAGAAACATAGATGCAGGATCCAGGATGTACCCACAAATGTTATCTGAGACACACAGATAATATCCATATCAACTGTGAAAGACTTTTTTCTTCCACTAATGGCAGGAAAGCAAAACATAACCCTACAATCACTGGCTGCTTCGCTAAGGATAATTATTATCTTTGTACCCTGAACTCTGACAGATATGCGATGAAAACATCGACTCATGAAATGCAAGCAGATTCCATTAGCCTGGCCTTGAATGTAATGTCTCAGTTTAGGACATAGCAGAGTGACCACTTTCATGATACCTTGCTAAGTTGATAACTGAATCTCATTGGGTTGACGGTAGCTGCACAGAGAGTGACTCCACCCACACCACTCCGGTGGCCTAGTGATTAGAGCGTCCACCTTGGATGCGAGAGGTTGTGGGATCGAACCCTGGCCGAGTCATACCAAAGACTTACAAAAATGGTACTAACAGCTGCCTCACTTAGTGCTCAGCATTAAGAGGTTAGTGTTAGGACTGGTTGGCCTGGTGTCAGGATAATGTGACTGGCTACATGTCTGTGGCATGATGCCCCAGTGCTAGACATCACTATAAACTGTCACACTGTAGACATTGTAGCAATATGACTGAAAAATTGTTAAAGCTACATTAAAAATCCAAATCACACACACACACACACACACACACACACATGACCCCACCCACATTCATAAAGGTTCAGCTTTTGACTGAAACATGAATTTGCCACATTTGCTAGATTTTTCTGAGAAACTTTTGATGGTGAGACAATAATCACAGGGACATCCCACACACATGTATGAATAAATTGTCTTTTGTTGTGCTAAGCTAAAATTAGCAGATGTTTTAGTAGAGCAATCATGCTTCTACTGACACAAGTAGGATGCTCAGCATCGCCTCCTCTGCTTTCCTATTCACCCAATGTAATGTGTTCAGGTAATTTATTTGATGGAGAAAGCAAATTTGTTAGTAAATTGTGTTTCTCTGATATACTTACCTGATCACATGACAGATACTCCTGCCCACCCTTTCCCACAATGCAATAATCTTTGAACTCATTAACCATGTGTGCCATATTTACGCATCATGAAATTGTACCCTACTTCCAAGCTCTGTACTGTCAGCATCATTTACGATACCCAAAATGGGTGATATTACAGAAAAGTAGACAGATGTAGCTCTACAGGGATACCAAATAATGTACACTTTCTATTCTTACATCACAAAGTGCAGCAGGGAAAACATAACTTTTGAGATCTGATTTGTTTAGGCCAAACATTACTGGTTGCCAGAATGGAAGTTTGTATTTGGATTTTAGTCTTTTTGACATTAGATCTAAAGCCTACCAGTGCAAACTTCAAGAGGACAGGTGAACCTTTGCAAAAAGTAAGATAAGTTTAAAATGTGTAGGAAAAATGGCCAGGACATGAAAATCTTGGGCCCAGTAGGCAAAAAGTCCAATTTTTATCCTTCAGCACATGTGAAGTTGAAATAACCAATCCAAAACATTGTTTATAATACAACAAGGCATCCTGCTAAATGAAAATTTCTCGGAAGCGTATGTATTTGGATGTATACAGAAGTAATTTTAAAAAATGTTTGCTACCAGTTTTGCAGGCGAAAATACAAGAATCTCTAGGAGTTAATAAGTTAGGGTGTTAAGTAAAAAAAATCTTGTTTAAACCAAATATAACTCTAGCCAAAAGGGAGTTAAACCTGTAAGAAATCATTCCTTTTGTCTGTATAATATATAGACAGAAAGATGCTCTTTCATCTTTCAAGCAGGTTTAGATTCAGAGGTAGAAAATAAAGTTATCTAATTGTAATGTGATCAGGTAAGTATTATCTGACAAAAATAGATTACTTTATTTCAGTTTAAACAAAGTTATTTTACAGTAGAAGAATTCAGAATTCCTTGAGAAGAATGCATCTCAAGGTCTTTTTGGTTTAAATAACAGCAGCCATATTCAATAGTCGATGATCATCATCAATTGTACAAGCTTGAAAGGCCTTTAGACTTGGACACTTTATGTTACAGTTGCTCAAATTCTCTTCAGTGTTAAATAAGCTGTTTAAAGTTTTTTCTTTCTTTAGTTATGATCACTGTATTTAGTGATGGATTGTCATCATCTGAACAAATGTGAAATGCATTCATATTCTGTTCTGACCTTTTTTCAGAAAAATTCATTTAAGTGTTTTCCATTTCTAGTACTGTTAACAAGCTGACAGATGACATTTGTGAAAATGAACAAAAAACTTAAAAGGCCTGGCAAGTTCTGTTGAAATTCATGACTCAAAAAATAGGATAGTCCAATGCCTGGAGCCCTTCTAAATTTAGATCAGGACCCTCTTATTTTTGTAAGTGATTTGCCCACTGTGCTTGTCAACAAAATAAAAGAGTGTTATTTAATTTGCCTTACAAAACAATGTGCTGACAAAATTGCAGCATTTTCATCTGAAAAAAATGATTAATATTCTTCCCCCTGCTGGGGCTCCATTTTTTGTATCTTCCTTCACTTTAAGAAGATCATCTGCTGTCTGTATTTCATTGATTACCTGTAATTAGCACAAACTTAACCTTCCTGAATAAGGTTAAATTAGAAATGTCTTCATAAAACACAAATGACACAACAGTGCTCAAGGTTCTCACTTAGGATTTCAAAAGTTTGATTCCAAGACTCCCAAGCTAGAATAAAATTGGAGTCCCAGATAAAGAAATTAGAGTCCCAATTACCACGAATCATCATTAGCTATGTTATCTTATTGTGGTATAAGCATTAACTCTGTGTTGCAAAAACATGAATACTGTATTGGTCTAGGATCAACATTCTAGTTTATAAATAAATTTAAGCGCATAAACAGGAGTCAGACTGAATGAAAACAAATTTTAGGAAGGAATCAAGCTAGGAGCTTAAAGGTAAAAAGTTTGCAAAGATAAAGCTGACTCCAAAAGTTGAGAAAAAGCAAATATACCTCTTGCTGCAAAACTTCCTGTTCTTGAAAAAAGAATGTCCACTTTGTACAAGATGATGCATGAAGGTATATTATTATGTACAGTGTTTGTTTTTAAAAGTTGTACTAAATAAATCTGCCAAATTTACATTTTACCAAAAGGAAGCAGGGAACATGTATTAAGTAATTTCATGTAAGATCATCCTAACAGATTAATAATATTAATGTTCAAGCATGATATTTGTGGCATAAAAATATTTTGGCTACAACTTTTCAGAGCGGGACAGCCTATTAGGGGTCATGGAACATGTTTAAAGAAATATCAAGGTGATTAAGCAAACTGCAGGCTTTCAATAAAAGTGAGAAACAAAAACCACACCGAACGTTTGTATTGCTGCAATGCACATTGATCATTTTGAATGTTTAAATTATAACCTCTATTTTTCACAGGTTAGAAATAAAATTTACAACCTCCTTCTTCCAGCTTGAGAGTGGTTTCCTGTCCAACGATGAAACCAAAAGCACACTCCCCACACTTCTAACTGAGATATTGGTGAAGCTTAATGAGAATGGGTGTTGCAGTATTGTAATGGGTAAGTTTTAGTATTGTTGTAGGTGTTAACAGTATTGTAATGGGTAAGTTTTAGTATTGTTATAAGTGTTACAGTATTGTTATAGGTAAGTTTTAGTATTGTTGTAGGCATTACAGTATTGTTATGGGTAAGTTTTAGTATTGTTGTAGGTGTTACAGTATTGTAATGGGTAAGTTTTAGTATTGTTGTAGGTGTTACAGTATTGTTATGGGTAAGTTTTAGTATTGTTGTAGGTGTTACAGTATTGTAATGGGTGTTACAGTATTGTAATGGGTAAGTTTGTAATGGGTAAGTTTGCAGTAGGTGTAACAGTATTGTTATGGGTAAGTTTTGGTATTGTTGTAGGTGTTACAGTATTGTTATGGGTATTACAGTATAGTAATGGGTAAGTTTTAGTATTGTTGTAGGTGTTACAGTATTGTAATGGGTATTACAGTATTGTAATGGGTAAGTTTTAGTATTGTTGTAGGTGTTACAGTATTGTTATGGGTATTACAGTATTGTTATGGGTAAGTTTTAGTATTGTTGTAGGTGTTACAGTATTGTAATGGGTAAGTTTTAGTATTGTAATGGGTAAGTTTTAGTATTGTTGTAGGTGTTACAGTATTGTTATGGGTAAGTTTTAGTATTGTAATGGGTAAGTTTTAGTATTGTTGTAGGTGTTACAGTATTGTTATGGGTAAGTTTTAGTATTGTAATGGGTAAGTTTTAGTATTGTTGTAGGTGTTACAGTATTGTAATGGGTAAGTTTTAGTATTGTAATGGGTAAGTTTTAGTATTGTTGTAGGTGTTACAGTATTGTTATGGGTCAGTTTTAGTATTGTTGTAGGTGTTACATTATTGTTATGGGTAAGTTTTAGTATTGTTGTAGGTGTTACAGTATTGTAATGGGTATTACAGTATTGTTATGGGTAAGTTTTAGTATTGTTGTAGGTGTTACAGTATTGTTATGGGTAAGTTTTAGTATTGTTGTAGGTGTTGCAGTATTGTTATGGGTAAGTTTTAGTATTGTTGTAGGTGTTACAGTATTGTTGTACATAAGTTTCAATATTGTTATGGGGAACTTTCAGTATTGTTATAGGTAAGTTTCATTATTGTTATAGGTAAGTTTCAGAATTGTTATGGGTAAGTTTTAGTATTGTTACAGGTGTTACAGTATTGTTGTGGGTAATTTTCAGTATAGTTATGGGTATTACAGTATTGTTGTATGTAAGTTTCAGTATTGTTATGGGTAACTTTCAGCTTTGTTATGAGTGTTACAGAAATGTTATGGTTGTTACAGTATTGTTACAAGTAAGTTTCAGTACTGTTATTGGTGTCACAGTATTATTATGGGTAAGTTTCAGTATTGTTATGGGCATTACAGTATTGTTATGGGTAAGTTTTATCTTTCATTATTGTTGTAAATATTACAGTATTGTTATGTGTTACAGTGTTGTTACAAATAAGTTTCAGTATTGTTATGAGTGCTACAGTAGTGTTATGGGTTTTTCAGCATTGTTATGGGTTTTACAATACTGCAGTGTCATCAGTTTTCATGGGGGACCAATTTTCGTGGTTTTTGTTGTTGCCTGAACCACAAATTTAAATCCCCAACAAAAAATGAGCCACATAGGATGATGACCCCTCCCCTCATTTTCTTGCAGTGTTTCCTTCCTAGAGATTAACACAGCTATTAGTATTTGATAAATCAAGGTCAATACTGCTATATGGTAATTAAATATTAGCTTTTACATGTGTTTGTTTTATTTTTTATTTTAACCTTTTGAAACAAGAATTATAAATCATTTTATATTGTTTCACTGCACACGTTCAAGGTATGATAGCTGTAATTTTACACTCACTGCCTTAAATTGATATGTGAGGTAAGTAAGGATAGAGAGAAAATATAGAAAAAGCATAAGGTATTCAAACAATAATAATACTGAAAATGAAACAAAAAAATAATACAAAATAACAGTATAAGAAAGTTAAATTTAATACTTATTCAAATCGATCCTTAATTGAGTACAACCATTGTTGAAACATTTAAATCCTTCTGAAAGCACATTTCATTTTATCCATGCATTTTTAATCCAAAAGAACAACAATCCTGTAAAATACTACAGTATAACTATTTCTTGAAACACTTAGTAATGAAACACTATGTATATACACTAATTAGAGCAGAGTATTAAATCTCACACTTCACAGATTTTGGACAAAACCACTATATCGACACTGTGTCAATCAAGTCTCATGGTACTCACAAATGCTTCTCAGGTAAATAAACCCCAAATTGCTGAATTAAACAAGTCTAGCTTTCTCAAAACCACTGTAATTAGGTCCAATCTTTTACTCATTGTCATGTGAGCTGCAATTATCCATTCAGCGTGAAATGGCTTGATTAATGAGGTTGCAGGGTTTACTAATACTGTGCAGTGATCATCACCAGTAATATCCTTTTCCGTAACGGCATCCATGACCTGTTTAGCATGCCACTCATGGAAGTGTGACTTTAATTCTTCTTTAATAAATGATTTGCCTAGTGTTGTGTGCTGCGTCAGGTTCCTTTGATGTATAACACTCAAATGAAAACATGGTGAAAGTGATTAATCTTGACAGGTGTTTTATTTGTGCTCATAGAGATGGAACTATTGTTTTAGTGTTCTTGGCTGTGTCGTCTTCGACTGATTTTATTTACTTGGTCGAAAATAAGGTGTCAGTGTTAAACTTACCAGGTATTTGAATTGTGCTCATACATGTGGTAGTATTGCTTTGAACATTAAATTGACCGCCATTTGCATCAGCATAGTTTTATTCTTTTTGTATTCTTTATTTTGGGTATTTGTAGAGGTTAAACCATGAAATTAAATACCTACTAATATAGAAACTTGAGAGGCAAAACCACGAATTTATGTACCCACGAAAATGCCTTTATATTACAAAACAATGAAAATTGAGCCCAATGAAAATAAATGATACTACAGTATTGTTATGTGTGTTACAGTATTGTTATGTGTGTTACAGTATTGTTATGTGTGTTACAGTATTGTTATGGGTGTTACAGTATTATTATATGTGCTACAGTATTGTTATGGGTGTTACAGTATTATTATATGTGTTACAGTATTGTTATGGGTGTTACAGTATTGTTATGGGTGTTAGAGTATTATTATATGTGTTACAGTATTGTTATGGGTCTTACAGTATTGTTATGGGTGTTACAGTATTATTATATGTGTTACGGTATTGTTATGGGTGTTACAGTATTGTTATGGGTGTTACAGTATTATTATATGTGTTACAGTATTGTTATGGGTGTTACAGTATTATTATGTGTTACAGTATTATTATATGTGTTACAGTATTGTTATGGGTGTTACAGTATTGTTATGGGTGTTACAGTATTATTATGTATTACAGTATTGTTATGGGTGTTACAGTATTGTTATGGCTGTTACAGTATTATTATGTGTTACAGTATTGTTGCAGGTAAATTTCAGTAATGTTATGAGTGTTGCAGTATTGTTATAGGTGTTTCATTAAAGTTATGGGTGTTATAGTATTGATGTAGGTAAGTTTCAGTATTTGTATTGGTTTTGTCAGTATTATTATGAATGTTATGATATTGTTGTGGTTAAGTTTCTGCATTTTTATGGGTAGTACAGTGTTGTTGTGGTTAAGTTTTGATATTGTTGTGGATGTTGCAGCATTCCTATGGGTAAACTTCAGTATTGTTATGAATGAATACTTTTTTTTAAATTTAATTTTATGAGGGTAACTCAATATAATATACTATTCATTCTGATATCTCAGGATGAACAAACTATTATAAGTCCAAGAATAGAAACAAAAGTTAAAAATAGTTAAGCACATATAAATACATTAAATTAAAAAAACTGGAGTGCATGTATTTCAATATTTAGAATGAAAACTGCCTTTTTAGAAAGTAGTCAAATGATTTTGTTTTAAACACATATAGATTTGCTTCTGTTCTAATTGGTTTGGTGAGTTCATTCCATATAATAGCAAGAAGCAAATAATTTTAAAAAAATGTTTATTTTTGGAAATTATGTTTTCAAATGATCATTTGTAATTGATCTTATTTTAGATCTTTGGTACCGTTAGAGTGGTTATATTAAACCTATTTTAAATGTGTGCAAAATAATGTAGGCATCTTCAGTGATTCCGATCTCCATGTAGTTGTATATGTATATCTTAGTCAATCTAATTACTGCAGGATGGGTTCAGCCTGTTTGGTCAGAGTGACAGACGGTATTTTTTATCTTTCAGTGGATATATGCACTGTCACTTAAATTGTTACAGGTATTTCCATTGATGACAAAATAAATTACCCACAAATATGCAGTTTTGGAAAAACCAAAAGCATGAAATTTAATAACATATAAATTTAAAGTGATTAAGTGTGTGTGTGTGTGTCTCTCTCTCTCTTTATATATATGTTATATATGTATGTGTGTGTGTGTTGGTGAAGTAGTTTAACTGGTATACTGTGATACAGATCCTGCTGGCACATATACCATGGTACACCAGTAACCCAAATTTTGAAGCATTTTTAAAATGTCTACTTTGGCCATACTTTATTTTATCCTTTCAGCATCTGTTGTTGTTAAACTGTTAACTATTTCTTCAAGCTATATATGCCAAGGAAATGATTGAACTGCACATTCTGTTCCACCTGGTGGATATGGAGCCTTAAGTGTTGTTAGAGCTGGTACCTGCCCTCACACACATGTGATGAACTGCCCATATTTGTCATCCTATACAGTACACTAAAATGTATCGGTACATGTAATACCTATTTTTTTTCCACATTAAAGAGAGGATATATTCAGTTTTTGAGTAGATATATGGACATATTTCAGAAGTGAAGTGGAAATTTTGTAATGTAGTGAGTGGCTTTCCATTTGCAGATCGTGATGATACAAAATGTTTACACTTAATGGGTGAAATATTTCCATATATACTCAGAAAAGTTGATTTTCTTTTACATATTTTTTAAAACAAAAACCTTCAATTTTCATGTGTTTTTTCCATTCTGTCCAACATGATTAACAATCGTATATATATATATATATATATATATATATATATATATATATATATATATATGAAAGTACAATCTTTAAAAATAAATTGTAGGCGAGTTTTGTACGATTCATCTGAAAGTGTCCCCAGTGATAGAGGACCCCAACCCAGTCCAGGACCATGATGTGCCAATATTTACCTCCAAGAAGGTTGAGGTCAGCAGCCCTCTCTGGGATATCACAACACAACAGGTCAGTTTGTGTCAATTATACTTATTTCACATCAGCTTTCACTTGAGGTTTGATTGCTGTATGTAACAGGAACTCAAGCAGGTCACTTAGTGCTGACATTTTATGAGTAAGGTACCTTGCCCATTGACACACCACAGTAGCTAACCAATTGGTAGGATTTGAACCTGCACTGTTTTGGTGATGAATTATGTACACTAACCCTTGAGGCGCAGTGGCTCCTGACTGCATTAGGCACCTCTTATGCAGGGCTGGAATAATTTGGTTGGGTGCCCTGAAGTAATTTTAAAAAGTAGCCATGCCATGTTCACAATGTTGGAGGGTTGTTAGGGGTTGAGACTCAGTGTATTTCAACATCAGTTTGCTTGACCAAAAAGAAGTTATTATACATTTAAGAATATAAAGCTATCTTTTAGTATAAGCCTATATAAAATGACTGTAAATTCAAATTTGAATAAAAGAAAATAACATATACTGGTATGTTGTCTTTAAAGAATATAATACCCTTGGTAACAAAAAATAGCTGGTAGAACTTAGCATTGTCAAATATCATCACATAAAAATTAAGGTTTCTGTTTTTAAAATTCATTGGATGCTGGAATTAATTAGATGCAGTCTTTGCTGCTCGCAATAGTGCACTAGTAGGTTTGTAGGTAGTGGAAGTGAGATATGCTTGTCTCTGTAAAAAAGAAAATGTACATTTTTAGGCTTCAAGCATATCATTGCTGGGATTGGGTGGGTATAATTTTCTTAAGCTTTTTTTCATATAACAGATAATACAGCTTTAATAATTGCTTCTGTCTAGTACAGGCATTAACAAAATCTCTTAATTACCACAATCAATTGTGTCAATGTGAGCATATGCTTATTATTGTCTTTCAATCAATACATTTTATGGCCAGAATTATCCAGAAAAGCATGAGTTGAATTATATTTCATATTTGAACAAAATTAAAGTAATGAATGTAAATAAAAATAACTAATCTAAATGTTCCATCTGGTGTGTCAAATATGTTCTGGGCAGTCCTGATGTTTCAGGTGGTGTTACTAAGTCATGGATGTTGTATACTCAGGAATAATATTTTTTGATATGGTATTTGCATTATTTTGCTCACTTTGCAGATAGCTGACTCATCTCTACTGGAATCACAGTTGCTATTCAACATTTTGACTTCAAAACAGATTGACACTTGGGCATTGTTCCGACTACTAAGATAATCATGCTCTGTGTTTTATATATGGAATAAATTCCAATTTCAAACCATTTCACTGTGCTGTGGGGGCCCCCTAGCAGGCAGGGGCCATGAAACGACTGCTACATTTGCACTACCTTTAGTCCAGCCTTGCCCTTATAACATCAGGCCTATTCTACATCCCCAAGTCAGCAGGGGTCTCACCTTTGGTAGACGTCAGTGTAAGATGATTTTTGGATACAGAAAACTGCAAAATGTAGTGTAGAAAAGTCTTGACTCTGTAACTGCTTGTACATAGAGAAACTAAAGATTACTATGAAGTCAGTAACAAGTGCAAGTAGCATTGGACGGATCGTGTTAGTTCTATAGTAGGGTTAGCAACATGGTAGATGCAACTAGCTATACAGGTAATGCATTTTCCACATTGTTCCTACTTGTTGTTTCTGTGAGATATATCTTTTACAGAATTATTAGATTAAGACCAGATTTAGTTAACAGGTTTACACGTTAAATTTAGAATTACTCTGATGAACCTTTTCACCCTTTCTAATTTTTTGTAGAGCCCACATTGGTGGGAAAGTGAGACACATTAGTCACTTTTGTTTTAGTGGTTCCAGTACCATTGTCCTCAATATTTTGTTGAGGCTTTTGTTAGATTTTTAATTGCATATATTTCCTAAACCTCATTATAAATTCCCATGATCCTTGGCATGAACCATTATAAATATATATAGGGTTTAATGGAACATCAGCACAAAACTGGCAGTATGGTGCCAATCAATTAAGTAATTATTGCAAACCTGGCAGTATGGTGCCAATTAATTAAGTAATTATTGCAAAACCGGCAGTATGGTGCTAATTAATTAAGTAATTATTGCAAAACTACTTTTAGAAGATCATCATGCCAAATAAACATAAGCATGTAATACTGTAAGATAAAAGACAAAAGGTAAAGTTGTTAAAACTCTCTTAAACTTATTACATTAGTAGATATTTGTAAATCAAATATAATACCCTTAAAATATATAGAGCTGAGACAGTTCATTTTGAGATACACTCACTGTCTCTTTGACCTTGGGGTGTATGTCACAGTCACAGATAATGTGTATTACGGTTTCTGTTTAAGTGTTTCATTTACTTAGATTCCGAAAACCCATTGATGAATTTTATTCATACTCAAGAGAGACTGCTCCATTGGTCTAGTGGTTAGAGCATCTGCCTTGGATGCGGGAGGTCATGGGCTCGAACCCTAGCAGTCATACCCAAGACTTGTAACATAGCTGCCAACCCTCACGATTTTGGCGTAAATTTCACGACTTTTTCAGCAATTCACGGAATCACGCCGCAAGCAAAAAATTAACAAATTCTCCAATTCTCAATTATTTTAAATCTTTAATAAAATAAACGATTTACCCTTAAGTGCTAGTCGTGATATTGGCAGATGCCGAAACGGTCCGGTTCTGCTGGTCACGATATTAGTTGAACTACAGCCGATTGGTATAGTTGGCCCGGTAGCAAGCATTTTAGCCTATTTTAATCTATATGTATAAGAGTAGTTTTACAAATGCTTTTGAGAGAAGCTTGGGCCTAACCCAAATTTTGCTTCGCGCATGTGTCACCAACACTGATTTGAATTACCATTCTGCATCGCATCTAAGATCTTTAAAAGGCTTCACCAGCAAGGAAAAAGAAATGTATTGCTCAAAAAGCGAAGTTTAATTTGGAATATACAAAAAATTGGCCATGCATTCAGCCATCAAACATTGATATACATAATGCTTTTTGCACACAGTGTGCCACAAATTTTAGTATTGGGCATGGTGGCAAAGACGTGAGGAAGCACATCGGTTGCAAAAAACACGTAGAGGTTGGGAAAATTAAGAATTTGCAGATTTCTGTTCTGGAATATTTTAAGCCATCAACAGAAGACCTGCAAGCTACCAACACTGAAGCATTATTTGTGAGTTTTCTTGTTGAACACAATCTATCTTTATCAGATGGAGACCATGCTAAACATTTCAGCTCTGGAATATTTTAAGCCATCAATGGAAAACCTGCAAGCTACCAACACTGAAGCATTATTTGTGAGTTTTCTTGTTGAACATAATCTACCTTTATCAGCTGGAGACCATGCTAAACATTTGTTCCGACAAATGTTCCCGGACTCGAAGATCGCTTCCAAAGTTTCCTGTGGAAGAACCAAAAGTGCTGCACTAGTTAAAGCAATATCGGAGAATGCCACAGAATACTTGGTCCCCAAGGCAAGAAGCCTGAACTGTTTTGAAAGCAAATTTATGATCAAGCAATTGAGAAAGTTCAAGTCTGCCACAGTATCATGTCTTGGTAAATAACCACAAGAACAAGTGAAGTTTATGAATACCATAATAAATAGAAATGCAGATATATTTCTGCATATATATAGTGTTTTATTTTTCTTTTGCGATCTTGATATAGTGTGGTAGTGACGGTCAGAATGGATGGAGTTAATTGTCATGGTATTTTTCACTAATTCATGTCCAAATTCACTAATTCGTATCCCTATTTTCACTAATTGTGAGCCTGGAAGGTTGGCAGCTATGCTTGTAAAAATGGTACTAACAGCTGCCTCGCTAGGCGCTCAACATTAAGAGGTTAGTGTTAGGACTGGTTGGCTTGGTATCATGATAATGTGACAGGTGGGACATCATGCTACATGTCTGTGGCATGATGCCCCAGTGCTAGACATCACTATAAATTGCTCCACTGCAGACATCGTAGCAATATGACTGAAAATTCAAATCACACTCAACACACTCATACTCAAAATGAATTCATTATGAAGCAAAGACGATTCATTGAGTGATATTCTCACTTGCCCCTTTGACCTTAAGGTCAGAGTCACAGCCATTAACAGTGTTTATTTTTTAGTTAATTTTTTTTCATTTGCTCATATTTCCTAGACCTTTTGTATTTTGTACACACATGGGTTGGATAGTTATGAAGTTTAAACAATTCATTCTGTAACTTCTTTGTTTAACCCTTTGACATTGTTTCCCTTATGCTGTTTATTTCTTTTGCCCCCATTTCCACCTAATGACTTCAGATTATAAAATAGTCATACATGTGCAGCGATGGACTAGTAAGATTATTTTATTCTGAGTAATATACTTTTCCCATTTTGTTTCTGGTTGTATTTAGGTTCTGCAGTACATTGATGGGTTTAACCACGTTGCTAAGATAGCTACAGAGGCTGATGTTGAAATCAATCTTGTCAAAGCTTGTCTTCAGAATCTCTTGTAAGTTGCACGCAAACACCAGGTACTTGCACCAGACACATGGGCCCAAAGATTTTGCTTTTTCAAAAACCCACTAATAAACTCTATAAGGGTTCATGAAATGCTGTATCATGTGAAAGAGTATTCTGGTCTTTATGACTTTGAAAATGTCAACACATGTCTTAACCTTGTTAATATCAACAGCAGAGGTGGTTGGAAAAATGTTATCAGTGCTTTGCATGTCTGTGAAACCATGCCAGATGAAAGCCAGGAAGAACAGTCAGAACTGTTTTCTCTGGACTGTGCCCTTGCAGCATTTTTTACAGTAAAATTCAAGAGGGTGTACATTAAATCATCAGTGTGTCATAAAGGTGTACAAGGGGGCCTGGGTGGCATAGAGCTCCTTTACTGATTAATGCCATCTCACCTCTTTCTATGTTGGTTTGAGTCTCAGGTTTGGCCAATGTGGGTATGTGAGAAAGCTGCCAGTAGCGTCCCATGGATCAGTGGTTCTTACCAGGTCTTCCTGGGTTCTTCCTCCATAAATTATACTGGCTGCCCTATATAGCCTATGTTGTGCTGAGAAATGGCATTATACCCAAAACAAGATCAAGGGGTGTGTGTGTGTGTATTGTATTCATTTATTCATAGTTCTTGTAATATTGTAAGAATTCATCTGGAAATAATTTCTTACAGCAATATAGATATTCATCATAAAACATTTTCATTTATATTTTAAGATCATGTACATTAGCAAATGAATTACAGACATAACTAAGATTATATTTATTTATCCTGTCAGTAAGTTAGCTTCACTTTTGCAAATTACAATAATTCTTTCCATCACTTCTTCAGATTTCATTCTTTCCTCTAGTGTTAAACTGTTTTTCTATTTAAGTGGAGTCTGTCATTGTTATCAAGGTGATGAAGGTCGCAGAAAGTGTGTTGTCCATCCATCTTGTCAGGCTGTGTTACATCATATCTGTTGTGGATTTAATTTCTGGTCAATAACATTTGTAAGGGCTTTATAGATTGTGTGAGGATTTATATTATAAAGACCTATGCCAAGTGTTATTGTTACCATTTTCAGACAAAATGTTATGGACTTATGATTCCTGTTTGGCTTCGAACATTACTTTACAGTAGGATCACATTGGTGGCAGCATCCATATCGTAAGGACATATATATATAGTTTCAAGGATTAATATTGTTACATTAAATCTTAGATATTTTTAATTGATCATTAAACTGCAAAACTCTTATTGAATATAATGTTACAAATATTAATGGTGCAAAAATGTGATGTATGATAATCATTTTGTCTGAGGTCAGACTCTTTACAAGTTTTTTGTCTGAAAACTTTTTATTAACCCATTTTTTTTTTTTCCTTTTCCAGACACTACAAAGTGATAACCATTATCTCAATATTTCAGGTAAAGTTGATTTTGTTCTTTTTTTAATATTATTACGGAAACAAATCACAAGTTCAAAGTATTTAAAGTATATTTACTTTCCATTGAGCAATTGCAGGTATCCGCTGACATGCTCAGTTTTGATTTAAGTGAATTTTGCATTAGCATAATTTCATATGAATTTTTAAAAATTTAATTGTTTGGGTAAAGACTAAATAATGAAATTATTTGTCTAAACAAAAATTAGGATTCTTAAAAGGCTCAGGTGAATGGTATTAATGTTGATTGAATTTCATTTTTCAATGAAAATTAAAGGCAGTGAAACCAAAATATTTTAGTTACATGACTACTCTTGGGCAACGCAACTATCATGTAAGTTGCAGGGTGGCACTATAGCAAAACATTCTTAAGGAACCTACTTACTGTATATACTTGCTTTTAAGTTGACCAAATGAAAACTGCATGGACCCAGATCGGCTGGTTCTGGGTCTATGCAGTTTGTTAAGGGTAATCAGTAGGACAGACAACAGAGACCCTGATATGCAGGTCATTATGTGAAGGTAGATCAATGTCAGTGTTGTTTGCAGTTGGACTCAACTTATAACTGAGTATAGTTTGCCCTACCTGTATACCAATGCATACATTATGCTTTATAGGGCTTGCAAATTAACTTTGTTTTAACTGGAAATAATTGTTATGCTGTTACTAGTAGCAACAAAGTTCACAAAAAGTTATATCCATGAAAAATATTGACTTCACAATATTCCAGTTAAAATGCTTTTTTTCTGCACTTTCAGTCCTTTTTTAAACTTCATAATCCCAAAGAAAATGGGGTGGGTCAATAAATATGTTTAAAATGTGTTGCTAAAATTTCATATGAATCAGATGGGCATAATTACTTGCAACATATTATCATATTGCTGTTTGCATTACTGCATGTTCAGGTGGTATAAGTGTAAATCTGGGTATCAAGGTAGTATAAGTATAGAACTGTGTATCTAGGTAGAATAAGTGTAAACTATGTATCTAAGTACTATAAGTGTAAATCTGGGTATCTAGGTAGTATAAGTATAAAACTGTGTATCTAGGTAGAATAAGTGTAAACTATGTATCTAAGTACTATAAGTGTAAATCTGGGTATCTAGGTAGTATACATATAAAACTATCTAGGTAGAATAAGTGTAAAACTATGTATCTAGGTAGAATAAGTGTAAAACTATGTATCTAGATACTATAAGTGTAAAAATATATATCTAGGTAGTATAAGTGTAAAACTATGTATCTAGGTAGTATAAGTGTAAAACTATGTATCTAGGTAGTATAAGTATAAAACTATGTATCTAGGTAGTATAAGTGTAAACTATGTATCTAGGTAGTATAAGTGTAAAACTATATATCTAGGTAGTATAAGTGCAAAACTATGTGTCTAGGGTCCCTGAGTGGCTAAGTGGTCTAAAGCACTCACTAATCCAGATCACTGCCATCTCACCTCAGTCTGTGTGGGTTCGAGTCTCAGGCTTGGCTAACTTGGGTATGTGAGAAAGTTTGCCAGTAGATTCTCATGGGTCGGTGGTTCTTCCCAAGGTTTCCCAGGGTTCTTCCTCCACCAGTAATACTGGCCACCATGTATAGCCTATTTTTTGCTGAAAAATGGCATTAAACCCTACAACAACAACAACAACAACTATTGTCTAGGTAGTATAAGTGTAAAACTATGTATCTAGGTAGTATAAGTATAAAACTTGGTGTCTAGGTACTATTAATGTAAAACTATATATATAGGTAGTATAAGTGTAAAACTATGTATCTAGGTAGTATAAGTGTAAAACTATGGATCTAGGTAGTATAAGTATAAAACTATGTATCTAGGTAGTATAAGTGTAAAACTACGTATCTAGGTAGTATAAGTATAAAACTATGTATCTAGGTAGTATAAGTGTAAAACTATGTATCTAGGTAGTATAAGTGTAAAACTGTGCATCTAGGTAGTATAAGTATAAAACTGTGCATCTAGGTAGTATAAGTATAAAACTATGTATCTAGGTAGTATAAGTATAAAACTATGCATCTAGGTAGTATAAGTGTAAAACTATGTATCTAGGTAGTATAAATGTAAAACTATGTATCTAGGTAGTATAAGTGTAAAACTATGCATCTAGGTAGTATAAGTATAAAACTATGTATCTAGGTAGTATAAGTGTAAAACTATGTATCTAGGTAGTATAAGTATAAAACTATGTATCTAGGTAGTATAAGTATAAAACTATGCATCTAGGTAGTATAAGTATAAAACTATGCATCTAGGTAGTATAAGTATAAAACTATGTATCTAGGTAGTATAAGTGTAAAACTATGTATCTAGGTAGTATAAGTATAAGACTATGCATCTAGGTAGTATAAGTGTAAAACTATGTATCTAGGTAGTATAAGTATAAAACTATGTATTTAGGTAGTATAAATGTAAAACTATGCATCTAGGTAGTATAAGTGTAAAACTATGTATCTAGGTAGTATAAGTGTAAAACTATGTATCTAGGTAGTATAAGTGTAAAACTGTGCATCTAGGTAGTATAAGTGTAAAACTGTATCTAGGTAGTATAAGTGTAAAACTATTCATCTAGGTAGTATAAGTATAAAACTATGTATCTAGGTAGTATAAGTGTAAAACTATGTATCTAGGTAGTATAAGTGTAAAACTATGTATCTAGGTAGTATAAGTGTAAAACTGTGCATCTAGGTAGTATAAGTATAAAACTATGTATCTAGGTAGTATAAGTGTAAAACTACGTATCTAGGTAGTATAAGTATAAAACTATGTATCTAGGTAGTATAAGTAGTATAAGTATAAAACTATGTATCTTGGTAGTATAAGTATAAAACTATGCATCTAGATAGTATAAGTGTAAAACTATGTATCTAGGTAGTATAAGTATAAAACTATGTATTTAGGTAGTATAAATGTAAAACTATGCATCTAGGTAGTATAAGTGTAAAACTATGTATCTAGGTAGTATAAGTGTAAAACTATGTATCTAGGTAGTATAAGTGTAAAACTGTGCATCTAGGTAGTATAAGTGTAAAACTGTATCTAGGTAGTATAAGTGTAAAACTATTCATCTAGGTAGTATAAGTATAAAACTATGTATCTAGGTAGTATAAGTGTAAAACTATGTATCTAGGTAGTATAAGTATAAAACTATGTATCTAGGTAGTATAAGTATAAAACTATGTATCTAGGTAGTATAAGTGTAAAACTATGCATCTAGGTAGTATAAGTGTAAAACTAAGCATCTAGGTAGTATAAGTATAAAACCATGCATCTAGGTAGTATAAGTGTAAAACTATGTATCTAGGTAGTATAAGTGTAAAACTATGTATCTAGGTAGTATAAGTATAAAACTATGTATCTAGCTAGTATAAGTGTAAAACTATGTATCTAGGTAGTATAAGTGTAAAACTATGTATCTAGGTAGTATAAGTGTAAAACTAAGCATCTAGGTAGTATAAGTATAAAACTATGTATCTAGGTAGTATAAGTGTAAAACTATGCATCTAGGTAGTATAAGTGTAAAACTATGTATCTAGGTAGTATAAGTGTAAAACTATGTATCTAGTTAGTATAAGTGTAAAACTTGGTGTCTAGGTAGTATAAGTGTAAAACTGTGTATGTAGTTACTATAAGTGTAAAACTGGGTATCTAGTTACTATAAGTGTAAAACTGTATCAAACTGGTACATTTGTAAAACTATGTATCTAGGTAGTACATGTGTAAAACTATGTATTGAGATAGTACAAGTTTAATTTGGTGTATCTAGGTAATATAAGTGTAAAATATGTATCTAGTTGGTATAAGTATGATATTTTGTATGTAGGTAGTATAAGTGTAGTTCTTTGTGTATAGGTAGTGTAAGTGTAATACTCTGTCTAGGTAGTATAAGTGTAATATTCTGTGTCTATGTACTGTAAGTGTAATACTTTGTGTATAGGTAGTAGAAATGTAATATTCTGTGCATCTAGGTAGTATAAGTGTAATATTCTGTCTAGGTAGTATAAGTGTAATACTCTGTCTAGGTAGTATAAGTGTAATACTCTGTGTCTAGGTAGTATAAGTGTAATACTCTGTCTAGGTAGTATAAGTGTAATACTAGGTAGACTTACTAACAAATATATTTATGTATTGTGGTAAAATGTTACCATGATTATCTCTCATCATCACAGATGGGACATTGAAATTCCAAAAGATGTAATTAGTTCTTAACCAAGTAAAAGACAAAATTTAATACTCTGTGTCTATGTACTGTAAGTGTAATACTTTGTGTATAGGTAGTAGAAATGTAATGCTTTGTGTATAGGTAGTAGAAATGTAAAACTATGAATCTAGGCTATAGAAATATGATGGTTCTGTGGACAAGTGAGTTATGGCTTGCACATAAACTTAATCACTGAATCAACAGCAGTACAGGTAGTGATATCCTTGGCAATAAGAGAAAATAAATGCATGATGTGCTTTAAAAATGATCATTTGGTAGAGGTCAAGCTTAGATTTGAAGTCAGATTTGTTTAGACACTACTATAAATGTGAACATTTCAGAATTTATGATCACATTATTGTCTGTTTTGCAGTATTCCAATGTGTACACATGTACACCCAACATTTGTCAGTTAGCAAATGATCCTGACCTGCAGGAGGAGTGCATTCAGTTTGTTGCCACTCAAGGTAATATACAACAGGTCAGAACCACTAACATTGTATCATTGGTAATGGTCATTGATTAATATTTTCCAGGGGCAAAATACCTAGACTTACTAACAAATACATTTATGCATTGCGGTAAAATGTTACCATGATTATCTCTCATCATCACAGATGGGACATTGAAATTCCAAAAGATGTAATTAGTTCTTAACCAAGTAAAAGACAAAATTTATTGAGTTCTTTTCTAGAGCTGTGCTTACGTACAATTGGCTGAATTAAAATGGCACTTTGAACACATTAATGGTCATATCATGTTATGGAAATGGTAGATAAGTGCCTTTCCAAAGGACATATCAAGGCAGTTAGCATGGGTGAGTGATGAACCCACAACCAGTTTATTCTGAGTCAAGCTCTTTAGCGACATGCAAGTGATGTATGCTTTATTTGCTGTGTGGGATCTTTTGTATATTTGTGACATTGTGTCTTTGGATGCAAGTCATTATGACTAAAATGGTCTGCAGTAGGAGATATAACTCTTGATATAACTCTTGGGTGAGATATAACTCTTGCATGAGATATAACTCTTGGGTGATGAAAGTTAAACTGTATGCACAGTTGAATACCAGTGTAATTAAGGACTATGGTTAAAAGGGAGCATTTATAAATGGTTATATGGACATGTGAGTTAACTTTTGATAGCACTAAATAACCTGACCAATTACAGGTCTCACACAACTGTTTTCATATGAGCCCATAACTATACAGACATTGGTATATAAAGTTAATACATTGCTTAAGCATACGTTGGACAGCAATCGGGTATGCAGCCAATTACAGTTGTAATCAAATCCATTGTGATCTGTAATGGTAATCATAATCCATTGTGATCTGTAATGGTAATCATAATCCATTGTGATCTGTAATGGTAATCATAATCCATTGTGATCTGTAATGGTAATCAAATCCATTGTGATCTGTAATGGTAATCATAATCCATTGTGATCTGTAATGGTAATCAAATCCATTGTGATCTGTAATGGTAATCAAATCCATTGTGATCTGTAATGGTAATCATAATCCATTGTGATCTGTAATGGTAATCATAATCCATTGTGATCTGTAATGGTAATCATAATCCTTCATTGGCAGTGTAATCACATAGTGTAATCATGACTACAAATGATTACAACCAAAAAAATCACTAACTTTATCTTAATAATTAAAAGAATAATAAAGGTTTTCAAAACATGAAACCATGAATTTTGACTATTCCAGTATTGGCATTTTAATTTTTCTGTAAATAATGGTCAGTAAACATTTACATACAGTTAAAATTGTTTGTTTTTCAGTTATACAATGCTTGGTGTCTGCCAAGAACAAAAAGAGATAACAAGCAAATATAAGGCAATTCTAATCATAATCATTCCCCTGTAATTGTGATCTTGGTTTCCAAATAAAGTGTAATTGTAATTGTAACCATCAGTGCCAAACAGCCTGTAATAGTAATCATAATGGAGCACATGTAATCAACCCCATGTCAAAGAGCAATTAAAGTAGATACCATTGCATAGCTGCCAACCCTCACAAATTTGGTGTGAATTTCACGACTTTTTCAGTGATTCACGGATTCACGCCGTAAGACAAAAATTCACGAATTTTCCGATCCTCAATTATTTTAAATCTTTAATAAAATAACCGATTTCCTGTTAAGCGCTAGTTGTGATATTCGCAGTTGCCGAAACGGTCCGGTACCACTGGTCACGATATTAGTAGATCTACAGCCAATTAGTACAGTTGGCCCGGTCGCAAACATTTTAGCCTATTTTAATCTATATTTATAAGAGTAGTTTTACAAATGCTTTTGAGAGAAACTGGGGCCTAACCGGAAATTTGCTCCGCGCATGCATCAAAACACTGATTTGCGTTACCGTTCAGCATCGCATGTAAGATTTTGAAAATGTCTTCACCACCAAGGAAAAAGAAATGTATTAATCAAAAAGTGAAGTTTAATTTGGAATATATCAAAAATTGGCCGTGCATTCTGCCATTAAACATTGATATTCATTCATGCTTTTTGCACTCAAGTGTGCCATCGCAGAGACAATGTGAGGAAGAATGTCGGTTGCAAAAAACATGTAGAAGTTGGGAAAATTAAGAATTCGCAGATTTCAGCTCTGGAATATTTTAAACCATTGGCGGAAGACCCGCAGGCTTCCAATGCTTAAGCATTATTTGTGAGTTTTCTTGTGTCAAACACAATTGACTTTTATCAGCTGTAGACCATGCCATGCTAAACATTTGTTCTGACATATGTTCCCGGACTCGAAAATCGCTTCCAAATTTTCCTGTGGAAGAACCAAAAATGCTGCAGCTCCTGTGCATTTCTCACAGCAACAGTGACAGCGAAAGAGTATTTTCTTTAGTGAGGAAAAATAAGACAGACTTTAGGGCTTCCTGAGCTGCAGAAAATTTGTCAGCAAGTTTAGTCCACAAGATCAACCAGCAGGCAAGAAGTCGGAACTGTTTAGAAAACAAATTTACGATCAAGCAGTTGAGGAAGTTCAAGTCTGCCACAGTATCATGTCTTGATAAATAAATATTTCTGCATATATGTAGTGTTTTATTTTTATTTTGCGAACTTGATATAGTGTAGTATTGATGGTCGGAGTAGTCAGAGTGGATGGAGTTATTGTCATGGTATTTTTCACGAATTCGTGTCCAAATTCACGACTTTTTTTCCCTATTTTCACTAATTTTGAGCCTGGAAGGTTGGCAGCTATGCCATTGAATCAACAACCATACTGGCCAATGTCAGCTGCTTTAGCATGTCTTTAGAAAAGGCATTTAGCTCCCATTTCTTTAGAATGATACAACCATTAATATATTAAAACTGCTGTAAAAACCTATAAAAACAAATAAATTATTCAACAACTACATTAAAATAAAGTATGCATGTTTTTTTATTTTTTTTATTGAACATATGATAAAATATTTACAGTTTAACTTGAAAAACTATGGTGTTTTTTTATGACAAACAAACAGAATTTGGTGGAATGCAACCAATGTTTATAAAACATTATTTCTATGTGAATTTGACCTGGTCATTATTAGCTACACCACAAAAAGCAATTGAAAAATGGTAGCTATAATTGTTTATAAGCCAAGTCCAACTGCAAACTGCACAGACCCAGCTCTTCCATCGCATAATGCACCAGCAGAACTAGGTCAATGCATTTTGTTGGGAATAAGAAGTAGAGCAAACAATATAGACCTGATTTGCCAGTGCATTTGTGACAGCATATCAAAGTCTATGTAGTTTGTAGTTGAGCTCAACCTATAAGTGAGTACATATGGTTACATGCTGACTTTAAGGTTTTGTTAAATTGAAATTGAATAATCCATATTAAAATAGAATTGTTTCATGTGGTCAATTTGGCAACCTTACAAATGGTTTTTCTGGAGCAAATATTTATGTGCAGAACTTTATCTTCTCTGCACTACATGTATAAGCAAATGCTGTAGTTTAAACCTATTCATTTTCTTATTTTAGGTCGAGTCCAACCCAGTTTTAGGGATATATTTATGTTATACTCTGGACTTACACCTGGGACAACAGTCAAAGCATTATGTAACAGATCTAATCCTCGAGCCCTCAAAATAGATGAAAAGTAAGTTGTTACATGTTTAGGCTCAAATAAACATTAACACAGAAAGAGTGTAAACAACAAGCTTTTTAAAATTTAACAAATAATTTATTTTATATGGATAAATTCTGTAAAAATGAAAAAAGGAGAACTTACGGTTTCAAGAATCAAATCCAAAAATAATCTAAGAATAATCCACAAATTAAATTGCAAAAGTCCTGGTAATAAATGTTCTAATAATTTCAAGTTCGAATCCTGATGGAAAATCCAAGATGGATGACGATGATGTATGCTGTAGTCAGTACTGTGCTTATCTACAGTTCCTTGTAGAAATACAAATAATGGCACTCCGGTGTTGGAAATCCAAATTAAATTTGTAAGCAGTGTCTTTCCAAAATTTCTGTGTGAGCACTCCCCAAAATATTTCCAGAGAAAAAAGAATTAATCCTTTTGAAATCCAACTGATCTGAAGAAAATTATAGCTCAAAATCTGGCTACAACAAAGTAAATTGACATCAATGTAAAAAGCCCGAAACTGAGAAATCTCTCTCAACGCATCTCTATTAAAACTAACAAATGCGCAGTAATGCAAAAACCGGAATTGCAAAATCGAAAGGGGGGTTCACGTGAACATGTTTATGTCATGTACACCAAAAATTACCCTGACAAAACCAATCATTTTAAAATAAAATAGAACTTGTTTACGAAGGTTGCTACAAATTCTGAAACAAGGTCAGGATTTAGATCAACACCTTATGTTTACAAAAAGAATGATTCAGGTCAACTGATTTTCTGGAAAAAAAATAATCATCTCCAGTGAATAAATTTACATTATAATAGCACATAATAGAATAAAAAATTTAAAACTGACAAACAATTAAATTAAAATAAATATGAATTAAATCAGATATATGTAACAAAGTAAATATGGCATACAGCTCCATATGAAAAGAGAAGACATGATTTGGAATCCATGCAAGTTTTCTTGTGATAATTTAGTGTTCTTGATATATATTTGGTTAACAGGGTTGCTAATGTATTCAGAAATTTTGTAACCATTGTTTCACTCTGTGAATTCAGTTTTTGTGTGGTTGCTACAAGCCACAGATTGAATGACCCAAAATATGGTAATTATTCTGTGCAAAGAACAGGACCCCTTCGGCAAGCAACAGAATTAAGTACCTACTAAAAGATAACTGTTCACAAGACCACAGAAATACATGAATTCAAAGAATGTAAGGTTGATAGAAATTATTACTTAATTTATCATCCTGTTCTTAACTCATTTGGCCCCAGAGGTTTTTGTTGTTTTCGCCTGAAATGTGCATAGGAAAGACATTTGGGGGCTATTTCTTAATACATCGGCTTTCAACAGATTTTCCATGAGACTAATGCCTAGTTGTATTAGAAACATCATTTTCCATAGATTATTTTGCTTCCGTATGAGCAGAAGGGTAAAAGTTGGAGTTCTTTTTTTTTTTTTGCTTAATGGACCCATCATTTTCGTATGGAGACCGCTCTTTGTTCCAAATGCCCACCTTATCCTAGTTTATGCAAAGGATCACCTGTCTGTGTGCAGTTAAGACCGGTCTGCCTTAGATCTGAGGTCAAAAGGTCTAAACTCCAGACACAAAATCACATTCCGACCACGAGCGCATTTTCGGTGGAAAAAAAACGGGTCCAAAAAATGAGGTTTTTCCCTCTGTATTTTGTAGTGCAACTAGAACTTCCAGATTATTTGGTATCATTTTAGAGCTATATCTGTCTGCTTTTTTGTAATACCACCCACGTTGGTGTGTCTTAAATGACCTTGATTCTGCAGAGCTTGGAAATAGGGTACAGCCTCATCACGCCTACAGACAGGATCAGGGCCAAATTGGTTAAATGCTGAGACATAGGTATGACTTACCATTAGGTTCAATTTCAAGTAATTCAACTGCAAATTTATTAAAAAAAGGCTGCTTAAGATTGTCACAGTGCTTTGTACAGTCAGGAGTCCATATTTTGTGAACACTTGTTGAAATAATTTTCATTGCAAGATCAAATAGAGAATGGACACGAGTTTGAAGTCTATTTGTTTTTATCTTGAAGGGAATGCTAGTATTGTTGGATTAAAATACCTCAAAAATTATTTCAAGATGAAAGCAGCAGCGAGTGGTTGTCAGGTGAGGACTTCAAATTATGGGATGACATCATTGATATGTTTCAATGACTGGTTTTCTGTTATAAATTATTTCAAGTAATATTTATATATTATAGGAAGCTCATACAGTTTGGATTGATAAAGAAGTTAATTAGACGATTGCATAAATACCCAATTAAAGTCCCAGGAGATAATGACTCTTCCAGACAGAGTCAACATTTGACCAGATGGCTGAATGGCATGTACAGCTACGACGAGATTTGTTGTAAAACAGGTATGACCTCTACAAGGGTACTGGTTACCCATTAAGGGTTGGCTAAAGAGTTATGGTTAAAATTAGTATGAGTTTCCTTTGACCCTTCCCCCCCCCCCCTCATTTGAGATATTTTGACATTTATGTTGGGCTGTAGGGTGAGAGCCCATGCAAAGTTGGAATTTGCCACCACTGCCCAGTGGGGGTATACTGTATTTGCTTACTGCTGGGCCTCGTAAACCTAAACAACCTTATATCTAGTCCTACCTGTATGAAGTCAATAGGAATATGATGAAATTTGACCTAGTACTCTTTTGCATTGCTAGTGACATTAATATCCAAATCTTGCAATACAGATGGTGAGTACCATATCAAATTTCATAAAAGCTGTGGTTTTGTCTCATGTCTTTAACTCTGTTAGATATTGAGATCCTATTTCACAATGATCCCATTCTTTTATCTATTGCAGGTCGACTGCTAATATAGTAAAACCTTCTATATGAAGCTGAGAAAGATTTTTATTTCAGGAAATATAGACAGACAAATTAACCATATGTAAAAGGGCTAGTCCAGTAAAGAGTTCACTGTAGTGTCCTTTAACAATATTGTAAAGATTATTTAAAACAGTTTCTGATCATAAAATGGAACATGAATAGCAATATCTTTGGAGTGCGTTTTCAGTCTTTTGAAAAATGCATTCAGATATGTATTTGTAGTAAGCAGCTACCTGTCTTCACAGGACAAGTTTTTTTATAAATAAAATTCTCAGAAGTGGCTACTTAAAATGGTTTTAACTATACCTTAGTGAATCCATGTTAAACAGCTACCCGTCTTCAGAAGACAGGTTTCTTTATTTCTCAAGTGGTTGCTTAAAATGGTTTCAACTATACCTTTGTTAACCATTGTAACTTGATTGTTTTCATAATTGTTTCACTCATTTACTCTACTTTTACAGGACTGAGTTACCAAGATTTAGAAGACCGGCTTGAAAACTTTCATGATGTCATTGTATGCTGGAAATGATGATTCTGAATGAGAAAATGACAGAGACGGCAGTAATTTTCTACTGCAGCAGTGGAAAGAACTGAATAATACATCACCCATGTGCAATACCTGTTAAATTAGACAAAATATATGCCTTTCTCATGTGCCATTTCTTGGGACAGAAAATAAGGATTGCGTTCTCATTGTCCATAAACTTGTGAGTGCACAATTTTGTCTTAAAAAACTTTCACAGGCAAGAAATGACCAACCACAACACACACTGTCCTATTGCTGACCCTAAAGTTGAAATAATTCTTTACTGTTTCATTGAAATGTCATGAAATTCTTTACCCTTTTGTTTTATTTGGCCCGATTTTAGTTTTAATGGTCAGAGATCAAAACAATCTATGTAGTAGCCTGTTGTCCATCCATCTCTTGGGACATAACTACTTGGTCCGAAATGAAAATGGTGCTGTTTTGAGATCCAGTGACCACATTAGCTGTCTTAAAAATCATATAAATTGTTAATTGTACTGAATGGTTGGTCATATCAGCATGGAGGGTTTCAGTATAAAAAAACACTTATGATGTCTAGCTGGGCCTGAATAAGAATGGTGCAGTCGCCTTGAAAATCTAATTACTATTCCTTGAAAGAGGGTCATATTGACATTAGGTTTTCACTACAAGACATTCTATATGACATTCCTATCTGACAGTGCCACCATAGCAGCCACTTTGGAAATCTTGTCATCACTATCCATACATGGATGTTAACACCCATGAAGATGAAACTCCATTAGATTTGGGCTAAAATAGCTGGGTGATGCCTTTAGGAGTATGGGTTACAGCTGGTTTGTTGGTTGTTATGGGTTTAATACCATTTTTCAGCACAATAGGCTATATATGTGGCCAGTATATTTGGTGGAGGAAGAACCTGGGAAAGCTTTCTCATATATTCACATTGGCTGAGCCAGAAGACTTGTACCCATGAAGACAGAAGTGAGATGTCAGTGATCCATAAAGGCAAGTGCCATAGACCTCTCAGACACCCAGGACCCCTCCAGTATGTCTACCAAATCAGCTTTCTGGTGACTTTATGTCAGACCTGTCTTTAGCAGAATACGTCCATGGAAAAAATTCACAGTTGTGTACATGTGTTACAAAACTTTCCTCATGCTGAAAAAAAATATTGAACTATCTCAAAACTTATTGCATGGAAAAAATGTATGGCATCCCAATATATAAATAGTACATGTCATTTATTCTTATGGGTTCACTGTTTTTAGCTGTACTGGTTGTGGACCAGAAAAGCTTTTGAATTGATTTTGTCTGGCATTGGTTGGTACAATTTTGTTATCACTACTGAGAGAATTGCCACCAGTGTCAAAGTTTAGTTGTTTCTAAATGAAAACTGTGCCCCTTGGACATTCGATATGGTCACCATGGCAGCCATAGTAGTACTAATATTCATATCGCTACTTCCTTCATCTGCAAACCTGTCCAGCATATTGTCGAAGGTTTGAGAACACAACCTTAAAAAAATCAAATAGTTCTCTTATTTAATATCAGTATTGCTGAAATTCATTATAGCAACATAAAATAGCATTTACCTTCATACAAATTTTTCTGTTTGATTGTCAAATGTACTCATCTAATAAAACTTTGGTTTTCAGCTTTGTGTTTCTCAGTGTGCCAGATAAGAACATTTTATCATTATTTGGAAACATAGTAAATGTGGTGTGCTTTGATCAGTTTATAATATCCAGTTACGGTATAGCAAGCCTTTTTTGAGAAATGAATAAACATGGTAACCTCATATTATCTGTCATGTTGGATGAAGTATCGTTAGTGTAAATATACCAAATCTATTTTGGTAGTAGATTTTTACTCGGGTTTTTTTTACATTGAGGATTGTCTTATTTGTTCATTTCAAGGTACTCCTGAATAAATGGTTATACTAAAATGAGGTTTTCACCAGATGACGGATGCCGTTTTAGTTGATCCTAAATGAAAATTGTGCCCATCTGACATCCAGTATAACCATCTTGACAATCATCTTTTCACTATTCCTCCTAAACCTGACTTTGACAGTAGTCCTATTGCTCCATTGCAAGTTGCATTTTCACATTGTAGCTACTCATAAATAAATGGACATGGCGTTCTCACCAGAAGACTTGTAATATTGTCTAGTTGGTCCTCCAATCTGACATCCAGTATGGCCACTATTGTGGTGATCTTGATCTTGCTTCTGAATGGATTTAGCTATTGACATGGTTCATACACCTGAATTTATGTAAGGTTGGTCCTAAATGTAAATGGTGCTGAGTTTGCATTATTGCCACCATGAAAATATTCCTTTCACTACCCCTTCTGAATGGGTCATCATGTCAGCATGTGTTTTTCATCATGTCAGCATGGGTCATCATGTCAGCATGGGTTTTTCATCAGAAGACTTTTGATGTCAAGTTGATTCAAAATAAAAATGGTTCTGATCACCGTGAATTGAATGAACATAAATTATTAGAAATTCCAGCCTCTTCACTTATTTTATTCATCCTACACAATTTCCAAAGAAAATTTGTAAAAAAATCTATACATGTCTGGCATCTTTTCTTTCTTATTTATGTTTGCATTTTTTTTTAAAATTTCTCTAAACCTCAGATAATATTTAAAGTAAATTTTATAAATTACAATTTTAAAAAAATAAAATTTACAGCATACAGTTACAAGTGATTCTCAGTATGATTTTCTTTTTGTACACACAGAGTCAAAGGCTACCCAGAATTGGCATCGTGTCTGGCGTAATAGAAAAGACATAGTTGGTCCATATGGATATCGTGATCTTGCATAAAAAAATATGGCCACCACAACTGAGATCTGATTATAACTACTCGTTTCAGAATGGACAGCCATATTGACATGGGGTTTTCACCAAAAGGCTCCTCATGATGTGCAGTTGGTCCCAACTTAAATGGTGCCAACCTAAAATCCAGTATTAACACCAGATGGTTTTAACCCAGTTTTTTTAAAAAGCAGCAGTCATATCTCAAATACCTAGAAATTCATTTTGGCATCTGTCCCTTTGAAGGTATTCCTGTTTTAAGAGCTTCTGCTGATATTCAGTGGTATGTACTGTAGAGCAAAATGAACTTATCTCACTGGTTTGATAGTTTAATCATATTTGAATACCAAGTCAGGCATGGACTGAAACAGTAATTTTAACATGATCCTCACTTTTCATTCATATGTTTATGATAAGGTATTTTTTTATATTTCTGGCTTAACATGTTATAGAAATTGAATTGTGTACAGCTTTGGTAATCATATTTTTTTATGTATGATCTTATTTAAAATGAGCCTCAAAAATGATTGGTCAGTCAGTTACAGCCTGTCATTTCCCCAAGGTTCAAGGTCTCTACCATGTGCATGTCTCTTTGGATCTATAGTGGTAAAAGGGACAGAGATCACACATTAAAAATTAATCTTTTGCTCAGTTGCAATGTTAAGTCAAGAAAAATAAGGGCTTGAATAAACTGCAAATAACCTTAAATCTTTGAATTGTCTCCTCTTCGTTCATTTCAAATGATCAGTTCCCCACTCAGTTCAATGTACTGTACAGGAATCAATCAATAAAGATGGCTGCACTTTCATTAACTGTTTGGAATGCCAGCCATACAATGTTTGTATTTTAAGGTAATTGTCATGTTGGAGTCCTTTTTTTGTAATTTTATCAATATGAATGAAATTAAAAGCTCATAAAACAAGGCATATTTACAGTCTCTAACAAATCTCAGCATAGATGTAGGACTACATTTTCTAACGAACAGTCAGCAGAGATGTGAAGAGTTAACTCTCTTCAACAATACACAGCTTATTGTAGATGAGCTTAACTGCCGTAAAAAAAATGCAAGTACAGTGGTAAATTTCTTTAAAGGCCACTCCTTATGCAGAAGGAAAGGGCCTTTCTAGCGGGTATCACACAGATGGTTCATGACTGCATATAAAGTAAAAAACTGCAACTAACTTTTAAATAAGATTTTCGTTTAAAATTCACATGCCTGCTAATCAGTAAACTGAACTTGTATTAATGTTATTCAAAATAATTATGATTAATTGTCAGATGCAGTGCAAAGCCATTAAAAAACCTTGTCAATAAATCAGTGCAACAAACATCTGAGTGTAACTATCGTTCTCAAATTTCTGCAGAATGTATATGTGTCTAGGTGCGTGTTTATCGGGAATGAATGAGAGAAATTGGTCACAGTGCACGAAGCACATGCTAACATCAATTCCATGCCACCTAATAAAAACCCTTAGCACTTTTCCTCTGGGGTCCTGACAAAGAACACCTTAAACATTCTGCTTTTGCATAGGCCTATAGTGATGGTCATAATTCAAGAGAACTGATGATAATTATTTAAATCTTTTAGTCTCCCTCTTTTTGTTTTAGTCAAATTGCCTTGCTTTGCTTCTAAACTGAAAATGATCGCATTTTGCACTTTCTCCATCAGCATATTCTTTCATGGGCAAAAATAGAAAATGCTGTGTTTACAGAGGCAGTGAGCCTGTCATATGATCAGTGGTTTTATAATAAAATGGGTCAAAACCAGGAACATACTGTGTTTTTATAATATCCTGTTTTATTAAGATACATTAAGAGAAAAAAATTTGTAACTCAAGAAATTGCAGTTGTTCATCTAGCCCTAGATGTATTGGTGGTACCCATGTTACAGTGATATGTTGTAAGTGTCATTTTAATTTCTAGAATTAAAATTCTTCCTGTAAAGCATTGTACCAAATATGACTTCAGTCCATGAAGTCCTTCAAAGGTTAATGAACAGAAATTAAATTTATCTCGTGCGAGACTGACATGGGTAAAACTATACGACCCTCGACATATATGGTAGTGGCATGAAATTTGTCTTATCCTGTCTGTTTTTAGATTGACAAAGGGCAGTAACTCTTGAACATTACCTCCCTTTGATACCACCAGGTGTCACCAATTGTTAGCTTCACTATGTTTTGAGACACAAACAGAGCAATAACCTCCGACAATCCAGCCCTTTTTTGTGTTCCTATGGACTCATCCAACATTCATTTTGCATTTATAGTACGGATTTATCGATCCACTGCAGGTTGTACGCTTTATTTTACAATTTCTGCCAATATTTTCAGAGATTTGTCACTTGTCAGGACTTTTCCTTGCAGGACCACTGTCCCATCACACTGTCATTGCCCTTACACAAGGTCATTACGGGTTAGTGTACATTTAACTTTGTTCGCTTACTCAGTCCGCTACAAAGCTCTTAATAGCGAAATTCTGAAGTGCTGCTTGATAATTATGCTTAATTTATTCGTAGTTCATGCTGTTTTGATAGAAATATTATTAACGAAGCATACAGCAGAATTTTTAAACAGGGCCATAGGTTTCTGATATGACACTACACTGGTCTGTTAGGTACGATAGTGTTTTTAGTGACCTAATAATTTCAACACATTACTAGTTTTTCTGCTTTAATTTTTGTCTTGTCTCATTTCAGGATATATAACTTAAACATTCTACAGGCTACTTCAGAGCATGGAAGTTTACCATGTCTCCTGTTTTGTTTGTTTATGTACATGGTTTCTGTTACGCAGCGTCTCTAACATGTGGTTATGACAGCGTTTTGTTTCGGCGACATATTATTAGTTTCTACTTAGCTGTGTTTCTTGTCTCAGAGCATGGTAGCTTATAATGACTCTGGTTTGGTTTATAGTATGTACACATTGTCCCTTATTTATTAACTATGCATTGTGCGTAAGCTCAATATGGGACCTACGTTTATGATATGACATGTTTACAGGTCAGTTACTGCAGTGTTTTAGCGACCTACTAATTTCAACCAATTACAAGATTCTGCTTTAGTTGTGTCTTTTGTGTTGTTTCTGCAGAATATTTATTTAATTAATCTATATGCAATTTCAAAGTATGGAAGTCCACCATGACTCCAGCTTTGGTATGTTATGTATACATTGTTTCTGATATACAGCATCTATAATAAGTCATCTGGGCTGCCGAGTTAGATTATTTATACTGTTAGCTAGTTAGTTGCATACTAATTTGCTAATCTGTGCTTTGTTTTCTCTCATCTTGTGTCGTTTCAGGGAAAGTGTTTAGTACACGCATGACATGTACGTGCACAAGAATACCCCTATTCGGCATTGAAGGGAAGGAGCTTGGTCGAAAACATGCTCTGTTGTACTTTAGAAAGGGGGAAAGAGACAGTCGAGGTCATGGCAGGATACTTCTGACATTCTTAGCCTCCACCCCAAATCAGCCTCAGTGGCAAGCCTTATGGGGGTAGCTGGAAACACCCACCCACCCACCCAGCTAAAGTTCATTGCACGGAAACAACATACACATTTATGTTAGGGGATGGAGAGGATAAAGGAGGGTACCAGCCTTCGCTGGACAAGATGCGTCAATCGGCACAGCCGTTGAAGCCGCACTCATCAGTCTGAGCAAAACATTTGGGGAATATTCCCCATTTTTAGGCAACCCAGATGGGGTAAGCCTCCACATATGTCTGAGCATGGCCTTCGGACCGGTAAGTCAGGGTGCATGGGATTAACGATCAACCAGCTGAACCCAAATAATAATAATAATACTGCCACACAGACAACAGCCATAGCAGTCACCCAGACATTACCAGATGTCCAGCCATCCTAGCATGGAGACCTCTTGGCTGGAATGTGCCAACTACACAATATTTATGGGGATCTTAGTGATAGATCCATCCACCTTGCTGAACAGCCGCAGAATATCATTATTTTACAGGCGATTTCGATAAGACATCTGCCCATTCAGCCATGGCTTTGGAGTGGATGGCACAGGTGTGTGCAGGACCAACATATATGCAGTAATGGTGCTGAAAAGGCTGGCGATACCAGCAATGCTGTCTTTTTTGGCAGTGCCGGATATTAGAGTACTCACTGTTTATACTCAAGGGAGAGCTCGTATCTTGCACAGACATGACCGAGCGGAGTCTTCAAGGTCACCATGCATGACTTATGCTGAGTTTGAAGCCATGTCAAATGAGAACCCGGCGTACAGGAAGAGTGATGAGTCATCGATAGTTACATGTGCACCGACATCGACTCTATCATGCAATAGTACATTGGCTGTATGAAACCCATTTGAGCTCACTGGACCTCCCTGTTCCCTCAGAATGGGAAGGGGGCTGATTCAGGTCAGTCGGAGTGGCTTCGTTCATCAACAACCTCCTTTCCACACAATACAGAACCCCAGGTGGAAATAACTGAAAGTACTGCCACCAGTGCACATGGTGGGAGTTGCCATCTGTTGCTGACCTTCACTACTCTTAGGAACACCTGGAGAACAGCCTCTAGTGTCCTAGAAAGGAAGGTTGTCATCAATACCTTTAATTCCTGTAAAGATCGATCCGACAACACTGTGGTGGTGACCTATATCCTCAAACAGGGAAGACCACTTGTCTGGTGTTCTAATTTGGCATTTTCTACGTGGGTTCAACAATCCCCATATCAACATATAATTCCGATACCTTATGGCTGCATCAGTGGCTTCACTGAGAATCAACTCAGAAGGGGTCATGTTCCGGAATGGCATTCCATCAGTTGGTCATCACTTGGATTCACATACTTCAAGAGCATCCGATGATTGACCGCTTGACGATGAGGTGGAATCAAAAGCTACCCACGATCGGCTACCCAGTTCCAGACACAGCAGCTTAGGCTGTGAGATGCACTGTCAGCCATCTGGGAGAGGTTTGGGGCCTCTGCTTACCCTCCTACAATGCTGTAGTTAAGGGCTCAGAATGGCAAGACGACTCAGATAGCCCCTCTTTGAGGGCACAAAAGCCCTGTATCACTGATCTATTTTTCACAACGATATAATACACCCAGGAAGATTCCAGCCAACCTGAATCGACTGTCCTCGGCTTTTGCCAGGACAGCCTTTCAAGTCAAACAATTCAAATCTTCATTTGTGGAGAGAATCTCGAGAGTAACCATCTATATCGCCCATCTGCGTGCGTCTATCCCTCAACTGGCTGAATTTCTCTGGCTCTGTTCGTGGAGGAGAAACAGTTGAACCCCATTCCAGCATCATGACAGCATGTTTGGGCGGGATAGAGACCTATTGGATCTTTTAGATAATATTGGTCTCCTTGACCAATATCCTTTATTTGTCTCCAGAGGGATACAATAGTTTTTTTTTAACATGGCTAGATTTGAACCCCTTCGAACTTACAGTCTGCACATTGCTGAGATGCTATCATACAGTCCATATTTACTGATAGCTTTAACATGCAGATTAAGAAGGCGGCATCTCCCTTTATGTCCACAGAATTCTCTTGAAATCGGAGGGTTTGGTGGTTCTCATGATACCATCAGGATTCGTAGCCCAAAAGATTACCGTCTGTTGGTTGTCAACCAGTGTCCCTGCTTGCTTTCTTCCATAGCCAGGCTGAGAACAGCAGCCATGCAAGATTCTGGTCACGCTCTAAGGGATCTTTGACCTCGGACACATCATAGCAGATGTGACATTTGGTATGATAAAGCTATCTTAGATCTGTTAGACAATTTTGATCCATAACATGGTTGCCAAAATGGAATTTTTCTTGGATTCCAACTTGGCTCAACTCCGACATATTTGAACCTCTCGTTCATGCTTCGCTAAACTTCCTATCATACAAGACATGCTTACTGAAAGCTTTAGCTTTTGCATGCAGGGTCGTTGATCTACATGCCCTTTCAATTGACCCGAACAATCTTCTGTTCAGTTCGGATCGTTCGATAGTCCTCCTTACACAACCAGGCCTAGTTGCCATCCGTGGGTAACTTATGAGTCGTCATTCGTCCTCTCCTTTCCGTTGAATAGTCGAGAGTAGCAGCCATGCAAGATCCTGTCTGCACCTTCAGTCATTACTTGAGATGCACAGAGACAAGTTGTGGCATGAGCAACATCTCTTCTCTCGTAGCTTAGTGCACCGATGTGGGAGGTTGCAGGTTCTAACCCGGCCGAGTCATACCAAAGACTTATAAAAATGGTACTGCCAGTTGCCTTGCTAAGGCGCTCGGCATTAAGAGATTAGTTTCAGGATAATGTGAGACATGGTGTCCCAGGGCTAGACATCGCTATAAACCACCACATTTGCAGACATTGTGATATAAATGAAAACAATTGTATCGCTTCATTAAAAATCCAAACCACATACACACACCCTTCCACACACATCATAAGTCGGACAATTCTCTGATTACAAATTACATTTTTTACTAACTTTGGGAACAGATTCACCCTTCCAATGCTTCAAAGTAGGCTGTATTGAAGAGTTTTTCATGTGTCTCTATTCCTGTTATCCCCCTTTTTCAGTGATTTAACTGTACATCTGTAATACTTTGTCATGCTCCACACACTGAATGTTTCCGACTTATATTCTAATATTTTAATGATTCTTTCAAAAATACACCCTTTTGAGCCACAACAATGGATGATTCTAAGTCTGATATTTTTAGATATTTCTGACAAACATGATACAAATACCACATTGTACTCCTGATTGTAGTCTTGCCAATCAAATTTTGCAAGCCGTATTTGTTGAACATTTCTTTTGCTGCAATTTTCTTATCTTTGCTTGTCATTTTAGCCTTTGCAACTGATGGAAATAATCACATTTGCAAACCAATCTGTATTGTTAAATACCATTGTTCATTTTCCATGGAATGCAAAATAGTGGGTAACCAGTCACTAAATTGAAATACTTTTCCTCTCAGGGCTCACTGGACAGTTTAGTTTGGGTGAATTTTCAGACTAAGAGAGATTGCAGAAAAATGATAATATTTTTTATATTAAAGATACAAATAAAGACCAAGGAATTTTTGTGGAAAGCATACTTGTCAGATTTTAATTAAGGTATTCAGGTTAATTCCTTGTACAAATGATAGCTTTTATACTGAACCAACACTACGCAAAGCCCTTGTTTTAGTGTTCATTTTTTTATATAGGAAAGAGCTTTTTGATGTACTTGCCTATGACACAGTGTTTCAAGCAATCAGTATGGACCTCAAGCATGTTTCAATTTCACTGTTATTGTAACAAATTGAAATGCTTCTAATCACCCCTTAGCAACCCGATTTTGAGAGATTTAACGCTGGAACAGACATGTAAATATGTAAACCAAGATGGCTGTCCCTTTGCAGGCCAAATTTTGCATTTGATCTCCACTGCTAGGCTAACTGTGACATGCAGTCACCAAACAAGCCAACCCATTTTAAAACCTAGCTCAAAGTAAATATAAACCAAATTGCAGATTTAGTTTCTGTGTGAATATAGAAACATAATGCCCTCTACTTTAAAATTTGTTTTTGGTGGATGTGTGTCAAAATATGAAGTGGAAAAAAGGCCAAGTTCCAACACATTGGGCAGTTTTAAATAAAACACTGTCCTAAATAATTTGTTATAATTTATTGCATTCCCCAATACTCCACAAGTTATTGTATGTAGCAACCGGTATGATACACGATCACACTTCATCTTTTAGTTTTTGCACTTAAACCTAAAATTGCATTTTTCACATGCCAGTTTCATGGTTGATAACCCGGAAATTCTAGTGCCTGGCACTATTAATTACATAAAGCAAGACTTGTTTCTTTGAGTAGTCTTAAAATGTTGGTGAATCCAATATGCAAAACGAATTTTGATATTTCAAAGTAACTGCAAATTGTACAAACACGTATTAGGATGGCACAAGAAATAGTAGACAGTGCACCCAGAGGTTTTGCTTTCCACTGGAATGTGCATGAATCATTCTGTACCCAGCTGAAGTTTTGGGTCCAAGCAAGATTGTATGTGCTCAGTTTGTTTTCTCACTTAAACTGTCATGAAATTCCTACTTTTCAGCAAGTGTTAGATTAGTGGTACACATACTGGCCATTACAACTTAAAGATTGTAAACAGAATTAAATCTATCTATTCAAATATTGCAGCCTGTGTAGATAATAATGTAAAGGCATGAAATACAATTAATCATTAAATTAGGAAAATATAGAAATTATCTACTTAATTATTGAGAAACTAGATAACCAAGCAAAATAAATCAATGAAGACACCTTGTATGAAACAAAAACTTTTAAGTAGTTCATTAGTAGAAGGGTGAGAAGTGACAACTGGCGTTTTTTATTACTATAAATTCTATAAGAAGTGTGTAGAATATCTTCACATGTCTGATTCAAACTACAGAGGAAATGTGGATATGGTGTTTGGCACAATGAGATTTTAAAGGACTAAAAAATGACACCAGTTCTTAAGGTCTCAACTGATAATTTTCATAACGACTTAGATTGCAGAAAAATGAGATTTTCTTCATTAAAGGCACAAATAAAAACTAACCAATGATTTTTTGTGGAAAGAATACTTGTCATATTTTAATTAATATCATATTGGAAAAGTATGGATGACTGGTTTCCTGAGGATAAGGAAATAAGCAGAATTATTGCTAAGCTTCCAGCTGGTGACTGATGACATTGAGAAACTAGCTTGTCAGAAGTTGCAAAGAATCCAACACAGGTTATGACAAATCACCACTGGAGCATGTTAAACTATGATGGCTCAAAGCGGCAGTCTACACACATCAGAGCAATCAATGTAGGCACAGCTAAGCATAAACTTACTTTACCTTGTTGCAGAGATTATCAAAAGAAATGGCAGACTTCATTTATATCAATCCATCACAGCTGGAAATGCTGAAAGATCCAAAGACGTTTGAAACAAAATATGACGAATTAAATGTGCCCTTTTTTGCGTGAAAGTATGAGACAATGGCAATAGTACCCTTCAGGAAAATGCCTCGCACAAAAGGCTTACAACTAGTTTTGAATCTAAGTTTGCAGGTCTCAACATGAATGCACAGCTTACAGGAGTCTCAGCTGTAGCCAGAAAGGACAGTGCGAGTGTGGTTAACGATTGCTACGACAGTGATGTGGTTAGAAAACCTTTGACAAAAGCCTCCTTCTGGGTATGTAATGCGCTCTTTCACCAAGCTCAACCCCAAACAAAATAGACTGATATTTAAAAAATTGTGTTTTGCCATTTCACAGTATTTGGCTAGGAAACGACAATCAAACCCCCTGTAAACTGCTTATTTTTCTTGGTGAATTTGCTGACAATGATATTGTTGACCATGCTATTTCTAAATCTAAAGATATTAAAGAACTTGACATTTTATTTCACTACATTGTCGCCTTGCCAGTGCACAAAAAGGATGCACATGTGTTGCATGCCCACATGACATCTATCCCCACCCGATTATTGTAAATTTCACACACCTCAAAGAGGAGCTATAATGTTGCCATATCCAAAACTCTAAGATTCACAAGATTTCCACACAAAAATAGACATACAAGCTGAAACTTCTTTAAGGGTTGAAACCAAACAACAGCAAGCCCCATACAAAAAGTATAGGCACATGATGAAGTAATCAACATAAATGTTCACATCCCAAAAATGAGGTGGCAAGGGTCAGAGGAAACTCAGATTAATGGTAAACGTGTTTGGTGTCTTTATGATGGCATTGACATCGCATGTGTGCACTGTTGTGTTATTAACGATCATTGTCGCCTTGACCACAATTGCCATTGAGTATGTGTGTGTGATTTGGATTTTTTAACGTAGCTTTAACAATTTTTCAGTCATATCGCTACGATGTCTGCAGTGTGACAGATGTCTAGCACTGTGCCATTGATATAACAGCATTGGTCTTCTGGCTGGTTTCCATGGCCATTAACTTCATTAGCCAGTGGCTCTCCCTGAAGGCTAAAATGCATTATAAAATCCACGTCTTTATCAAAACAGAATTCAACCTAATATCCAACACCATATCGAAGTTCCCCCATGAAAACACTATGTCCAAGGAAAAAAGTTTAAACTTCATATTGATGAAGTTGGCAAAAATTGAACTGACAGCTAAAGAAAAATGCAAGCGTTTTTAATTTGGGAAAAATGTAATTAGGTGAGTGAAATGTTACAGAAATGCTATAGTTAGCAGACAGAGGAGCCTAATGCACAATGTAAAGTGCAAGATGTAACTTGGATTCTTACGCAGGTCAAAATAAATTTTGGTACATGTATACTATATTCAACATGCAATATACCAACTGCTATAACAAGTAAAATTAAAATAAAGGGAAGGACACTGCAGTGATAAATTCTCTGAATCATTAAAATATATTATTATATGCTCATTTTTTGTCTCCGTGAACTTTACGTTATCAGAATCATGCAGTATTTCACGATACTGAACACCTTCATGTTGCATCCCATGCATGACACGTGTGCCTAAAGATAGTGTACTAGGAACTACTTTGTAAACAACCAATATACTCGCATGTAGTAGACGCTTTAGGTTTTGGTTGATTAAATTTGTGAATGAACTAAAGCAGCTGTTTCATCCATTTGAAAGTATATATGCTAAAGTTAACGATGTGGACGAGTTCACGGAGTCGGAAACGAAACTTTCAAAGAAGCAACGAATGGACGTGATGTTCGCAATGTCAACAACAAACATGAGAGGCGCAGTAATTGAAAATACCGTTCTGCTCATTGAAACAGTTATTTAGGAGAATATTCATCTTTTCGCAAATAGAATGGTTAAGACTATGACAAGTACTCTTTAGGGTCTAAAAAATGTAGCATAGAAAAGCATATCGAGGCCAATGGCTATCGCATATCTATCAGAGACGTATAGTCATATGATTTAGTTAAACATTACAATAGAATTTGTGAAATTACATTATGAAAACATTTTTCATCATTTCCGAATTCAAATTTCAATTGCGAAATAACCAGTTTCCGTAACAAACAGGTTATGAAACAACTGGCATTCGATTTTTAGTATCAAGTTAATGTTCAAGTCATACTGGTCAAGTATGTGTTCAGTAACGACTACTGTAGTAATGGATATAACTTTAAAGAACTAAATTACACATACATTAAAAATGTTTATTTACTTTATTTCGACTCTCATACATTCATATTTCTTGGAAGATCGTTTTACACGTGGTCATGATAAATACATATGGCAAAGTCAATAACAAAGTGTTATGACGCCATACAAGATGATAGGTAAGGGTCACAGAAAACCTACAAACTTCAGACGACCCCAACATTGGTGATATGGGCTGACCAGGGGCGGATTAAGGCTCACTGGTGCCCTAAGCACTGACAAATCTTGGTGCCCCCCTCCTTTCCACGTACATCTGGGAAGATAACCCTAGGGTACACCATGATCAAGAAACAGAACATTATGATCAATTTGCACTAGTTTTATCAATTTCTTTTTTACAAACCTTCATTCGTTTTTTTTTCTTTTCACCCTTTTCTCAATTTTGTGGTGCCCCCTTTGGCCCTGGTGCCCTAAGCACGTGCTTAGTCTGCTTAATGGTTAATACGCTCCTGGGGCTGACCATGACAGTAATGGCTTCTTTAATTAAATGTATACGGACCAAATCTGTAATGGGCGGCATTGTTATGGACAGACTCTAGAATGTGCTAAGTATGGCTGGAAATCTCTAGTCACATATTTTACTTTTTCTTATAAGTGTACTCAAAGCACCGACATTTTAAATGATACTTAATGACGAACTTTACAAAAATATTAAAAACTATGTTTTTCGGACGGCATTACTTTGGAATGTGTTGCATGTAAATTAAAAAATAATCTATTCTACTTACAGTACATTTTTATCATTCAGAGAATTATGTCGCTGTAGATTCCTCCCCTTTATTGTATATCAGGCTGCTCCGTCTGCTAAATATAACATTTTTGTAACATTTTACTCATTAGTGATTTTTTCCAAATTAAAAATGTTTGCATTGATCGAAGATTTAGTTTGAAATTTGTAATGTTTAAAGGGATTAAATAATATTCATCTAGATAGGGGATTAAATAATATTCATCTAGATAGTATATGTGCCAGGCAAGTACTTCTAATACCAGAGGTGAGTTACGATTCAAAATGGACCAGCGCGACACTGCATTACACCATATTTAACGCAACCCTATTTCGATGCAGTGTCGTAAACTTCTTGAGAGAACACATCTCAGTAGTCACAACTACATAATTATTACACTGATCAACATCGAGTTACACAGAAAAATTTGTCAAAAATTACATTATCAGTTGAGAAATCAAACATCAATACATACAGTGGAAAAACAATTTTCAATAGTCCTCCCCCCACCCAAATCAGTAAGTCCCCATAAAAACTCGTGCCAATTATTCTGGTGTGGCATTATCACCTTTTTACATAATAGGAATCCAGTGCTACTCGATAGGTGTTAGGCTCATGACTCAAATAGTTAACTGTTATAGTTTTGCTTCATTAACCAAAAATATTAGGGTTTTCTATCTGATATATAAGAAATTAGTGATGTACAAAGGGTAAAAGGTGCCTAGGGCGACAATGGTGGCCCAAAGGAGGTTTGGCGCCCCGTCCACCCCACCCCCGTTAGAACGCCCCTTGAAGCAATTTTACGCAGACAATAAACTGTAAATCCTTTATGAGTATCTTGATAAAAAACTTATTTTGACCAATTTATTTTAATATTTGTTAAAATGGTAAGATTTATATAAAAAAAATAAAATAAAATCTGTTCCTGTTGCTCTAGAGCTGATCGGGAATCTATAAACAGGGACTGCACTAACATTTCCCATACAATCCATCAACAGTATTCACAAGATAACACCACGGTTGATATTGAAGACCCATGGTCAACATTCAAAAATGGAATTCTGAAATCCCTAGAAAAAAAAAATACCTTCAAAATGAGTTGAAATATACTTTCACTATCATGGGTCAGCAGGAAACTCCAAGACAAATAATGAAAGAGGCCCAACTCTGCAACCTAACAAACAAAACAGTTGGATCAAGTATGGGTAATTCCAAAAAGAATACAAAAGCCAATTCAGAAGGGCAGAATGGGACCATGTCAACAATGTTATTCATGAAGGGCTATTGGAAAAGAACCGCAAACCATTCAAGAAGTATGTCAAAACAAAAGAAACATGACAACATTGGTACAGCACCCCCAGAGCAAAAAGGCAACCTTATTACAGATTCTAAAGTCAAGGCAGACATCGAAGCTGAACAATTTCAAATGGTTTTCACTAGGAATAGTGGCAACTCTTTACCAAAAGTTAAAGCGCAGAAAAACCAACATATCACGCTTACACATGGAAGTCGAAGCCCTCTAACAACTACTCAACATAAATACAATATAAATATTTGGTCCGATTGTAACGGGATTGTAGCCGAATGGATTTTTGGACGAGTGGAAACACAACGAGTGAATGGAAGTTTATGAAATGAAAAATAGATATTTACGAAACACATATACAGATAGACTCGAAAATCCACCCACTACATATGATACAAGACTACCATCTGGGCCGTATAGAGCGATCACGGGCCCTGGGGTAAGAAACACCCGGGTCTCTCCTAGTTCTTGTTCAAACAAAAAATTTCTTTTGTAAAATTAAAAAGTGTTGTTCGGTTCAGGTCCCCTTACGGACTCGGTCCCCCCGGGAATATATTCTGGTTGCCCCTGCCTTGTCGGCCATGACTATATATATATAGTTCTGCAACACCCTAGCCTTCATCGACGACCTGAGTTCAATAGTCTTACCTACATATTCAAGACTGAGATAGGTTTTGTACCAGCAGTATACACCGCTGAATACTGAGTCAAACTCAGACCAAAAAGACGCTTAAAATGTAAATCCCACAGAGACTTTGAAACTTAAACCTTTGTGGATTATCAGGTTGCTAACAATTCTACATGTTTTGTTATTAAAAGTTCGAATATAGAAGAATACTGTTTTGCTTTGGAACTGCCTAGACGAGAGAGTTATGAGCACCAAGTCGATTAGTCCGATAAATCACCCTCCCCCCACAAATCTGTGTTGATATTGATGGACAATATGTGGATATGATATCACCTGTTCATTAAAATCTGCAATTTCGCTGCATGCAAATCATTCCGGAACAAACCTGCGTACACTTTAGACACCTACCGGTAATTGGTAACAGTCATATCTAGCGCGAAATTCAAAAGGGCCACATGACAGATGGTTGTGATATTCCACGTGGATTTACAAGTCACCAAACACATGATCTGCTCTGGAAATATAATGAACATGTCACAAAAAGAACACTTCAGGCGACGGAAGCTCCACAGTCATGAGAAATACCGGTAAATGTATGAAATGTACATCGATGTGTGCAGCCAAACTTGGCTGCAAATAATTGCATCTTTTAATGATTAGGTGATATCAGCCCCTAACCCGAAAATTAATAGCATCATGGGTGAGGGGCTGATTTCTCACCCATGCGACATGAAATCTAGCTGTTTTGCTAACCTTACTTTTCTCATCTCAGCCTAGTAATTTTATCTTAGAAAAATAAATTATGAAGGATGCAAAACAGTTTTGAATTTTCAACAACAGTCCATTCAAGAATTGAGAATCTGCATACTCACAATGCTATTTAAATATTGGAAAAAGTCATACTCTAAATCTAGTATGTGTGTGTGTGTGTGCTGTGTGGCAGTTTATAGTGATGTCTAGCGCTGGGGCGTCATGTCTCAGACATGTAGCATTATGTCCCACCCAGTCACATTATCCTGACACCAGGCCGACCAGTCCTAACACTAACCTCTTAATGCTGAGCACAAAGCGAGACAGCTGTTAGTACCATTTTTGTAAGTCGTTGATATGACTCGGCTGGGGATTGAACCCACGACCTCCCGCATCCGCATTGGCAGTTTGATAGCAGTTCCTTTCCTAAACGTAGCTGAGTGGTTTGTGTTGGCAAGTAGAATGCTATTAATTTCTCCCTGGGGATAAGTACTGTCTGTAATTTGATAGATTGTGTGGCGACTTTTCGGTCTGAAGTGTAATTAATTATTGTCAGTTAGTGTTTCTAAGGTTTTCTGGCATTATTGGTTAAAACTGGGGTTTTAGTGGGATATTTTGTATATATGTACGTTATTTAATATGTCGTTTTAGGGTTATTCATATTGGATTGAAGTTTCTGGTTACATATTTTGTTGATTTGTTTAGTGTGTGCATGTCTGCAGTTATTTTGTGTGTATATACGGTATGATGTATGGTCGTTGTTTATATACTTATCTGGAATTTGTTGGTTTTCCATACTGTAGTTAGAAAATTGGGTGTGTTCGATTTTTGTCCTGTTTGTGGGTTTCGGTGGGGCTTAGTGCACAGACAGGACCTGCGAGGGCTCTATTAAAATAGTCCTTTCCCCAGACTGTATCCCGCATGCCATATTTGGTATAACGGTACCAATTGCGCAAGTCCAGGTGGGCAGAGCTTAAGGTGTATGGAACATTGTATTCAGAATTAAAGAACAAAACTAGCTGTGATTGGTGCATTATGTAAGACTTGTACTTTCTGTTTGGCTTAAAAAAATGTTGAGCCTCTTGGCAACATGTGAGTTTGTGTTAATTTCTATCTAGATCATATTTTGTATTTTTTATGATTTTTTAAAAATATGGTACACATGCCTGAAAATGTGCTTGTTGTGACTAGATAACTCTTACCCCTGTCTAGTTCCAGTAGAGTTATCTCTCTTAAATGCAATGGAGTACCTGGTTATGTCATTGTCAAATTGACAATCTAGCATTGTTCTATATGACAGCGTGTGACATGCATGCCCAAGTAGGACAGAAAGTATATTTATTTCACAAAACATTAGCATTGAGGTATATGGAAAAACAATTGGTACCGTGATACCTAAAGGAAAGAATAGCCTCACAGTGTTTCCATAGAAACGCATACATGTGGGCGGCATTTATGAACTATACTAGTTTGATGTAGGAAAACAAATGTATGCTGAACACTTTTGGTCAAATATTGAAAGTTCTTTAAGAATAAAATGTATGAAATCTTTAGAAAATAGCACAAGATGGCTTTGGATGGGGACTTTTGATAACTATAGCTATGATAGATATAGACTTGTGTTACCTGATGCCTTTATGTATGTGCTGTTACCTCCTAGATTGGAATGCATGCAACAAAATAAGTTATGTAAACATAATATAGTTGATTTTGGCCAAATATTGGCTATTGTACCTGCAAAAGATGAAAAATCATGTGTACAAAAACAACTATCTTGTTCTTGTAAGGCATGCCATAAACCAGGATAGAGAACATTCTAAGTACACTTGTAGATAGATCACTTGTACCATGTGGGATGTTCTGGCATGAGTAATTTTTAGGTAATTTATTAAGGATTTGGTATTCCTTCCCATTTTGATTTGAATTGTCCTGCTCTAATTGTCCCTTTTTTTTTACACTCTCCTGCTTTGAAATTGTTCATGTAGTTAGTTCAGTTCTCTTGCATTCCCTTTTGTTGAAGTAGCAGTGAATACCAACAAACAAGAACAGTTTCCTTAAGTCAGCATTTCCCATTGGCACTTGTAAAAGCCCAATTATAATCTACTATTGACTTTCAATTAATCCTATTTCTTTCTGTCAAGCTGCTCCTGTGGAATTTCCATGTTTGGTCCAACATTACAGAATGATAACCATTTTAGTCACACAGTGCGTATTCATTCCATTCAAATCCACACTGTTCTTGAAACTTTGCATCCCATCGCAAGAATCCAAATTGGCATGAGATGATATCTGCATGGTTATGGAAGGCTGCACTCTACATGCCGGCATTGTAGAAAATATGAACTATGTGATATGAAAGAGCTGCGTCATCTTAGAAATTAAAATTACATGACTCTTGAGGTCTCCACTAAACATAGGAGTCTAAATGTTAGGTTCTCACTTTGTCAGTAATGTATTTTGAGATAATTTAATTGCAATGAAGTTAATACAGGTTGTTGATGAACTCATCTATATTACATGGATAATGTATTCAAGGTTACCACACCTTATGTATATCATTCAGTTATCTCCCTTACACCAGTCATAACATTTCAAGGAAATAAAATCTCACATTTTCAGTGACTGATTATGAAAATAAAGAGAAGATTTGTGAAGTATTATATTAGCCCTCAATCTTGATGCAAATGTAAGTAGAAGCAATTTGATAATTTCTCATAGTAAAGTTTACAAGTTTAAAAACTGATAAGGTATGTTCTGCTTGGCTCTGAGATAAGTTTCTCTCTATCTTATGCCAATTATTATTAAATTCTTATGTAGAAGAAATATACTTTATATGTATCTATATTATCTAAATTATTCACCCTTTTATATTAGATGGAAATGAACACAACTTCACTTGAAATTTGGGTCCTGTAAGGGATGTTATAGCACAGTTGCCTTTGGGCTGTCCTTGGACCTGTTGGGCCCTGCCCCATATATTTGTCCAAGGTAAGGTCATCAAACTTTCACTTCTCATTTTTCGCATTGCTGATTTTGCCACCTTTAATTCCTTTATCATAAGCTACCTCTCCCTTTTAGATAAACACTTTCCTCCTGTTTTTAACTCCATTTGATGTGCTATACTTAGTGTTTATATTTGGCATTTTTCTGTATTTTATTCCCCTAATTTCACCTCCCAATCCAAACATAACCACTTAGAAGCTGCGATTTACTATATTTGGTGACTGACTGGCTTATTGAAACAATTTTATTCACATTACAAAGGAGGAAAGCTTACTATTTGTGTTACAAAGAGGATGGGTAGGTGGACCTTTGTGTGAGGACTGGTGGTTAGTAACCTCTTGTATCTGTAGATAGTGTAAAGTGGTCAAAGCTTATACTTTATAATAAGATTGGGTCATGTCCACCTGTCTCTGATGTTAAGTTCTGCACCTACCAAACAAATATAAATTCCTTTCTTTTAGGTGAATTGTACATTTTGAAGTAGGACAGGTGCATACTATTTGGTACATTGACCTTTGACCTAGTTATTACATAATATGATATAATGTGATTTATCCCATATCACCTATGTGAAGTTCAATAATTGCTGATATGAATAAGATACAACTCATAGTTGAAAGAATTCATTTTATTTCAAAAGATGATTTTGATGGTGAAGCAAAAGTATGAAAACAATAGTTCAAACAGCTCAATGACATTTCTATACACATTCATATAAGACATAGGTTAGTACCTCATCAAATTGTTTTTCACAAATGAGACTAAGTATATTTGTTACTTATACAGTCCCGAACTATTTCACAGATTATTGGAAAAATTAAGGTTTGCTATAGGTATAACGGTACCAATTGCGCAAGTCCAGGTGGGCGGAGCTTAAGGTGTATGGAACATTGTATTCAGAATTAAAGAACAAAACTAGCTGTGATTGGTGCATTATGTAAGACTTGTACTTTCTGTTTGGCTTAAAAAAAGTTGAGCCTCTTGGCAACATGTGAGTTTGTGTTAATTTCTATCTAGATCATATTTTGTATTTTTTATGATTTTTTAAAAATATGGTACACATGCCTGAAAATGTGCTTGTTGTGACTAGATAACTCTTACCCCTGTCTAGTTCCAGTAGAGTTATCTCTCTTAAATGCAATGGAGTACCTGGTTATGTCATTGTCAAATTGACAATCTAGCATTGTTCTATATGACAGCGTGTGACATGCATGCCCAAGTAGGACAGAAAGTATATTTATTTCACAAAACATTAGCATTGAGGTATATGGAAAAACAATTGGTACCGTGATACCATTTGTTTAGCTGGCATATTTGGTATTCCGTTTTCTCATTGTATCAGCTATAGAGGTGCTGATTGAGATTCCTTTAGGATAAACTCCATAAAAGAGTTAATGTCTCTAGCCAGTACATCTGTTTCTGTTATTTTCCTATATTTCTTCGATATTGTCTGTGTATAGTAAGTTTTTGGTCTGAAATTTTCCTGCTTTGTTTTTTATTTTTGTTTTATGGCTTGTTATATATATATATATATATATATATATATATATGTCGAGGTATCTAATCTGCTCAAATTAGTACAATCACAAATGGGGGGGGGGAGGTCCATAGGGATATACTCCTTGATAGGGTATTTGCCCATCGACCCGTCTGTTTATTCTTTCTATATTACATAAGTTCGTAATTGGGTTATAATTAATTGCGTGTAAAATTTTCTATATGATGGTAGACAGTACTGATTTCGTTTTTGATTTTAGTCACAGACCGGGGGTGGGGGTGGGGTGGTCCTTTGTGATACACTCTATGATAGAGTTAATGTCCGCCGCCTCCTCTTCTGTCTGTTTCCATAAATTGGTAATGGGGTGTAGGTAAATGTAATAGTGATATTTTGTGTGATCATAATCAGTCTTACGTGCATGTTTGATGGTTAATCTGATTGTTTTGTGGTCCATATTTTGTCGTTTCTAATTTGTATAATGTTATTTAGGTATTGAATTATGTCATCATATAGGATTTTATCTTCGATATTGTCTGTGTATAGTAAGTTTTTGGTCTGAAATTTTCCTGCTTTGTTTTTGATTTTTTGTTTTATGACTTCCCTTAGTGATTTAGTATTTTGACAGTATAAGATTAAGTGGCGTTTGCTAGGATAGGCCTACATGGTGGTAGGTCTGAGAAGATCTTCCTAAAGAAAGCTTTTCCCCTGTCCACCATGCATCGTGTAGGTAGAGATATATTATTGCTTGGGTACTGCTGTTCTTTATTTTCCCCCCATTTCTCCCATATTCGTTTCCAGTTTAGGTCTGGGTGGAAATGTTCAATTTGTGTTTTGTGTTGGTTTGTGAATTGGTTATGTAAGTATCCGTAGGTTTTCTCTTCAATTAATCCCTACATTTCTTTGTTAGTTCTGTATTCTATGATTGTGTGTTTTACTTTGTATGCGGTACTTGTTTTTTTTTAGTTTCTTTGTTAGTTTGTTGTTTTTGTATTATGTCAGAGAAATTATTTAAGATATATCCAAAGAAGTAAATTTATATGTTTTTCCATGGTCTTCCGTCGAGGTGTCGTAGTTTCCTAATCCATTTAATGATGTTTGCTTTTTGTTTTATTGCAAGGATAGGGATGTTAAGCCCTCCTTTTTTATTTTCCCTTTGTAGTGTCTACTTATTTAATTTATGTATTTTCCCATTCCATATCAATTAGTATGTGATTTTCTCTAATTGCCTAAATGTATTGCATTTCAAAGTCTATGTAGCATTGACAATGAGCATCCCTGTCTCACCGATCTCTCTATCGTGAATTATTTGTTATCTCGCCATTGGTTTGGACTACTGCTGATATATTGTTGCATAGGATTTCTATCCACTGATTATATTTCGGTCCAAAGTTAAAGCGTTTTAGGATTTCAGTGATGTAATTTTTTTTCAATCCTATCGAATGCCTTTTCTTGATCTATTAAGATCATTACTCCGGTTTCTTTCTGTGTTTCTATAAAGTCTATAATGGTTTTTATGGATAAAGTCTTTGTCTAAAATATCGTCACGTCTGCATGATTGGTTTATTATGTTGATTATATTGTTAAGTATGGTGGTGACTAATAGTTTACTTAGTACTTTATAATCTGTGTTCAATAAAGTGATTGGTCGACTATTTGGTTAATTTATTTGCGTTTCCTTTGTTTTTATAAATTAGCTTAATTAGCCCCTTGTTTCATGCTCTGTGACATTCCTTTTTTGTTTAAAGATTTCCTTGGAAATTTTGCATAATAGTGGTGTTAAGAGTTTGTGGAAGGTCTTATAAAATCGAGCTGTTAGGCAATCTAGTCCTGGAGATTTTCTTCATTTAGTTGATTAATTGCAGTTACTGCTTTATGTTCTGTGATGGGTTTGTCGCAGAGGTCAATGTTCTCCTGGCTTAGTTTAGGAAAATTTACGTTTTCCATAGAATGTGTTATATTTTCTGTTACTAAAGGCAGTTTATCTGTATCGCTAGAGGTTATATTGGCACCCCATGACTCCGTTCCAGCAGATGCTAGTAAAGAGTTGGAGGTGTCACCCTGTTTTTTGGTTATAAAGGTCATGGTTTGCGATTTATGTATCCCCCGTCCTCCCAATTGTGGATTTCATGTGTGATTTTGTTTTATTTGTATTCATTTTTTTGTTAATTTTTTAATTTTGCTATTATATGTTTTTTCTTCTGTCAGGGTGATCTTTTTTTCGTTTCGCCATATTTCTCGAGCTGTCCCTGCATGTGGGTTCTGAGTTGTACTCCGTTCCCACTCGGTGCGCAGGTCGGTTTCCATTCTCAGGTCAATACATGCAAACACTAGTGCTTGTGATTGTTTTCTTGCCTTGAACCCGACATGCATGAAACTTAGGATCGTACTCGTTTTCCCTTTGCGAATGTTCAGGGTGAAAGTGTCCGCTCCCATCCGCATTTCGTTATCGTTATTATTTGGAGTGACTTGCCATAGTCATAAAGTCCAGTGTGGTGCTGTTTGTGTGTGTTGTGTTGTAACTGCATTTTTTGTTGTTGTATAGACTGGCACTATCTAGATCATATCTTAAGAGTTTTGGTTTAACTATCTAATTTTCAGTAGTGGCATGGTAGATTTGGTAAATACTCCTTTGGGAGTAGTACTATCTGTAATTGGATAGTTTTGTAATTGCTTTTCAGGCTGGGGTGTAATTAATCATTGGTAGTTCGTGGACCCAAGGTTTCTTGTATCATAGGCTAGTACTGAGATTTTAATGGGATAGTTTGGATACAGGTACGTCATATAATATGTCGTTTAGGGGGTTATTCAAATTTGGTTGTAATTTCTGTGTTTTTTCTTCTTTCTTTTGTGTGTGTGTGTGTGTGTGTGCATGTATGTAGTTTACTTTCTTGTTGTGCATATTTATCTGCATTTTGTTTGGTTCCTATGGATAGAAATGGTGTGTGTGTGTTTGTGTGTGTAGATTAGGTTATTTTGTTGTCGTTTTCGGTAGGATTTATGTACATACAGGACCAGCATGGACTCTATTAAGACAGTCTCTTCCCTCGACTTATCCAGCAGGCCATATGCTCAGCTTGCTTTGCATATTCTGGGTGGGTCGTTGTTTATTTTGTATTCTGGGGTGGGTGGGTATCAGTTACAGAAGTGTTGACTGAGATTCCCTTGGGATAAACTCCGCACATATGTTTCTGTTATGTTCCTATAGCTATACTCGCTACCCGGGATGAAATAGTTGTTTTTTGTAGTATGGCCAGGTTTACCGTACATGTAAGGTGGAGGGATTGGATCTGCTCAAATTATTACAGTCACAGATGGGGGGTGGGGTCCATTGGGATAAACTCCTTGATAGGGTTTTTGCCCACCGCCTCGTCTGTTTACTGTTTCTGTGTTAGTTAAGTTTGTAGTTGGTTGATAATTAATTGTGGTGGTGATATTTCTATATAATGGTAGACAGTCCTGATTTAGTTGGGTTGTGATCACAGGCTAGGGTGGGGATTTCCGTTTGGGATAAACTTTTTAATAGAGTTAATGCCCGCCGCCCCTTCTGCCGTTTTAATAGGTTGTTGGTGGGGTTTAGTTAAATGTGATGATGTTTTTTTGTTGTGTAATGATAATTAGTCCTGTGTACGTGTTGGATGTTATTCTGAATGGTTTGGTAGTCCATATTTTATCGTGTCTAATTTGCACGATATTATTTATGTATTGAATTATCTCATCATATAGGTTTTTATCCTCTATGTCGTTTGGGTATGATAAGTGTTTTGTCTGAAAATTCCCTATTGAATTTTTAATTTTCTGTTTTATGGCATCCCTTTGTGTTTTTGTATTTGGACAGTATAACATTATATGTCGTTTGCTGTCGTGTTGTGTGTTGCATAAGATACATGGTGGTATGGATGGGGTGATTTTCCTAAAGAAGGCTTTTTCTCCCGTCCACCATGCATCGTGTAGGTGTTCTTTACTTTCCCCCAAATCTCCCAGATTCATTTCCAGTTTAGGTCTGGGTGTAGATGTTCTATTTGTGTTTTGTGTTGGTTTTTGTAAAGGTTATGTAAGTATCGTATGTTTTTTCATGTAAGCTCCATATTCCTTTGTTAGTTCTGTATTCTATGATTGTGTTTTTTTCTTCTTCATATGTGATGTTTGGGGGTTTGAGTTTCTTTGTTAGTTTGTTATTTTTATGTATTTCTGGGAAATTATTTAAGATATATCCAAATAAATAAATATATGTTTTTCCATGGTCTTCCATCAAGGTTTTGTAATTTTTTAATTCTGTTAATGATGTTTGCTGTTTGTTTGATTGCAAGAATAGGGATATTTAGCCCCCCTTTCTTGTTTTCCCATTGTAATGTCTGTTTACTTAGTTTGTGTATTTTCCCATTTCATATGAATTGGTATATTATTGTAACGTCATCCTCTTATAAAGAGGGGTGGTTAATTGGGTTTGGCTGCGTTATCCAGAGAATGACCTCCCTCGATATTATAGCCCGGTGGGAGTGAAAGAAGAATGGAATTTCAACAGAGAACTGAGCGAGGATGCTGGTAAGAAATAAACAATACAATCCCCCTTTGAGAAGAAAATAACAAATTTAATCGGGACAAATTAAAACAGTAATTCAAATTCAAGTTAGATTATATAAGTAGAATTTAACAGGTGTGTCCAATTTGGATTTACTACATCATCATAATGAGAGGTGAAGAGAGTGCAATGTCCACGATTGATTGCATCACTTTCATTCACTTTGACCATATATCAACATCTCCTATCGGAAATAAGAATCCAAACGTTTTCACATGGAGCAATAACAACTGCAGAAAAACAGTTTGTGCAAGAGACATATATGCCTGTCTTTATCAACTTAAAATCTTGTATTCAGCACATTTCATTGTCATTTTTTTTTCTGAAATGAAAAACTAATAACTTGGAAAATAACAACCTGAAAGTGTTCAGATATAACATCAGCCACTCTTGTAACTCAACTGAAAATACATGCATTGTGTAGAAATAAAATAGCATCAATGAGCAGCAATGATACTGTGGTCAGAAAAACAATGAAGTCGATGATTGTGAAAATTTCACACAAATGTCAATAAATTTAACAAAATAATGATTGTAAAATGTAGTTAATACATTTACATTCAATACTACACTTTATTGATGGATGGTCAGTAATTAACTTTGATTCAATACCAATCCAATTTTGTCAATGGATGGTCAGTAATTAACATGATTAACTTAGATTTAATGAGATATTAGATACACTTATGTCATTTCAGCATAAGCTAAGACCAGATAACCAACCGTAGCTGCCTAGCAGTGGTAAGGAGAGGTAAAAACAAGGGTTGATAAGAGTTTCTTCACTTTATCTAAATGGAATATATAGACAGGAAAATATAATTTTTTTGTCTTTTCACAACAGCTGGATTGGTGATTATTGTAATACGGGAATGTATTCAAATACAAATCCATTAAAGAAGAAATTTTTTAAATTTCAAATCATTACATCTTCAGTACTATCTGCAGTGATATCCATGTCAAAATATTTGTTTTTCCTGTGTTAAAGATGCATGTTATATGCTTGTGTCTGTGTTTAACAAGGTATATGCTGTATCTCAGCTCATCTTTGAGTTAACATTCTGTATTCAATCTGCTTGTATTAAAGACAAAATGAAACCAATCATCTTTGTGACACAGATGAAAATTTTAACCAGTGTTCTAAAAATGTAATCTGTTAACAGACAACATACAACAAGAATTTGCTGGAGTAACTTTATTTATTACATGTTAATTCACTTGGTACAAATTAATAACTCACTCACTGTACAGAACTTGGTACAAACTAATAACTCACTCACTGTACAGAACTTGGTACAAACTCACTTCTATTTACAGAACTTGGCAACGTGGGAAATAATCGTTGGAAGAATAAATTACTTCTCAGGCAAGCAGAAAAAAAAAGATCAGCACAGATATAAGTAATAATTTAACAACAAACAGCATTGTACTTATCAAGCTGCACAAATTGTATTGCAAAACCTGTACAAATTGTACTTCACAAGCTGTACAAATTATGTACAATGAAATCTCACAGCAGTCATAAGATTTATCAGTTGCATGACTTGTTATAATGAATAAGGCAAATCATTGTTAACATGTTTCCAAGGCTCATTGTTTTCACCAAGACTGATCTTTTTTACCTTTATCTTATTACAACCAGACACTATTATTGTCCTATTTATTTCTTTCAAAACTATTTTGCTTTAAAGTATAGCTTGCTCTGGGTGGTTTCTGAAATCAGCTGAATTACATATTCTAAATTAATGCCCCCCCCCCCCCCCCCCCCGGCCCAAGTACCTGTTCCAAACTTTTAAAGAAATCTATTAAATGTTTTGTGTCCATAAACTACTCTAAACTTCTGTTCAATTTTACAGTGTATTATTTGCTTTGAAATAAAATATAAATTCCTAAAATAGACCACTTTTTAATATTTCAGACATATTATCCAGATATTCATTCCATGGAAAGCAATTCTCATGCAAACATTGTATAACTGATAAAACTTTGCATTAAGATGTATGAGTAAACCTCTATGTCAAACATGGGCCCTAACCCAATCAAATCTGGAAGGAAAATGATGATAACCAGACTAGACCTAGATTTTCTTAATACTGGATCATTCATCACACCAGGGTCCCAACAGTTTAGCAATGTAATTGGTTGGATATTCCCACTTATTAAAATAAATGAAGGAAAATTAAATCAACTACAAAGGAAATCTTGTCATGCATACATGCTCTTTATACATCTAAATGCAGTTCCTGGTCAGCTCTTTCTGATATGTACAGTAATCTATGAATTAAAAAAAATCTTTATAAAAGCTAGTGGGCATAGGAAAGTATTAAATAAATACAAATTTCTTTTTAAAAATCCTGATTATTAAATTCCCTTTAGACAATCGTATTTTGTCTTAAATTAATAACAAAAACAAAGCAATTATGAGTGACATAAAATGGTCACATTTTGAGATGGAATACCTTCATGGTGCCAAAAGAAACATTGTTAGCTGTCTCAAATCATATTAAACTTGGTATTTATATAATGAGTACACATTTTGAAAGATTTACAAATATTCAGCTGGATATCTTTTGCCAGCATGCATGCACAAAAAATGACACATGCATCTGATAAAAACATGTCTGCGTGACTTGTCATTTTCAATACTGAACCATATAAAAAGAGTCTACCATAAACCATATATAACATAACTACTTTTTGCTCACAGAAGGGCTGGAAAATGTGCAACAGCACTGAACAAGTTAAAAATCTAGCTGGGCAAATAAAATATTCCTTAACTTCTTTAGAACTGAATGCAGAATAAGATTATATAATTATAATCTCTATTTCAGGCAAATAAAAAAGTGGAAGAATTTTCCAGCCCCTGTAAGATATAAAGTTCCAATCAAATCAATCGAATCTGAGCACCTGATTTTCCAGTGTAATATTATAACCAACTGATATCACAGATACTGCAAAAAATTTTCTTTACAAGTAAAATCATTTATTTTGGCATCTATAAAATAAGGCACCATTTCATACATGGCACATAAATGAATATTCAGACACTAATGTCAAATTTAAAAAAAACAACCACAACAGCAGCTAACTTCTGGCTCGGAAAGTACAAGGTTGAATAATATCTAAAAAGAGCTAATGTCATCTGGATTCTCCCCAAGTGAAAGGAGGTGTTTCAGGCTTGACTTCCACTGGCTTGTCTTCTATTATTCGTGGCAAACTGAAACAAAAGAAAAACATTATTTGTTATACATATGCAACCGTAATATGCCATCTGATAGGTCTAATGTACAAACTCTTGGCTGAGAAATGATGATTAGGGTTGCATATATATACACGTCATTGTAATGCACTTCAGTCAAGTCCCACTGCAAACTGTATGGACACAAGTCTGCTACCACATAAACTGCTGGCAGATCCTGGTCTGTGCAGCTTGTTAGGAGTAATGAGTACAAAACAGATCCTGATCTGCTGGCACATGTGGCAGTAGATTAGGGTTGATGTTATTTGCACTTGGACTCAACTTTTCTATGCAAGTATATACAGTACATTATCAGCAATGTCCAGACAAAATATTGTACAATGTGTTAAAATGGAGCTGAAAATTTTGCACATGAAGATTTGAGAAACTGTGTGATTTTACTTGTCAGTTGAGTACAACTCCAAAATAACATAGATCTTCATCTACTGCGCATAATACACTGGCATATGAATGTCTATGTTGTTGGATCCACCGATTATTTCCAACAAACTGCATAGACCCAGATCTTCTGGTACATGATGCATTGGCAGATCTGTGCAGTTCACAGTTAGACTTGACTTTTAAGCAAGTAAATACGGTATCTGTTATACAAGCTCCTCTAATGCTTCAGGCATACAAATCCAAAGAAAACCACCATTTGTGTTTTAAAATCCCAAAATACAAGACTGTTGTCCATGATGACCAAGATGAACAGTCACTGATTACAGACTAATTACTATGACAGTCACTGATTACAGACTAATTACTATGACAGTCTTCTGATTCAACTTGCAAAATGTTTTTGGAAAAATTTATATTTTTACATAGGTAAGGATCCAAGCAATCCAGAATCACTTAAAAATTAAGTGTTACACTTAGTCAAATATCTATCCTCATTTTAGTAAACTGTCACCAACTGTCCATAAAATAATAACTGAATGAATACATGTATTTAAAAATTCATCAAATTTGCAAAAGATAAATGTCAAACATTCTTCTAATCAGATACATAAAATAAAATGTGTGTGGTAATGAGTGAATGATTTCACAATGACAATTATTAAGCTCACATTGAAATTGCTACACCGAGTCAGAGGCCAACTTATGGCAGGTCATAAATTGCTAGTGATTTCCCAAGATATATACTTTTTCACTGACTTTAATTTTCATTCAAAGCACAGACAGTGGGGATTAAAAACAATGTAAAAAAACGTCAATTTTCTATTAAGCAATAAGAAAACAAATTTGCTATGGAGTCATTTTATGTGCAATCTTACACAGCATTATCAGTCCTATGACGGTAAAATGTAACATCGTATCAATGATGTAATAATGTAACTTTGAACTGTACAGGAAACACTGATTTTACAAAAACAGACATCCATAACCAGCTAAGTCAGGAAATCCTATCATTCTAAGATGCAATCATGTTCCAGCTGAATCTGCAAAATGATACTGAAGATATACAAATTAAATTTTAACACCAAATCTTAATTTTGAGGCCACAGATTATGCCATTACAAATATGGCTGGAAACCCTAGTAGTTCTGGATCCAACTTTAAGTGTACAATAGCAATATTTTGAGGCCACAGATTATGCCATTACAAATATGGCTGGAAACTCTAGTAGTTCTGGATTCAACTTTAAGTGTACAATAGCAATATTTTGAGTTTAAGTTAAATAAGTGACTGATGTAGATTTATGACTTTTCAAGCAACTTAAAAGATAGCATCGTTGTGTTGATGATGTCATGGCTATTCTTGCCGCCAGAAAACTGAAATATATGTCACCACTCACAAACAAGGGAACAAAGTGTGATTTTATTGTGCATTTTTTTGTTTTTAAAAATTAAGTTTAGTTAAATGTTTATTTTATGTAAACAATATTTTGGGTGAAAACTGAGTTCAAATGCAGTCCAAAATAAAACTTAAATTTTGAAATACTTCTTTATATTTCTTTCAAAAAAATCACAAGATAAAACAATAAAAAGTTTTTCAATATTTTCAAAGGAATACTTTTTGTATAATGTTTGGTCAAAAAATGCCATTTCCTTTTGCCAGTAAATATTCTAAAGTGAAATCCCTGATATACAGTAAACTGCTTTTTCTTTGAAATAAGAATAATCAACTTCATTATTCTGGAATTTGGCATTTATTTTCAAGACTAACTATTTGGTACATATCACATTCTATTTCTTTCTGGACGAGAGAGGCAAAAATTCTGAATGCTGATGGCTCGCTTCTTGCATAACTGGCTTTGTTTTGGCATCAATAAAGACTTCAACTCCAAAGTATTCCTTGAGGACCAGTCATTACCAATGTTATTTGACCACTTGCACTCATTAATTGCTTAATTAGAAATATCATGTGGATGACAACACTCACACCATTCTGGACAAATATCCTAATTAAAGATGTGAAAATAAAGGTTTTCCTGATGCATGCCAATGAACCAACCAATCAGTCTAAATGGAGCACTAAATTCTTACGTGGCATATTTATTGAGTAGTTCATTCCTCTCCTTTGTGAGATCTTTGGGATTGATTCGGCCCTCAAGCAAATCCTGTGCCTGTTGACGCATCTGGAAGACTGACTCCTTGCGTAGTGGGAACCCAATAGGGTTCACATCTCGCTGCCTGCTGGCCCCTGATGGCTTGCGTAGGAGATGGTCATATTTATCATCGGACATGTCAAGTGGGTTATGTACAATATTTTCATGCATCGACAAGAACAGTGGCACATAGCATAGGTAATCCAGGAATGAGATCTGAAATAGTGAAATACAATTTTTAAGTGAATAACCATTCATCTTCTTTACAGTGAACCAATCATTGTAATACATAATAAACCATCCCTAAAAGGGGATATTTCAGGCTGCCCATTCCTTAACCAGAATTTAATCAAGCATTACACAGCTCAAACTCTTCAAAGCTTTCATTGGTCTCCAGCATCCATTGTAAACAACTACCATGCAAAAATTAAATTCAGGATAAAGTGAACTTATGAAAATGAAATGTTGTCCTCTTTTCAATTTTTTTTATCTTTACATCTTTAGAACTTTGATTTTAAATCAGAACTATAGTCATTATTGTGCTGATGTGCCAATGAACCACACACATACATACATAATAGGCACAGAAAAGTGATATTTCAGGTTGTCCATTTAAAAAAAAATGAACTACAATATATTAAATTTAGAGTAAGCAGAATATAACTCTTGACCTCTTGTAAAATTGTGCCAATTGTAAAATATATTTGTCTGTATTTGAAAATATTATTTACATTAACATCTTTGCTCATTGTGTGTGTGTGTGTGTGTGTGTGTTTATGATTTGGATTTTTCATGTAGCTTCAACAATTGTTCAGTCATATCACTATGATGTCTGACATGTGACAGCTTATAGTGGTGCCTAGCACTGGGGTATCATGTCACAGACATGTAGCATGATGTCCTACCCAGTCACATTATCCTGATATCAGGCTGACCAGTCCTAACACTAACCTCTAAACGCTGAGTGCCTAGCAAGGCAGCTGTTAGTGCCATTTTTATAAGTCTTTGGTATGAAGTAGCCGAGGTTCAAACCCATGACCTCCTGCATTTGAGGTGGATGCTCTAACCACTAGGCCATCAAAGCGGTCCACTCAGTATATAAATTACAGAACAAAATCCTCTCAAAAACATTCACTTTATTTTTTAACACTATTAAATACCCTTTTAATTATAAAAAATGACCATAAAATGATTAATTTTTTTCAGCTCTGTATTTTGCTTGTATTTCATCTGCATTTCATTTTGTATTCCATTCACATTCATTATCTTCTTGTTACTTTCCATTTACAGAATCAGAAATGCATTGTTTTTGTATTTATTGCTTCTATTCATCTTTTCCTTTCATTTTTTTCTTATCTGGAATGCATTTACCAATGTTGGAATTTACATTTTTTGTTTCTGTATCTTGTCTTATTCAAAGTGTCCTTCAATCTTCAATAAAATACAGTGAGCATAAAATTGAAAAGATGGGAGTGAATTTATGATAATTAACCATATAACTGCAAATGCATTAGATGTAAGAATAGAACATTTAACAGCACATTTTGTTGCTTGTTTTGTTTCATTTAAATAAAAATTGTATAATGTCATGCAGTGATGATGTCATGCAATGATGATGTCATGCAATGATGTCATGCAGTGATGGTGTCATTCAGTGATGATATGCATTGATGATGTCATGCAATGATGATGTCATGCGATGATGTCATTCAGTGATGATGTCATGCAATGATGATGCCATGCAGTGATGGTGTCATTCAGTGATGATGTCATGCAGTGATGTCATTACATTCATGGCAGTCGTAAGATAGCTGATCACATTCATAGGTAGTTCCTCAGTGATGTCATGCAGTGATGGTGTCATGCAGTGATGATGTCATTACATTCATGGCAGTCGTAAGATAGCTGATCACATTCATAGGTAGCTCCTCAATGATGTCATCATCAGCCATATTTGTGGTATGATAGCAGATTTACCACTGAGTTTATATGGTATTTGGAAGTTTAAATAAATGCATTGAATCTCAAGATACTATTACAAAGATACATACATAAACAGAATGCAAATCATGCTTTCTGTTAGTATCTATATGTGTAATTTATAAGTTGATTTTGCCTCAGCGTGCCTTGTTCAAAATGGTCAATGGTCATATAGGAGAAACTGCTGAGGTTGCCCATTGTCTAGGTAAAATGGGCAGAATATCATCTGCTAGAGACCTTATTGGGAAGCATCTATATTGGGAAATAAGCTTGTTACTTCCTAAATCCAGCCTTCCTACAAAGACAAAAATCATCTTTTCTGTCTATATATATATCATACCGACAAAGGGGAGAAATGCTTATGATTATCTCTCATTGACCCCACTAGAATGCACCACTTTTAAGCCTAGCAATGCATTGAATAAGATGCACACATTGGTGGGGAGGCTGGGAGGGTTTTATCATAATGTGATCAGGTAAGTACTCTTGAAGAAACAATTTACTCAAACACTTGCTTCCTCCTTGCATACATTCCCAATTATGTTAACATTAGGTGAATAATTAACAGAAGGAGAGAATGCTGAGCATCCGAACTCCCTGTCTAGGATTGCCCACTCTCCAAACTTGTCAGCAGCACAACCAATAGTCACATGTCCCATGAAAACCAGTTAAGATGAGAATTATTAAACACTTTACAAATTTTGTGGGTAAATCCAGTGAAAGATTTAAACTACTGCACTTGAGGAGGTTGTGCTGATGTCAACTGGGTGTAGCACAACAGCCATTGGACCCAAGAGATTCAGACCTTGTCTCAGCAAATCTAGGAGATAAAAATTCTAGAAGGCTGACTGGGCATGCCAGCCAACAGCTTCTAATATGTCCCAGATCAAAACATTACATTTGAAAGTGAGGCTTGCAGATATCTCTCTAATTTCATGAGCTGAAATCTTCACAAGGTCACTTTGATCCTTTCAGATTTCAGAGTAAACCAAGATTATAATCCAGTTCAGCCACAATGATCGGGCTTGAGGGGTGATATCCTTTTTCCCAGTCTTTGATGGGTTAAAGATCACTTTCTTGGTCCACAAATTTTCTCAGTGCACTTCAAGTAATGTTTGAGGACATAACCAGGTTCATGTATGGTCACTTATATGCATCTATTGAAAAGAGGAAATACTTTAGGAAATAGAATGGTCAGGCATGGCCACTTCCCTCGATGTATCTATTGAAGAAAGAGAATGCATAAGGGCAAAAACAGGGTCAAGCATGGTCACTTCTGTATATCTATTGAAGAGAGGGGGCATACAACACTGACCGCCTGCAGACAGCAACATATTCTTGGTTACATCATTAGGACCATGGAACCATTCAATATGAAATGCAGTTAATTTGGGTACATTGAAAGGACATTTAACTCGCTCACTTTACATGCTAAAGCTATCAGAAAGCATATTTTGTGAAAGCCCAAGAACTTATGTTGAGACCAAAACTTATACATTTTTCCTTGGTAGGCAATCCAATGGAACTTGTGCACAGCCAGATAATACGGATATGGAAATATGCATCAGTCAAGTCTAGACTGAATGTAAATTTGTCCCTTTAGAAGAAAATCCCGACTGATCACACTGTTTTCATCTTGAACTGCAATCTTGTACTCCAATATATTGGGTGAGCTGGCTCATGTTGATGACTTCACCAAGCTTTGCAATGACCTTTGACTCTACAAGGAGCTTGAAATAAAACCCTGGAGAGTTCAGTTCCTGAACAATATTTACTGGCTACTTGTTGAGTAACAACCTGAACTCCTTTTTGTGCATAACCTGCTTTCTCCAAATGTGACATAATATCCATCATGAAAGGAAAAGACAAAAAGGGATGGGGTTAAATAAATAAACTCAGAAGCCCCTTAGAAATGAATTGGATCATCCATTTATTTTGAAAAAAAGTAGATCCAATCCTAATGAAAATGAAGAAGTCTGGCACCAACCAGTAGGCTGTCTATGAACAGTCAGGGTGGTGAGTCAACAGTGGCTATTAGGAGGCTTGGGGTAAAGAGAAACTTGTTTCTTATCCTCTTTGTTATACTGCTTCCAATATTAAGGAGTCTGCTGCTATACAGTAGGCATGGCCATTTGGAGGGGCAGTTACAGTGCTGCCTGCCAACTCACTTGCTCTATCCTACTGCCAAATAATAATGGCAACCACCCAAAAGTGTCACATGGAGATTAATAGAAAATATGTGACTTAAGTGATAACAAGCAAAGATCAGTATATTGTCTCACCAAACTGACACTGGCAGAGGCCGTCAGAGCATAAACCAGAGAATGGTGTACAGCTCTATTAATGACCTGGTGAACCTAGCCATTGATTCCAAAGTATGATCAATGTCCGGTTTTTTGGCAACCCCAAAAATGGCAAGTGGTGCTAGATCTAACATTGAAAATGTTGCTGTGATATTCCCAATGAGCTTCTAAATAACATGAAAGACAGTCTTATCCACCTTGTAGAATAGCAGGTGCCATATTCACTGCTGTGATGATCTTATCTAATGTTGGAAACTCATTGGTAAAAAATACACCAATGTCCACCTTTGTAGAACAGGAGGGTGCCATATTCGCTGTTGTGATGTTCTTAACTAGTGCTGGAAACTCATTGGTAAAAAATACACTCTTGTCCACCTTGTAGAACAGCAGGGTGCCATATTCACTGCTGTGATGATCTTATCTAATGTTGGAAACTCATTGGTAAAAAATACACCAATGTCCACCTTTGTAGAACAGCAGGGTGCCATATTTGCTGTTGTGATGTTCTTAACTAGTGCTGGAAACTCATTGGTAAAAAATACACTATTGTCCACCTTGTAGAACAGCAGGGTGCCATATTCACTGCTGTGATGTTCTAGTGTTAGAAGCTTGGGGATAAAAGGTCAAAATGCATCTCACACAAGAAATTTCCTTTATTTTTACAGATTGCAGCAGTAGGCAGAAGAAGAGTTGTTCCTCTACATCTTACAGGTCTACTGATGCCTTTTCTTTATTGGCATGGCTCGCAGTTGGCAGTGGAAACCAGCAACACCCAGTATATCTCTTCCATAGCTGCCTTGGGACTAAGCTCAGTCTGTTACGTTGTTGGGTCTGAGTTTGTTTAAAACATCAAGGATATCCCCACATTCACTGTTTAGTCATCCTCATTAGGTATGATGGATGTCCGCCTGGATGGTCAGCTCAGTTGCCATATGGCTGGTATATCTGGCTCTTAGCTGGGCGGTCAGCTGGATGGCAGTTCTCGGAACCATCCACACAGAAGGTGCAGCTGAATGTATAAAACTGTAAGCAGATTCTCATACGGTTGCACATGCCATGGTATTCTACAACTTTATGCATTTGCTGCATTTTGCCATCATATTGAACTGACATGAAAAGAATGACAAAAAAAAGAAAAATTAGGAAATCACATTTCAAATTATACCTACATTCACAACAGCATTTGTTATTAAAGCAAGTAAAAACATATACGCCTTGCATGTGGAGAACAAGGTCCAACTAAGTGATGTCCATGCCACATAGATATTGATCAACATTAAAAAAAAAATGTATATCGTATTTTAGTAATAATCATACTGCACTAAAAGAAATACAAACTTTATGCATGGATGAGGTGAAATTTTTAAAGATTTTCAAACAATTTTCAAGCGGTCTTGTAGAATTATCTTGAGTCTGCAAAGTGAAAGCTTAAAGTTGGAGCCACCCAGTGGTGGTAAAGGGGAGGTAATGGGAAAGAGTTTCATCATTTTGTCTATTTAATACATAGACAAGAAAGATGAATTTTCATCTTTCCAGGAAGGCTGGATTCAGGAGGAAGGAAACTTATTTTCCAAACGTTAATGTGATCAGGGAATGTATTCATAGAAGACAAATTGTGCAAGTGTAAAGAATGAAGAATCTGATCCCAGATTATCATACAAAACCAAGGTAATTTAGCGGTTTCGCATTTCATTTCATTTTCATTTATCATTCATCATTGTCTTATGTATATGCATTCTCATTTCCTTTATATCAGCATTTATCATTTCATTTACTTTTATTGTGCATTCCATTTCATTTCACTGATTAAATTACTCATTTCATGGACTATATTTCAAATGACATGTTTCGCTTTCCATTGTGTGAGATAGGTTAGGAAAAGAAACATCTTCCATATATCTACTGACTTAAAAGTCAAGTCCAACTCCAAACTTCACAGACCCAGATCTGTTGTCACAAAATGCAATGGCAAACCTGTTGGTACATTATGCAATGGCAGACCTGTTGGTACATTATGCAGTGACAGACCTGTTGGTACATTATGCAGTGACAGACCTGTTGGTACATTATGCAGTGGCAGACATGTTGGTACATTATGCAATGGCAGGACAGATCAGGGTCTATGTTGCTTACAGTTAACTAGATTTGTAAGTGGCTGTATACAGTATTCTGCTGCTAAGACACAATTTCTGGTGTACTAGCAATTATGTAATGCTATTTTTAGCATAAAATTCACCTTTAGATACATGAAATAATTAAAGAAGCAGAAAGTGAAAAAAGGCAGAAGACTTTTGCGGGTCTATTTAACTTTTGCAAGACAGCAAATTTTAGCTACAAAGAAATGAAATGGTCACAGGATATTTTAAATAATACCTCCATAAAAGCATTTGGTTGTAGCCTTTCCATGATAAAGTTTTGCTGTTTCCAGTTTAAGCCTCCAGCAATTAGCTCAATCCTCAATGACTCAGCCTTGATAAAGTTGGCATCCCTGTCTGACTCCGCATTGCAATAGAACATCATTTTATACAAGTCCATTTTACGCTGGATGTCAATCAGGTCACAGATATCCAGTAAGTGTCTGCTAATGGGGCTGAAAAAAAGATAAATCTCACCTACAATTTGCAAGGAAGTCACTTGAACTCCACACATTTTCAATTATTCATTTTTTCGTCCAAACATCCCAACCCTCTGACCCTGCCCCAACTGATTCAAAAACTCTGCATCAATTCTGCACTTCTATAAACAATATACACAAAAGTTTAAAGTCTCTATCTTATTTTGTGTAGAAAAAACTGCCTGAAAAAAAAAAATATATATATATATATATATATATATATATATATATATATATATATATATATATATATATATATATATATATATATATATGCATGCACATGCACACCTGGATAGGCTGTACCCAATTATCTCTAGTGTTCATAAAAAGGCAGGAAAACACAAATAAGATCTGATTGTCTTTTTATTGGTACAATAATTAGATATTGTATTATTTACTCTATCTTTCATTAACTCTTGAGAAAATAAATGGTGTTTGCATATACCTATCAAACTATTCTGATATGATCATATTTATACAAAAATAACTACATAAAACACCTTAGCAGGAGATGACAATTTCAGCATACTAGTCCCACAAGGCTATTGCAGAGACAATAAGTCAGAATTTATTGTATACTATGTAAAGCTTGGGATTACTTGCAAAAACTTTCACTAGCCCATCATTTAGTCTTACTTGTCCAGGTTAGTTGGGAAAAGGAAATGTCATCCCATGGAGAGACTTGATAAAAAGTTTTTGACTGTTTATTCTGTGATTCATGTAAATCAAAAGGATGAATAAATAAACACTGCAAGATTGCTGTGAAACATGGTGTCTTGCATGTCAAGGGCACTTTTTATGATGCAGATTTCTGCTTACACAGGTAAGATGGGAACATCTGGCTGTTTATACATGCAATACAAGAACTTCTATCTACTTATAAAGATAAGACAAGAACTTCTGTTTATACAGGTAAAACAAGAACTTCTATTTGCTTATACAGGTAAGACAAGAACTTCTATTTGCTTATACATGCAAGACAAGAACTTCTATCTACTTATACAGATAAGACAGGAACTTCTATCTGTTTATACAGGCAAGACAAGAACTTCTGTATGTTTATACATGTAAGGCAAGAACTTCTATTTGCTTATACAGGTAAGACAAGAACTTTTATCTGTTTATACAGGTAGGACAAGAACTTCTATCTGTTTATACAGGTAAGACAAGAACTTCTATTTGCTTATACAGGTAAGACAAGAACTTCTACTTGCTTATACAGGTAAGACAGGAACTTCTATCTGTTTATACAGGTAAGACAAGAACTTCTATCTGTTTATACATGTAAGACAAGAACCTCTACTTGCTTATACAGGTAAGACAAGAACTTCTATTTGCTTATACAGGTAAGACAAGAACTTCTATCTGTTTATACAGTTAAGACAAGAACTTCTACCTGTTTATACAGGTAAGACAAGAACATATTTGCTTATGCAGGTAAGACAAGAACTTCTGTATTATCAAAATACAAACTAAAGGGTCTTCAAAAATTACCAGATGGAACCAGTTACAGCACGGTCATTATTTATTCTTGATCCTGTGCAGTATTTTTATTAATTGCAGAGCTTCTGCCAGTTTAAAATGTGCTGCACAGAGTCATTAAAAAGTACTATATATACCGGTACTCACTTATAGGTAGCATCCAAATGCAAACAATATAAACCCTGCTCTGCCATCACATAATGTACCAGCAACTCAGGGTCTATACTTTTTGCTTAACTGATTACTCCTGACTAACTGCACAGATCCAGATATGCCAGCACATTATTCAATGGCAGATCTGGGTCTGTGCAGTTTGCAGTGGGTCTCAACTTATAAATGAATATATATGGTAACAACTGTGCAGTAACTGATTTTATGCTGCAACTGATGCAAACCCCCTACATGTATAGTAATATAATATCAAAGTTTCAGTAAACAAAGCAACCAATTAAAAGATAAATGTCCTTTATAATATATAACACCAATTATGCTGCTGCTGCTGATTTTATTGCCGCTGCCATAACTGACACAAAAGTAATACTTGTGTCTTACTATCAACAGGCTAGACAAAAAGACAAATTCAAAGTAAAAATGATCTACATCTGCCATCAGAATGACACTGATCTTAAGAAAGCTTACCGTATACTCTCACAAGTTAAGTAAAATGCAAACAACACAGATCCAGATCTGCCATAGAAGAATGCACCTGCAGATCAATGTCTGTGTTGTCTGTTGTACTAATTACTCCAAACAAACTGCACAAGCCCATATCTGCTGGCACATTATGTGATGGCAGATCTGGGTCTGTGCAGTTTGCAGCTAGACTCATAGGTGAGTATACATGGTAATTCAGTTATGAAAATGATAAAGACAGATAAATGTGAGCAGTGATGCTTGTTGGAAGAGTGTATATCTTATGAGAAGTAGATATGATTTTCAGATACTGCATGCTGTTAGCTCAATGTCATAAATAATATATTCCTTACAACTTACTCAAGAAATGTAAATATTTAAAGAGACATATCTAGTTTACTTGAAAATTAAAATAATATTCAGCCTATGTTCCAAGATCCTAATCAAATTACTTACTCCATAGTTGCTACTCTCTCACATAAGGCTGAGACAACAGCAAACATACGGAAGGTGATTTGACTGGCATCATCAATTTTGAGCACCTGTGGAGAAAAAAAATGTATGATAAAAAAATTAAATATATTTACAAGACATCAGCATGAAAACCTCTTAGGCATGCATAAAACATAAAAATTATGTTTTCACTTACATCAAACTGTTACTGACATGATGCAAGACAAATGCTACAGGTCATATACAGTGATCCACCTTTTATAATATTCTTGAATGTGTGAATGTAGGATTTGTGATAATCTATAATTTAAAAAACACATGCCAGAAAATCAACCAAATGCATGAAAATCCTGCGTTCAATATTAAAACCCTACTGTTACATCTTCATTAAATTCCTCCTATGTTCACAAAATTCTTCCCTTTTCTTCAAATGATCAGTTCTAGGATATAACCTGTAATACTCTTCATGGAAGCCATAAAGAAACCCATGTTTTAAGTGAGGAAACCTTATTCTCTGTGTGTGCGTGCGTGCATGGATATATCGGTTTAACTCTGTGTGTGTATACATGGATATATGGGTTTAATTGTACATCAGTATAATTTTGGTTATATAGCACCAGTAAAAAGTTAAGCTACAAATGGGTAAAGGAAAATGTGGAAAACTATAATATTATAAAACCTTCCAAATATTTCAATAACAAAACAGAATTTGACCTACTTAATTGAATCCATTATTATACCCTCATTATACAAGTGTCACTATCTTACTGATGAGGATTATAGTGAGGGATTACTGTACATGGTTTGGTATGTGCAAACATTTGCCCAAAAAAGTTGGTACAAGTTCAAACCTAAGTGCTCCAGTCCTTTCTTGAGTTTTGTAGCAAATGTTTAAAAAAATAGAAAACTGCATGGTCATTATTTTCATATTAATATAACAAAAACTGGATGAATTATTTATAAATTACCTACCTCCAATAAGTTTTATATGATGGAAAATACAAACTGTACTTAAGACTCACATGATATTCGGATGTCTGAAGAAATGTCAAACCAGCTGTATTACCCTGTCATATAAGAATGATAGAGAATGTTTTTGGTTTAGGACCAGGTGCTCTAAAATGGATTTAGAAATCTGTTTCCATTCTTTTTGTTATTGCTGAGAGCATCTACCAGTCTGTCTGTATACCATGCTATCCTGGATGGAACTCAAGTATACAAAACATAATCTCACTACTGATGGAGTAAAATCATACATTTTCAGGTATTAAATACTGTCACTACAAATGAATACAATTATTATATGATCAGAAAAATTTCAGGATTTTTAAGTTTTCAACTGTATGGAACAGTAACCTAACTCTTACATCAAACTGAAAAAATCAGTGTTGAAAAGTGATAAATAGTGAAAATACATATTTTCTAGACAAACTCTACCTTAAAGACATAATCTAGCTGTTTCTTTGTGATGCCCTGTACGGAAGGTACACCATCCAATGCCTGCCTTGCCTCCTGAAAATGGCAAGACAAAAGTTTTCATTTACAAGAACAATAAAGCAATAAAATATGAATATACCCAAAAAAAGAAAATTGAAAAGAAAAAACTGCACAATCTAATTTTCATTTATTCATTACAGCTACTATTTAAGTGATAATGCTATAAAGGAGATTATTCTTAATTACTTTTTGACTGATTAAGCTGTAATGTAAACTAATGAAAAAAGACACCAATAACAGCTAGTAACTGTCGATGAGCCAAATCTACCAAGAATGATTCTTCAGATACTATGGGGCAGCAATTTTCCTGAATTTCTTTGTTGCCCTGAACCACAAATTTAATGACCCAATGAAAAATTAGCCACATATGATGAAGCCTACTCCTACAATTTTCTTACTGTGTTTCTTTCCTTGTGATAAAGAAAGCTATTTGAAATTATTGTCATTTGGTACGAAAAGATTAGTTTTTACATGCTGGTGTTTATTTTAATCCTTTAACCCTTTACCTCATGCAACCATCTTTGGATGCCTCTACAAAAGTCCCATGGAAGCGCCTTTTGATGCCTCTACAAAAGCTGCATGGAAGCGCCTTTTGACATTGGCTGTAAACATCTGTCATTTTAAGCTGGTTTTCAAAGTGTCACCTTCGGGGAAAACCCCTTATTAGATACTACATTCATTTCTGCGAATGACAATTACGTCAGATGATGTGGTCACTGTTTATGCACTGGTCGATATCTGCTATTTAAAGTAACTGGTTCGTAATCTCCACTCTCCAAAATGGCGGTCGCAGATTTCATTCAGTACTTACGAAGTTTTCACGATTAGAATCACAACTATGAAAGATTCAATAACCTAGGTAAAGGCTCTGATATTGATGTAGGCAGCAATTAGTTTTTATAAATTATCAAATTCAGATGACTTGGTGATGTAGACACAGACGAAAAACTTGTAAATTTTGAGTATGAGAAATGGCAGCTACGGTTGGTCACACGGTCTCACTGACATGACGGTGAACGAGTTCTCTCCAGAAAATTTAAGCATATAAAAAATTCTTCTGTGATAAATAATTACACAGCTATAACAATCTGACTTTACTCTTAAATTTTTCCACATATAATAGATGTGTACCAAAAATGAAAAATGGTTAAAATTGCTGTTAAATGTAACATACACTACATTGCTTAACAGTTCACAGGCAACCGTATGCATATAGAGTCGACTAGGTAACAGGTGTTCTATTTATAGCGTGCTGCACTTTGTAACTATGCTCTATGAGGTAAAGGGTTAAGACAAAAGAATGATAAATCATTTATATTGTTTCAATGCATACCTATCTATTAAATGTGCACAGTATTAGTGGTATACCATTTTAAAACATTAATTTTTTCTGATGGTAGGTACCACAGTATTTTTCACTGTACTCAAACTTCAGTACTTTCCATCAGTAAGGAATGAAAGAAATTCCCAAGTATCCTTGTAACGAAATGAATGATATTAAAAGCATGTATTCATTTTTCATCATGAACTAATTCCATAAATTACTATTTTCTTTTTGTAAAAGAAAATAGTTGAAATTGTCATTAATTAATTTCAGATATTACAAATATAGTTATCTTTATGACTCTTTAATCACATGTTTGGCACATGTCAGATATAACAACATGGCTGACAAATGGGATGTTATGAAAAATATTCAAGTCAAATCCACCTCCCCCGGTTAGTATGCTACTGTTTTGTGTTCATACATGTGGTAGGATTGTTTGAATCATTCAAGTGACTGCTGTTTTCTGTCTGCATATTTTTATTCTTTTATACTCTTTATTTTAGGTACTTATAGGATAATATATGAAATTATATAACAACATATATGCATTCTTTGATAGGTAAACCCAGAAGTTTAAGTACCCATGAAAATTTAAAAAAAAAAAAAATTTATAATTTTTTTATACGAAAGCTTGAAAATTGAAACCCATGAAAAAAATGATAATACAATAATATTAGCTATCTTCTATTGATTAAAAAGTTTCATTTTTTGTTGGAGATGGATATATAAAGATTTTGCAGTTATTTATATAAAGATTTTGCAGTTATTTATATAACTGCTTATAATAAAGTCCAACTGCTAATCACACAAATCCAGATGCCATTGCATAATACTCTGGCAGATCTGGGTCCATACAGTTTATTAGAAGCAGTCAGTAGAACAAACACTATAGATCCTGATTTCCCAGCATATTATGTGACGGCAGATCAGGATTAATGTTTTCTGCAGTTGGACTCGGCTTGCAAGCGCATATATAAAGTATATCATTGGTGTGTGTAGTTTCATCAATGAAGCCTTTTAATGAGAACATTTCAAGTTTTTCATGCCTCTGATTTTAAAAACTAATACAAACTGTTCACTTGGACATTGAAGGCAAGATTTTTGTACCATTCATGAACCAAATAAATTGTTAAACAGCTACAGTGGAACCAACCTTGAAGCCGATAACTGTATCAAAGTCCTCATCCTCTACTACAAATGCCTTGGCATAAGCTTCCAGTTTGCCAGGATCTACCAGTCTGTAGTGGGTAACAAAGTCTATGTTTCCATCTGAAAGGCAAAGCAGTAACAAATACAATTTTAGTTCCTGCTGCATCTATTCTACCTATACTTCTATAAGTAACTTTTATTTTTATACAGTAAAACATGTTACCCAAAAGCATTTTTGAAGAAAATCTTTTTGGATTATTGTTATGTATTATTAAAAACAAAGCAAGGAAACAACCAAAAATAGAATGTATGCTCAAGTGGTTTTGCTAAAATTCCTGACAATTCAAAAAATCAAGATGATCTGAAAAACTATCCCAATATTATTTCTGTATATTACAAATGGATTAGTACATGTAATTACGATTTACATGCTTGGAAACTATTAACTTCTAATTAATCACTAGAAATACATTATCTAAACCTGATAATCCACAAAATAAAGATCCCAGTTAAGTATTTTTATTAACTCAGTTAAATGGGCTTTTATGCAAAAAAAATTTGTACATCACTTTTTTAGTATACGATTCCAATGTTATTATTTAATTTTATGCTGATGAATTTAATGATATGTTAAAGGAAATGCAAGCAAATAGATAAAACTCCAATCTCACCTCTTTCATCTAGATCTTTAGCATAGTCATCTTTTAGTTTACACAGGTCCATTATTTTCTTCATGTGATCTAACAGAGTCTGACCTCCCCTCTTCATGATGACATTCACTCGCTTCAACCCAGTTACTGAAATAATCACAATAATCCCACATACAGGCATTTTAAAAGCTAAAGAGTGCAAATTTTGTAAGGAGAAACAAACTTTCTCTGGTAAAAGTGAAAAATTAACTTTTTTGTGATAGATGCATTTAAATAAAAGTTTAAAACTGATTTGAAGAAAAAAAGAGATGTAACATATAAACACTACTGAAATAGAAACATGTTTTCCTAATACTATACAATGTATATGTACGTATGTACTGATTTAAAGGCTCAGTACAATCCTGGCAATATAGTGCCCAACCTTTACTAAAAGGCATTTTCTGAGATACTAATTTAAGCTTTTTATTAACACAACAAAAAGTTAGCTATGAAATTTGATTTTCATGCCTTTTTTAGACTCCATATATTCTAACTATTTCTCATTACAAATTCAATACCTCTTTGTTTTAGAGTTAATATACTGCTAATTTATTGAAAATAGGAAGAAACAAATCAAAATAGGACTGAAGTCAAACAAAAGTGCTTCAGTCTTAAGATTTTTCGAAGCTAAATTGGATAAGATCTCTTCAAAGTAAATTTTATGGTACATAATGTTTCTCCGAGAATATTCTCCAATCACATTAATGTTAGGACTTCATTGTCTCACAAATCCAGCTATCCAAGATGAAAAATATTCACTTGCGTTTCTATTGATCATATAGACAAAAGTAAGTAATTCTTCCAAATTACTGTCCTTTCCATGGCTTGGTGGTTACTTATATACTAGTACTAATATTAGTACCCCTACTTGGTGGTATTAAATTATATATATCAGCCTATATGGAGCAGATCAGTAATTATTATTATTGTGAAAATTTTTGAACATGTTTATTACATAAACTGAAAGAAAATAAAAAGTCATCTATTTTACCTTTTTCATCCAATATTTTCTTTCAGACCATCCACCATATTAGTTCAACTGATAACTACTTCCATTTTCAGCCTAATTATTTCATGTGCCATATAAGGACACTGCTTCCTTGTTTGGAAATATAACCAGATCATAGGAAATATGGTATGCATTGAATAACATATCGTAGAATATCCAAATATGAACTGAACAGGGTGAACCTGATCCTGATGATGCAGCTGATTGCCACTGCAAATGTCCATGGGCTGTGGTTGAGACCAAATGGGAGTAAATGAAACTGAAAATCATATGAATCTGCATCAGACAGGATGGATATGTATATGGAAGCATGCATCAGTTTGATCAAAACTTATCATGAACTTATCATTTCTGATGGAAAGCCTTAACAATGATACCATCTCCATTCTAAACTTGGAGTGGCTATGCATTTTGTTGAGCAAGCTTAGATCTATCACCAGAGTTTTCTGTTGGCTTTTAGCAGCATAAATAGGCCTAGAATAAAATCCCCCAGAGTTTGGACTGTGAACTCCTTCCACTACCCACTTGGAAAGTAAAGAGCAGATCATATTCTGTAGACTTTCTGACTGCCTGGGATCGGTTAGAACCTCCATCATGGAAAGGAAAGACTCATGGGGAGGCTGGATAAATGAAATCTGAAGCCACTCCAAAACAACTTGGATCACCCAACTGTTTTGCTGAAATAGGTTAATGCATGACTGATGAAGTATGTGGTTATGATGAGAAGTCATTGGCAACTGTTAGGATGCTTATGGATGGAGAATCATGGTTTCCTGTCCCACTAACTATACTGGTTGAAAACTGAGGGGCCTATTGCATCTGCAGCTTGTCTGTGGACAAAATTGCTTCTTTTGAGTGTGATTCTACCCTCTTGTGCTGACAATCATGTATCCAATATTGCCAAGACAAATGTCAGAAAAAAAACTAGAGCTGCGGGTAAGGAGGGTTGAAGAAGCATCTTATGTGCTGCCTGATGCAGTACATATTTGATATAACCATGGAACGTTAGTGGAGAACAAATTGGCAATGAGCACTTGACCACTGAGTGATGTGGCCTAAATGAGAAGAAGCAAAAACAGAAAAAGATGTAATGATAAATCTAGATTACATGAAGCCATGTTAGAGTATTGGCAATGGAATGATGCACAAGCTTGTTAATCACCACAGACATAAGACTAATTAACTCCCATGCATACACACTGATTTTTTTTTGTCCAATAAAAGAAACAGGAAAGCCAAGTCAAGCATTGATGAAATGGCCACTATGTTCAACACAAGTATGGAATCCATTTGAAAAAGAGGAAGGTCAACCTTTGAGAACTTTCAGGTTGTTCTTGTCTAACACTAGAAAATCTGCATTGCATGTGTCCATGTGTCTGAGGCACCAGTGAGTAAAGAATTCTGGCAACAGGTTTTCACAGATTTCCCTTGGTTTCAATGGCAAATAAAATGATAAATCTCAACCACCGCTTTAAAACTGAAATCTGCCTGCTAAATCATTGATCAAGGTTTGCACTGTGTTCACTGTGTACGGTTGTCCTCATCAAGCATTGCTTCCACGTCAGTGTATATCATTCACCTGGGTATGGAAGAAGTTCCATGATTGCTCCTCGGCATAATCTGGTGCTTATTCACAGGATATGCCATAAAAATCCCACTAGCTGGATGGCCAAATGCAGACTAGTTGTAGGATTCCATATACAACAGGGTAATCAGCCTGTATGTGGCATGTGCACATCAATAGAACTTACCTTTGGTTACTAGTGGTTATAAATGGATGATGGGACTGGCAGGTCAGCCATCAGAACTATGGTGGATGGTATAGATGACTGGTAATATATGACAGCAAGGTTAGTATTATATCCCAGGCACCCAGACTTACAGGAAATAAGGCCATGCACCCACTGGGCTACCAAAAGTGGGAGAATAATTTCCCATCACCTAAAAGTCTGTATTGGGGAGATTCAATGAGCCGAAGGGTAGGCTTCATATGTCACTGTCTGTTGACTAGACTTGGACCTCGCCTCTCTCTCTCTCTTTAAAATTTTACTGCAGTATCAATTACCTCAAACATTTCACATTTGCTCACCTTTGTACATCTGAAATATCAACAAAAATGACAAACTACTGGGAAATAACAAGCCAAAAGTTTCAAACTATATCAGTAAACACTCATTAAAACAAGTGAACAATCCACCTAGTGTTCACAAGTAAACCGAATAAACAGCTAGTTTCAACAATACCGTCTGCAACTACAAAATGTGCAAGTTTCAATGAAAATAACAAAAAAGTTTCCAGTATCTTGCAGAAACCTTAATTAACAATATGGTATTGAAGGGCATCAATAATGATTCTTGGGAGATTTTGAGAGGTGATAGGATGGGATGTTACCCATTCTTTAGCTGTAGCGAAATCTTAAGCTGGAAATACATCCACTTTACAAGTAGCCATCTAGCAGTGGAAGGGGAGGTAATTTTGGAGTTTCTTCCCTTGCTCTATAAGATATATATATATATATATATATATATATATATATATATATATATATATATATATACACACACAGGAATGTTTAGGTCTTTCCAGGATGCCTGGATACAAGAGGTAGCAGAGTATATTTCTTACCGTTAATATGATCAGGAAACATATTTGTTAGAGAAATTATGCAATATAAATTAATGCCAGAAAATGCATCATATGCCATGAAAATGTGTCAGTGAATACTCACATGTTGATACATCAAGGTCACTGTCATCAGCCAGATCATCTGTTCCAACATCACTACCATATTCACTTAAACGTCTTGTTCCTATTTTTTTGTCACCATCTGCAATCTCTAAATGTTCTCCAAACTTTTCCTATAAAACATTATTTAGCAAACTTGAACATGCCTTCAGCAGAGACTAAAAAAAAAGGAATTACTTAAAATGTTGTATAGTAACTTCATCTAAAATAGCTAAAACCTGAAATAAAATGCAAGTTTAATGAAAGACAAAAGTCTTTAATTACAAATTACCTTCTTCATTTAAGGTTGAGAGTGACAGCAACATTATGGTTTACCTATTTCTTGAAAATATCAATAGCATGTGCAAAGCATTTATAGATGTTTTAAATAACAAATGCTAACCTCTGATGCTAAAAGGAGGTAGCTGCAGCCTGTTGACAAGCTATTCATCACACTTGTTTTCACTACAAGTCCCAATTCAGGAAATTAAACAACTCTGGAACGTAGGTCACATTAAACCACACTATATGTGTGTGCCCATATTGCAAGTGTGCTCTCCATAAATCTTTTATAAGAATGTACATCCTTGGCAGGGAGAATGGAAAGAAAGACATGAATAAATGTATGTACAGGAAGATGAAGTAAATATTATAAAATATACACGCCTGCTTTTCAAATCAAATGTTACAAAACACTATTTCCATGAAAAATCCTAATACCTTTAAAAGCCGAGCGATTTCTTTTTTAGAAAGTGTGGGATCAATTCCCAGTTTTCGAAGGTCATCATCTGTCAGCTTGCTGAGATCAATTTTCTTTTTGCCATCCCTTAGTCGAATTTTGCCATCAGCACCAACTTCAAATGGAGTATCGTCATCAGTCCCACCAGCTAAAGTTATACAAATTTTGACATAATTACAGAGCTGTTTATTATTATTATTATTAAATATTTTCAACTCTAATGAGTTTTATTCACAAAAATGTTATGCTTCATTGTTATGATGACAGTAAACAATTTAATTTTACACAATTTTCATGCAACTTGTACCAGAGTATAATAAATTTAACAAATCTGGTTTGTTGTCATGCTACAGCACATGTGTACCTTTAGTATTTATGCCATGAGATCAGGGGGCCAGCAGGGTATAGCACTTGTTTTTCGTAATATTTCTCTCATGATAAAGTTGGGGGGGGGGTCTGCCTATACAGAACTTGAGTTTCATAGTACTTCTCCCATTATAAAGCCAGGGGACCAGCAAGATAAAATTTGTCAAAAAGTAAATGGTGAACATATTACCAGAGAAAGATATCCTAAGTAAATATTTACCAAAGTTTTTTAAAATGGTGTGTGGGCTTATCATCAACAATATGCTTATACTGTATAAATACAGTATATAAAATATTCAAATTTAACAGACAGTTTATATTAATAAATGTCTTACCTCCACCTATTGTCTTCTGTTTCTCTTTCTTCACAACCCTTACATTGCCATCTTTATCTGAAATATCATACATACATTTATGTGATTCATCCCACAATTTTTCTTTTGGTATCTGGGTATACAAGAATGCAAAAGCAATAAAATTACATTTTGTTTCTTCAATCTTTCTATGAACTTATCTGGGCCCTGCATTCTGATGTGGGAACCCTACAGTAATCACCTTTTTTGTCCATCCATCTGTGATATATGTCATGTTCATATTACTATGTGATAATTGACACATCAATAATATCATGGGACAAATATGTTAATAATACCATGTGATAAATGTCATACCAATAATACCATGTGATAACTGTCATACCAATAATACCAAGTGATAAATGTCATACCAATAATACCATGTGATACATGCCATGTTAATAATACCATGTGATACATGCCATGTTAATAATACCATGTGATAAATGTCATACCAATAACACCATGTGAGATATGTCATACCAATAATACCAAGTGATATATGTCCAGTCAATAATACCATGTGATACATTCCATGTTAATAATACCACATGATAACTGTCATACCAATAATACCATGTGATATATGTCATACCAATAATACCAAGTGATATATGTCCAGTCAATAATACCATGTGATACATGCCATGTTAATAATACCATGTGATAAATGTCATACCAATAACACCATGTGAGATATGTCATACCAATAATACCAAGTGATATATGTCCAGTCTATAATACCATGTGATACATTCCATGTTAATAATACCACATGATAACTGTCATACCAATAATACCATGTGATATATGTCATACCAATAATACCAAGTGATATATGTCCAGTCAATAATACCATGTGATACATGCCATGTTAATAAAACCACGTGATAAATGTCATACAATAACACCATGTGAGATATGTCATACCAATAATACCAAGTGATATATGTCCAGTCAATAATACCATGTGATATTTCATGTTAATACCATGTGACAAATATCCTCTTGATTTTACTAAATAATACATAAAAAAACTGTGATAAATGTCTTATCAATAATGCCATGTGATAAATGTCATATCAATAATACCAGTCACAAATGATATATGCTTTTGCTTGAAATCATATGCAACATGAACTATGTATGCATATCCTGCTGACCTTGCCTGAAGTCACAAGTATAACAAACTATGCAGATAAACCAACTATGCAGACCTTATCTATGACCTTGCTTTAAGTCACAAGTATAACAAACTATGCAGACCTTATCTACGACCTTGCTTGAAGTCACAAGTATAACAAACTATGCAGACCTTATCTATGACCTTGCTTGAAGTCACAAGTACAACAAACTATGCAGACCTTATCTATGACCTTGCTTGAAGTCACAAGTACAACAAACTATGCAGACCTTATCTATGACCTTGCTTGAAGTCACAAGTATAACAAACTATGCAGACCTTATCTATGACCTTGCTTGAAGTCACAAGTATAACAAACTATGCAGACCTTATGTATGACCTTGCTTGAAGTCACAAGTATAACAAACTATGCAGACCTTATGTATGACCTTGCTTGAAGTCACAAGTACAACAAACTATGCAGACCTTATCTATGACCTTGCTTGAAGTCACAAGTACAACAAACTATGCAGACCTTATCTATGACCTTGCTTGAAGTCACAAGTATAACAAACTATGCAGACCTTATCTATGACCTTGCTTGAAGTCACAAGTATAACAACCTATGCAGACCTTATCTATGACCTTGCTTGGAGTCATAAGCTGCACAAACTATCCAGATCCTGTTCTATAACCTTGCCTGAAGTGATGAAGTAATAAACTACAGTGCAAATATATCAGACACTGAGCTAATTACAATGCAGACCTGAATCAATGATCTTGCCTGAAGATGTAACAATAAAGCTCCTAATTAATGATTTTGTATGAAGTCATAAGTACAACAAACTATGCAGATCTGGTTGTATGCTCTTGCTTCAAGTCATTAGTACAAATCACACATACCTGGATCTCTGATTTTACTTGAAGTCATAAGTATAACAAACTACGCAGACATGGATCTATGATCTTGTTTTAAGTCAAAAGTATATAAACTTATGCAGATCCTGTTATTTGATCTTGCTTTGTCATAAGTAGTACAAACTACAAATACCTGGATTAGAAATACCTGGATATCTAATCTTGCTTGAAATTTTAAGTATAAAAACCTATGCAGATCCTGTTCTATGATCTTGTCTTAATAACAATAAGTATAAGAAATCACAAAGATCCTCTATGATCTTGCGTGAATGGACAACCAAATCTATGACCCTGACTGAAGACATAAGCAGAATGAGCTATGCAGACCCTGATCTATGAGCTTGGTTCAAGTCATAAACAGTATGAACTATGCAGACCCTAATTTATGAGTTTCATTTAAGTTATAAGTAGTATGAACTATGCAGACCCTGATCTATGAGATTGATTCAAGTCATAGATAGTATGAACTATGCAGACCCTGAGCTATGAGCTCAATTCAAGTTATAAATAGTATGAACTATGCAGACCCTGATTTATGAGCTTGATTCAAGTCATAAATAGTATGAACTATGCAAAACCTGATCTATGAGCTTGATTCAAGTCATAAATAGTATGAACTATGCAGACCCTGATTTTTGAGCTTGATTCAAGTCATAAACAGTATGAACTATGCAGACCCTGATCTATGAGTTTCATTTAAGTTGTAAGTAGTATTAACTATGCAGACCCTGTCCTGCCAGTGCATCATATGACACAAGACTCTTCTGCCATAAAATATTTTACTAAACATTTTGAACAAATTAGTGTTATTCAATGCTAAGAAATCATACTTTCAGTCAGAAAATTTTCAAGGAAAATGTTTGAGTGGAGACCTGTTAATGATGCGAGAGTGAAAGCTGGGTCATTGTAGTTCGCATCTAGATACATATTATGTACAGGCAATCAGAGCAAATAACGCTCAAAGTCATCTGGGTAAATTCACATTAAATGCACAAATTAAAATTAGATCAAAGTCATCAATGTTGATATAGTGCAGGATCACTTCCTGTAAGGGCACTTTGGACAGGCAACTCCCCCGCCAAAGGATACCACTTATATAAAAATGTTGTATATTGTACCCTGTTCATGGAGACAACCTCTCTTATATAGGACCACCTTCTCTTGCTGAATGTTATGGACCTCACAGTTGGGGGACTACTACTTTTGTACATTGCCTTTGCACAGGTATTACACAAGAAATCGTGTCTAATTAGTGTGAAAACATGACAAATATTCTAAAATGGCTGCATATAAGCTATATGAAATTCATCAAAGTGGCACATTTTTCACCGTGTATCATCAAACTTAATTTAACTGATTTATGTCAAAAACATTTTTTATGAACTAGCAATTACAGGGAGATGGTTGACACGGATTATACTGATATATTTTTTTTGTTGGTTGACCATCGGAGCTTGATGAAGTCAAACCTAAACTGCTCTTCGCTGATGGGTCTTCATGTGGCTGATGAGTTCGATGCGATGTGCACATGTCCCAGAGCAATGTATGCACTGCAGGCATGGCTTGGTTCTTGATGCTGAGGCCTTCCTGCATTCTCTGGCATCAGCGACTTTCATTCTGTGGACATCCTCGAAGGTTTTGCACCCATTACGAACAGCTGCATGCCAGCCAGATCTATCCATGGCACAGGACTTGAGGTCTGTCACAGATACTGAGCAGCAACTCAGGCTGTCCTTGATGGAGTCTTTCAATCTTACGTTTAGGCGACCAACTTTTCTGTGTCCACTAGATAGAGCTTCATACAAAATCTGACATGGCATTTGAGTCACCTCCATACAGATGACATGACCCATCCACTGGAGTTGGGCTCTCATGACTATTGCTTTGATACTGGCTAAGTCTGCTCTATCCAGCACTTTTAGGTTAGTCACTCTGTCTTGTCATCTGACGCCCATAATCCATCACAGGGCTCTCGTGTGGAAGCACTCAAGTTGCTTGATGTGCTTCTTGTATGTTGTCCATGTCTCACATCCATATAAGAAGCTTGTTTGAACAACTGTTTTATACACCTTTATCTTTGTGGACAGTCTGATATTACTGTGGCTAAACATGCAAGAGCAGAGATGTCCTAGTGATTGACTGGCACTGCTGATGCTTGCCATTATCTCTTTGTCTAGTGATCCATCAGAAGATATGCTTTCGAGGTATTTAAAGTGATCAATAGCTTTCAGCTGGGTGTCTTCGATAAACACAATCAGGGGGCATGCTATGGTGCCTGGGACAGGTTGGTGAAGTACCTCTGTTTTGCTGAGACTGATAGTGAGTCTGAAGATTCTCGAGGATTCCACGAAGTTGAGTAACAATGATCTGGAGATCTGCTTCTGTGTGTGCCATGAGAGCACAACCATCCATGAAAAGTGCTTCAAGAATAAGTTACTCCCTTGTTGTGGATCAGGTATTCAGTCAGCAAAAGTCGAAGAGAAAGTCATCTGTACTTTATGTACACTCCTTTCTGGAGATCATGTATAGCATGGTTCAGGACACATGTGAAGAAGAGGTTGAATAATAATGGGACAAGAATGCAACCCTGCTTCACACCGTTATAAATGCTGAATGGCTCAGAGACATCCCCATTGTAGAGAATGAGTCCCGTCATGCCATCGTGGAAAAGTCAGATCAATTTAATGAACTTCTTGGGGCAACCAAGTCATGCTAAGATGACCCATAGTGCATCTCTATTGACCATATCAAAGGCATTTGTGAGATCATGAAGACAACACAGAAGTTCATATTTTGTTCAGTGCACTTTTCCTATATTTGTCTCATTGTGGAGATCATGTCAATCGTGCTCCGATCTGGTCTGAATCCACATTGGGCCTCTGGCAGTATGGCTTCTGAGACATTACTGACCAGACAGTTGAGAACACACACCATAATCTTGCCTACAATCGACAGGAGTGATATGCCTAGATAATTGCCACAGTCAGCTTTGTTCTATTTATTTTTGTGTAAGGTGACAATCATTGTGTCTTTGAACTCTGTCGCATGGACTCCTCCTCCTAAATGCTGATCAGGATACTGTGCAGTACCTGAAGTGCTTAAGGGCCTACTGCTTTAAAGTGTTCAACAGGAATTCCATCCGCGCCTGGTGCCTTACCAGAGCTGATCATGTTAATGGCTTGCTCGACTTCTTCCATGGTAGGGGGCAAGTCCAGGTCTGAGATAGTTTGCTTCGGGATAATTGTGTCTAATGCTGCAGAGTCTACGGTGAAGGGCATGTTCAGTAGGTTGGAGAAGTGTTCCTTCCACCTTTTGGTGATACACTCTTTGTCCTTCAGCAGAGTGGCCCCATCAGAATAGATTAGCAGGGTACTGCAGGCTTTCAACGGTCCATAGACATCTTTCAGGGACCTGAAAAACTCATCTGAGTTGCTAGTGTCTGTGTAATGCTGGACTTCATCTGCTTTGCAGTCCCATCAGCTATTTTGCATAATGTGGAGTTCTCTCCAGGCCTTGCTCTGCAGGTGTGTGAAGCAATCATGTTTTGAGACTGAGTCAACGATGTTCTGCCATTCTATATAGGTCTCTCACTTTTGTTGAACAAAGATGCTTATCACTTTGTTATTTTCATCAAACCAGTCTTGGTGGACTTTTCTTCTGGATCCTATGATGACTTTCGCAGGGCGCACAGTCAGTAGGTTTCCCTGTGAGCTTAATATTGCTCACTCATCTGCAGATGGTTCAGCCTTGCAGTGTTGAACCTGATTCAGGTCAGCTTCGTCTTTTTGCACTGTGGTGTGACAATGTTGAGATCAAGGATAGCCCTGACTAATCAGTGGTCCATCCCACACTCGGCTCCCCTCAAGGCTCTTGTTTTCCTTAGATTGTGAACATCTCTGTTATGGATGATGATATAGTCAATCAGATGCCATTGTTTGGATCTAGGATGCATCCAAGTCAATTTATACTTGTTTTTCTGATGGAAGAGTTTGTTCAAGATAGTCAGATTATTCTCTGCACACATCAACAGCATCAACAGTAGAAGCAGTCCATTCATGTTCATTTTCCCGATTCCATACTGTCCCAATACTCCACTCCAGCTTTTGTAGTTGTGGCCCACTCGGGCATTAAAATTGCCAAGTATCACGAGTTTGTCACAAGCTGGAGTAGCTTTTACAAGGGCATCGAGACTTTTGTAGAAGGCCTCCTTGTCTTCTTCACTGGTGGTCAACATGGGGTCATACAAACGGATGATGGTGATATACTGTGATTTAGAGAGGGAGACACGGAGCTGCATCAATCGTTTCTTCACATGCAGAGGAACTGCTGAGAATTGATGCAAAAGTGCAATACGGATGGCAAAACCAACTCCATGGATTCTGTGTTCATCTTCTGTTTTCCAGAAGAAGATGTAGCCACCCTCGGGTTCACAGACAGATCCTACATCAGCTAGATGTGTCTCACTAAGAGTGGCAATGTCAGTCTTGTATCAGCCCAGTTCTTTGGCTATGAGGGCTGTTCTTCTCTGAGGCCTGGGTGTATCTTCTTCATCCATGAGTGTGCGTATGTTCCATGTACCGAGAATGAGTTTGGTTTGTTTATGGGTATGGTGTCGACCGCATTAAGGGTTAAATGCCAACCATGGCTAGCTGGCCAGTTAGTTTATAGGAGAGGCAATTTTTAGGACACCTTTTCTAGTCCCTTCCCTTACTAGGGTGAGTAGTGCTGACCTAAACAGGGCTGCTCAGTTGTCTGGGATGCTGCCAGACTTCTTTTCTCTCCTGGTTCAAAGAAAAATGACCACTTGTCTACAAACCGGCTCCATGTAGGTTTGGAACTATGATTGCCTGTAGTAACCTCTACCTGTTGCTTTGTCCCTCCCCCATTGCCACTGGACTTGGAAGATGCATAGAGCAGACTGATATTTGTATTACAATAGGACAAGAGAGGACTTTAGAAATTTGATTTTAGTTTAATTCAGGGTCTACCAATAAAATTCACTTACCATATTCATACTCGTACTCTGAACCACTCTCATCTCCATCCTGTGAAATAAAGAAAATATGTAAGAAAATAGGTACATTTGTTGTCAAAAATTAACGAAAAGATGTGAATAATTATTATATTTGTGAGCAAAAGATAACACCAGCACACTGAAATTATTCAAGAAGTTTCAATATTTTACATGAATAAATTAGAAATGTAAGACACTACTGACAGATATATGCTCATTTAACTTTTTTGACACCTTGCACTTTGACACTTTGCCATGACATGTATAGTATTAACTCATTAACCCCCCAGGAGGTTTTTGTCATTTTTGCCTGAAATGCGAGTAGGAAACGCATATGGGGACCATTTCTGAATACATCCTAATACATCAACTTCCAAGCGATTTCTGGTTAGCCTAATGCCTAGTTGTGTTAGAAATGTCATTTTGCACTGAATACATCCTAATACATCAACTTCCAAGCGACTTCTGGTTAGCCTAATGCCTAGTTGTGTTAGAAATGTCATTTTGCACTGGCTATTTGGCTTGCGCATGAACCTTAGGGTAAAAGTTAGAGTTCTTTTTTTTTTGCTTAACGGACCCATCATTTTTGTATCCAGACCACTTTTAATTCCAAACGACTATCTTATCCTACTTTTTGCAAAGGTTCACCTATCTGTGTGCAGTTCAGATCAGTCGGCTTAGATCTAAGGCCAAAAAGTCTAAAATCCGGATACATAATTAGATTCTGACCACAGGTGCATTTCGGGTGGACAAAAATCAAGTCCATAAAATTATGTGTTTTTCCCTCTGTATTTTGTAGTGTGAATAGAAAGTCCAGATTATTTGGTATCATTGAACAGCTACATTTGCCTACCTTTCTATAATGCCACCCACTTTAGTGTATCTTAAATGACCTTATTGCCACAGATGTCGGAAGCAGGCTACTATCTCCTGATGTGTATCGAGGCACCAGGGGTTAATGAGTTAAAATATGTGAGTTTTATGAAATGTCATTTCAATAATACCATGAGAAAAATGTTACGTCAATAATACCAAAGTCATAAAAGTCAAGTCATTAAAACTATGCAATCAGTGTCAAGTCAATAATATCATGTAATAAATGTCATGTCAATAATACCATGTAATAAATATAATGTCAATAATGCCATGTGATAAATGTCATATCAATAATACCATGTGATAAATGTCATGTAAGTAATAACAAGTGGTGTAATTTCTATGTACATGTGTGCAAGGTGAATTATCTGGCAGTTACTGAATAGGATGAGCTATGTCACTCTATTGTCTGAGGAAAATAGATTCACCCATAGTGTACACAATATGGTGCCATGTTAGTATGGAAACTCTCTTAAGTATGACACACAGAGATGATAACAGTGTTAGGACCACTGGTCACAGTCAGGTTAGAAATTATAAATCAATGAATAAAATGACCAAGTTGTGTGCATTTTTTAGCACATTAATTATTTTCATTATTGAAATTGGTAGGGGGTACAAACAAACAGGGATTTATGTAGCCAGATCAAGATAGTGCCATTGGCTGTCACAATGGGGGTTCTAACCCTGCCTTGGTCTTCTGAACCATCCTTAAGAAAGACATATGACCACAGTAGGAGGCTCTGGTTTCACTGAATTTAGTTACAAAACTGGATGATTTGTTGAGGTCTTTTTGAATAGGCAAAGATCAAATATTATTTGTGGGGGAGTGGGTGTTGATAACCAAAGTGTTGATTTTTTAATACATGAATCTGCAGCATGATTGATTTTTGCTCCTTGTAGGTGAAGATAAAACATTACTTCAAAAGTTGACATGAAATGTCGTTTCTGAGCATACAATGTTGAGCATTTACTCCTAAATGACTACATCATATGTGAGATTAGATGGCTTAAAGAGAAGTATTTCTCTTTTCAAATACATTTCATTTATCTGAGATAAAACAATAATCCATCTTCCTCAACAGAGAGGCTTTCTGAAAGGTAAGTTCTAAATGCTTCTGGACAAAGTTTCTGATTGATTCAGATCAAGAATCCACAGGTAAGATTTACTGGCTGATCCATTCATGACTGAGCAATAGTAAAGTTTACATCATATTAGAAGTCATGAATAATGAAAATAAAACTTTCCAGACAGCTCCACAAATTGTGTATGCCATAACCCATTAAATACAAAGCTTTCTGGCATTTGTCCAGAAGGTATTTACGTGCTGGAAAACTGGTTAATTAGTGCAGCTATTATACCTGCTAATCAAGCAGGCTGTATCACATATCACCTACACATTCATCAAAGTACTGATAAACATCTAATATGCATACCAGAATTTCAGGTTAAAAAATAAAGTTAACAAAAATGTGCAAAACATTTCCAGCTTCATTTTAAAAAATAATTGAAAATAGTGAAATATTTAAGTAACATACCTTTCCTTTTCCTTTCCTCTTCTTGCCTATTACTCTCCCTTGTTCATCGTATTTCTGTAAGGATAAGATGGTATTTAATGAATAATGATCAAATGTATCCACAAAATTAGTAAATATATATCTTTATTTTCATCAGTATCTAAAATGTAAACAGATGAAATAAACTTCAAGGTACTTTGTTGATTAGGAAATAAAGTATGATGGGAAGAAAAGAAAAAAAATTTAGTAAAAATAACAAATTACCTTCCAAGCAAATTTCAAAATTTAGAAGGCAATTAAGCTTGCTGAATATTGTAAGAAATTAAGGACAATAAAATAGTTTAAAAAAAAATAAAATAATACAATCAAAGCAAGATACCATATGTACTCAGCTGTAAGTACAAATCCAAAATGCACAGACCAAGATCTGCCATCGTAGTTCTATGCAGCTTGTTAAGAGAAAATAGACAAACACCATAAACCCTGACCCACCATAAACCCTGACCTGCACCATAAACCCTGAACTACCATAAACCCTGACCTACCATAAACCCTGACCTGCACCATAAACCCTGACCTACCATAAACCCTGACCTGCACCATAAACCCTGACCTACCATAAACCCTGACCTGCACCATAAACCCTGAACTACCATAAACCCTCACCTGCACCATAAACCCTGAACTACCATAAACCCTGACCTGCATCATAAACCCTGACCTACCATAAACCCTGACCTGCAGCCGATTAAGCTGCATGTTGTTTTTAGTGGGTTTAAACTGTACTACTGAAACTAAATTGTATGCAAAATTCAATTTCAGTCCATTCATTCAAATCTTCCTGAATGGAAATGGAAAACAGTTCTCTTAAAACTTACTCAAGAAAAGTAACTGTCATGCATTGTCAAGAGAAATTGGAAGGCTGAACCCAGTTTATTATACTAAACTGATCTATTTACCAAATTTTTGAGCTCAATCCATTAATATTTCTCAAATTATTGTGCAGAAATGTAAAACTGGATGTACAGACATAAGAAAGGAAGGTATGAACAAGAGAAACACACTATGCATTTCCTAAATAGTATATAATGAAGGTATGTAACTAACTGACATATTTTCAAATGAGCTATTAGTGGCCTCAGAGAAACAGATAATTATGTTCCTTACCCTTTTCAAAATTAAAATTTAACTAGTTCAATAAGAGCAACTAGTTAAAGCTCAGGTAATTTTAAAATATTCTGCAAAACTTAACCTTAAATGTGGTTATGCATATGTAATTGTACAAAAAATATTACCACAACATAATAACTCAATTTTACTATTACAGGATTCTATACAGAATATAAGTGCAAATTTTAATGTTTTTCAACAGCTGAAAAGAGCATTGATATTGTCCTATTGTCCATTTGCAACAGAACAATACAAACTCTGGCACAGCTAGGAATCCAAAGAGGAATAGGATTGGACTTCATGGAAATAAAGATACAGTTTTGTTCTAAGGGGTACAGCAGAAAAAAAAAAGATACATGTATAACCAAACATTTAACCAGGGAAGACAATACATACCAATTTTACAGAAGAATCATTTGGTAGAGAAAGATTTGTCAATAAATGACTTAACTTATTAGGGCTGTTCCATTAAAACATACATGGGACCTAGGGAAGACACTTCTAAAGTGGGGTACTCAACCACAGATGCAATTCAGTATTATCATTTTAATATGAATTCTGTGAAATCAAAGTACCCTGGCATATATTTTTCAAAACTGCCTTCCCTGGGTACCATGTATGTTTAAATGGAACAACCCTTATTAATTATCAGTAAATAAAGATTTCATTGATTTCACATCTATTTCCATTTTCTGGATGGTAACATTTCACACCTTCCCTGTATCTAATGGAATCTTGTCGGATGACACATCTGCATCTATTTCATGGAGCATTTCTTTGTGATGACAAGTACTATATATAGTTACTTTTAAGTCGAGTCAAACTGCAAACAACATTGATCCTGATCTGCATTTGGGTAATGCACAGACAGATGAGAGTCTATGTTGTTTGTTCGTTGATTACTCCTAACGAACTGTACAGAACCAGATCTACTGGCACATTGTTAATGTTAGATCTGGGTCTGTGTGGTTTGCAGTTGACTCAACTTATAAATGGCATGTAGTGGTTGACGATAGCTATACACTCACATATTCGTATTCATCTGGTCCTTCATCGCCAGGTCTCGCTGCTTTTTTCTTCTTCTTTATTTTCTCCCCAGTAATGGGGTCATACTCACCTACAACATGATAAAAAGTATTTGTAAGTTGATGGGTAAAATATATTTTATTTTAGCATCTAGATTAAGATATATTCCATGATTGCTGTAAGTAATTTCAGAAAAGGCAAAGATGAAATAATAACGTTCCAGAATATACAATTTCTATTCTTAACAAGTGCCTAAATCTGACCTGATTACAAACTTTAACTTAACTGGACAGATCTATGAATAGATGAACATAGGTAACACCATACATTTTGATCAGTCGCGGTGAGGTGATTAAAGGTACTTGCAATTAAAAGATTAAAATTACTTTTCGTCTGTTAAATATTTACAATAATTAGTAATCAAGAGAGCAAGGAAACATTTTAAATGAAATTTATTCAACTGAAACTAAAAAGGTTAACAAAGAGTATCATTTTTGCCTGTATATAAATTGTACATACCACACACCATGTCACAGTATAATGTACAACAAAATCTGGGTCTATAGTGTTCACATTTTATAAGGTGATCTGCCTGCCCATGCTCTAATAGCAGGTATGGGTCTGTTATCTTTTATTTTATTGTTCAATTTGGTGAATGCAATGTATTGGTTAAATGGGGGGAGGCAGGCACATAGCTGTATTAATAACAAAGGTAGACAACTTTTGATACCTTGTTGCCCAGACATCCTATTTCACTGTCATGGAAGAGTTACAACAAAAAGCTTTCTATTAGTAAATGTGCAATAAATGTATAAAAATAAATTAATTATTTTTTGGACACTAGAAATATAATATTTATGTAGTAGTATGCTGTCAAACATTAGGATGTTAAGAAGTTACTAAAATCAATTAATATCAAAAGACTAAGTATTGCTTACCATTTTATTCCATGACTTAAATATTTTGCATAGTATGATTTTAAAAATGCACGATATAATGGGTAAAACAAGAGCATTCACAAACACCTTGAAGCATTTATAAGTGGGTATGTGAGAAAGCTTGCCAGTAGCTTCTCGTGGGTCAGTGGTTCTTTCCAGGGTTTTCCTGGGTTCTTCCTCCACCATTAACACTGGTCGCCATGTATAGCCTATCAGGTGCTGAAAAAGGGCGCTAAACCACACAACAACAACAAGCATTTTAAGCCTCTGCAAGTGTTACTGAAAGCATCTACCTGTGCCTAAAATTGTTACCTTAGCTACAACAGTATAGCATCTAATAATAAAAATTATCACACAAGTGTGACAAAAGAAAAATCAATCACTCATGAAAGGAAGAGAGCTTGGACAAACTAGATATAATGATGGACCAAAAAAATACTAAGTAAAATTCTTGTTGTTAAAAGCATGGTGTAATACTCTTTCAGGACAGTCAAGCAAAATAACAAAAACAGTTCAAACTTAAGGAACAGATAGTAAAGATTAGTGCAGAATCAAGGATATTTCATGTTCTGAACAACTTAGGTTTTAAACTTTGGAGATATTTTTATATACTTCAGCTGTCTATGAAATTTCACTTTACTGATGGATGTTGGTAAATGTGAATACAAAACAACCAATAAACATACTGAAATCTTGTTCAAATTATTTCATATACACAAAAAGTTAAATCTATTTTCTGAGTAAGTTTATACTAAAACAGTGTAAAACCCAATTAAATCTTAATGACAAATTCTGTTCTAATTATGACATCAGATCAAAATTGCCTCAAACATTTCTGTCCAAATGCAAAGCAAGCTTTCTCTGTTTAAAGAAGTCCTGCAAAGTGATATCATATATTTGTAATAAATGTGACTATTTGCTCTACAATAACATGAATTAACAGCCAGCAGTGACGGTTTCATATGAGATAAATTAAGACTTTTGAGACTGATATTTAGAAAATAAAAACTGTGCTGCAAATATTAGTTAAAAAATTGATTATAAAGCACAATCCAAAAATGACACTAATCAGATTAAACAGTTTAGAAAAATAGATGGCACAAAAATACACACACACATACACTCACCAATCAAGTCCAAATGTAAACTACACAGGACTCCAGATCTGGCCATTGCATAATGTGCTGGCAGATCTGGGTCTATGCAATTTGTGTGGAGTAATTGGCAGAAGAAACAACATAAATCCTGATCTTCCAGTGCATTATGTGATGACAGATCAGGGTCTATATTGTTTGCAGATGGACTCGACTTACAGGCAAGTATATGGTACTTTGAACAAAGTTTGCATGATGGAGAGACTTGTATTCAATGCAATATAAATATGCTTAGATGTCAGCATTTTCACAGCCAACCTATAGAAGCTTTACCTCAAAGCATGTTCAAAGTTAGGTAATCTTCATGGCATTAATATTCCTTACTTTCATCACTTTCATCATCAGCCTCATTTCCATCTTTCCGTTTCCCCTTCTTTCCCTTGCCTGCTGCTCGCTTTCCCTCTTTCCTGAAAAATATTATGTATCTAATCAATATAATGTGTCTGCAAAAAATATGAATGCAATAACCAAACCAAAATGTTTTTCACTACGCAAACTAAATAAGAGATTTATGAGGTAAGTCATGTATACTTGTAACATGGAGCAATGTTTTGCCTTTAATTCAACAAAGGTGAAAATGATTTTTGGACAAGTGAATATAATGGAAGCAAATTCAGAGTCAGCAATCTTAGCTGTAATATTCTGTTACAAAAGTAGGAAGTATTTTGTAAAATAAAGATTAAAATATCTTGGCATGCATTTTAATTAAAAATCTCAACCACAAGAAATCAATAAAATATCAAAAAGTGTATAAGACATAGTGATCAAATTATTACACCAATTCACCTTCAAAATGATTTAAATTAAATTCATTTGACTGACTGGTATTCACTAAGTTTTAAGAAACTTGACACAAAGTGAATAAGTTATTAACTCCGAGACTGCACATTGTAAGTCAAAATTTTTTGGCAGTCATCACTGTGATGAAATCTTCAGTGAATACAGATGCTACAGATCACCCTGGTTCACATATTCTGGTTTAATGACAAGACAGACTCAAGTTATTAAATTGTTATAATGCTTTTCCTCACTATCAATGGTTTAGTCACTTACTGGTCTTAGATCAGGTTCTACACTAGCTGAGTAATACTGACAGAATTTCTGGTAAAATCAATGGTCCAGTCATTTAACAGGCTGGTACTTACTCAAGTTCACTTATCCTGACAGGATTTCCTTCTGAGTCAATGGTCCAGTCACTGGATGGACTAATCAGTCCTTTCTCCCGCAACTCCTGTAACTTCTTCTGTTTTAGGATCCTGCAAAGCACATCAATTTAAAATGTTAAAGAGAAGAAATAGGCATAAATATGATACTTGATGAGATTTCTGAACTTGATAAAAATCAAGAGTACTGATGAAAAAAATGCATATGGTACTCCAGAAACTTAAGACTGGATCTGAAGTTATATGGATATACATGTACACACATTTACCAATCTGTGCAGTCTTAAAATATTTGATCATATTAAAATTAAGCACCAGCCTACCAAGGTTTATACAATGAAATTAAAAACTGTGTATATAAAATAGAGAATCCATGTTACAATCATTCTACCATGATTCAATGAAGTTTATTTAACTGTTGAAAATTACTACACATTTGTATTTATTCTTATCATGGAATAGTGATGCAGTTCATGATCAGTCCATTTATGAAGTGTATAATTATTTGTCCATATATGCTTTTCATGAAACTGACAATTACTTGTCCATTCATGAAGCTGACGATTACTAGTCCATTCATGAAGTTGACAATTACTAGTCCATTCATGGAGCTGACAATTACTAGTCCATTCATGAAGCTGACAATTACTAGTCCATTCATGAAGCTGGTGTTTACTAGTCTTTTCATGAATTTCATCATTACTTGTCCATAGATACAGTTCATGAAGTTAATGCCAAGTAGTCCAGTAATGAAGTTGATGATTAACAGTTCATTCATGAAGCTGGTGTTTACTGGTACATTCTTGAAAATGATGATTACTTGTTCAGTCATGGAGATCATGATTACTTGTTGATATATGCAGTTCATGAAGTTGAAGTTGATGATTACTTTTCCATTCCGAAAGCTGATGATTATATTTCCATTCATGAAACTGATGATTACCAGTCACAAGAATTTGACGATTCCTAGCCCATTCAGGAAGTAAATGATTACTATAGTACATTCATGAGACTGATGATTACCAGTCACAAGAATTTGATGATTCCTAGTCCATTCAGGATGTAAATGATTACTAGTACATTCATGAGACTGATGATTACCAGTCACAAGAATTTGATGATTCCTAGTCCATGCATTCAGGAAGTAAATGATTACTAGTACATTCATGAAGTTAATAATTACTAATCAAAAAATGAAGTTGATGATTACTAGCTAACTCAGGAAACTGGTTATAACTAGTCCATTCACGAAGCTAGAAATTTTCAAAATCAGTCAAATATCCTATAGATGTGTACTCCACTGAAAATATCTCCAATACACTATGTCTCTGTACAAATCCTGATGCAAAACTTACTCTTTTTTCTCTGACTTTCTAATTGGCTCCCCTGTAGCTGTGTCAATGGACCAGTCACTGGATGGACTTATCATGCCTTTCTCTCGAAGTTCCTGTAACAACTTCTGCTTCTTCATTCTATGATGGAAGTGAATAAATTAATAATGTCTAGAAACAATTTATATTTGCAAACAGAAACATATATCCTACTCAACTCTATAACCCCAATAATTAACACCATTCTGTGACACCAATACTTGACAGAAAGCAAAATCTTGCAAAATGAATAAAAAATGGAATTTGGTGTCATATACAATGGCCCTGATATTATGGTCTGAATTTACTCTTCCTCTCCAAATTTTAAAAAGACTGCTATAATCAAGTCATCAACATATGCACACAAACATGCATGACAAATTTCATATCTCTCTCTCTCTCTTATGGTTTTTGTAACATCATACTCAAAAAAGTTCAAAAATGTATACCTAAAAATGGAAATATTTCTATAATGGCCTGGAGATCAAATCATTTCATCTGTATATTCATGAAAATGAGCCTACCAAATTTCAATTATCTACTCTAAGTAATGCTTGCTTAAATGTGCTTTCAATTTTTTTCTTCAAATTTTCAAATTCAAGTAAGCATGTCAAATAAATATTTTAATGAATTGAAGACTGATACAATGGCTTGAAAATCCATCAGGTCATCTGCATATCAATACTAATTACAATTGTCAAGTGCAAGCAGTTTTTGTTTCATCATGTGCACAAGGTTTTTGTTAAAATCAAGTAAATATGTCAAATAAATATTTTAAGAAATTGAAAACTGTGAAATAATGGCATGGAAATCATTCAGTTGATCCACAGTATTATACAAATAAGCTTACCAAATTACATCTGCAGTAGTGCAAGAAACTTTTGTTTCATCAGCGTACAAAGTTTTTTTAAAAATACTTAAGTTTAGTTTTTTTTTAAATCCTTAAAATGTCACAACTGTAATAATACAGTAATAATAAGAGCATCTACATAATAATAAAGAAAAACAAGATAAGTTTAATCCATTTACCTCAAGTAACGTTTTCTTAAAAGTATTTACAGTTTTCTTTCCCAAAAAAGTCAAAGTCTAAAAAGTTCAAAAATGCATTAGAAAAAATAAAAAAGGCCACAGTTATAAGAACCTAATTAGCCATGAATTTCATCACAGATCTTAAGTCTAGACTGAAATTGAAGTTTTTAATCCAGCAATCTGATTGGTTGGTAGGGCTGAAATGACTTCACTGATGTACTGATAATTCTGCCATTTTAATACATACATCAACACTAAATGTGGACAATCGACTCAAAATGATATTAACCTAATAAAAGTTACTTTTAATCCTTAACGATCATGAATAGTTAGTCATCTGCCTCTTTATTCTGTATGTTCAATTTGTAACATGATGTAGGTTGCATATCATGATATATATATATATATATATATATATATATATATATATATATATATATATATATATATATATATATATATATATATATATATATATATATATATATATATATATATATATACACATACATACACGCACGGGGTACAGGCATATCATTTCAACCCTAGTGGTAAATCTAAGGCCGACTTAAAATTTACCAATCAAATGTTTTAAGACTAGATTTAATGTAAGAGTTATATTTGTGAAATTGAGGCTAGATCTTGGAATCATTGGATCCACTACAGGTATCTAAAAATAAAAATGTGGTCAGGTTTGGCTCAATAGCTTCTGAGTCATCTTGCTTACAAGTTAGATAAATGTAACTATGTCTCCCACCCCTGTACACTGGAAATTGTACTTTAAACTTAGAAAAGAAACCGTGTTGGTTCCCAGGTGTCATCTTTTTATGTCCCATGTCATCAGAAGATGGCAAGCCTTGCCTTTTATTTAGTTCCAACATGTATTGTTGTGTTTATATGGAGTTGTAATCAAGACAGAAACTTTCTGTCTGTATGGCTAAGTTAAAGTATATTTGAAAAATACAATGAATAAAAAACATAATTTGTCATTTTGTCTCTATATTGAAAGAAGTTATCAATCAAAAAGAGTTAGATACAGAAAAGTATCTAAAATTATTAGTAAAAAAATCATCGTGAAAGAATATTTTCATGTTGTCATGAACTCTAAAACCTGTGGACCCCACCAAAGATGATTATGTAAAAAGCTCACAGATAAAAAAGAATCAAAAGCAATTATTTGCTTTGTGATGAAAAATAAAACCATATATACTCACCTTTCAGTTAAATACAACCATAAACAACACAAACCCTGATCAGCAGGGTTTGTGTTGTGTGTTCTATGTACAGATCCTAACAACATGCATACATGAAGACCCAGGTCTGCTGGCACATTATGCTACAGCAGATCTGGGTCTAATCAGTTTGCAGCTGGACTAGACTTATAAGCAAGTATATATGGTACAGGCCATCACTCTTGAAGGAAAAAAAATAATCTGTCAAATTATAAATCCGTTGGTGTAATTTTCTTCTGCAGAATAAGCAAATTAGGAAAAGATTATCATAATGACTGATACACATAATGTGCTTAGCTCAGCAAATATTTCAAGCTACCATATACACTCATTTATAAGTCAGGTAATCCAACTGCAGACAACACAGGCCTTGATCAGCCATTGGATATTGTGCAGGAAGATCAGGGTCTATGTTGTTTACATTACTGATTACTCTTAACAAACTGTACAGTCCCAGATCTGTCAGCACATAATGTGCTGGCAGATCTAGATCTGTGCAGTTTGCAGTCGGCCTTTGTCTTATAAGTGATTATATCATCAAGCAGAGATGTTCTATTTCAATGTCATGATGGCAGATCAGAATCTATAGAGTCTGCACTTGGATCCAACCATTATAATCAAGTACATACAATGACCATCTTAAAATAGTATATATAAAAAACACTAAACTTTGAATAGTTTAACAATACACATAAATCAGCATTTCCTAAACCAGATTAGATGATAAATTCTCTGATTATTATCAGGAGTGATAAGATTCTCAAGTTATCTCAAAGCTCAACCTTGGACAAAAAGAGAATTTGAGATTCAATTTATGCAATGTTCCTATATATTATTCAAACTTAAAGTGGCCTAAAGAATGCTCTGCAGGAGAAAAGAGTTAGGAATATTACCCATGATAGCATATTTAAATATGATAGTACATTTATTTGCCTCCAGAATGTAAATTTCTCAATTATTTAAAAGTTTTAAAAAGGAACCTTTGTTACAAGCATAGTTAGATAGAATAGCCATAGAAGACAAAATGAATCCTTCATATGCATGAGTGTAAGAAAGGAAAATTCCACCCAAGGGTCAGATTTTTTCATTGCACATGAGATTTTGCTGAGTGTCTGGTGCAAAATTCTGATCCTGAGGTGGAATTTTCCTATCCAGCATAATGCAAAATGAGGATTTGTCTCACAATGATGCATAATGAGGATAGTTTGTCTCAAACTGATGCAAAATGAGGATGACTTGTCTCACACTGACGCATAATGAGAACAAGTTATCTCAGACTGATGCATAATGAGGATGATTTGTCTCATGAATGCATCAGATTGAGGATATGTCTCACACACCTGAAGTATAATGAGGATGAATGTTCTCACATTCCTGGCTACAATGCATAGGTTATAAACAAAATGGTGCCCAGTCAGTACTGATAAAGCATAAAAAGAACAAAATATGTTAAAAATGTTTCCATACTTAAAGAGAGAGAGAGTATAATGATAAATTCTGTCTAAACATAGAAATGGGGTTAAAATGTAAATAAAATTTTTTTTAAAGTGATAGAATAACAACAATCATGATGTCAAGAGCATAACATCACAAGAACAAGTTGTGATGTGCCAAACAATATGCTATTTTTTGTCAAGTTTGACAACAATTACATAATAAAAACTATCCTCCATTAGTGTTCTAATGGAACCCCAACTGCCCTCATGCATGGACTCTGGAGCAATTGCTTTTGATTCATTAAGTTTTTAAGTTAACACACATGACAAGGAGTATAGTGTAAAATTTATTAAAGTCACCAATGCAGGTCACTCTCACGTTAAAAAAAAACGTTTTTTCCATCTAAAGTCTTGGACAGTTAAAACCATGTCCCATTTCAATACAAAAACATTCCTCCATTTCTTGTGACACATCAAAAGATATGACATCACTTGATGATTTTGTTATTCTGAGCAATGTAAAGATATGACATCACTTGATGATTTTGTTATTCTGAGCAATGTAAAGATATGACATCACTTGATGATTTTGTTATTCTGAGCAATGTAAAGATATGACATCACTTGATGATTTTGTTATTCTGAGCAATGTAAAGATATGACATCACTTGATGATTTTGTTATTCTGAGCAATGTAAAGATATGACATCACTTGATGATTTTGTTATTCTGAGCAATGTAAAGATATGACATCACTTGATGATTTTGTTATTCTGAGCAATGTAAAGATATGACATCACTTGATGATTTTGTTATTCTGAGCAATGTAAAATTCTCTCAAAAAGCAGCACCTTTCAACCAGAGATCCTGAAATTTCAACATGGCAGCCCAATATTTGTGAAATTTATTAAAAAAGCAGGTCTTCAAATAAAGTCTTGAGTGACTGATTCGGAAAGTTAGTGACTGTTGCTAGGTCTTCAAATAAAGTCTTGGGTGAATGATTAGGAAAGTTAGTGACTGTTGCTAGTATCATTTTCTTTTCAATCAAAGCCTAAGCTATGCAACTTTTGTTCAAAAAGTCTGAAATGTGCTGAAGACCCACACATAATATATTTAGAAAGCACATGGTTAAGCAACAGATGTAATTTCTACTGTATAGCCACTAGGGCACTTATTAAACTATATGGTTTTGAGAAGTCCAGGAGATAAGATTTATACCTTTACTGTCTTGTGTTTTCTGGCCACAGTGTTGAAACAAATGGAATAATACAATGGCCAAATAACAAATGGAATAATACAATGGCCAAATAACAAATGGAATAATACAATGGCCAAATGACAGCATCTAATAACTATGGTCATCTTGTATCTAAATGTCTAAAATGTAAAGTTAGCAAACGGTCATCTGAGCTCCTTTGTTGGTCCTGTCCGATAGACAGGGCCAAATCAGGATTCAACAAGACAGACTATTGTAATATGAAGATACTGCTGTGGAAAATACTCTGTATATTCCTTTAAACAGAACTTCCATGTTAATTAATCCCTGCCTTTGTTAGAGATCTGATGTTCCATGTTAATTAATCTCTGCCTTTGTTAGAGATTTGATGTAGAAGAATTAATACATGTATAGTAGTATTAGTACATCAGTCACTGATACATGTACCATTAGTTGTGTTAGTACATTAGGCATCATACACAAATAATCATAAAAAAGCCAAATGTTCCATCAGTTGCATTAGTATGCAGTTCTGGTTGAACACAGAGAAAAGCTGATAATACAAATGTACAAACTCTTTTTTCTTCTCCATCATAACATCATAAAGGTCCCCATATTTCTCCCTTCTTTTCTTCTCTCTTTCTTCTTTGCGTTTTGCCTTCTCCTCAAAATATTTCTGCCTCTCTTCCTCCGTCATGTTTTCTAGATCTACATCATCTGATTCGGTTGAAGAGTCACTAAAGTCTGGGACATTGGTAAATTTGGCTAATTTTCCCTTTAGAGGGACATCTGATCCACCACCTTTTCTGCCTTTTCCTTTTTTCCCTGGTTTTTCTTTCTTGACCTTAATTTTACCTCCTTGTCCATCAGAAACTTCTGTGTATACACTTTTGGAAAAAACATACTTACAGTTGTAGTAATATTGAAAAATCTGCCCATATATGTACTTCTTTCGATGGTGGAGGAACAAGTAAACACCTTATTTAAAAAAAACAATTATTTACTTAATGAAATATATTCTAACTACATGTATACTGAAAACTTCCCAAAACCAGACCACCCAGAACCACAAAGTTTGGCCACATACAGAAAGGTGGCCAATTTAAAGTAGTAATATTATTAAATAATCATATATCATCAGATTAGATACATGTACATTGTTTGTCCCAAAAATATAGATCAAGAAAATCAAAAAGATTTGTTACCTCCACTTTCACTGCAATACAGAGCACTAATACAGAGCAACACATTTTTTATAATCAGCTACATGTATATCCTCAGCTAGTCCATTTCAACTGATACATTTCAGGTATAAATAGCAGCTACATGTATATCCTCAGCTAGTCCATTTCAACTGATACATTTCAGGTATAAATAGCAGCTACATGTATATCCTCAGCTAGTCCATTTCAACTGATACATTTCAACTGATACATTTCAACTGATACATTTCAACTGATACATTTCAGGTATAAATAGCAGCATTCTACTAGCAATGGTCAGTGAAAAAAACAATGGAATTTTCTATAAGAGTTAATCCTGGCGATGGCACTTGACCAGGATTGTGTTTTCAATGTAATTTGTACAGAATGAAACACTGCTCACATGACACAGAGTAACAGCTTGGAAGAATATAAACATTGTGATATCACTGCGATGACATCTTCAAACATCAATGGGATGAAATCATAAAATAATGATAACACTGGTCAACAGTGAAATCATTACTGACTTGAAAAGGCCCTAATCTGTAGTATTTTGGTGTGCCGAACACGAATATAACCGTGAAAAATTTGTATTGGCTCTCGTTTTGAAGATATTCATATACCTCATTTTCTATGTTTCACTGTGTAAATTTCTCCAGTAGGACTGCAGCAACATCCGGAATAATGATGTAACATTGCATAATACCATCATGCTCACATCATCCACAGTTGATTGCATCATTTTCTGATGCAATGCAATACTAATGCCATGCGGCTGCTGAAGTAAGTTGACGTCAGCAGTGTACTATACATGTGTAGGCCTATTATACTAATGCCAGGCGGCTGCTGAAGCTGACGTAAGCAGTGTACTATATAAAGCCCAATCGGATAGGTTCAGCATTTAAAATATTTTAGACGTTGTGCGAGACAGTTCAAGCTACTGTTACATAAAACTTATTATTTTATCCATTTACGTACAATAAAGAACAGTAATGCCTTGAAAGTGTGTTAATACCGCGGACAATTTTTGCTATATTTGTGGGGAAGTGACATTTGCCAACCAGAAGAAAAGTATCAATTCTCAAGTGAAGAAGGCATATCATCTTTACTTCGGATGCAAGGTTGGTGACCAAGACAAGCCTTGGGCTCCGCATATATGCTGTGCTACATGTACAACACAGCTTTCACAGTGGTTGAATTGCAAAAGGTCATCAATGCCGTTTGCAGTCCCAATGGTGTGGAGAGAGCCAAGCAACCACCTAAATGACTGTTACTTCTGCTTGGTTCCTCCTCTTTCCGGCGGAATAACGAAGCGAAAGAAGGCGAGAATAGTCTACCCAAACATTCCGTCTGCATTGAGACCAGTTCCACATGGTGAGGGACTTCCTATTCCAGAACCTCCAGCAGAATATTCTCTTGATTCATCTGACGAAGACAAAGGTGAGTCGACCTGTTCTTCTCCTGGTCCATCAGCATGCAGTGATCCAGATTTTCACTGTGGTGCATCATCAACCCCACACAGAATAACACAGGAAGAACTAAATGACCTGATTCGTGATTTGGACTTATCAAAGAACAAGGCAGAATTGCAAGGATCAAGACTCCAACAATGGAATCTTCTAGAAGAAGATGTCACAATTACTGCATATCGAAAGCGCCACCAGCAATTGGAGCCTTTCTTCAGAAAGGAAAGTAATCTGATATTCTGTTCCGATATTGAGGGCCTCATGAATGCTTTAAAAATCACTCATGACCCACAAGAATGGAGACTATTTGTGGACTCTTCGAAACTGAGTCTCAAGGCTGTGCTTTTGCACAATGGAAACATTCTTCCATCTATTCCAGTAGCGTATGCTGTCCACATGAAAGAGACATACGATAACTTAAGGCAGCTACTGAATTCCATTGAGTATAACAAGTACAGCTGGCACCTCTGTGGTGATTTGAAGGTAGTTGCCCTTTTAATGGGACTGCAGCAAGGATATACAAAATACATGTGTTTCTTATGCGAGTGGGATAGCCGAGCAAGGGAAATGCACTACATGAGGAAGGAATGGACTCACAGACAGAATGTAGCCATTGGAGAGAAGAATATCCAACACCCAGCTCTGGTTGAGGCTCAGAAAATCTTGCTACCACCCCTTCACATCAAACTAGGTTTGATGAAGAACTTCGTGAAAGCCATTGACCGGACTTTGCCAGCATTCCGATACCTGCATGAAAAATTCCCTCGACTCAGCGAAGCAAAGATTAAAGAGGGAGTTTTTGTGGGTCCTCAGATTCGAGAGCTTTTCAAAGATGACCGGTTCAACAACTTGCTGGAAGGTGACGCGAAACAAGCATGGAATGCTTTTCGCCTAGTTTCTACAAACTTCCTCGGAAATGTTAGGGCAGAAAACTATAAGGAACTAGTAGAAGACATGTTGATGAAGTATAAGAAACTTGGCTGCAATATGTCTCTAAAGATTCACTTCCTTCATTCCCATTTGGATTTCTTTCCTAGCAACTGTGGTATTGTTAGTGATGAACACGGCGAACGTTTTCATCAAGATATCGCAACAATGGAACAAAGATACCAGGGAAAATGGTCCACTACAATGCTGGCTGACTACTGCTGGACACTCCTCAGAGATGCTCCCGAACAGCTGTACAAGAGACAGGCGAAGAAATCTAAGATGTAGTCAATGACTTGATTTTTTATAGGTAGGCTATTACAGTTGACCTTTTACTATTGGAATGCATTTCGTTATGTAAACATTAATTTCTTGCAGATTACAAAAAAACTAGAGCCAATTTTGCAATTTGACTGTCATATTCGTGTTCAGCACATAAAAATTGATAAGCATTGACTAATTTTATTTCAGTAACATGACTTTTGTAAAAATTTGTTGTCCAGTTATAATATGGCAATAAAACTTTAGGATGCTAATAACATCATTAGTTTAAACTGTTAAGGAGGTTTTACAAAGGCTCTAATAATTTAATTAGGACCAAAAACACAAGACCAATCTTAGGTCTGGAGTTTACAGATTTACTGTGAGAATGGTTTATTGAGGTTTCACTGATTGCATGATCTGTTTTTCCCTTTAACTCTCTCTTTTTCTCATTTAGGCCTATGTGACACATGCATGTAGTCTGATTAATCCGTCGGTATATGTGCTGATTCTTTCTCTGAAGCAGTTTTCTCAAGTACAGATCTATTGTCTATGCGGCCTCCCTATCTCTGTCTGCAAATTGGGCCTTCTATTTGTTCCACATAAAAGTTGACTATGAAAATATGAATTGTCCATGTTTAACTATCACCTGAATCAAAACCATGTCAATACATGGTATCACATGATCCATAAAAATCAAATTGCTAAAATATATCTCAAAACCCATTCTCAACTTTTCAGGTCAATCCTAGAGTGTGCTTTTGTGCCACTGGTACAGTAAAAAGGGCACTGACCCTCGAGACAAATTTTGTTGTGCCTGGGAAGTGCATAAACTTGTAAGTAATGCACTCCTGAATGTGCCACAAGAACATATAAAAAAGAGTATCTACATCAGTGAGATGCTTATTGAAATACTATGCATCTGAAGTGTGGCAATATGAGACCAACAACTGTTGTCTAGATATGACAGTCTGGTTCTGAGTCAATGCATCCCTTTCGTTCATTTCTATATGTTAAGTGGAGCTGTTAAATCCACACAATTTAATAATCTGAACTGATGTGAAAAAATGTGCATCATCATTTAATTTGGGCACAAAGCTGGCTAATCATAATAGTATTTTACCTGACGATCATGATACAAGTACATTCGATTCTGAACTGACCCCGACATAGATAATGACTAATTTAGCATGGAATCCACTGAATGTCCAACTATTCTTGTCACAAAAAGTTTCAAATATGAACAACTAACAAAAAACCTGTATAGCTGCACAGTTATAACTCGCAATTAGTATTCATCAGAAATCATGGAAATGACTTTGTAATGTTTATACTAGTGTCAAGGGTGGTAACTCTCTGTAATTGTATTTCATTATATCAAAACTGTCAGTGATAAATTATTTATCTTCAACCAATGAACAAAAATCACAATTCACTGCTCTGCCATCATTGAAAGTTCTTCAGTTAGGATAATAAAATAATGTTGACTCAATGTAATAAATAATAATTTATTCTGCTACATGAAGAATAATTAATATTTTAAGTATAAATTTTAGGATAAATTTGTAACCAATCCCTAGTTGATTTTTAAGAAAAAGTAGAAGCCCATGTCTTGGTGTCCCCTTTTGAAAATCTCCATTACACCAAATTATTTCCAGGATTAAACACAGATTACTGTGTTATGAAGTTTTTCTACAGATAAATCGCTAGATCATGTCTGACAGGATCACCGTGTGCAAAATATCTGAAAACTTACCTTTCATCATCTGAAAAAAGAAAAGAAAAACACATGACATACTTTGCAGTGAAACAAATAACAATTGTAAGAATAACAAGCTTAAAAACTGACTTACAATAAATGAAAAATATCTAAACAGAGTGCTAGTAAGTATAGAAAAAATTTACTTAAGTTTATTAATCTATGAACTTTTCAATTCAACCAACCGAAACATTTCACATTCTATTTGTTTTACCTTACTATCTTGATTATCATATGACCTTTTTCATTTCCACAGTTTGGAATAATAATTCAAATACTGATTAATACCAAATGAACAATAACAAAATATGCGAAAATTCTAATTAATTCACAAGGAAATTATCTAAGTGTAGAATGCACAATATATAACAATTTGACTAATATACACCACTGAAAAAGAAAAGAAGGATGGTTAACATTAGGAATATAATTAGATGGATTCCAGGTGGTCATTGATAACAGTATTAAAGCAGGCTACATCTGGGATACAGGTGGACACCTGCCAGGTATAAATGAGTTAACCTGTAAGAGTTACTTCCCTTTGTCATCAAGAAATTTTATAGACATTGTTTTTTTTTTGTCTTTTAGGGAGGGATGGATTCAGAGGTAACAGAGAGCAATTCTAATGTTAATGTGATCAGGCAATGTATTTGATGGATAAAGAGAGTTTTCATCTTTCAGGCAGGACTGGATTCAAGAGATAGCAGAGTTTATGTTCTTAAATGTGATTGTGATGAATTCAATGGAGAAAATGCTGCACTTTGTGTTGAAATAGACATAGAAACGAGCAGTTTTTCATACATACCTGAAACATACGACTCTGCTGATTCATATCCGATGACATTACCATGCTCGTCTACAATTTTCTTCTTCCGCTTACGATGATGAGTTCCACCTGCACTAACATCACTGAAGTAGCTATGTTCACTGTCTGAATCATGTTCTTTTCGACCTTTCTTTTTCTTCTTTTCCCCTTCTGCCTTTTTCTTTTCAGCTTTTCTGCCACCTGGCTTGTCACTGTCGGAGCTGTGGTAAGATTCACTAGCACTGTATGTCCCATCAGCACGCTTTCGCCTACGCTTTACATGTCTTGTGCCACCTGCACTGACAACACTATAGTAACTGTGGGCACTATCAGGTCCATGCTTTCTCTCACGTCGCCGCTGTCTTCGCCGAGCAGCACCTGCTTCATCTTGACTACTATGGTAGGATTCTGGGTCACTATAAGTACCATCAGCACGCTTTCGCCTCCTCTCCACATGTCGAGTGCCTCCTGCACTAATGACACTCTTGTAGCTGTATTCACTATCACTATCTGGATTACGCTTACCCTCCTTTCTTGCATGGCGTTCTTCAGCTGTTTCTTCATCCTCACCAAGGCCACCTGCTCCACCCTTTCCCTTTTTGCCTTTCTTACCTTTCTGCATAGAGACAAAGCCACTATCGACATCTGATTCTGGACCACCAATTTTTCTGAAATAAGTAGAGACAGAATTTAAGTACAAATTATTAAAGCATTAATGGCGTAAAAAGTTTTTGAATGACTTGAAATTCATATGACATTCATTTATTCATATGATGTTCAAACCAGAACCAATGAAGGAAACATTTTTGTCTAAATGTTCATTGAGATTGTTGTCTGGTTTGTTGGTTTTAATGGTACTTTAACAAATTACTGACTATGCAATGTGGAGGAAATAAGAAGCAAGTGCATTTCCCAAGGTCACATGAAGACTGCAAGTGCATTTCCCAAGGTCACATAAAGGCAGCTGACCCTGCTGGCCTTGGTGAGTATTTAAGCTATGACCAATGGATTATGAGTTTTGTCAACAGCACAACCACAGCTTCCCAAATCTGATTTTACAATAAAAGTGAGTAGCAAAACTTTTAAAATTCCACTATTCTTCGATAACAAAACCACACTTCATCACTTCATGCTAAAACCACCCTCTACTCTGACACAATTTTTAACAATTTCCAGTTGGTTGATTTCCAGTACATATTTAGCAGTCTGATAGTAAAATTCATGGGAGTTGGAGTGGTTACAAACATTTTCCCATTGTGAACTGCCAAATAATAAACACAAATTTTTCACAATGCATGTTCTTTAACTTTACGTAATAAAAGGGAAACTAGCTTTATTATTTTTCTCCTAAACTTATGGAGATTACACACTGTGGACAACATGTTGGCAATATGTAACACTAAACTGGTCTTCATACCTTCTAAATTAAAGAAAAGATACAGATATGAAGCTGACTATAGCGTAAGCAGTCTACTTGACCAATCCAATCACTTGAGTGCTTGGATTGATTTTACAGATATGTTTTAGGAGAAGCATCCATATGATCCATAAAGTCACTGTACCTCAACTTACTCAAGACTTCCACAAACTACGAACATTCTGTCATGAACTCAACAAATTTAACTCACAACTGGCCCAATTCTGATTATCTTCACTGACAAAGTGGCAGCTGAAAATTCTGTTTTTCCCAAATTTGATTAGTTTTTGCAAAACGAAAGGTTTAACCCAGTTGGGAACAAACTTATTCTCGCTCCTGACTTTTTCTGCAATTTCACATTATCTTGGGAAACACACCCTCCTATATTTAGAATATCCAAACCCCAACCTCTCATCAAATGGAAAGATGAATTTCCATCCTAAACGTCTGGTTCTAGAACAGATCCTGCATGAATACCTAAATACAGTATTAACTTCCAAACATGTCTTATGATACCGAACAAAACGACAAAACTAAAACAGCTCTTCTATCCGCTTTTCTAAGCAAAGAGCATACATTGGTCATTTTGTTGTTGTTGTTTTTGTGGGGCTTAACGCCATTTTTCAGCACATGATAGGCTATACATGGCGGCCAGAATTAATGGTGGAGGAAGAACCTGGGAAAACCCCAGAAAGACTCACCGACCCACGAGAAGCTACTGGCAAGCTTTCTCACATACCCACATTGGCTGAATCCGAGACTTGAACTGCCGCAGACAGAGGTGAGATGGCAGTGATCCGTAACGGAGGGTGCTTTAGACCACTCGGCCACTCGGGGCCCCCTTACATTGGTCAGACAGACCATCTAAGCTTAGTTCTGGAAAAATGTCAAGATTTCCAGGCTTCTACTGATTGCCATTAAATACATCTGAACACTCACAAACATAAAATTACAAGGTCCAGGTGGTTCTAAGAGTGCTCAACTAAATGATAGATGTTCAATTGTTTTTTCTTGTTTTAGTAACAGCAGCCATATTTGATCACACATTGGTATCATCAGTGCAAATTTGCATTGTCCTCAAACCAAGATGCTTTCTTTTAAGTTTCATCAAATTCTATTCACCATTTCTTGAAAAGTTGCTTAAGAGTTTTTCTATTTTAGGAACAATGGTTATATCTTATGACTGATCAACATTACAGTAAAAAAAAAGAATTATAAAAAAGGAGCACATCATTTCTGCAAAGTTGGTTCAAATTCTGTTCAGCAGTTTTTATGAAGTCATTTTACCAACTTGAGCAGCAGTATCCATTTATGAGGATGTATCAGCATCAGATGCATGAACTTAAAATGACTCAATGCTCTGTGCCACATTTGGTTGAAACTGGTCTGGCAGTTAAAGAGAAGAAGTTGAAAATAGTCATTCTTGAAGAACAACAGACACTGGGTCATACTATAAGTTTCACTGGTCTTATGGCTAGGGGAGCTACAATATGGTATCAATACTTGTGTTTGCTTACTTTTTGTACTTTTTGCCTGTAAGTGGATCCACCACAACTTCGTACACTGTTCCATCTTTTCCAACTATTCTTGTCCCTGGCTTGGCTGAAGAAAACCAAAACAAATATTACTGAAATGTATTTTTGTAAATATATAAATACTAAAAGGGAAATTAAACCTCCCCAAATATTAATGCAAGAAATTGACATGTACATGTATAGATCTATGTATATATGTAGTCATGTCTTATGGCAGTTCAGTACAATAGTAGCCAACTAATCATAAAGTTCAAAAAGTGTCTAAAAAAAATGTACAAAAATTTAGGAAGATAAACCCTTCTAAATAAATTTAAAAAGCAAGTAAGAAACCATAAATCATGAAGGTGCCCAAATGTAACCTAAATATAGATCATAAAGGTGTCCAAATGTAACCTAAATATAGATCATAAAGGTGTCCAAATGTAACCTAAATATATATCATAAAGGTGTCCAAATGTAACCTAAATATAGGTCATAAAGGTGTCCAAATGTAACCTAAATATGGATCATAAAGGTGTCCAAATGGAACCTAAATATAGATCATAAAGGTGTCCAAATGTAACCTTAATATAGATCATAAAGGTGTCCAAATGGAACCTAAATATAGATCATAAAGCTGTCCAAATGTTACCTCAATATAGATCATAAATGTGTCAAAATGTTACCTCAATATGGACAACAAAGGTGTCAAAATATTGCCTCAATATAGATCTAATATCCTTATTATGATTTATGGTCTGAAAAGCACATTTTTCACCATAGATTATTTCCGAAAATTCTACACAACTGGCTTCATGAACAATTAAGAGGCCTGAGGAGGGTAGCAAACTACTTTTTAATGTGCTCTTCACAATGAGTGCAATTTTAATTTTCATTCTCCTGAATCATTTATAAGATACCTAATATGTCACGATGTCCATTAACAAAAAGCCGGTGAGGTGTGTCAAATTTTCTTGAACCAGTGATGTGTAAGTTTGAATAAGGTAAGCATCTAACAAACCAAGTACCAATCAAAGTACATGTTTTCTATTGGATGTCCTACATTTATATATATTGAAGAGATAACATTTTGAAACGATCAATTCAGTATAGCTTCATTATTTCAATATCTTATGACAGCAGTAGCAAATGTCACTATTCAACATTGACTTCTCTAAGGCCCCCAAAAAAGTGTTTCCAGTCAGGCAACCATCCCTGTTTTACGTTGTCGACCCAAGCACTTTCTCCCCAAAGGGTAAAAAAATAAATTCATTCAAAATTATTCCCTAAATCTATTTGTTCATCAAAATGAGATTTGTATGTCCAGTACTTGAATTGCTTAGTACATCAACATATAATACTGAATATAAACAACCTACCCTAACTTTTAAACCAGTGAAATAAAAATCGGGGGGGGGGGGGGGAGGGGGCGGGGGCGGGGGGGGGCTAAAATGAAATAGAAAGTGGGGAAAAATAATATTTTTGCATGAGGAATAAAGCAACAGGTCACCTGTTCTTTATGATTAGTGCCATAAAAATTCAATGTCTTCACCATTGATGGACACCGTCTAACCACAATTTGTTCTGACCATAGATGGGCACTGTCTAACCTACAATTTTACTATGCCATGATTTGAAAGTAAACATACATTAAAAAGCAAATAATTGAACATTAGTGTTGTTTCTTCCTAAATTTTAATGCAAAATGACCACACCATGTGCTATCACTTAGTATAGTGATGGATAATGACCACACTGTGTGCTATCACTTAGTATTGTGATGGATAATGACCACACTGTGTGCTATCACTTAGTATAGTGATGGATAATATAATGGGCCAATGTTATGAGCTGGTCTGACGCAGTGCAGTTGTCTCTTCTCTTTATTGCCCGTTGCAGGTGAAAAATGCCATGATGTCTTTTAATGAAAGCATCATAAGTTGTTCTGTTATGTATCGTGTGCCTCGAGTTGTCCAAAATTCCTCCGACCGTTCCCACCTTGTGCGAGATATCTGGATAATTATGTTGGAGGTGGCAAGTCAAAAAACACTGATAACTTAAAAACTGAATTTTGGGAAACCACCCAGCAGCAGCACTGGATAGTCACATTTACACTGGGGCTTGCCGTAATTTAAGCAACCTTGTATTGAATCCTACATGCCTGTAATCAATACACAGTATATCCATCTTCGAAGAAATAACAATATGACCGTAAACTGCAACTGTAGTAGCCAGTATGAATTGATTATACAGTAGTTGACAGAATTTACTTCGTAAAGCTGCTTTGCTTGTCTATAGTCCTACAGAGCAAGACGCCGCAGCTGATACTTGTGTTTTTTAGAGCAACATAAAACAAACAAGTATAGGGAAGGCGTCTTACATTGCAGGCCTACTTAGTTACATGATCACTAAAGTTCTGTCCTTTTTATTCAAACGGAATCAACATATCAACTGTCCCCCCCCCCCCCGCCAATTATTGGTTACATAACAATGATATCTGACCTCTAAAATTAAGGAAAATGCAGCTACGAGATTTTGGGTCACATGATTGCACAACGAGAGAAATGCATAAGTACATGTACAAGGTCAAGTAGGTAAACAAGGTCAAGGTAAAGTAAGTACACACTATATTATGAGCTATATATAAAAATAAAATTGATTTTAAAATGATCCAACATTTTGCTTGTAGGTTTGCAGTGTAGAAGGTAGGGTGGGAATTAGTGAGGGATCGGGAATACTTTTTTTTTCAAGAGCAACTTTGACCCTGCTCTTTTTCCTCATTCTTCCCAAACTCTATCACTTCTTTTCCCCTCCCACAAGATAACAATAAACTATAAAAAAAATAGTACATCAACTTCAATTTGTGAGTACTGCATACGTTGCAACGGTACGATCCGGTTAGTTTTGTTTCATGAAATCATGGAATTTCATATGAACTGACGCAAATATTTCTCTCGCTTACTGAGCGACAAAGAAGAAAAATTCCTATCTGCTTTCCCTGCGTATGTATATAAGTGTCCTGAATAGTGCTGTAATTTCAAGCGTTTCATCTGACACAGTTATCTGACGTCACCTAAAGCTAATTTTTATAAGTGCCCTTGACTTCGCGATTAACATTGACTAATGACAGAACTAACATCTAAGATTAACGTAATCAATGGATGATGAAGCACTATGACCCGATTGAATATATTTCTTCCCTGCAAGTGGAACAACATTTCTTTCACACACATTTATATACAGGTATACACTATGTACACTGATAACATCAAAAAATATATAATTTTGGCAATAAGTACACAACTTTGCTATCCAATACTAAAGTTGCTACTTCTTATTCTTCTTCATGGTGCCGCGATATTACAGAACTAAAACAAACTTCGTACAGACAACCTTGATAATTAATTACAGAAGCGTGTTTCAATTAAACAGGTTTAAACATGTATATGGAATCATTTCGATTGATTTATTTCAGAAGCATACTAAAGGTTAGGGGTGGGGCCGTCGTCGCGGTTGCCCCGGGTGCCAGAGGTCTTGGGGTGCAAAAACCACGGACGCCAGAGGTCCTGGGACGCTAAAACCCCTTTGGGCCTTCATCATCGACACGGACGCCATTTACCCTTCGTATGCCGATGTATGATTTGATTAAGTTTATAACTAAGCTATTTAAACAGTGAAAAGTCTATAATGATGATTTTAATTCCTGTTCTTTTTTATGTAGTCTGATGTTTTCTTTTTAAATTCAGTACATGGATTACGTTGTTGTTGAATGTTGTGTCAAATCAGGAGTTACATTCAAAGTGAAGAATGTGTAGGGGTTCATATTTTTGACGTTATAATTTATGCGTTTTGCAACGATCTCTGATTCATTTGTTGTACATTTTTTATACTGAAAACAATAATTCGCAAGATCATGGTTATAAAATTACGAACTCCTAGCAATAATATAATTTTTTGCATGAGAGAGAGAGAGAGAGAGACAGACAGACAGACAGAGAGAGAACTGTACCACCTTTAACGATAAAAATAGTACACCTGTCAGGGTACAAACGAAACAATCTCAGATCATTTCGGTCAAATAAAAGACCTCTTTGAAAGTCGAACCCCGTTGAAAAATAAATCATGGATCCACGAGAGAGAGAGAGAGAGAGAGAGAGAGAGAGAGAGACTTGTACCGCCTTTGACGATAAAAATAGTACACCTGTCAAAGCACAAAGAAACAGTCAGATCATTTCGATACAATAAGAGACCTCTTTGAAAATCGAACTCCGTTGAAAAAAAAACAACATGGATCTGAGAGAGAGAGAGAGAGAGAGAGAGAGAGAGAGAATTCGATATTATACGGTAGATATTTCTACCAGCAATAACAAAATATTACATTATTCCACCGTCTAACCAGTCTACACCGAACAGTTCAGGTCAGATCATCAAGTAATGCACGAATTGATGGCAATAATAAATAAAAGGCAAGCAATGAAACCCACTTAATAAATATAGCTTGACAAGTCAAGGTTCGCTTTATTCCACAGGGCATGCAATGGTCACAGTCGTGTGCATAATTGTATATATTATATTTATTTGATAGGAACTATAACTTCACATCAATTTACTACAAAATGATGGATCAAATTTCTCTTTAGATTATAGTAATTGGGCTGAATGATACATGAGTCACTGCGGAATCTATTGAATATTTAATGCATACAGCAATTTATTACCACATGCATTCATTAGGCAGTTGGCAACAAGGTAATGTATGTTAATCAGGAATAAAAAAAATATGCGGGGTCAAGAAGGAAAGGAACCCAAGGAAATATACCAGAGAACATTTTTGGCACAACCTTTGTCATCTTCGGCAAGCCACCACATCCAATCAAAATTAAGCTGTTCAAATCTGAACACTGTTCCTACGTGATCGAGACAAGGGGAGCACACAACTTTAATGGACGGATAAAATAATCACTTCTCAAGTGCGGTCCGTTTTTGCACAAATACCTTTCATTCAAATACACCTGTAATGGCTTCCCCTGGTACATAGTCATCCTGTCGATGTTAAAATTCCAAAGTATCCTTTTTAGGTCAATTGCCCCCACCATTTTCGACCGATGTTCTATGCACCACGCTTTTGATTAGATGGCATTACATACTAAGGGACGCGACTCATGAAATCCAACAGATGTCGCTAGGATAAAGCACCAATATATCTGTTCGATCCGCCAAGGTGTAGATAGGGTTATCACATCGGAACCTTGGCTAGCGAAGATGCTTTCTGTCAAGCAATCGGAAGGTAACTGCTACATTGGCTATATTAAACAGACTACCATCAATGTAAACTATCGTTTGCTACCATCATCAGCTAATGGCTACTAAGCCTTTCTGTTGTAAGGTTAATGTAGTCAATATTACACGTGCCTGTCTAAGGTATTTACTTACTATGAAAAAAAACATAGCAATAACTCACCTTTTTGCATTTCAGGGTCGTCTCCAGCGGAGTAAACTGTCGACGCTTTTTCCCAATCTTCGATCACCTCCCCCTTCTCCAGCTTGATGAACTTCTTGAGGAATTCTGGGTCTCCTCCCGCCTCCTGAAACTGCCTGTATTCTTCCTCTGTCAAAAGGATCTCTTTCTCTACCAGGCGACCGCTTTTCGTCCGTACGTACGTCTTTATGACCTTCATAGGTTTTCCCTCTGCCTTTTCCCAAGACTCGATCTGAAATCCATCCTCTTCCTTAATGTACTTCTTAAGGATCTCGTTGGGATCCCCGCCACCTTTCATCATGCGGTCGTAATCCTCGGCAGAAATCATGACTGTTGTCTCGATGATACGCCCACTCTTGGTTCTGACCTTCATCTTAATAGCTTTCATCGGTTCCTGGCTTTCCCAGCCCTCGATTTTCTGTCCTTCTTCTAAAGGAAGATATTTCTTGATGATATCCTCTGGGTTTATGCCTTCTTTTATCATCCTGTCATAGTCGTCTTGTGAGATCATAATTGTCTTCTCAATTATCCGGCCGCTCTTTGTTCTAACGTATGTCTTAATTGTTTTCATCTTAGCTTCGTCCCAACCTTCAATGGTCTCCCCTTCCCCGGTTTTCACATATTTCTGTAGAAGAGATTTGGCGTCAATCTTTCCTTCTGTGATGGCATCGTAGTCCTCTTTGGAAACATATACTATTTTCTCCACGAGTCTACCACTCTTCGTTCTGATGTAGGTCTTGATGGCTTTGACCTCGTCCTTATCCCAGGATTCCAGACCGTCTGCTTCTTCTTTGGTCAGATACTTTTTCAGAATGTCTTGTACATTTTTACCAGCCTTGAATGCTTCGTAATCCTCTTCAGAAAGAAATATTATCCTCTCTACGAGGCGACCACTCTTTGTTCGTACGTACGTCTTAATGGCTTTCACCTCTGATAAAATAATTTAGTAGCAGTGTGAGTTAGGACTCCATGATGCATAAAGTATAGGATTTGTCCAAATTATTAAGTACTTTTCCAGTTTAAATAAATCTACAATATTAGTTAAGAAACAATGGCCACAATCAGAAGCGAAAATCACGTGTCTACAAATAACTGAAAGAAAACTCACGCACGTAGCAAGGGTTATAAATTATATATCATCGTCTTGTCCTTCAATTGTCTTTTAATTTGTAATACAATTAACTATTATAGTTTTGAATATTGTAATAGTTTTGCTTTTAAATATTTTATGTTTCCCTCAGGATAACCACTGTGCGGCTTTAAAAAAAAAATGGCACTTACGTTTTTCTTTGATTGCTTCGAGTCTTTGTTTCATAACGAGTTCTCTTTGGCGCTGAAAAATCAAAGGCAAAACCATTTGTATATACTCGGTCGATACTGACCGCTTAATATTGCAAATGTTGGCAGTCTTCATCTTCTTCTGCCCAAAATTTCTCCTAATTACTTGTGATTTTCATATTCCTGAATGGGCTTGATGATGTTTGGGGGAAATATGAGATTTATCCCTAAAACATGAGATGGAAGCATTTATCGCCCATACCCTACCCCCATAAAACCCCACAGTCATAGCAACTTGAATAAATATACAGAAATTTACCTGCATCTCTAACTCCTCCAGAAGACACTTGACATACCAGTAGCCATGTCTGTAACCTCCACCCACACGGACGTATTTGTGCTGCAAGAACAAAATGCGCAATGACATATACAATAAAACCTGGCAAAATCGCACCCCCCCCCCTTGGCTTTGAATTCTTATCAACTCAGAATATATGATTTTAGGCCCCGAGAGCATTAGACTGTCAAAAATACCCTCTTTTATTAAAATTACTGTATATTCCGAACAAATTATCAAGCTATAGAGATGAACATTCAAGTAGCAAGATATACCACCCATCCCCCTCCCCGCCCCTCACGTCGCGGGCGTGTATTTGTAATCAAATAGACACACATTATACACAAGAACACATAATCACTATGCAATAAAGAAAGTATTGTTTAGCAAATGGTGGAACAAGAATGGAGACTGAAGATTCCAGACTAAACTGATTCTAAATATCCGATGACTGATGATTGCAGACTAAGCTGATTTTAAATATCCGATGATAGTGGACCTTTCGTAGATTGCACAGTCGCCATATCCTATTTTTAATTATATGCTCATTTTCGTCTCCGTTATCTTTACATTGTCAGAATCGTGCAGTATTTTACGACACTGAACTCGCGTTCAATTCATATTGAACTCGCGCAAATGAAAGAACTACTTTCGATTGTAAACAAACAACGGACTCAGACGCCAAAGCTTTTGATTTATTTTATTTTGGCTGTGAATGAAGTAAACCAACTGAATGAACTAAAGCAGATGTTTTATGGATTGCCACATACGAGCTGCTTTGCCAGATTCCGCATTAACATTTTTGATACAATGTTTCGGATTTAGGCTAGCTATAGACGCCAGACAGGGTCCTTACAAATAGGGTAACATGGTCATATTCCACCCAGTAGGTAACTCCGACCATGGATGTACGTCCTGTTGTTTACAGCAAGGATATGCAAATTACTTGCTGTGTTCTTTCTTTTTATTTGTGCACATGCGTATACAAATTAGTAAAGATGTTTCCAGGGGACGAGGACATCGCGTGACAAAACGACGTATTCTCTCTTCCGCGCGAGATCAGAAACTGCATTTATAATTTTAAAAAATTATTCAGGACCCTTGTCAGGCATCAATCATCCAAGATTTGTATAGCTTTCAATAACATAATTATGTTATCGTAGCTATAAAATAATTCTTTGTCTCGCTAAAAGAGTAAAAATTGCACCAGTTTTATGACAAATAACAATAGTATGCAATGTTCTGTATAGTGGTCGGATTTAACCCAGGTTCTTTATCATAAGAGGTCAATTCCGACCAAGAACACAAGCTTAAAGAAAATGCAGTATTATAATTAGTTTGTACTGAACTTTGAAAAAGAAACAGGAATGAATATGTAATTAAAAACAATAAATACAAAATTAAAGGTACTCATTTAAAAAAACAACATTACTTCTCTACACAATTATCTCTATAACAACATTTACAATTAACTATATAACAATATCGCTTTCTATCTTCTATCTCTATCTGAAGAAAAAAAACAAAAATAATTTAAAGCTTTTAAATCTGTTAAAAAACTTGTATTTGTACTGACCGTACGTATATTGACCTTATATGGTGGTCTGAATTACACATATAAGAGGTTGGAATAAGTCAAAACAAGGTCAGATTTACCCCCTGCGTATATAATCATAATAAAATCATTTTCCAGTATGAAGAACTAAAATTATATGCTTTTTGAATAATAAAACTTGTTGCAAGAAGCTCGATTGACTGCTTGCCGTATCGTTTTTAGGTACACAGAAGTCGGCTTCAATAATGAAGTTGTCGATCTCCTGTCAAGGACCTCAGTGGTCGGAATACGACCAGATTACCCTAACACGCAAGTGACAAGGCATAAACTGTCGTCTTTAGCTGGTAATAAGAATGGCAAAAATATACTTACAGTTTTACATCCTGAATTTCCTCAAAATGTACTTTTTTAGTTCTGCAGATTCTAACAGCATGAGCTATCATGGGTTCTCAAGCTTGCACATTTCGAAATTGTACTGTAATTTCGACTATATTCCAAGTGCAATTATATCCTCCTTACTGCACTCAAAATGAAGTAAACGTTATACTCCATAGCGTCTTTTTGATAACTGCAATTGAAAGACTTCATATTTTCCCCATTTTATGATTTCAAACATTCAATGACTGAACAGAAACACACTTGCAGACATCAACACAGTTGAAATCCGATGTACTTCATGTAGAATTGGCACATATAAATCCATTCCATAATCACGAAATTTCGTGAAATCGACAAATATACCAAAATCTATTCATTCCAGATCAAATGGCAAAGTTGTTGCAATGCGCATTCATTCACATTATGACTCCAAATTTCAATTTTAAGTAGACCAACACGCCATTTTCTTTGGAAAGTCATGTCTAGCGCGCGTTTAAGTTCAAATTTATCTGGGCGGAGTTATGTGTGCATTAATAATGTTGTTGATTTGTAATGATGAATCTGCGGTTGTGCATTTAGTTTGGAATACGGCATGCATTCAGTTACTTTGTTTCTTGTAGTGTATTTTTGTTTATATAATTAAGCCTTTGGTAGAATAAGAAAATGAGCATATAACAAAAAGGTTACTGCCTTTGTATGGGAAAATAGGAACTCGTTTTGTCGGATGGATATACTGCACTCCCAAGTTCGTGCAGTATATCATTCGTACAATTTGTTCATATTTTCCAATACAAATGCAGTAACCTATAAATATTTTTATTTCTTTTTTAATTGGTGGGGTGATCTTCGTACAAATTTTGTCATCTTGCACAATGTGGGCATCGTTTTGAACTATTTAAACGACTCAGATCAAATAGTCCTTTTCTACCAGAACCGTGTTTTTATCTGACAAAAATCTACAAATAGTTATAGAACAGAAAAGAAATAAACAACTTGTATAATCGAGACACTGCGGTTAAAAACGTTTGGGCGGGAAGGTTTTAGTTTTTCGCCCTGGTTTGTCAGGGATCAGTTCACTGGGATAAAGCTATGTGGCTTTCGAAATAATTTAAATTAAAAATCGCACTGCCAAAAGTAGTTACAGTATGCAAAAAGGGCGTTTTCTCACTAAATCATAGACAGGCATTATCTGCATAACACGCACGTTTGTTTCCTAAAGGTTGGGGGGTTGGGTCTCTTACACCTTTTGAACTTAATTCTATTTGAAGAGTTTATTTTCAGAGATATAAGATGTATTCCTGTCTCCATCACTAACAAATGGCGTTCTAAGTATTTGAATATTAATATATTTTAAGGACCAAAGATGGAGGTTTCTATTTGAACATATTTTTCAATTCTCGCATACCTAAAACCCCGATATGCAATCGTAATATGATTTTATCATTTGAAAATCGAGTAATAAATCACTTGAAACAATGATTTATCTTGAAATAATGATTTAATCGCTTGAAATGTGTTCAGAACGATCGGTACTAGCTGAAATCTGTATGGTACATCCCATCTGTACATAGTAAATCCGTAAATCCATGCTTCAGCACATTTTTTTTTTCTAACAAAAATTCCAAGAAAAACCCCTGGCTCTTTTTCTGTTTTGTTTTTTAAATAAATGTATTTATTTATTTATTTTTCACAAGTTTCGACCGTTCGCAGACAATACACTTTTACATTAATGGGTAGTCGCTTTGTTCTGGAATGACGTCACACGTAATGGCAGATTGAGCATAAGTCAAAATAGATAATGCAAACTATACGGGTTCAGCACACTACAAGGTGAGAATCCAGAAATATCGTTGGGGATGGGGTGGACTTTAATAACTACAGGGCTGGATCAGGTCAAGTGTTGAAGGTGGGGTTCCAAAATTTCAAAAGGGCCCTGACTTTCTTCGAAAGGTCACCAAAGCAATAGTCTATGTATTTACTCAAAGTGTGCATAATGCCCAGTAAACCTGCCCAAGTATAGCGCGATGGTCAACTTTCAAGCGACAAGTGACTGTACGTATGTTTATGTGTGTCGGGGTGGTGGTGCTTGGCGGGGTGGGGGTGGGTCGAAAAACTCCCCTCCGGCCCTGAAGTGGGCAAGTAAGTTACGAGATGGAAACCCTAGAGTGGGCCCATGGGCGAAGCGCCAGGAAGCTCCAGCATTTTAAGCTTTTCGAGGGCATAAATGTGACCATGCAACTGTAAAGACAATTTACTGTAGGAACTTTTCCGGTTGATTCGCGCTAGTATTTATTTTATATATTTTTCGGATCATACTCCAACTCTTCGTTAGTTTTAACAGTCAATTTTGGGAATTCAGCGGGCGTAAATTTTTATCGGAAAAGCCGTATTGTTAATTGGCATCTTATTCTATAAAAAAAATCATTAAAAATACTTATTTTTTCTCCATATTTAACCATTAAGGACAACAACCTGATTAAAATTAGATCTCCACTGTCCTTCACGTATAATAGCGGAGATCTGATTTTAATCTGATTGCCTTTAAGAATCGTTAGTTGGGTTAGGAAATATAGATAATCGACAATACGTTTCTGTTATGAAAAAATATTGTTCGGTACTAATCCATTAAATATTTCTTGTGCAAATTGTATACCACTGGCCCACTTTTACCGGCGACGTACATTTTAGTGGTGAACATTGGCACTAAAAATACATTTGTAAAACCTGGTAAATTCAAGTGACACAGACAAGCTGACCTAGAAGATATCTAATTCCCCTGTTCCTTAAGGACGATGTTCGTCTCTCTTGAAATCTGAGCCAAAAAAACATGGGCGAGCACAACCTATATTTAACAGCGGCCTTGCTCAAAGTTGTTATCGTCTGCCATTTATGTAATTGTGATATACAGCTTCAACGTCGAAATATAATCCGTGAACCCTTCTGATAAAAAGGCCAGTAGTGTTAGAATATCTTTTTCATCTAGTAAAATTAATTGGGTAACTTTACTATCGGCAGATTTATAATACAATCGTTGATCAAAGATAAATTAATACACTGACTGTGGAACTGTATGCCCTAGTCTCAGTTAATAGTCAGATAGTTTGTAAACGATATATTTAGAATCATTTTTATTTGAACTGTTAATAAAACGATACAGCGGAGAGAAAAAAAGTTGACCTTTAAAGCACTGATGACGCGATTCCATATCTACTGTTGACACACAGATTGTTTGTATAAACATTGCTAAGAATGTGACACTGTGCCGAATGAAGGTGGCCATATAAATTGTTAACGGCTTGGAATGGAGAATTCATCATGCATACGACATGCTGTTTTTATTTTGCATTTTCAACAGAACCGCCAATATGATTAATTTAATATCAGTAATTTTGTGACTTCTTTTCTCTAAAGTGTTTACTTGTTGAAATCAATACCAAACTGGAATGCCTACAATCTATTTCATTTGTATAATTGTTAAACAATTATTTCTTGTTTAATTTTTTTTAATTAAAAAAACAACAGGGAGATATATTTCTTATTGACTCGGCATCTTTTAACTCCATCGGTTTATTTCATTTGTGCAAATTACAGAAATAATCTTATGTTAGAAATTCAATGAGAGATGATTTAGTTAAAACTTTCTTTTGAAATCGAGATCAATCTCGTTACAATCATGCCACCATCACCGCCACCAATACCACCATGAAGAAATAAATTACTAATCATGGTACCACCATCACCACCACCATCTTAACTAATATTACTAATAATTTCTTCTTCAAAATAATTGTATACATCACACCACAAACCCCGACGATACACAGTAAACAATTTTATTTACAGTCTGTCAATATAAGAAAAGAAAAAAAAAACTAGTTTGAAATATTACACCAATAATAGTTGGCAGCATAAGACAGTAATTCCAGTTTGAAGACATCGTAATTCAACTTAAATTCCCAGAATATCACAAGAATAAAAGGATATAAATGGATTACATGATGTCAAAGGATAACATGATATCAATGGATTACAGGATATCAATGAATTACAGGATACCAATAGATTACAGGTTATCATTGGATTACATGATATCAATGGATTACAGGATATCAGTGGATCACAGGATCTCAAATGAAGACCAAAAAAACAATATCCAAGAATTCTCACCCAAATGCTAGTTTAAAAAATCAGAAAGAGGAGCAAGCTATAAAGGTAAGAATTTGCAGTTGGAGAAATACAATGATTAGCATTCGAGACATAAATAACTGTTAGAACATAGATTAAGCAAAACTACCTCCGTCACTGTTCATCCATTAAACTGTACGGGTGCCATTTTGGCCGTTTTAGCACCACCCCCACCCCCACTTCCTCACAACTGCAATTACTATGGTTGTTGATACTAGTACTGCTGCTACTTGTATTACTATTCCCACAGCTGTCACTATTACCATCCACGGTTCCTTAAAAACGATGTTCGTCTGTCTTGGAATTTTGAGCGCCAAAACAAGGGCGAGCACAACCTATATTTCGCCTTGCCCTTGCTCAAAGTCATTATTGTTTGCCTTGTATGTTATGGTAATACATATCTACATCTTCAGTGTCTAAAGATCGCCGGCTAAAAAACTAAATTGGTAATATAATCCGTGAACAATTCCAATAAAATAGTTAGCAGTTTTGAGTATCGTGTTTATCTGATAATATTACTTGACCAACTTTGCTATCGGCAGATTATAAATCCAATCGTTGATAAAAGATAAATTTACCCTTTACTGTCGGCAGATATATATTCTACTCGTTGACAACAGAAAAATGTAGACAATTTCAATTTCGCTGTGAATATTGGATAAGAAATTTTTGTAAACAATTTTTGACAGTATGGACACTTACCGATTCGCACTTTTTGTGCGGAATCTTCAGGAGACATTTCAAGCAATCTTCTGTCGTTGCCTACAAAACAAGAAGATAACTTTTTTTTGGCAATATGATATACATTTGATATTTAATTAATGATGGTAATGCTAGTCTATACATACTGAACATTCAAGTTTTGGAACTAATATCCAAGTTATGTTTATTTTTTCTGTTTTTAAATATAAAAGATAAATGAATACCTCCTATATCCAGACAGCATAATATGTTTCTTTCTAGTCGGCATATATCTAAATCGAACTTCTAACCGACCTAGACGCAGTTTTACTTATTGACAATCTCCAATGCCAATTATATGTTTGTTATACGAGCGTGGGCGCCCGCACAAAGGCTCAAAGTGCGGGAGACGATTTAACCTCCATGTATATGGCGTATACACAGCCAAACACAACAACGGATAATGTAAGTCCGTGGCCTATTTTTTATTTAGGTTGTGACATTGTTAATCCTGTTGATATTTTGACGGCACTTCGCTCAGGTCTACAATTTATCAAACAATTGACAAGTCCCTAATTCAAAGGTAAAGTGCATAGGGAAAAGGGCACGAAGTGGATGTATAATGTGTCGTATGCGGTACTTTTCTTGACAGTTTTGATGGGGAAAGATGGCAGTCTACATTTGCAGAATTTACCTGATTTTTGTCATCTTGTTTTCAGCTGGGTTTGCTGGGCATGGCTTGCTACGCAATAGAGATATGAATAACCGTAAAGCATTTCGCGAGAGAAGTGAGACTTTTCCAACTAATCCAAATGGTCGGTTAGGGTTTCGATCCTGGAAAAAGAGGCTTCTTCTGGCTGCTTGACATGACAGCTCTTCTCAGAAGCTCCAATAGATCTTACATGTACCCAGTGAATGAGCCATGTAAACTAAAAAAAAAAAAAAAAAAAAAAATGTGGCGTCTGCATACGGACTAGCGCAGATTCCAGACCCTGAATACTAACGCACATATCGCATTATGTCTGTGGACATACCTGCTAAATAAGTTGGTATGGAGAAAAAAAAGCAATTACAAAAACGCGATTGTATTGATCTAATACAGGATTGTGGGTCATCATGAGTTTTGTATGCAATTTGCAACTCTCAACAACTCTGTAGCAGTAGATACTGCCATTTTGTAATACAGCTTCAAAGTAGGTCAAGTGTTAGATTTGTTGTATGCTAATTCCATGTCTGAAAAGACGCAGAATTCATTTCTTCTGGGTCGTCTCTTCTATCTAGAAGAGATCAAATAGAACCGACTAATTTTCTCTCTGGATTCTATGATTAATATATCCTTTGCATTCGTGTTCCTCTGGACATTTTAAGGAGGCAGACGAGCTTCTGGGAAGAGAAGATATCCCATCGAACAACTTTAGCTTCTGAGAAGAGAAGATATCCCATCGAACAACTTTAGCTTCTGAGAAGAGAAGATATTCCATCGAACAACTTTAGCTTTTGAGAAGAGATCTCATGATCGAGCAAGAGGCAGCTTCTTCCATAACATCAAATCGAACTGGTCAAATATTATTTTCTTTTCTCCATTGGCAGAGTGTTGATAACTGATTACTTTTGTTTGTGATATATCATTGTGATTCATTGTGAAATGTTCCTTCGTTATGACGGACCAATATTTTGTTCAAATTCTGCCGATGGATTACTTTCAACATAATAGAAAGAAAAAAAACCTATTATGAATCAATAATTTATCATTACAAAGTCTCCTGAATAAAGAAATTAATTTGTTCCATCTAAAAATTGAGAACAAAGGCAAAGAGTGATCCTGAAATTTCCTTGTTGTTTATTTTCGTCAAATCTTATACATTACCCTATCCCACCCAACCCGCCCAAACCATTTCCCGTCCGAGATATTTGTACATTTTTTTGTCCGAATTGTATATTAGGTCTTCTGCTTGGACGGGAGTTGAGCTGATGCCAACAATTTATTCCAAACAATAGTGAACAAAGCCAGTCAATGTTTAAGGTTGCTGTTGAATTTGTGGTTTTATTATTTAATATAAAACCAGTATTTGTTTCTTTGTGCAACCAACAACTTCAGATTAGCAAATATCATCTAGATGAAGCAAATGTTAGTCATCCGTGAAATAAGGTTCGGCAGTTTAAGAGGATTTTAATTTAAATTGACTGTAATTTGATTACGAAATCCGGTTAATGGGATACAAAAACACAGTAAAAACACGGGGCTTGTAACGTCATATTGAATCCAATACTGTTCTGATTTCTGTTTATAGTGGTGTCTGTTATCGACCTGCTGACGATATTGTAAGATATGTTTATACAGGATTCATATTTATGTCTGATATGTCCTAACGAATCGCTACGAGGGACTGTTAAATGTTGAAATATAGAAAAGGATGAGTTCACAACCGGCTGTGATCGGGGTAGGGTATTATAATATGAAAAAATAACTCTATGAAGAAGGAAGGCGCCACAAACGCATTTGGCAAAACCCCAACACACACCTTAGATTGTCCATTCGTTCAGGTGGAATTTTGAAGATCCAGTGCGTTATGTATTTAAAACATAATGAGATTGGTGTGTGCTTATAGGGTTGGAAATCGGATAATTATTTGTAAACATACGTATAAATTACTTTGGACTATAATAACTGCATAACCAAATAATGTAAACGCTTGTCAGAGACCGACCCACTAAAAACGTTTGTTAAAACACAATCATCAAGTTAGACTTACTTTATATATTAGAAGGACACGTGCGAACACATTTAGTGACTTTATTGTTTTTATTCCATTCACAAAGGTATGCTCAATACATCTTGACACTTTAGAAACAAATGCATTTTGGTGGTTTATTATTCTTTACGAGCGGTATCTAATTTTGTAGATTCCGGTCAGCATACAGAGAGAGAGAGAGAGAGAGAGAGAGAGAGAGAGAGAGAGAGAGATGTTTTTTTTTATTTGGTTGGTATTAACGACACTTTTGCCATACTACTCACTGTATCATGCCTACGAAATGGGAGCTAAGTGCCTTTCCTAATGACAAACAGAGGGAGAACAATACAAAACCTTACTATGCACGCAGTTTTCCCTGAAGTGGAACACCTGCTTTCCTGACCGACAGTCCCATGCAGGGACTACCCTTGTGACTGAACGTTTAACAAATATGTTATTATGACGGATGTCTCATTAGGCAGACAATGCGAGTTTTTTTAATGACAATCTGATTTTGAAAAATACTCAAAATTAACTTATTTAAAAGGCGTAAAGGTCTTTAGAGTCTCTTGCTTTAAGGCTTTATGTTATGCGTGCGGGGTGCTTGCCGTTCGGGGCGACAACTCTGACGCTCCATTGGGGCGGCATGATCATAAAAAATGTCACTGATGTCTTGAGGTGTTTTCTATCAATGGGATCCAATAATATTAGCCCTGGGACCCTCAGAGGCCATAGGACCAATAACCTGTTTACCTGGTGAAAACCGTGCGCGTCCTTTTAAAAACGAATGTGACCTTTCCTTTGCACAGTGCTCGAGATCGAAGCCGCTATGATTCTGAACACAATTTAAGGAGAACATACGTCATTTCCGTTGCTAGAAACATAATATAACAGCTAAATCATGAAGCGATGTTAATGCATGATCTAATCCATTTATTCTTACGACGATATGCAGACTAACGAATACAATTTGAGTGAATTACTGAGTGGTTTACCAATGGACTTTAGGTGCATAACTGTTTGGTTTGTTGATGATTGGTTTGCTAATGAAATTTTAGTGATTAACTGATTAACTGCTTGTTTTGCTGATGCACCCTGTGTGAATAACTGCTTGGTCGACTAATTGGTATGTTTATTTACTTTCAGTTGATAACTGCTTGATTTGCTATTGTACTTTCAGTGGACAACTGCTTGATTTGCTAATGTACTTTCAGTGGATAACTGGTTGATCTGCTAATGTACTTTCAGTGGACAACTGCTTGAAGTGCTACTGTACTTTCAGCAGACAACTGCTTGATTTGCTAATGCACTTACAGCAGACAAATGCTTGATTTGATAATGTACTTTCAGCAGACAGCTGCTTGATTTGCTATTGTACTTTCAGTTTAAAACTGCTTGACTTGCAATTGTACTTTTAGCAGACAACTGCTTGATTTGCTATTGTACTTTCAGTGTACAACTGTTTGATCTGCTAATGTACTTTCAGTGGACAACTGCTTGAGTTGCCATTGTACTTTCAGTGGATAACTGGTTGATCTACTAATGTACTTTCAGTGGACAACTGCTTTATTTGCTATTGTACTTTCAGTTGACAACTGCTTGATTAGCTATTGTACTTTCAGTGGATAACTGGTTGATCTGCTAATGTACTTTCAGTGGACAACCACTTGATTTGATATAGTACTATCAGTGGACAACTTGTTGATCTGCTAATGTACCTTCTGCTTGAATTGCTAATGTACTTTCAGCAGACAACTGCTTGATTCGCTAATGCACTTTTAGCGCACAACTGCTTGATTTGCTATTGTATTTTCAGTGTACAACTGCTTAATTTGCTATTGCACTTTCAGTGGACAACTGCTTTATTTGGTATTGTACTTTCAGTAGACAACCGCTTAATTTGCTAATGTACTTTCAGCAGACAACTGCTTGATTTACTATTGTACTTTCAGTGGATAACTGGTTGACCTGCTATGTCCTTTCATGTTATTACAATTTAAAACTTAAACGTTTCTGTCCGTTCATGTAATTTCTCAGTACAATTGATATTAAACAAGCATTTTCTTAAATAAACGAGTACATTTCAATAAAGGAATAAAACAGATGTATACTTAATTTTAGTTAAGCAGGGAATTCTATAACAGAAATAAGAGATAGATTACGCTTATGTTTACTCACTGAAATCGCTAGTATATTAAATTTAACACATTCAAACATTTACTTAGTACGAATCTGTAATTTGAATGATGAACAAATATTTTCTGAAAAATTCGTAGCTTTATTTCATTTACAATTATTCGAGACATTCTTGTTAGCGTGCAGTCAAATATTCAGGATCTGATATTTATTCCAAGGCTTAGCAATCTAAATTAGACTTATTAACGAGGTCATAAATTGACGCCACTTAAGTACAGTAACCGTTTAGAGTATGAGAAAATTATCCTAAACGAAACCGTGTCAAGCAATTACTAGTATCTTGTCTTCTCGAGGCAACCACCGGGGTTTGCGTACACTGCAACAGTTAAAAAACGAACATGACTTGAGACTTTCCTTAGTCCTGGTTAGTAAATGTATTCACTTAGGCAATACAAGTTATCATCTTGTTTTTTGTTGTTGTGAATGTTCAATGATGGTTTAAGACTTAACTCCTTTATGTGTGTGTGTGTGTGTGTGTGTGTAGTATAATAACATAAGTGCTAATTTCATAACAAGTCCATTAATATCATTCTTGCAGGCAACGTGAGGACGGGCACGCACGTATTTATGGTCTATGGCTAGGTTCACCAAAAATGGAGAGACTGATAAATTATAGAATTTAGTTTGTTTATAATTTGCGAACAAGTTTGTGTGTGTGTGTCTTTGTGTGTGTGTGTGTGTGTGTGTGTGTGTGTTGACCATTTTATTGACATTCTTTGATCTTCTGTCTTCCTTTTTTATATGATTATCAACACCGCATTTAATTTGAACGCGTACGTTGAAAGAGCCACATATTCTAGGTTTTCTGTGATACAGTTATATGCCGTTGGCATCTAGCAGTATGACACAGGAAGATTAACTTCAATTCATACCAACAAACTTCGTAAATATTTCAGCTTTTTGTTTTTCTTAATCAGCAATAATCGAAGCAAGTTAGGACAAAAATATATGCTTTTTAGCGATGTAATTTAATGAAATACGTATCTCGAGAAAAAAAATATTCATTTAAGGAACAGACTGATAAGCACTGAGTCGGTTTCAGCGTGTCTACGTGACCGCATACATTTTATTAAAACGGAACATTTTGAGCACAAAGACCATTCAAGAAACTGTTTAAAAATTGTGAAATTCCACACCTTGTTGTAGAATTTACGTTATTGCTTTTTTTAAAAGTCATATGCATTAAACCGGTTAATTAAATATTCTTCAAAGCAAAATAAGGATTTTATATACCCCACACACTTTTTCAATTTTAACGTCAGAGAAAAATGGCATGAAAATCCAATCTCATAAAAAAGCATTAAATACACGAATTGTTGATTAAGATGTAACCTAGTATAGTTAACATAAGAGGCCCTTTACGAAGAAAAGACGAATGTAATATCTAGTAAGTACACATATCTTGTCATTTTTAACTACTGACTATTATCTTCAATGTAGTCATTGAAACGGTCGGCTGTCTGTTTTCAATTTGTTTTATTTTTTATTTGCCTTTCAATGTCACTTGAAACTATGCAAGATGTATAATACAGATAAACATAACAACTTCATTATTGTGTAATTTAAACAGTATCATAATTACTAACGCTGTACCTTGTTATAAAAAAATGTTATTTTCTTCAGCGCGATATAACAAATCCTTTAAAATGCATTTATATAGCACGTTGTTAACAATTACGTGTAAGAACACTCGGACCATGGTCTTAATTACAACCCAAAAAATAATTTATTGGAATTGAAAAAAAAATAGTTAAAAAGCTGTCACGTTGTACGTAGGAGGACGATTCGTTGGTAATTCCGCCAATAACACTTGCATGGTGGAAGATCGTCGTATTGAAACCAGTCTTACGGACACTGATCTTTAAACAAGTCGATTTTTATATAAAAAAGTGCACCGCGTAAAACTTATATACCTACTGCCTACAAATATGTTCATGAAGGCAATGCTACGTATTTATTCTTAAAGCTACACGATGACAAGTTGCACAGAGTGTGAATTTGTCATTTTGTTTTATAAATCAGTCCCATGAACTGGTGTCTCTGCATAGATAACGCAAGGAGGAATGCCCTGTTTCTTTATATATGAGAAAGTCTGATGCCATGAATCATGCCAGTCTTTAAAGAAAAGAGAATGTTCAATGATAGCGATGTGGAAAATTATTATATTTTACAAAGATCATTCTTTCGATTCTTAACGTGCAATGAGTGAATAGGGTACTGATTTGGGTTGTTATATATAAATCAAGGGGCATTAATTACAAGAATGCCACGAGTTAAAATATATAGTTTTTGGTACCACAATATGAAATATATCATGTATTAACGTATGAAAAGAAAATTTTCTTTTTATTATATACCAAAATTGCTCCAGGTAGCTATGCGCAAGGTATTTTGAAAAACGCCTTTTCAAGCTGTAAATTTAATTTCTTTGGATTTTTTATGGTCTCATTATTACATACTTCATTTATTTACCCACATAAACCTTAAGGTATTGCGCCAGGAGCTGTTCAAAAACTTAAATCTAAAAATAACCGGTCGTCTAAATTTTCGACTTTGGGAGATCAACATTTTTTTCTCTCAACAAATGGGGATTTGCAAAAATGTAAATTATGGCGTCCAGTATCAAAGTTTGAAAGAATAAACTCATTCTTCCGCACAACACGCTAACCAGGTAACCCTACCCCCTTTTCGTAAATTTACAGCAATTTCATAGGTTATCATATAAACATACTGACATTAAGAAAGCGGTGGGATTGAGGTGAGCTAATCTATCGCAGTAAGTTACATTTTGTGGCCATTTTGTATACTGTTCGACCCTATCTGAAAGCAATGCAAGCCCTAGTACTAATATTAGTACCTCATCTCCTACCTCGTGGACAGGGTACTAACATGAGCATATATGTGTCAATGAGTGTGATTCACACCCGGTGCTCGTTAAGCCTTATATCAACAATTTGAACATATTTCTTGCACATAATCCAATAAATCGAGTAGTCCTCTTATTTAATACCGGAAGTATCAAAATTCATTGTAGAAATAGTTGTAAAATCTTGTTTACCTCCCCCCCACCAATATTGTCGTTTAGATCATCCGCCATATTAGTTCAAATAATGATTACTTCTGTTCTCAGCCTCGTTTGTTTGTGTGCCATTAAGGACATTGAGGCCTTAACTGGAAACGTAAACAAATCGCAGTAAAAATTTGGCGCGGTTTGAGTCAGAAATTCTGCGCATTCAAAGTAAATAAGGTTTATCGGCAACTTTGAAATTCCACTAAGAATCCATTATTCGCCACTTGATTGATAATAACATGGCGTAGAATATCCAAATATAGTCTGGCAAGCCTTACGAAGAAAAGGGGTCACGGCGACAGTCTCGCGTTATCTGTCATGGCGGACACAGTGAGGTTAGTGTAACCATGCCAATATATTTTATCAAGTAAGGGCATAATAAATTCAAAATAAGCCAAACTTCTTTCACAACATGATTATACTTTTGTAATAGATTTCTACACTGTTTGTTTTTCTGCCTTTAGTGATGAATTATTTGTTGCTCCATTACATGATATGGAATCAGTTCGTAGCCTCAGCCACCACAAATTAAGTTGAGGCTACGACATCGTAGCTATGCAAGCCCGATTCAGCAATGCATCACAGCGGGTTTGTCCTTGTTGTTAAGGATTTTTGTTGTTGTTGTAGGGTTTAACGCCATTTTTCAGCACACGATAGGCTATACATGGCGGCCAGTATTAATGGTGGAGGAAGAACCCGAGAAAACCACAGAAAGAACCACCGACCCACGAGAAGCTACTGGCAAGCTTTCTCACATACCCACATTAGCCGAATCCGAGACTCGAACCCACGCAGACAGAGGTGAGATGGCAGTGATCAGTAATGGAGAGCGCTTTAGACCACTGTTGTCAAGGAAGTAAGGGGAATAACTTCAATGAGACGCGAACGGCGTCTGGTCAAATTTCCTTATCATAGATTATTTTACATATCTGTAATTTAAGGCAGTTTCTCTTTATTTGTTCTAGTTTACAAAGTATGCGTTTTTGTTGCTACATGTAAAATTATGTCAATGAAAAACAATATACACTATGCAAATGAAGACGATTAAAAGTTATTTAATTTGAATTTTCACAACTTCCCTAAAATTTATTTAATAATTTGTACTTTGTCAATCGCGTATACAAGTTAACCCATAAAAAAGCATCGATGAATATATCAATAGATTAACTGACTATTGACTGATCACACTCTCTTACCTTGGGAAGGAAGGGTGAGTTGGCGCTTAGACGAGTTCGGAGATCGGGTGTAAATCTGTACTTCACGGAGTATTTAGAATGAATATCAGAGTGACGGCCCTTTAAAGTAAAGAAAGAAAGAAAAATGATCAGGCAGGCACCAAAATGCATTAACATCCAAAATCTTGAACCCTGGACGCTGTAGATTTATGTGCCCTCCTTTCGCCCCTACAAACTCAAATGCTCGATAGAAGATGTAAACAAGAAACCAAGATCTTGTTGAAACACCATCTATGCACGCTACTGAAAATGCCAAAACGCCATTTTCATTAATGCAGGACTGCTTCATGTTCAGTATGAAGACTGGCTGTGAAATATTTATACTCACTTTTTGGCTCTCTAGAATTTCCATGGCTGACTTGGAGAGCTTTCTTCTGTTCCTTTTCATGTGCCTCCAACTTTGACGATCCAACAGGACGGATGAATGTCCTCCAGGAGGAGCCGATGTGGCTCCCGACGGATGTGTGGAGGAGAAGTGGTGTTCTTCTGACAGCACAGCCTTCGACTTGACATCCGTGACTTTACTCATGCTTTTTGTTTGTTTGTTTTTAAATTAAAATTCCCCCAAAAAGAGAAAACACACTATAAATGTAGCATATTATTGTTAAATCACACGTTTCCAATGTTTGTTATTGTCGTTGTTCAAGGCACTTATATTCCGTAGTTACACGATTACCACATTTTAAGAGTAAGTATGGCGCTTTTATTGCTAGTTTACGTTTAATCTGACGTCGGTAGCTACACTTGTTTATGTTTTTGTCTTCTGATTAAGGACCCGATCTCCCAATTAGGCGTTTCCAACGCTTTGTTTTTTTCTGTGTTCGGCGCACATATTGAGAAACTATGACATCCATACATAGAGGTACGAGCAATTGAATGTCATCTATGTTCCTTTACATTTAGTCCACTTTCATCAATGCGAAACACTCAGTATGAAAATAGCACTTATGTCTTGCATGACCTTCAAAAGAATACCACATTAAGTCTGTATTGTAAGTGCTGATCAGTTCAAAAACGAATCAAGGTAATTTGTCATTGAAAGCCCAATTTTTTTTCCTTTATGTAATCCGTTAATAAAATACTCTGATTCATTGCATGAATAACTGCAGGAAACTTTTGAAAGTTTGAAAAAAAGATGTTTTCAGTCGTTCAAACCCATGAAAATTACCAAAATGCATCTTTGTTGGTCAAATTGCTTTATAGACTAAATCCAAAATCTATTTAAGGCCCGAGTGCGCAAATGAAACTGTATCCCCTTCAAATATCAATTCTTCATAGCCCTTCCTAAAAGACCGTAAATTCTGCAAGCGGTGTTGTTGATTCTGAAAATGGCTTTGTTTATCAATCAATAGAAGACTACTTTAGTTACATTTTTCGAACACGCAATAATTTAATTCGAATATTAGCATGAATCAATTAAATTATGACCTTAAACAGATGGTAAACTGTACGAATTGTGAATCTGCAATTTAATAATGGCTGCATGAAACTGATATTAATTATTTCATCAAATACAGGTATGCATAATATATAGACATACAGGTACCTTTGTCTGAACAATCAGAATACATTAATTGATTACATTTTTCTCAACTTCTTGTGTGGGTTTGAGTTGTGCAGACAGTTTAAATTTTAATACAATGCTGAATAAAACGACCTGTGTTCTGCAGATGTGTCATGAAAATGTGTGTATGTGTTTTGTAAAGCACAAAACTATAGCTAAAAGCCAATAAATTGGGGTTTTGTGTCAGTTTTACTGACGAAAGAAGGTAAACTTAGGTAGACTTTAGGCTCGTGAGCATCTGTGACACCGTGGGATTCAAACTTAATACCGGAATTTATAGTACCTGTGTTTATCATATATCATATTGAATATATGATCAGTGAAACATGTTACATGTCAAAACAAGACAAGTTTCTGAACAAAGATTCGCACAAGCAATATCAAGAATGACACATACCAAATACTTCTCTTTTCCACATAAAAAAATCGATATTTTCGACAACACGTTTCGTAAATGGCTTCTTCAAATCAAACAGATTTAGAGGATTCGAATTTGGTGTTCTTGAATCAATTTATTATCAAAGTTTGGGACTCTCGGAGACAAGGAACTGCTTTTAAGATCAGAGTTTGTCCATATTTTGAAACGATCTGCCTCTCTAGCCATTTTATTAGGACTTATCGTGTGCTTCAGAAATCTTTTCCTGTGATAAACTAGCACTGGGATCAATCTTTATGGGTTACTGGGATTTGTTTTTGAGAATAGGGAATTAGCAAAGAGATTTAACACCGGTATACATACTTCCGATGCTTGGTTTTATGCTATCATAAAGTGATAGGTTTGAGACACAAATACCACCGATTTTAACGAGGTCAAAGTGTGCACCAAATTTCAAAGAGTAAGGTATGTTGTATCCCTGATTAACACTTTGAAGGCCATAGTGGTTGTTTCTTGTGCTTTTTTTTACTAAATGAAGTTCTTTTCGGTGTTTTAAAAGGTTAAAGCTTGATAGATTGTAAAAAACTATAAATGGCAGTAATATATTTTATATGCATTATTTTATTTTTTTAAAAATACTAACAATTCCATGAATTTTAATTGGTTTTTTTTTGGACCCTAGTATACGAATATATATATATATATATATATATATATATATATATATATATATATATATATATATATATATATATATATATATATATATATATATATATATATATATATATATATATATATATATATATATATATATATATATATATATGTGTGTGTGTGTGTGTGTGTGTGTGTGTGTGTGTGTGTGTGTGTGTGTCCTATGTTTAGTCATCAACACGTTTATTTTTCTGTTCTGATAACTTATAACTGAATCCAGCATTTACGTCACTTGTCCCTCTACTGCTAGGCAATCTATTTTGTTTAAAATTGTTAGTACTCAGGTCATTTCATAGTTTTGTTTCTTTCCTCTAAAATCTCATATCCGGTGGTGTATACAGATGATAGCCAGGTTTTCGGTATTGTCATTCAATTTTCACACAGCAATAGGTTCTTAATATGAAAAGCATATGATCTCAACCACTTCACTTACCTTAAATCCTTGCATTCATAAAAGTCTTACTTGTTTCATTTAGTTGTCTTCTGCACCTTTTTTTCTTATTCCGATTTTTTCCAGGCCTTTCTCAGTACTGTATCCTCATTTTAAATAACAGCATTATATCCACTGTTTCATATTTTATATCTACTTGAATATGTCACAGAGCATTGAAAATGCTCTAAAGTAGTTTTGACAGAAGAACGAACAGGAGAATCGAAATAAAAAAGTGGTAACATATATCATGCATCAACTCTTGCACGTGCTCGCAGTTGAAATAGATATTAAACTACATTATATAATTCATTACTTAACTTTCCACCTGCTTTGCATCTCCAATACCCCGTGCGAAGCAGCTGTTATATCTTTGTAGTTAGATATCGGGGTTCTCTTTGGAAAGTTATCTCAAGTTTGTAATAAAACAACAATACTGGATAAATCTTGAATTATACAATCCTTATTTTGCATGACGTTTCTCAATTTGTGTAAGAAAATGTAACTTTATAATAATAGTCACAACTATTCAAAAATATTTTTTATTCACCGAATTTTATTTCATATATTTTTATGATGGAAAAGCAACATCAAACTATAATGGGACGTATACGTTTTGGTTTTAAACATTGATTTTTATCTAAACATAAATCACTTTGAATCAATCTTCAAACAGCTTATTATGGGTAGCAATGACCTATATTAAGATATTGTTCTAAACCAAGAACATCTTACTTACTCTGTTTTTACCATCATTTCTCAGGGAGGGCAATCTCCTGTAGGACCGGGAGGCGCTGCTAACATTCGTGTTCGTCCGGAAAACACAGTAATCTGAAAATGGGGAGAAACGTTTTGTCACGTATTTGTTTATGATGATCGAGAAAAATAGGAATCTACTCTAACAGACTGCAGCAATGAAAATACAAGTATGCTCTTTTGCAAAGTCACGATTGCAATTGGGAGTTTTTTTTAAGACTACACATATCGTTGGCGTACATTTTGTTAAAGACAACACGCATTTTTGCGTAAGAAAACATGTTGGGGAAAAAACAGGAAAACCATTGATGCATATGCCAAAAACATAGTGGGAATTACAGCATAGGCGCATGTACTAGCTTTCCATTTATATCCATACAATTTTAAGACCATATTCTGATCTACATGGCCCTCAAAAACGGTTGCAGGCTGTACATTGATTTTTGCTCATAAGGTATACTTTAATTTCATCCTTCAATTATCGTTCACCTCTGTCTGTGTGGGTTCGAGTCTAGGATGCGGCCAATGTGGGTATATGAGATAGCTTGCCACTAGCTTCTCGTGGGTCGGTGGTTCTTCCTGAGGTTTTCCTGGGTTCTTCTTCCACCATTAATACTGGCCGCCATGCATAGCCTATCGTGTGCTGAAAATGGGGTTAAACCCCACAACAAACAAATAAACAATCAATTAATCGTATTGAAACATATATTCCCCAAACTTATGAAAGCCTATACATGCAATTCAGTCATCGAAGACTGTCTGCAGAGTCAGTAGGAACGGAACTGTATGAACAAGGAACTTAAGTCGGTATTATTTATATAACATCGATTTGAAGATACTATCCAAAAACGTAAAGATAAATATTGCAAATATTTCAGCAAAATTTAGAAGATAAATCCTTCCCCAAAAAAGTAAAAATGAAGCTATACAAATAAGAGACTAAATGTAAAACTGTTAAACTCTGAAAAATATATATATACGTCACAACATGTTACATAAACAACATTCCTTTAAAAAGAAGTCCAAGATTTATTCGGCCAAGCATCATAAGAATGCTTCTTAATTGGGTTCATTAGAAAATAACATTATAAAATAATAATGTCTCACAAAGCAAGAAGCGGTACACTGGACTATATTGTACTGCACTGTGAGTGGACACTGGCAGGGTTTGTACTCTGATCAAGGTTGACCTTTCAAGGCGGGATGTGTACGTTCGGTGCACGTTCCCCATACGCGAGCAGCACATTGCCACTTCATCTCTCATCTATCTGATTTGTTCTACATGTGTGATGCCACTCTTCAATGAGGCTCTGTGTGTGTGTGTGTGTGTGTGTGTGTGTGTAAGCTTGTTTGTAGCGTTTTTATTGCACATTATTTTGCCATGAATATATAAAATGCCTTTTGATATAACATTTGAAGTCACTATGTGGATTCCTTAATTCAGGAATGTTTGCTTCCTTTGTCTGCCCTTTCACCAAATTAAAATCAATGCGACTTGGCAACAGCTAATAATTTTGTCCCAAATTTACGAGCAAATAATGTTTCTGTAAGTCTTAGGAAAGAAGTGGCTGTGATCTTTTTAAGGCTACTAGTGTGGAAAGAGAGACAGAAAAGAGGACGAAATTTATTTTGGATAGGTTTCTATGTTATTCAAAGATTTTGAGCATGACTAACTTTTGCAATGAAACTTTGAGGCTTTATTCTGTAAGTGGGTCCGTTTTTTGTCGTAAGGTTACGATTATTTTCGTACTATCTACATGGAAAGCGATATGATCAGTTGAGGACTTTTTGTAATGTCAAAGATCAAATATTGTTTTAACGGTTTTAATAAACAAGGTGTTACTTTGTAAACAGCAGCTTTCTGTAGTGGCAAGATTGATTTTTGATATCTAATATGAGGATCAATCTATAATCTGTGGAATGCAATTTGATTTCGGATCGAACAAGATTTGTTATTTGGTCCTAAAGACGATATCATATATACGAGATTAGATGGTTTAGACAATTTGCTAGTACACTGAAGAGACAATTTGTTCGCCTAAGATAAAATGAAGAACCATTTGCCTGAACAATGCTTTCTTCTGAGGATGTTCACTGGAGACAGCAATTATCTGTTCTTTTTGTGGTCCGGAAGTAATTGGTTTAGTGTAAGTAATATCGGCGTTCCCTTTGACACACTTTTGCTTTAGTTTCTGCTTGTTTCTTGCTGTATGCTGGTAATTTGTCAAAGGTTTTTCTCAATTGTTTGCTGCTTTCGCGTATGATTTGGCGGCAGTGTTAAGTGGAGATATGTCTCCCAGAATATTTCTGGCGTTATGGATGTTCAGGTCTCACTCATGTTTTACTGACTGTATTTCATCTTCGTGCTTCCACGAAGGTCAGCCGCACCAGAGCTTTTTTCTTCAACGCGACTCAACTGCCAACATAGGGGGTGCACAGAACAGATCAAATATTGAAACTCGAATATCCCAGTCATATGCCAAAACGTTTTGCATAGCTGGAATAGCGTGAAAATATAAAATTTCTTTAAAGTTTTTCTTAAATATTGATTTTATATTATGTAGCTTTCATACTTGTGTCAATATTTAACACTTTTCCTAGAGAAAGTATCCAGTAAACTTCTATAGTTTTTAAATCGCTCATTTGGGAATGTTGTTATTCTTTAACGTACTGCTGGATTTCCTAAGTCTATGCAACTTCGTAAAGAGGTTAAAAAAGACATTTTTAAGAAAAATTCAAAATTAGGATGATAGTTTAATTATCAGGATGCATGTGAATGTGAATAATTGTTGTAAACAAGGCAATAAATCTCAGTTTGAGTAAGAAAACTTCAGTTATATTATAAAAGAGGACACTGAATACGAGTAAGAAAAGTTATGCTGAAAAACTAGGGCCTTTAGTACGAGTTAGAAAAAATTCAGTTATGCTGAAAACTAGAGCCTTGAGTACGAGTTAGAAAAATCAGTTATGCTGTAAAACTAGGGCACTGACTACGACTAAGGTGTGTGCAATTTTGCTGCATTCAAATAATTCTGGAACAGTCCTGCGAACACTTTAGACACATACGGGTTATTCGTAACAGCCATATCTAGCGCGAAATTCAAAATGGCCACAGGACAGATAGTTTTGCTATTCCACGTTGATTTACAAGTCGCCAACATATGATTTGCTACAGAAATATAATGTACATGTCACCAAAAGAACCCTTCAGCCAACGTTACCTTCACAGCCACGAGAAATACCGGTAAGTGTATACAATTTAGACCGATGTCTTTCGTCAAATATTGCTACAGATAATTACTGCTTTTAATGAATAGGTGATATCAGCCCCTAACCCGAAAATCAACATCATCACGGGTGAAGGGCTGATTTATCAGTCTAGAACACAGCCACAGAAATTACGCATGTGTTAAAATTATGTATGTAAAGTCTATATATATATCTGTTTACGTTTCTTATATGTGTCTTTCATTTTGCAGGTGTATCTACCTTTTGGGCTGCAATGAAAGATTTGCTTGTAAGGAAAACAACCTGCACAAGGTGTGCAGGAGACATATTACCGTTTGAAATGGAAACAGCGCCCACTCATTATTCGACATGAAACTGATTTTAAAGTCTGTACAAACACTTGACGATAATGCTCATAATAATGAAATAACTCCGATTATTGTGCACAGATTAACCCATAACTTGCCATATTATCTTTTGGGTCTATTTCAAAAGACTAGATGAGACCAGAAAATAGTCTTAGCATAACTTTGAGAATGGTTCTGTTAAATAATTCAGTTATTTCATTTTCCTTTGTTTAAATTTTTTATATATATCTTTCTGCAAACAAATCCGAACATAAACTGTCCGCATCACTGTTTCTTTTTGTCTGGCGAACACACGCTTATATGATTGGAGAATGGTACTCAAACGGTTTGCAGTTTGGTCGCATTATAAGAATTTGCATTCTGTGTCGTACTGAACCGATACATCTATATTAAAATATAGATTTGTCATTCAGGTGCATTCGATTGTAACGACCACATAATTCATGGTCTTTGTGTAAACAGCAGGCATATTAGAGCAATAACTATTATGCAGTAGACTTTGGTCACCTGAAAATACCCTAGTCATCGGAACCAGCAAGATAACATTGTCAAAAGAATCGACAACCTGGGGAGCAGTCTATACATAATAGGAAAAGGACTGTGTAGTTGTCAAGGTTATTGAATAGAAAATCCACACTCAGTTAATCCTCTGGCACATTTCGAGAATATGAAGTCTCAAAGGACGATTTCGCTATAAACTAGAAAATAGGACAATCGGGGGAGGGGATATTTCGAGGTAAATTAAACAAATACGAAGCGTATTAAGTTATGTTATAATCTAAAAAATAACGAATTTTATTTTAAAATATAATTGAACTTTATTTTAGTTCGCTTACTTGCACATAAAAGTGCTGGTTACCGCTAAATTGTTATATGATTTCCCTATTTCTTGTTTCTTGAATGATCTCTTTGCGAGGTCGTACTCGTGATAATCTAGACGATCTAAACAAAATGTAGCATAAAGCGTACAATAATTATTCCTACATTTTCTTTACCCCATAAAAACTATAACCTATATTTTCTCAGTGGGCAAAATATAATACTCTACAGTTCCTCCTTACAGCTAAATACTAACCACTCCCGTGCGTTATGCTTTCTTTCTCGTCTCATTTCCTTTCGTGTAAGTTCTGCGTACATATAAAAAATCGGCATAGATTTGAACCAAATAACATCTGCAGTTTGAAAAGAAACATGAATACAATTCCTGCCTAATGTATTGGTATGCAATACTTGCAACCACACTATCTTGTTGTTTTGCTGGGCTGTTTCGATGACCTTGGATGACCTTTTATCATTATTTATCCGATATAGTCGTTTGGTGTTTGTCTTTATGATCATAATTGAAAGTTTGAAACGCATCAAGATCATCATTTTGTTATTATTATTTTTATTTATTTATTTATTTATTTAATAAAGTTTAATTTTGTCAGTTGTTCAAACGTATATGCTATCAAAATAGGACACCCAGTGCATTAAAAATCACACCACTATTGTCGAATATGATACATGTACCGACTAACTTTTGTAAACAACTCGGGCAGTATTCGGCAAATATGATACGCATTTATTTTGGGGACGTGATGTTTATATCTTTCGTGGTAAAATCAATATAACTACACTCTTTTCAAAAAGCAGTAAATTATCGCAACCAACATGTTCTTTGTTTCCTAATAAATAAACATTAACTAATCAGAGAGTTGAATCTTTATAACGCCCGCCCTTTAACAATGTATTTTTCTCATATCACGCAAGAAGGTCACAAATAGTCAACTTAATATGTATATTCGAGAAAATTGGCGATCTATTTTAAATATAGTCTAAGTTCTGTTAGACTTTCCTCTCTGATAAAAATGTAGCGTCCATCGACCTTTCCTTATCATTATTAATCAATCGTTAGGAAATGTCATCTATTATGTATCGCAATGAGAGAGATATGCCGAATATATTATCGGTTATTTACTAATGAAAATGAAGCAATTGTTTTCCTCAGAATTCTTTGGGTGCATAAAATCAGAAATTTTATTTCATGGAATCATGTTCTCCGATTGGTTATAAAATTAATTCTTAAAATGGCAGGCAGGAATTTTCAACGTAAGTAATTATGTAACAGCAGACGTCATATGAAAATTATATTAACGAAGGTCTCCGGGTAGCTGATATCTGCGATTGAATATATTGATAATTCTCGAAATTATTCACTGTTTGGTTGTTGTTGTGTTCTTTCGCTTAAACAATGTGTGTGTGTGTGTGTGAGAGAGAGAGAGAGAGAGAGTTGTTGTTGTTGTTTTAGGGTTTAACGCCATTTTTCAGCACACGATAGGCTATACATGGCGGCCAGTATTAATGGTGGAGGAAGAACCCGGGAAAACCCCGAAAAGAACCACCGACCCACGAGAAGCTACTGGCAAGCTTTCTCACATACCTACATTGGCTGAATCCGAGACTCGAACCCACGCAGACAGAGGTGAGACGGCAGTGATTCATAACGGAGAGCTCTTTAGACCACTCGGCCACTCGGGGCCCCGAGAGAGAGAGAGAGAGAGAGAGAGAGAGAGAGAGAGAGAGAGAGAGAGAGATTAATTAGGTTAGGAACACATATGCTGAAACAATATGTTTACAAGTGATTAAATGGTCAAACTTAGTACTATGAATATTAAACAGATTCAATAATCTGCAAAATAAAGTGACGATTTCCTAATTACCAAAGGTCTATGTAACCAATGTCTCCTGGCCAGTATACTTACTATAAATTGTAAGTGACAATAAGTAAAATTCTGCATCAAAAACATGCAACGTGTCTACCACGAAATAACCCACAGAATGCTAAGTGTGCACAGTTTTTGACAACTGTATTGATGGTTTCATAGCAACCACAAAAAACAAAATAGCCATATTGAAACTATTAAGGTTTAAGTTATATCACTAAAATAACATCGTTGTGTCATTGAGTGAGGCACCATATTGTTCACATCAATAGGTGGGAAAAGCCTGAGATGTTAGGATTGCGATTTTTTGAGTGAACGGTCGGACTTGTGTCAAATTAGAAAATATGAGCATATTTGTCCACTATATAATGTTGACTTCTTTTCTTTCCGCCGAGGGGATATGCTTGAGATGTTGAAATTACCTTTTATATAGAAAGAAATCAAAATTCGATGGCCGAGACCATGTGGCTTCTTTGCATGAGCGGATACTGTTTGGAAGGGTGGGTATGAATGCACCGGTGTTTTATTACCTCATTTTAGTAAGGCTGCAATGTTTATTGCCTGTAAACCGTTCAAAATATTGGTAAGCTTATAAACGAACATGCACATTGTTGTCAATGACGCAGGAACTTCCTACTCAAATTAAATAAATATTTATACATCATTGCTTAAGAGAACTGTTTAATAGAATTGTTATGTTAATTCTTTTCTTAAAACATATATGACTTTCACATAGAATTTGGCATTTTCAAGGAAAAAGCCAAAGTTAAGGAGACTTGGCTGTAGTACACATTAAACAGCATTACACACCAGTTGGATCTACTGATAATGCCCAAAAATTATTTAAGCTATATTATTTGCCTTAATTGAACATGTATATTAAGAGAAACTTCGATTAGTAACAGTTTGTTATAAAGAACCACCATTTCAAGTTTTTAAGCCAATGTACTCTTTCTTTGTTAGTGTCGATTTTAGAAAAGCATCATATGCGCATGTCCACCAAGTACGTCCGGTTGCGTGATCTAATTGTTTCAACAATATACATATATGAAGCAGTTGGAAACAATATCAAGACGATACTATGTATATTTTACATAAAGTGTCAGATATATTCAACAAAAGTATACGTAAAATTCCGATTCCTGATACAATAAGCAATTTATGACAAACAGCAAATGAAACAATCACAAGTTGAGTAAAGCTCTGTTTGCACGTTATAACAGCAGTCAACTGTTTAGCAAAACTAATGGGTTGATGGGGTTGTTGTTGTAGGGATTAACGCCATTTTTCAGCACACGATAGGCTATACATGGCGGCCAGTATTAATGGTGGAGGAAGAACCCGAGAATACCCCGGAAAGAACCATCGACCCTCGAGAAGCTACTGGCAAGCTTTCTCACATACCCACATTGGCCGAATCCGAGACTCGAACCTACGCAGACAGGTGAGATGGCAGTGATCCGTAACGGAGAGCGCTTTAGACCACTCGGCCACTCGGGGCCCCCGGTTGATGGGGTAAAGGTCGAGTTTGTAATCGTCTCGGTTATTGTAAAGGTTATTGTAAACTGTGCATACGTTAAGACATTTTGTTAAAAGTTGCAACCTGAAATTTCAGCTTACAGTTCTTGCCAATGTTTTATTTGATACACCGGGATAAGGCATTTTACAAAGTCCATTGATTGACTTAGTTCAGTCAAAAACATTGACAATAGCACCACTAACAAAGAAACTGGTTACAATAGACCGGTAATATATGTATCCTTAAACAAATGCTTATGGTTCATTATAATCTATGATACTTCTGTAATATGAGCAACCATGGGATAATGATTAATGCGGTATTCAACTTTTATTTCACAGGAGGTGTCACTAATTAAATTCTGAGATCGTTGACCATCTTACAAATTCAACATGTAAATAGTACCATATATGTAGTGACCTCTTCTTGCATACGTATGTATGTTTCGATCTTGGACTGAACCAAAAACATTTTCTGCATTTAATGTCTTCCTTCTTCTTGAATTAATTAAGTTTGAAGGACAGTAAAGCAGTCCCTGGAGGCATAAGACTAGAACAACGTTTTGTCGATTTAATAATTACTTTCCTGTTGTTGTTGTGTGTTTTTTTTTTTTTTTTTTTTTTTTTTTTAAAGAGGCGTGCCTATTGAACGGCAGATCACTATCAAAGAAAATATGAAATGTGTTTGTCTGAAAAATTATTTGAACTGTAATCAGATGTAAAGAAAAATATTAATATGAAACGTCCCTGATCTTTTTTGAATGTGCTTTGTTTCTGAAATGACAACAACATTGGGAAAGGTTATCTAGGTAGAAGTATTGGAGACTCCAACACATTCTTCTAGCTGGGATTTGAATCGGCGATAATAAAACTGAGTTAGATTATTAAAGTTACATCTTTGATAAGTTGACTGTTTCTTACAAGGCCGGATTATTGTATATTTGCCTATAGTGGAGACGACCACCTCTCTGCATGGGGTGCAACCGAGTCAAACGATGACAGTTGATAGGCTGGCAAACTGACATCTTCTAATTATTAACATCTGATGTCAGCACGATTGAGTTGTGTAGGCACAGCTTTGACACGAGAAAAGGGACCAGTAAATTACGAAAGGCCAGAAACTGACATATATGAGAGAGAGGATGGGGTTACTGTGCAGTTTATGAGACCTTTCTTTGTAATAGAGATATCTTAGGTTTATCAGTGAACCATATACAAGATCATATGCTGATGTTAAAAACCATACATTGTGAACAACTTCTTGGCGCATGTCTCTGCCTCATTGCGATATTTTAATTTCTTTGCCACTTTTTTTTTTCATGCACTTGATTCATGCATCGACCAGTAAGCACTAACTTCATTTTATCTAGTGAGAGCGATTGGTTTTGCACAGACTAATATTTGTACGTCAAATTTTCATGCATGTTGTATCAAAAAATTAACGAGATCATTTCGATCGGCCGTTGACCATATACTTTCTTGTCTCTTGCTTACTTGTTTATTAGCCTTATAGCTCTTCACCCACACCCACTCCACTCCACTGCACTCCACCTCACCCACACACTCCCTTTGTTTATCAATAGCCAGAGTACTTTTGGATCACTAGTAAAGCTTGGACCTGGCAAAATCGGAAATTTCCAAAAAAAAATTGGCATCTATGGAAAATGCTGTTTCGGTTCTCATGTTGACTAAACGATTTCGATTTTGTTTTTTGTTTTTTTAAATTTTGGGAATTGTATTTGATTGGGATGCCTTCAGTCCAATCTTCATTTAGATAAATGGATAATACATCTGATGGATTACCGGATTTTCCGCACGAACTCTTTCCAAGGATCTTGTTAGGTTACAAACAATGTTAATCTAATGGAAAATATCCGAATATACGATTTTAATCGTTGATATAGTGATAACAAATAAAGTTTTTGTTCCTTCAAGTGCAAATCTCTTGTAGCAAATTCGTGTACTTGTCCAATTAATCAATAAAATCAAAGGTTTGTAAAACTCTGGTGCCCATTTTACGTTGAAAAACTCTTCGTGTAATAAACAGGCCACTTGAAGCAAAGCCCGCGACATGTCTAATAAATTTATTATTCTTTTTTCTTGTCTCTGCTCTACTTGACACACATCGAAAATCCATTGATAAGACCAATTATATCCAGTACGTGCAATAAAATTTAACATCATCAAAGGAACGGGTGAACAATTGTGAGGGCAAGATTTATTAAAAAGTATTTAATTGCCATTTATGTCTTGTAGATGAGGTTCTAACTTTATGGATTCACAAATTCGTTGCTACAAGATAACAAAGTGATTTCTGTTTCATATCTAGTTTATTTGGTTACTTTTTATGCAATGGTTCTCTTTTTGTTTTTCTTATGTGCTCTCCATCAGTATGACCGAACCGTGGTATTTCTGAACATACTGCAATACGAAATAAGGCATACCGCGATATTTCTGAACATACCGCGGTATGTTCGACGGCATACCGCGATATTTCTGAACATACCACGATATGTTCGACGGTATACAGTGATATTTCTGAACATAAGCTAGTAAATAACTAAAAAATTATATTTTTTGTTGGAGTGGGGTTTTTTCCAACCCAAAAGCTTTCCAAACGGTGGATTTGGTTGAAATATCGTTCATAAAAGCCCATTCACCCACCACGTTGGTACACGTGACACGTAACAAACGTGATTAAATAAATATTCATCAATATAACTGTATTTAAAATATTTAAAAGTAATTTGAAACAAATTCTGCTGTTCGATAAAAATGAAAACAAATGAATTATTTTGTCCTGAAAAATAAAACATACTGTTCATATTAAACAATAACAATATTACTCGGGAACGTGCGTGCATTTCTTAGTGACGGAAAATTTGTGTGCGCGCGTGCGTGTGCGTGTGTGTGCGCGTAAGTCCACACATCGGTGCAGTTACAACATATTATCAAAACATATTGAGTCTATAAAGGTATTCGTCAGGGGATGAAACAACGTGCAAAAAAGCAAACAAACAAGCAAGCGATCAAAAAGGATGCAGCACAGGTGCAGGCATAAAACCTGAGTTGTTCACATGTTTCAGTGAGATGGGAAATCTATATTCGATACCAAAACTACACAAACTACATGTATATTTTGTCTAGGAGTCAGAATAGAAAAAATGTGTTCAACATAACAAAAGGTGGAGTGATTAGCATAAAATCACGTTATCTTTATGGAAAACCATAAGCTTGGACTTAATTTAAGGTTAAAGAAAGCAAAACGATAACCAAGCAAATTATTATTATTATTATTATTATTATTATTGGTTGTATTGCTGTTGTTGTTGTACCGGTACTGTTCAGAATTATTTAATGTACATTAATGGGATACACCAAACCTTCAGATTAAACGAAGCAACTAATGTTCACCATTACGGTAAAATAACTGAAGAAGAAGTGCAACTATGTATAAAAAGGTTAATTGTCGAGAAAATCGGATGGTATTGATGACCTTTTGAGCGATTTTTAAAGGCAACTGGAAATATCACGGTACCTATTTTAATGTCTATTTTCAATAAATAATTTGATCTCAGATACTTTCCAAAGTTCACAAATAGTGTAACATGCATATGCCTGAAAATTATACACGGAATTTGCTTATACCAGTCGTTAGCAAAACATGTGCTTCAATTTTAAATAAAAGACTAGCTAACCGGAACAAAGGAAATCATATTTTTAGTGAAGAACAAAATGGTTTTTGGTAGCTGATGTTCCACTGTAGATATTATATTTACCCTAAGCACATTGACAAGTCACTGATAAGTCAAATAGGTAGGTTTTGTTTTCCTTCGGTTAATTATGAAAATGTACTGGACTACAGTGACAATAGCTTGCTTTCTCATACATTAGTCTGACTCCTTTTTATGCAGATACGGATGATAAGTTTTACTTTACTGTCCTAATTATAATAATTTGAGAAATTCTATTTCCCTTCACTGTAATGAATTTATAATTTTATAACTTTAGGCAGATAATTAATAATAATATTAATATCCTACATAATTTTACTCTTTATCTCGCAAAATCTATATTTAAAAAAAGTAGAGAGTCAGTGTGATAGTTCTATAATTGTTTTGTTTTGTGGTTGTAACATGTTTTATTCATACATGTATGTAATTTGTGCCGGTGGCCTATGTTACATGAGAAAATACGTATTATTATTATTATTACGTTATCAAGATTGTTTAATGTGCACCGTACAACAAAATCATTATTACGTGTACAAGTTGTTCTCTCCCAAATTTATGTTCCACACAAGATTCCTGTATCTTGCTGCTCACGTTTATCCAACCTATAAATTTGCTTGGATCTTTGAGAGATCTTTTTTTTTTAAAGAATGGATACAGAGGAACCAAAACACGACAATGTACGGTACACAAAGTCTGAAGAAAAAAAACATGACAAAAACTTTCGAGATCGGCGGATCCCTTTTACAATGCGGACAACATACAGACAAAAATTACAAACAAAAATAAAATGTAAACAAAATATATCTTTACATACTGTTGCGTTATTAAACTTTAAAACAATAAATCAAAGATTATAGTACTTATATATCCTAAACAAGCAGAAAACTATACTTTGAACCATCAACATTGTGGTAAATCAAGTATATCAATTTGACAAGAACACTCTTTTGCATTTAGCTCGCCCACGTGTGACCTATATAGCAACACAAATAAAAGACCATGTTTCCGACATTTAAATAGGTTACGTGCAGGTAAGTTACACGCAAGTTAGATACCTACATGAGCATGTTTTATTTAGACTCGGAATTGCATTTATATATTTATATTGGAACTATTTTAATTGCAATAAACAATAATAAAAAAAATTCTTTAACCGTCGGACATAATATTAACATAAAATAAAATTTGGGTTTAAACCACAAAAAAGAAAAAGTCATTTTTGGATGTGAAAGTTTACACACCCACACTTCCACCCACCTCCCGTTATAATTTCTATTTAAACATTTAACGCAGAGAAATGAGTTTACATTAATATATTCTATGGTACAATTTCATGACGTATTAAAATGTGTTTGGTTTGTTTTGGTGCTGTACACCAGTAGCTTACTTAGTACTGAGGCAAATGGAGTAAAGCACCTTGTCCAAGGACACACAACGGTAGTTGAAATAATGGCTAGTCAATCCACGCTTAAGATACACATATCCCAATTTATAATCTCCATTTAAAACGCATTGCATACAAATCAGTTTCTATGAGTAGATTCTCTTATTTAAATACATGCGTAGTGACTGGGAATACGCATTGAAGTTACCAGTTTACATACATACATACATACATACATACATACATACATACATACATACATACAAACATACATACATACATACATACATACATACATACATACATGGTATCTCCACGTTTTGAGCAAAACAGTAAACAACCTTTTAGTCGGGAAAAGAAGAACTTCCATATACGAAACAAATATTTAACACAAAATCTACGAAAAAGTCTAGATTCCTATATATCAGAATCATTATGGGCAATTTCCAACAAGAGATATAACAAAACAAACTTGTGCAAGATTAACAGACGAGCGGGTTCTTGTATTTATCACATTGCGAACCAGTATGCATATGTGTGCGTGTGTGTGTTTGTGCTTGCTTAGGTGTTATGTATAATTCCTACAGAAAAACGAGTGTTTTAACTCGAAAACATGCATGTACCAAGCAGCACGTGCAATCCAGGTGTCTGAGTTCGGCCGACGTGACAGAGTGGAAGGCTTCAACTAGCACCCCCCACCCCCCGATTATGTAGGTATGTGAAAACAACAATTCCGTCATTTATTCATCTTCCCGATATTTTATTATATTAAAAATCCCCTCTCTCGCGTCTTTCTCTTACGTACCATTTCGTGCTTATTAGTATATGACACTTAAACACCGTAGCAGAAAAATGTAAACCACAGTGTATTCAGAGATTTCTTGCTAAACAGATATCTAAACAAGTTGTGATAACTTGGGCCCAAAGTAAATAAAAATGGCCACAAACCAGGAAACGATCGCTGTTCTTGCAATTTATCCCTCATATAAACTAAAGCGTCGTGGATTATATATGATTTCTTCCCAACAATATGTCAACACTCAACAGAAATCTATTTATTCTTCGTCTAGATGCGTTGTGGCGATCAACAGTATCACCTACTTGTGACATCAATAACATTAATCCGGGATGTAATTTATTGAGAAAAACACATTGAACGAATAGTGCGATGGTACAAGTAAACTTCAATAGTCGGTCGTGCATATCAGTATGATGCAAATTAAATTTTGAAAGAGAAGGATTTCTTCATAACTTGCTGTGTATTTCTTATTTTGTGTGAAATGAGAGATATCGAACTTAGAGTCTTGGGTCAGTATTCAATCTTGGAGAAAAAACGTACATAAAGATTACAAACAGCCAATAAGGCTCATATTTTCCTACACTTAAAATCAGATGGCCAATAAATTGTGTTGCTTGGAATAATGTAAGTCGCAGTTAAAACAAACAGAAAGTTGGAGTCAATATCATGTAGTCCACTATTATTATTATTATTATTCCTTCTTTTCGAACCCTACCATAGCAACCTCCTACAAATGTTTAAACGTTAGCTGCATACATCAGCAGTCTTGCTTCTTGCTTCTGTCATGCATAGTTATTACATTTTTCGAAAACCGATCTCGATCAAAAAGCAATTATTTTAATTATAAAATCTGCAGCAAAATATTATTTCAACGTTTAAAATTTCGCGAATAAAGAGTTTGTAAAGATGTGAGAAAACTTTAATAATTACTGTTTGTGAAACTTAACTTGATGGTTTGTGGGATGAACATCGTTTGAATAATATCTGATTATTAATGTAAACGTTAAGGCTGTCCACCCTAGTTATACGTCTTACCTAGTTATACGTTTATTATTAATGTAAACGTTAAGGCTGTCCACCCTAGTTATACGTCTTAACTCGCGACATTGAAAATTTTGGCACGTTAATGATTATTTTACAAGTTTGTAACAAACCACCATTAGTACGGTAACACGATTCCATTACCCATTATTTGCCAAAAGGAGTCTTCTTGGCATATGGTAAACATTATGTGTTGAAGAAACTATCAAGATTTATTAGTCGCAATTTTGGCATGAATTCACGATGCTTAACATATGACACATTGCCAGACGAGAATAATAATATTGTTAATTAGATTTGCAAATGTGAGCTTGTCTTCACTAACAGGTCTTTGTAAAGACTGACTTGTTCAAATAGTAATAAACAAATAAACAATGAACAAAATTACTTATTTGTTTTTCTTTAAATAAATATTTTTGTTGATTTGTTATCACCATTTCATGACCATAAATTTACCTCTCTCTCTCTCTCTCTCTCTCTCTCTCTCTCTCTCTGCGATCGACATCCACAATTACTCGTATTTCTTCATTCCAAACATAGTCCATGTACCACACATACATGTGCCTCACGCATACCACATATACATGTTCCTCACACATGCCACACACACACATGTGCCTCACGCATATCACACAGACATGTGCCTCACGCATATCACATATATATGTGTCTCACGCATACCACATATATATGTGTCTCACGCATACCACATATAGATGTGCCTCACGCATACCACATATAGATGTGACTCACGCATACCACATATAGATGTGTCTCACGCATACCACATATAGATGTGTCTCACGTATACCACATATAGATGTTGTGTCTCACGCATACCACATATAGATGTGTCTCATGCATACCACACATTCATGTGCCTCAAGCATATCACACATACATGTGCCTCACGCATATCACACAGACATGTGCCTCACGCATATCACACAGACATGTGCCTCACGCATACCACACATACATGTGCCTCACGCATATCACACATACATGTGCCTCACGCATACCACATATAGATGTGCCTCACGCTTACCACATATAGATGTGTCTCACGTATACCACATATAGATGTTGTGTCTCACGCATACCACATATAGATGTGTCTCATGCATACCACACATTCATGTGCCTCACGCATATCACACATACATGTGCCTCACGCATATCACACAGACATGTGCCTCACGCATATCACACAGACATGTGCCTCATGCATACCACACATACATGTGCCTCACGCATATCACACATACATGTGCCTCACGCATATCACACAGACATGTGCCTCACGCATATCACACAGACATGTGCCTCACGCATACCACATATATATGTGTCTCACGCATACCACATATAGATGTGTCTCACGCATACCACATATAGATGTGTCTCACGCATACCACATATAGATGTGTCTCACGCATACCACATATAGATGTTGTGTCTCACGCATACCACATATAGATGTTCTCCACACATAAAAACATATAGGTTTTAAATACACACTCATAACAAAGAAAAATAATAAGATGGTTCTTCTTGGGGGGGAGGGGTGTTGCTGGGAGCGGGGATAGCTAATGATTTCGTCACTCGATGGGACTTTCAAATTAATACAGTTAAACTCAAAAAATTTCAAGGCATCTACCTTATGAAACGAGTCCGTATTCATGTTCAATACTCTCTTCCATTATCGCGAGCAAGTAAACTTATGGGTTAGATCCCAAATTGATTTTATTTTAATTAATAAGCACATGGCAAACTAGATGGTATGATTTCGTTAAACATACATACATACATACACGCACGCACGCACTCTCTCTCTCTCTCTCTCTCTCTCTCTCTCTCACACACACACACACACACATTATTTGGTTTTCCGTGGTGACGTCAAGACCTGTTGAATGTTATCCCCTCTTAGTTCTATCAATGCGTACTCCCTTTACATACATACATACATACATACACGCACGCACGCACGCACGCACGCACACACACACACACACACACACACACACACACACACACACACACATATATATATATATATATATATATATATATATATATATATATATATATATATATATATATATATATATATATATATATATATATATATATATATATATATATATATATATATATATATATATATATATATATATAGAGAGAGAGAGAGAGAGAGAGAGAGAGAGAGAGAGACTTTTCATTGTGACGTCAAGAGCTGTTGATTGTTGTCCACCTTATAATAGCTTGGTTCGATGCAGTGAATGAATGTCTAGCGAAACGCACGACTAATCACTATACTTTGTTAATCTCCTTAAACGTGTAGAAATTATTGAAGAAACGACTTTTGACATTATCTTTATAACAATATTAAAGTATATAATGCAGTCAATACTATACTGCTAAAATAAGGTCCTAAAAGTCATTTGTGCATAAAATCACCGTTTTTTTTCTCCAAGAAAAGTAATAAAAAAAAGTCAAATACAAATATACGTAAAAGGTTTGTATTGCTGAATGGGTAAAACTAGTACTAGTTTAGGATTCAGCAAAATCATATATATAGAAAGCGTTATACATGCATTTTGCCGTGACTAATATGATTTTTATTTATTTTTCATCTCTATTAAATCGTATTGAATTCATATATTTTTTGCCGGCTGTGAAAACCTTCCCACATTTACTGAACAAAACGACTGCTTCAGAACTGAAACATGTAATGTATACACGCTAACTTTTCAGGTTTTACCGGATAATATTTCAATCCGTTATGAGGTTTTCATCAGAATATATATTATCTACAGAATTTGATTTAATATAGCACTTCACAGTGTCAATAGTGAAAATTTGTATTACTGTTAAAGGAGACGATTGACTATTGATCATCGCGAGCTGTTTATCAAAAGCAATAAAACCCTCTCGATCATATCGTGATAATTAAGACGCCATTTCGGTTCATGATATACAATAGTGATACCTTTTAAATGGACGAGTGTTTATCCAGTCATTCTTTAAAAGGCGAGGGGTTAAGAGTGAAAAGTTAAATAGATATTTTACCACGTAAGTACTTACCGTAGTAAGAATTATGGCCTATTGTGAATCCCGTACTGGAGCTGCTACGGCTGTCAGGTCGGGAATCCAAACCCGTGGATAGGGAATGATGCACCAGGGGCAGGGCGCCTTTAATTGGTGGCAAAGCTACTCCGCTCATCTTCATTGACGTAGACGGTATTTCGAAACTATTTTATGATCTATTTTTCTCCAGAGAGGTTAACACTTCCATGAGATGTTTTATCACCTAATATTTACAAGTATCAGAAATCCGACGACAGTTTGGTTAAAGTTTAGAATAAGAAAAATAGCTTTTCTTTTCGATAAAATCTGCAAAATGAAATCCAATCACTTTGCTGATGAAGATGGTCTCCACCCCTAGGATACTGTATTGACTCTTCGAGGCAGCGGTAGGGTACCCGAGTAATTCGGATACAGCTCCCTCTCGTTATATCCGATCTCCGAAACTGGTAGAGCACTGGGCAATTGATACTGAGAATGTAAAGGCGTATTATCGGCGAATCTTCCAAACAAAGTCCTGTGTGGCTATTGAAACAACATACTATTGATTGGAATCAGTATTGGAATCAGTATTGGCACTGATAGCCTTTGTCCCAGTGTCTAATGTTTCTCAAACCGCATGGAACCTATACAGGTTTCCAATAGCTTCGTTACTAAGCCGTCTTGAGTCTTAACTATAATGCACGTATAAAGAATTATCTCTTGTCAAATGGGCCCATAATATCACCGCCAACGTTGGCAATCGTTCATGAACTACGTAAAAGACTTGAATTTAAAAACTATTGAATACAAGTAATCTGTAGCGTTTTAATTGATTGGGATTTGCAAGTAGAGCGGTGTAGATTTTACCTGCATGGTTTGCCTTGATACATTGGTTACCTGCTCAATTCACAGGTATATCATAGGTAGATTTAATTAAGGAGTTTATGCAGGTAAGACTGTCCTTAATTTGAATGGAGGTATTGAAGAGAATCTGGAATCGATACAAGATTGTGACTGAATAAGAGCTGATTGCAATTATTCTATCTCATAGGAAGACAAGACACTTAAGAAATATCATGGGTGTAAAATGCAAATATTCTAGTGTAAATCCTAAATCTTATCTTTTCATGTGATAGAAGCTTAGCAAATACAGGATATGAAAATAACATAATCACTGCAATTTTGCATGGCTGGCTGAGAATGGTTTATCACAACTATTGTTTATTTTATTTTTTTCCAATGCATGCGCAACGAAAATTGTTGTGTATCAATCCAGAGATAGAGAGAGAGAGAGAGAGAGAGAGAGAGAGAGAATGTATAATTCTAGTAATGAATAATTAACGACGATTTATGAACATACCCGCTCTATAATAGGAACTGCGTTATAATTTGTTTTCAATCATTTTTCTTATATATATATATATATATATATATATATATATATATATATATATATATATATATATATATATATAGAGAGAGAGAGAGAGAGAGAGAGAGAGAGAGAGAGAGAGAGAGAGAGAGAGAGAGAGATGTGACTGTTTTATATGAAAACTGTGTTGAGAAGAACGTAAAATCTGCGACTAACGAAGGTGAATAATCACGTTATTAATTTATTTTTGTGGGGGTAAGGCTGTCCCATAATATATTGTTCTCAAACAGTAGATGTTCTTAATTATTGTATTAGATATCGTTACAATCGTGATTATCCATTTCTCATTCTGCATGTCAAGGGAATTTAATTCTGACCGTTTTATGCAGTTTAACAACATTTTCATGCCCGCGTGTTTGATTAAAACAATTGCTCTTAGTTGACGGGGAAATACGAGATTTCACATGACGTAAAATCGAAGTGGTATTATTCGTCACTCGAGTCATATCTTTCGATGGTTTTTCTTCTTCAGGGAATTATGTTATTGACAGATCGTTCATTTATGAGCAAGTTATCTATGATCTCAAGATTTCAATTTGACACACTGATACGGTCATGGCGGGTAGGGCAAAGCAGCTTAAACAAGTGAGAAAAGTGCAACAGTTGTCAGATGGTTGAATCTTAATATTGAAGTCGAAGAATATGTAATTTTTCTCCAGCTGAAGGTCATGTGAAATAAATCCAAGGGATGGGGGATGAGAGAGAGAGAGAGAGAGAGAGAGATTTTGTCGACTTACAACAGAGCCGAAGTAACAAGAACTCTTACACGGGCGTGGAGGTTAATTTTCACAATCCAACAGTTTCGAACGTAATGATTACAATTTTATTAAAAGATAAATGGAACAGAAAGAGGTCATAAACATATAAATGCTGACGGAATTTTTCGTTTACCATTGGGAGCAGTAATTAGACTAGAGTGGGAGCTTTGGTTTCAGTGCTAGAAATGATGTGTTGATGCGGAATATTTTGTGTGATTCAGTTCACTTCATTGCAATTTATTATCAGAACACGTTTTGTGACAAAATGTATACCAACACAAGGCATGTCTAAGACAAAGAAGAATATATAAAACACAACTCTATGACAAGCAAAGGAGAATAACATGCATACAAAGCATATTCAACTATATATGTACCGGCAGATCTGGGTATATGCATTGTGTTAGGACTAATCAGTTGAACATACATGATAGATCATGATCTGCCGATATATGTTATTACACTTCTGGCCACACTTTCAGTGATATAACACGTATTGCAATTGCTCACAACCCCAACTGGAGTCCCCAAACTAGGAAATAAAATGAATCTTACCGAACACGCAGCCTTAGAACATTGAAAACAAGCGGTTTAAACCAAGAATACTAGAAAAAGACAACCATGCACAAATAAAGTTATCTTTTGCAGCCAACATATTTTTTTTTAAAGATAATTCCCTAAATTTGCTTAATAGCCAACGACTACTATAACAATGAAATATCCGGGATATAATTTGCGCATACATAAATTTACATAAAATAACAGATGTCGTTATGGCTCATCAATTTCTAGGTTAATACAAATATTATCCAATATCAGCAACAAGCTGAAATACACTAGTTGAAACATAATAAAGTTAAAAGGTTGAATTCCTGTAGAAACAGCCATGTAAAGTTTCGCAAACATAACAGTTTTTCTGTTTTATTTGTTTGTCTTTTCTATGTTTTCTATGTTTTGTATTTGCCTTTGAAAAAGACTCATTAAAGTGTCGAAAGCGCTCAGGCTAGGTAGATACTAGTTTCGCACTGTTCTTTGTCAGTTCATTGCATTTATCTAAATCAATCCCTGACACACGTGATCCCCTGCTGGTTCCAGTGCACTTGAAAGGATTGTTATTCGCCATATGATTTGTATTCTTAATGAATATATATATGAGAGAGAGAGAGAGAGAGAGAGAGAGAGAAATATACACGAAACAATTCTGTTAATGTTATTAAACATTCTCCAATAGGATCCAGGGATAGCAATTTCTGCTATGTTTAGTGTAAAGTTCTATTCCTGTATAATAACCTCTATATACATATATTTCCATATATAGGAATCTGCAGTGAACGTGTATTTAGATGAGAATTATTGGGTCGATTTGTGGGTTAGTCTACCACTCATGAAAGCCATATATCAGCAACTGTATAGCATACTTTTTTGTGCATGGTCGATATGGTGTAGGGATTGATGCGTGCAAGCCTGGTTGAATCTCTATAGGCTATGAATTAAAAAGTATGTATGTATGTATGTATATATATATATATATATATATATATATATATATATATATATATATATATATATATATATATATATATATATATATATAGATATATATAGATATATATAGATATATATATATATATATATATATATATATATATATATATATATATAGATATATATATATATATACACACACATATATATATATATATATATATATATATATATATATATATATATATATATATATATATATATATATATATATATATATATATATATATATATATATATATATATATATATATATATATATATATATATATGTATGTATGTATATGTATGTATATGTGTTCCAGTCGAGAACTGGAGTTTTACATAAATTTTTGACTTTAAAATTATAAACGTCTATATCATTTTATTCATTACCTTGTCATATACCGTTTTGGCCTTGATCTGGCATGTGACAAGAAAGATTAAACTTTGGATCATTTGAAATTTGATAAGTGGATTTAATAAGAAGCATTTATATGTATTGAGCCCACGATCTTGGAAATGTCTTCATTTACATTTGTGTCTAATTTGAGTATAAGGTTACATTGGGACGTTCTTGCGTTTAACAGATTTTGCGTTTACTATTTACTGTTTACTGTCGATAATACATGTTTCTATACTGAGTTTTCAATTGGACAACGACTAATCTTATCATCGCCATCATATCCAATGCCCCATTCTCCACCATATCCAATGCCCCATTCGCCACCATATCCAATGCCCCATTCTCCACCATATCCAATGCCCCATTCTCCACCATCTCCAATGCCCCATTCTCCACCATGTCCAATGTCCCATTCTCCACCATATCCAATGCCCCATTCTCCACCATATCCAATGTCCAATTCTCCACCATGTCCAATGCCCCATTCTCCACCATGTCCAATGCCCCATTCTCCACCATGTCCAATGCCCCATTCTCCACCATATCCAATGCCCCATTCTCCACCATGTCCAATGCCCCATTCTCCACCATGTCCAATGCCCCATTCTCCACCATATCCAATGCCCCATTCTCCACCATGTCCAATGCCCCATTCTCCACCATGTCCAATGCCCCATTCTCCACCATGTCCAATGCCCCATTCTCCACCATGTCCAATGCCCCATTCTCCACCATATCCAATGCCCATCTTATTTCTTCTTTTTACTACTTACACTACTACCTCATCCAATATTATGACCACTACTATTAATACCATCATGATTACTCGCCCTATTACGAGATTGGAACAGTTGCTGTCTTTGAAAGAATATGTCGTGTACGATCATGAGCAATTGGACAATTTATGTCCACTCCACTTGCAGTAGGAGATAAAATAAGTATCATTTAGAGTTATTAAAACCTCACGTGTTCCGATAAGAAATACACAGACTGTCTATTGATTGAAAACGTTTACGTCACTGTCCTCTGATATTTTTCTGAGACCAGCTATGCATCAGATATATGTCAACGCAGTTATTTTTTTCTTCGCCGGAAATTCTTCCGCTTGAAAAGAAATCCCAATCGAGTCATGTTCCGCTCTATTGTTTCGGAATTTGCATAAGTTTGTCACCCTGGTTATTTATAAAAGACTTCTTATATGCTCGGTATTGTTAAAGTACTTTTAATTCTCTTTAATTTGGAAAAAGATAATCCGGTGTAATTTGGGTTATAGAATATACAACTTGGCCTTACTTCCGACGTGCATTTCTCAAAAGACTGCTAGCTCCTCCTGGTCATTTTCACTTTTTAGATTTCAGCGGTAAATTAGAGGGCGATATAACTAACCGATGACGTATTAAGTTTTAACATTTAATTATTTATTTATTGCATTTATTTATTGCAGGTTTGGTAGTTGATGTTATCTACTCTGGCAAAATTCATTGTCCACATTTTAATAACTACTGTAGCTAGGTACTTTCGATTATTCAAAGTTTATTTGTCGAACACATGGGAACAGCCATTTTGATCAACTGTCTGCTTTAAGGCAGCGCGTTGTTTCCCTTATACCACATTTAAAGAAATTTCAGTAGCAGTACATGAACGGAGCATAAAGGTATCTCAACATTCGCTCCAATGTGCTCCTTGCATTATTTACACAACGTCACATTATACCGGTCTAGGTTTCATAAGTACGTAATAATTGTAGAGTGGAACCACCGATTACTTAATATTGGATTGCCTGCACGATTGACCAAGAAGTTGCAAATTAAAAAAGTTCAATGCATTCGCAACTTCTGTGACAATCATTATTTCGTGGATAACCAAGGTTGTCGTTCAGACACTGTCAGCATACAGTCGAAGATTGATCTCGACTTTGCTGATCACGTATCTGGTAACTCAGAACCAGTTACTCGATCGTAAAACAGTGGCAGATTATCTCCCGTTGCGAAGCTCACTGGTATTAATGCTTCCTTTCTACATTGCTTCAGAGGTCTTGTGCAATTCACACACACACACACACACACATCCAACATAAATGTGACACAGCGTATATATTGCAGGTAAACAATAGTGGTCATGAAACTGACCGTTTTTTACTTGTTGAGCAAAAGTGATCATCAAGCTGACCAGTCTCTAACATTTCAAGAATCAGTGATCATTAAGCTGACCAGTCTCTAACATTTCAAGAATCAGTGATCATGAAGCTGACCAATCTCTAACATTTCAAGAATCAGTGATCATGAAGCTGACCAATCTCTAACATTTCAAGAATCAGTAATCATGAAGCTGACCAATCTCTCACATTTCAAGAATCAGTGATCATGAAGCTGACCAATCTCTAACATTTCAAGAATCAGTGATCATGAAGCTGACCAATTTCTAACATTTCAAGAATCAGTGATCATGAAGCTGAACAATCTCTAACATTTAAAGAATCAGTAATCACGAAGCTGACTTATCTCTTACACTTCAAGATTCAGTGATCATGAAGCTGACCAGTCTCTAACATTTCAAGAATCAGTGATCATGAAGTTGACCAATCTATGACATTTCAAGAATCAGTGATCATAAGGCTGACCAGTCTCTAACATTTCAACAATCACTGATCATGAAAATGACCAATCTCTAACATTTCAAGAATCAGTGATCATAAGGCTGACCAATCTCTAATATTTCAAGAATCAGTGATCATGAAACTGACCAGTCTATAACATTCCAAGAATCAGTAATCATGAAGCTGACCTATCTCTTACACTTCAACAATCAGTGATCATGAAGCGGAACAGTCTCTAACATCTCAAGAATCAGTACTCATGAAGCTGACCAATCTCTAACATTTCAAGAATCAGTGACCATGAAGATGACCAATCTCTAACATTTCAAGAATCAGCGACCATGAAGCTGACCAATCCCTAACACTTCAAGAATCAGTGATTATGAAGCTGACCAATCTCTAACATTTCAAGAATCAGTGATCATAAAGCTGCCCAATCTCTAACATCTCAAGAATCAGTGATCATAAAGCTGCCCAATCTCTAACATCTCAAGAATCAGTGATTATGAAGCTGACCAATCTCTAACATTTCAAGAATCAGTGATCATGAAGCTGACCAATCACTAATATTTCAAGAATCAGTGATCATGAAGCTGAAGTATCTGTTACACTTCAAGAATCAGTGACCATGAAGTTGACCAATCTCTAACACTTCAAGAATCAGTGATGATGAAGCTGACGAACCTCTAACATTTCAAGAATCAGTGATCATGAAGCTGACCAATCACTAATATTTCAAGAATCAGTGATCATGAAGCTGACCAATCTCTAATATTTCAAGAATCAGTGATCATGAAGCTGACCAATCTCTAACAATTCAAGAATCAGTAATCATGAAGCTGACATATCTCTTACACTTCAAGAATCAGTGATCATGAAGCTGACCAGTCTCTAACATTTCAAGAATCAGTGATCATGAAGCTGAACAATCTCTAACATTGCAAGAATCAGTGATCATGAAGCTGACCAATCTCTAACATTTTAATAATCAGAGATTATGAAATTGACCAATCTCTAACATTTCAAGAATCAGTGATGATGAAGCTGAACAATCTTTAACATTTCAAGAATCAGTAACGATGAAGCTGACCAGTTTCTAACACTTCAAGAATCAGTGATCATGAAGCTGACCAATCTCTAACATTTCAAGAATCAGTGACAATGAAGCTGACCAATCTCTAACATTGCAAGAATCAGTAATCATGAAGCTGACCAATCTCTAACATTTCAAGAATCAGTGACTATGAAGCTGACCAATCTCTAACATTTCAAGAATCAGTGATCATGAAAATGACCTATCTCTTACACTTCAAGAATCAGTGATCATGAAGCTAACCAATCCCTAACATTTCAAGAATATGTGATTAAGACGCTGACCAATCTCTAACATTTCAAGCATCAGTGATCATGAAGCTGACCAATCTCTAACATTTGAAGAATCAGAGATTATAAAGTTGAACAATCTCTTACTCTTTAAGATTCAGTGATCATGAAGTTGACCAATCTCTAACATTTCAAGAATCAGTGATTCTGAAGCTGACCAGTCTCTAACATTTCAAGCAGCAGTGATCACGAAGATGACCAATCTCTAACACTTCAAGAATCAGTAATCATGAAGCTCACCAATTTCTAACATTTCAAGAATCAGTGATGATGAAGCTGAACAATCTCTAACATTTCAAGAATCAGTAATCATGAAGCTGCCCAGTCTCTAAGATTTGAAGAATCAGTAATCATGATGCTGGCAAAGCTCTAACATTACAAAAATCAGTGATCATGAAGTTGACAAATCTCTTACATTTTAGGAATCAGTGATTATGAAGCTGCCTTATCTCTTACAGTTAAAGATTCAGTGATCATGAAGCTGACCAGTCTCTAACATTTCAAGAATCTGTGATCATGAAGATGAACAATCTCTAACATTTCAAGAATCAGTGATGATGAAGCTGAACAATCTCTAACATTTCAAGAATCAGTAATCATGAAGTTGACCAATCTCTAACATTTCAAGAATCAGTAATCATGAAGCTGACCAATCTCTAACATTTCAAAAATCAGTGATCATGAAGATGACCAATCTCTAACATTTCAAGAATCAATGATGATGAAGCTGACCAATCTCTAACATTTCAAGAATCAGTGATCATGTAGCTGACCAATCTCTAACATTGCAAGAATCAGTTATTAAGAACCTGACCAATCTGTTAGATTGCAAGAATCATTGATTATGAAGCTGACCAATCTCTAAAATTACAAGAATCAGTGATCATGAAGCTGACCAATCTCTAACATTTCAAGAATCAGTGATCATGAAGCTGACCAATCTCTAACATTTGAAGAATCAGAGATTATGAAGTTGACCAGTCTCTTACTCTTTAAGAATCAGTGATCATGAAGTTGACCAATATCTAACATTTCAAGAATCAGTGATCATGAAGCTGAACAATCTCTGACATTTCAAGAATCAGTAATCATGATGTTGAACAATCTCTAACATTTCAAGAATCAGTGATCATGAAGCTGAACAATCTCTAACATTTCAAGAATCAGGAATCATGAAGCTGTCCTATCTGTTACACTTCAAGAATCAGTGTCGTGAAGCTCAGCAATCTCTTACACTTCAAGAATCAGTGATTATGAAGCTGAACAATCTCTAACACTTCAAGAATCAGTGACCATGAAGCAGACCAATCGCTAACATTTCAAGAATCAGTAATCATGAAGGTGACCAATTTCTAACATTTCAAGAATCAGTAATCATGAAGCTGACCAATCTCTAACATTTCAAAGATTAGTGATGATGAAGCTGACATATCTCTTACATTTTAAGAATCAGTGCTTATGAAGCTGCCTTATCTCTTACACTTAAAGATTCAGTGATCATGAAGCTGACCAGTCTCTATCACTTCAAGAATCAGTGATCATGAAGCTGACCAATCTCTAACATTTCAAGCATCAGTGATCACGAAGATGACCAATCTCTAACACTTCGAGAATCAGTAATCATGAAGCTGAACAATCTCTGACATTTCAAGAATCAGTAATCATGATGTTGAGCAATCTCTAACATTTCAAGAATCAATAATCATAAAGCTCTCCTATCTGTTACACTTCAAGAATCACTGATGATGAAACTGAACAATCTCTAAAATTTCAGGAATCAGTAATCATGAAGGTGACCAATTTCTAACATTTCAAGAATCAGTAATCATGAAGCTGACCAATCTCTAACATTTCAAAAATTAGTGATGATGAAGCTGTCATATCTCTTACACTTGAAGAATCAGTAATCATGAAGCTGAGCAGTCTCTAAGATTTGAAGAATCAGTAATCATGATGCTGGCCAAGCTCTAACATTACAAGAATCAGTGACCATGAAGCTGATGAATCTCTTACACTTAAAGATTCAGTGATCATGAAGCTGACCAGTCGCTATCATTTCAAGAATCAGTGATCATGAAGCTGACCAATCTCTAACATTTCAAGAATCAATGATGATGATGCTGAACAATCTCTAACATTTCAAGAATCAGTGATCATGAACCTGACCAATCCCTAACATTTCAAGAATCAGTGATCATGAAGCATAGCAGTCTCTAACATCTCAAGAATTAGTAATCTTGAAGCTGACATATTTCTTACACTTCAAGAATCCATGATCATGACGCTAACTAGTCTCTAACATTTCAAGAATCAGTGACCATGAAGCTGAAGAATCTCTAACACTTCAAGAATCAGTGACCATGAAGCTGACCAATCTCTAAAATTTCAAGAATCAGTAACCATGAAGCTGACCAATCTCTAACATTTCAAGAATCAGTGATGATGAAGCTGACCAATCTCTAACAATTCAAGAATCAGTAATCATGAAGTTGACCAGTCTCTAACATTTCAAGAATCAGTGATCATGAAGCTGACCAATCTCTAACATTTCAAGAATCAGTGATCATGAAGCTGAGCAATCTCAAACTTTTGAAGAATCAGTGATCATGAAGCTGACCAATCTCTTACACTTCAAGAATCAGTGATCATGAAGCTGACCAGTCTCTAACATTGCAAGAATCAGTGATTATGAAGCTGGACAATCTCTAACATTTCAAGAATCAGTGATCATGAAGCTGACTAGTCTCTAACATTTAAAGAATCCGTGATCATGAAGCTGACCGATCTCTTACACTTTAAGAATCAGTGATCATGAAGCTGACCAGTCTCTAACATTTCAAAAATCAGTGATCATGAAGCTCACCAGTCTCTAACATTTCAAAAATCAGTGATCATGAAGCTGACTAAGCTCTAACATTTCAAGAATCAGTAATCATAAAGCTGCCCAATCTCTAACAATTCAAGAATCAGTAATCATGAAGTTGACCAGTCTCTAACATTTCAAGAATCAGTGATCATGAAGCTGACCCATCTGTCACACTTCAAGAATCAGTGATCATGAAGCTGACATATCCCTCACACTTCAGTAATCAGTAATCATGAAGTTGACCAGTCTCTAACATTTCAAGAATCAGTGATGATGAAGCTGACCAATCTCTAACATTTCAAGAATCAGTAATCATGAAGTTGACCAGTCTCTAACATTTCAAGAATCAGTGATCATGAAACTGACCAATCTCTAACATTTCAAGAATCAGTAATCATAAAGCTGACCTATCTGTCACACTTCAAGAATCAGTGATCATGAAGCTGACATATCTCTTACACTTCAGTAATCAGTAATCATGAATCTGACCAGTCTCTAACATTTCAAGAATCAGAAACCATGACAAATTGAAGAATCAGTGATCATGAAGCTGACCATTCTCTAATAATTCAAGAATCAGTGATCATGAAGCTGACCAATCTCAAACTTTTGAAGAATCAGTGATCATGAAGCTGACAAATCTGTAACATTTCAAGAAGCAGTGATCATGAAGCTGACCAATCTCTAACGTTTCAAGAATCAGTGATCATGAAGCTGACCAATCTCTAACATTTCAAGAATCAGTGATGATGAAGATGACCAGTCTCTAACATTTCAAGAATCAGTAATCATGAAGCTGACATATATCTTACACTTCAAGCATCAGTGATCATGAAGCTGAACAATCTCTAAGATTTCAAGAATCAGTAATCATGAAGCTCTACTATCTGTTACACTTCAAGAATCAGTGAAAATGAAGCGGACGAATCTCTTACACTTCAAGAATCAATGATTATGAAGCTGACCAATCTCTAACACTTTAAGAATCAGCGACCATGAATCTGACCAATCCCAAACATTTCAAGAATCAGAAATCATAAAATCATAAAGCTGACATATCTATTAAACTTCAAGAATCAGTGATCATGACGCTGACCAATCTCTAACATTTTAAGAATCAGAGATTATGAAGTTGACCAATCTCTTACATTTCAAGAATCAGTGATGATGAAGCTGAACAATCTCTAAAATTTCAAGAATCAGTAATCATGAAGTTGACCAATTTCTAACATTTCAAGAATCAGTCATCATGAAGCTGACCAGTCTCTAACATTTGAATAATCAGTGATGATGAAGCTGACATATCTCTTACACTTCAAGAATCAGTAATCATGAAGCTGACCAGTTTCTAAGATTTCAAGAATCAGTGATCATGAAAATGACCTATCTCTTACAGTTTAAGAATCAGTGATGATGAAGCTGACCAGTCTCTAACATTTCAAGAATCAGTGACCATGAAGCTGACCAATCTCTAACATTTCAAGAATGAGTGATTCTGAAGCTGACCAATCTCTAACATTTGAAGAATCAGAGATTATGAAGTTGACCAATCTCTAACATTTCAAGAATCAGTGGTCATGAAGGTGAAAAATCTCTAACATTTCAAGAATCAGCAGTCATGATGTTGAGCAATCTCTAACATTTCAAGAATCAGTAATCATGAAGCTCACCAATCTCTAACATTTCAAGTATCAGTAATCATGAAGCTGTCCTATCTGTTACACTTCAAGAATGAGTGATCATGAAGCTGACGAATCTGAAGCTTTTGAAGAATCAGTGATCATGAAGCTGACCAATCTGTAACATTACAAGAAGAAGTGATCATGAAGCTGACCAATCTCTAACATTTCAAGAATCAGTAATCATGAAGCTCACCAATCTCTAACATTTCAAGTATCAGTAATCATGAAGCTCTCCTATCTGTTACACTTCAAGAATGAGCGATCATGAAGCTGACGAATCTGAAGCTTTAGAAGAATCAGTGATCATGAAGCTGACCAATCTGTAACATTTCAAGAAGCAGTGATCATGAAGCTGACCAATCTGTAACAGTTCAAGAATCATTGATTATGAAGATGAACAATCTCTAACATTTCAAGAATCAGTGATCATGAAGCTGACCAATCTGTAACATTTAAAGAATCAGTGATCATGAAAGTGAACAATGTCTAACATTTCAAGAATCAGTAATCATGAAGCTCTCCTGTCTGTTACACTTCAAGAATCAGTGATCATTAAGCTGAACAATCTCAAAAATTTCAAGAATCAGTAATCATGAAGTTCACCAATTTCTAACATTCCAAGAATCAGTAAGCATGAAGCTGACCAATCTCTAACATTTCAAAAATGAGTGATGATGAAGCTGACATATTTCTTACACTTCAAGAATCAGTAATCATGAAGCTGACCAGTCTCTAAGATTTGAAGAATCAGTAATCATGATGCTGGCCAAGCTCTAACATTACAAGAATCAGTGATCATGAAGTTTACCAATCTCTTACATTTTAAGAATCAGTGATTATGAAGCTGCCTTATCTCTTACACTTAAAGATTAAGTGATCTTGAAGCTGACCAGTCTCTATCATTTCAAGAATCAGTGATTATGAAGCTGACCAATCTCTAACATTTCAAGAATCAGTGATCACGAAGCTCACCAATCCCTAACATTTCACGAATCAGTGATCATGAAGCACGCCGGTCTCTAACATTTCAAGAATCAGTAATTGTGAAACTGACATATTTCTTACACTTCAAGAATCCATGGTCATGAAGCTGACCAGTCTCTAACATTTCAAGAATCAGTGATCATGATGCTGACCAATCTCTAACATTTCAAGAATCAGTGATCATGATGCTGACCAATCTCTAACATTTCAAGAATTAGTGATCATGATGCTGACCAATCTCTAACATTTCAAGAATCAGTGATCATGATGCTGACCAATCTCTAACATTTCAAGAATCAGTGATCATGATGCTGACCAATCTCTAACATTTCAAGAATCAGCGATCATGAAGCTAACCAATCTCTAACATTTCCAGAATCAGTGATTATGAAGCATGCCAGTCTCTAACATTTCAAGAATCAGTAATTGTGAAACTGACATATTTCTTACACTTCAAGAATCCATGGTCATGAAGCTGACTAGTCTCTAACATTTCAAGAATCAGTGATCATGATGCTGACCAATCTCTAACATTTCACGAATCAGTGATCATGAAGCATGCCAGTCTCTAACATTTCAAGAATCAGTAATTGTGAAACTGACATATTTCTTACACTTCAAGAATCCATGGTCATGAAGCTGACTAGTCTCTAACATTTCAAGAATCAGTGATCATGATGCTGACCAATCTCTAACATTTCAAGAATCAGTGATCATGATGCTGACCAATCTCTATCATTTCAAGAATTAGTGATCATGAAGCTGACCAATCTCTAACACTTCAAGAATGAGTGACCATGAAGCTGACCAATCTCTAACATCAAGAATCAGTGATGATGAAGCTGACCAATCTCTAAAATTACAAGAATCAGTGATCATGAAGCTGACCAATCTCTAACATTTCAAGAATCAGTGATCATGAAGCTGACCAATCTCTAACAATTCAAGAATCAGTAATCATGAAGCTGACCTGTCTCTTACACTTCAAGAATCAGTGATCATGAAGCTGACCAATCTCTAACATTTCAAGAATCAGTGATCATGAAAATGACCTATCTCTTACACTTCAAGAATCAGTGATCATGAACTGACCAGTCTCAAACATTGCAAGAATCAGTGATCGTGAAGCAGACCAGTCTCTAACATTTCAAGAATCAGTGATCATGATGCTGACCAATTTCTAACATTTCAATAATCAGTGTTCATGAAGATGACCAATCTCTAAAATTTCAAGAATCAGTAATCATGAAGTTCAGCAATGTCTGACATTTTAAGAATTGGTAATCATAAAGCTGACCAATCTCTAACATGTCAAGAATCAGCAATCATGAAGCTGACCTATCTGTTTCACTTCAAGAAGCAGTGATCATGAAGCTGACCAATCTCTAATATTTCAAGAATCAGTGATCATGAAGCTGACCAATCTCTAACATTTCAAGAATCAGTGATCATGAAGCTGACCAATCTCTAACATTTCAAGAATTAGTGATCATGAAAATGACGTATCTCTTACACTTCAAGAATCAATGATCATGAAGCTGACCAGTCTCTAACAATTCAAGAATTAGTAATCATGAAGCTGACCAATCTCTTACAGTTCAAGAATCAGTGATCATGAAGCTGACCAGTCCCTAACATTTCAAGAATCAGTGATCATGAAGCTGACCAATCTCTAACATTTCAAGAATTAGTGATCATGAAAATGACCTATCTCTTACACTTCAAGAATCAGTGATCATGAGCTGACCAGTCTCTAACATTGCAAGAATCAGTGATCATGAAGCTGACCAGTCTCTAACAATTGCAAGAATCAGTGATCATGAAGGTGACCAATCTCTAACATTTCAAGAATCAGTGATCATGAAGCTGACCAATCTCTAACATTTCAAGAATCAGTGATGATGAAGATGACATGTCTCTAGCATTTCAAGAATCAGTGATCATTAAGCTGACCAATCTCTTACACTTCAAGAATAAGTGATTTTGAAGCTGAACAATCTCTAACACTTCAAGAATGAGTGACCATGAAGCTGACCAATCTCAAACATTTCAAGAATCAGAAGTCATAAAGCTGACATATCTATTACACTTCAAGAATCAGTGATCATGAAGCTGACCAGTCTCTAAGATTGCACGAATCAGTGATCATGAAGCTGACCAGTCTCTAACATTGCAAGAATCAGTGATCATGAATCTGACCAATCTCAAACATTTCAAGAATCAGAAGTCATAAAGCTGACATATCTATTACACTTCAAGAATCAGTGATCATGAAGCTGACCAATCTCTTACATTTGAAGAATCAGAGATTATGAAGTTGACCAGTATCTTACTCTTTAAGAATCAGTGATCATGAAGCTGACGAGTCTCTAACATTTCAAGAATCAGTAATCATGAAGCTGACAAATTTGTAACACTTCAAGAATCAGTGACCAATTTCTAACATTTCAAGAATGAGTGATCATGAAGCTGACCAATCTCTAACATGCAAGAATCATTAATCATGAGCTGAACAATCTGTAACATTGGAAGAATCAGTGATCATGAAGCTGAGCAATCTCTAACATTTCAAGAATCAGTGATCATGAAGCTGTGCAGCGTCTAACATTTCAAGAGTCAGTGATCACGATGCTGACCAGTCTCTAACATTTCAAGAATCAGTGATCATGAAGCTGACCAATCTCTAACATTGCAAGAATCAGTGATCATGAAAATGACCTATCTCTTACACTTCAAGAATCAGTGATCATGAAGCTGACCTGTCTCTAGCATTTCAATAATCAGTGATTAAGACACTGACGTCTGTTAGATTGCAAGAATCAGTGATCATGAAGCTGAATTATCTCTTACACTTCATGGATTAGTGATCATGAAGTTGCCCAATCTCTGACATTTCAAGAATCAGTGATCACGAAGTTGACCAATCTCTAACATTTCAAGAATCAGTGATCATGAAGCGGACCTTCTCTTACACTTCAAGAATCAGTGATCATGAAGCTGACCAATCTCTAACATTTCAAGAATCAGTAATCGTGAATTTGACCAATCTGTTGCACTTCAAGAATCAGTGATCATGAAGCTGACCAGTCTCTCTCATTTCAAGAATCAGTGATCATGAAGCTGACCTATCTCTAACATTTCAAGAATCAGTGATTATGAAGCTGACTTATCCCTTACACTTGAAGAATCAGTGATCATGAAGTTGACCAATCTCTTACATTTCAAGAATCAGTGATCATGAGACTGACCAATCTATAACAAATTGAAGAATCAGTGATCATGAAGCTGACCAGTCTCTGATATTTGAAGAATCAGTGATCATGAAGCTGACCAAGCTGTAACATTTCAAGAATCATTTATTATGAAGCTGACCAATCTCTAACATTTCAAGAATCAGTGATCATGAAGCTGACCAATCTGTAACATTTCAAGAAGCAGTGATCATGAAGCTGACCAATCTCTTACACTTCAAGAATCAGGAATCATGAAGCTGACCATCCCTAACATTACAAGAATCAATGATTATAAAGCTGGACAATCTCTAACATTTCAAGAATCAGTGATCATGAAGCTGACGAGTCTCTAACATTTAAAGAATCCGTGATCCTGAAGCTGACCAATCTCTAACATTTCAAGAATCAGTAATCATAAAGCTGACCTAACTGTCACACTTCAAGAATCAGTGATCATGAATCTGACATATCTGTTACACTTCAGTAATCAGTAATCATGAATCTGACCAGTCTCTAATATTTCAAGAATCAGTAAACATGACAAATTGAAGAATCAGTGATCATGAAGCTGACCAATCTCTAATATTTCAAGAATCAGTGATCATGAAGCTGACCAATCTCAAACTTTTGAAGAATCAGTGATAATGAAGCTGACCAATCTGTAACATTTCAAGAATCATTGATTATGAAGCTGACCAATCTCTAACATTTCAAGAATCAGTGATCGTGGAGCTAACATTTCAAGAATCAGTAATGATGAAGTTGACATCTCTTACACTTCAAGAATCAGTGATCATGAAGCTGACCAATCTCTAACATTTTAAGAATCTGTGATCATGAAGCTGACAAATCTCTAACATTTCAAGAATCAGTGATCATGAAGCTGACCAATCTCTAACATTTCAAGAATCAGTAATCATAAAGCTGACCTATCTGTCACACTTCAATAATCAGTGATCATGAAGGTGACATATCTCTTACACTTCAGTAATCAGTAATCATGAATCTGACCAGTCTCTAAAATTTTAAGAATCAGAAACCATGAAGCTGGACAATCTGTAACATTTCAAGAATCAGTGATCATGGAGCTGACCATTCTCTAACATTTCAAGAATCAGTGATCATGAAGCTGACCAATTTCTAACATTTAAGAATCAGTGATCATGAAGCTGAACAATCTCTAACATTTAAAGAATCAGTAATCATGAAGCTGACTTATCTCTTACACTTCAAGATTCATTGATCATGAAGCTGACCAGTCTCTAACATTTCAAGAATCAGTGAGCATGAAGCTCACCAGTCTCTAACATTTCAAGAATCAGTGATCATGAAGCTTAGCAATCTCTAAAATTTGAAAAATCAGTAATCATGAAGCTGACCATTCTCTAACATTTCAAGAATCGGTAATCATGAAGCTGACCAATCTGTTGTACTTGAAGAATCAGTGATTATTAAGCTGTATATTCTGTAATATTTCAAGAATCAGTGATGATGTAGCTGACCAGTCTCAAAAATTTCAAGAATCGGTGATCATGAAGCTGACCTGTCTGTTACACTTCTAGAATCAGTTATTATGAAGCTGACCTATCTCTAACATCTCAAGAATCAATGGGCATGAAGCTGAGCAGTCTCTAAGATTTCAAAAATCATTGATAATGAAGCTGAACAATCTCTAACATTTCAAGAAACAGTAATCATGAAGCTGACCTATCTGTTACGCTTCAAGAATCAATGATCATGAACCTCACGAATCAAGAATCAATGATCAGGACGCTGACCAACCTCTAACATTTCAAGAATCAGTAATGATGAAGCTGACCTGTCTCTTACACTTCGATAATGAGTGATCATGAAGCTGATCGGTCTTTAAAACGTCAATAATCATTAATTAGGAACCTGAACAAACGAAAATCGGTTATCATGGAAAAGACCAACCCCTTGCATGTTGAAAATAGTGATCATGAATGTGACCAGTCTCTTACATGTAATGATTCAGTTGCCAGTGCATCGATCATACAAATGTCATGGTACCTTTACCTTGGTACAAATGTCATGGTAGCTTTACTCAGATTTGGCCGATTGTTAGGAGTTTGAAATCGATGAAAGACATGATAAATAATCAATATTGCCTGACTAATGCAGATTAAATTATCTTCATTCGGTCACATTTTGTTTGAAAAACAGTTTATGGAGATTACTCTCTTTCACACAAAAATGAAACAAAAACAAAATAAGAATTGCTTTTCGAGATCATACTATCTTCACTCGTATCAACCAATATTCCATGGGGACTATCATTCGTGTGAATTTTATGTAAAGGGAGGTAATGTCTGTTAAATTACGTCAATGATTTCCACCCTTGTAGAACTCAATACCTTTCTTTGCAGTTATAAGAAATACATGCAATACACGAATAGAATAAATGTACTGTACAAGTTAAACACTTATCGGAATATTTGTAAAGCGGGATTCACGCCTTGCCGACACACACCAACATTCATACCCGAGTCCAACCCATGCCACGCATTTTTGTTTTGTTTAGCATCTGCGAGCAGATATGTATAAGCCAGAAGTGAAGAAGAAAAAAGAACAAGACAAAGCAAAGACAAAAACATATACGACAACAGCAACACCCCGATATTTATTAAATGAGGCTTTTATTTCGTCGATGATGATTTCCTTGCCAAGGAACATGAAAAACATTTTGTTAGGTGTTTTTGTGCCAAAGAATGTTATTTGTTACTGTGAAAGAACATTACTCCTTCATTATAACACTGCACATGGAAGACATAGCGCAATGAGATGGCCTTATATTGAATTACATATAATTCTAGTAATGAATAATAAAATATCATTTTCGATCATTTTTTTCTTCATTTTTTTCCAAGAGAGAGAGAGAGAGAGAGAACAGATAAATATATTATTCAACCTAGGATGGACGCTAGCTATAGAGAACACGAAGAGAATCGTGTATGTCTTCACCATTTTTCAAAGCGTCAGACTCATGCAAACATTTTGTACGAAAAGTGCTTAGATCAATGCATATTGGAATTTTGATTTCATGACAATCAATATAGACTGACGAATCTTAATCAACAAAATCATTTATTCATTTAATCCATTCAAAAACATGAATAAGAATAAAGTCTAGCTTACATTTCGTGGATACAGAGCTTTCAGCCGAGGCTTACGAATATGGGACATTCAACCTTCCACAGTGGAGACAAACGTTTCTTTTGTTTTCTCTGTCTTGTAATACTTTTTTGAACTCGCAAACCAAGATGTTCCAACATCTTGACTGAATAGATAACCTAATCCGTGATTGGAAATACCGTAGGTGTTCCCCGTCTTCATTGTCATAGCCGATCACCTTTATTGGCGGTGCTAGAGTTGAAACAGTCACAAAAGTTACGTTAATACTTTTTTAAAGGTAGATTTAAAGGAAAAGAGACATGACAGTATAATAATCAAATTTTCAGTAGAAATAACTTGTTCAAAAGGAATACTATACGTACACAACTTGACTATCGTGATCCTTAAACAGAAACCTTAAGACTTTTAACTATTATATTATTACTCGTCTTTCGCAATGTTCATCTCCATTTTAAAATGAGAAACAATTATAATGCACATCTTTGAGCGCAATATATACGATTTGCTGGCATCAGTTTTAATCCACTGTATGAATATAGTTAGAAAAGTCGTTTCAAACTTAAATGCTAAATCAGCAGTGAAAACGAGGAAAGAATCGTTGTTTACCATTTATCAACTAGACTGAACGTTTTTTTTTTTATTACCCACATATACAAATTTAAATGCCGATCAACACGGGCAGTAAAAGTTTGTAACTGTGTTAATTCTGTCTTCGCTTGTTTGCTTTGTGCACAATACATTTGTCCGTCCGGGTCTGTAATAATAATAACAATAATTTCAACGCCAAACGAATTACTACAATAGATTGTCGTCAATACAACTCCGTAGAAAACAACGATGATATCAATAAGTTCGACTAATCCTGAAATGTTTGTTATTTTTCCAACTGCAATTCGCGCTAATGAAATAGCACTAGCACAATTACGAGTATATTACAGCTGGCCAAATATTAGATCAAAATCATTCGGTGGATTACCAGCAAATAATTCGCTTGCATTTGAAAATAAAAATAAACCAGATGGAACTCCAGATTTAGAAGTTGTTGGCATTCTCACGGGCAGTTACCAAATTGAACAAATCACGATGAATTTCAGCGCAGAATCAAATCGTTAACACGAAACAAAATAGCTATCACTGTTCACGAACCAACGGTATCAGCCGCGATAGAAATACATTCGCTAGATTACGTTGCAGATATATATCAATCGCCAATCCGAACAGTATTAGGATGGCCAGAAATTCCGCCAAAATATCAGGGACCGTTAGAACCAAAACTTGATTTTTAATAGGGGGAAATAAAATATATTATAACAGAATTTATTTTTGTATTGATTCTCGTTCACATTTTATAATTTGATGGGGTTTATGTTACTCGTAATTATTTAAATTATCAAACAATTTCATCAAATTCATGGGTAGATTACCCAAATTAAATCAGGTTATCAGACACTTTCATCAAATTGATGGGGTAAATAATACTCAAAGTAATAAAAATCTGATTGAAAACAAAAAACATAAAATAATACATAATAATAATAATAATTGACTTTGACGAGGAACAAAAAAATATTTTATAACAGAATTCATGTTTTACTGATTCTCGTCCAAATTTCAGCTAAATGATACTCGTATTTGTTAAAAACATTCCGATTTTATGATTTGATGGGGTATATGGTACTCGTAATTGTTAAAATCAGATTTTATAATTTGATAGAGTATATGGTACTTGTATTTGTTAAAATCATTCAGACTTTATAATTTGATTGGGTGAATGATACTCGTAATTGTGAAAATAATACTGAAAATAGAAAATTACATAATAAATATTATTATCAAAATAAATATTATTATCAGAATAAAAATAAAAATCTTATTCATCACTGATTTCATAATTTGATGGGGATAGCGTACACAATTAATAATTATAGGACTGAAGGATACATGTTATAATCTGAACAAATATTACAATCAGAATAAAAATAAATCTCAATCCCTGGACAAAGTCAATGACAATTATTCATTATCACAATCACTAGCGACACGGACCCCAGTTGCCATAGCCTTATAACTTTCATTGTCACTACTTTCACTTTCACATTGCCCTTTAGTGACGTTGTTACTACAGTCACTGACAGCACTTTCACTTTCATAATCATTAATGACTTTGTCACGGTTTTCGTTTTCACGATCTGACAATATTTCATAATTGTCTTATAGAAGTGTTAATAGTTCTTTTTTGTTTCGTATTCTTGAGATAATTCTGATCTAATTTTTGCAATCGCGCGTGAGAGAGATAAGAATTTTTTAACTTGTTTATTTTTTACCGTAGCCAAGAATTGGAACATAGTATATTGAATGAGCTAATTGAATATATCTTCTGGTAGTGTATATCTATCTTCAAAATTTTGTTCTTTTAGTGATTCAAAATAGTTGCAGAAATAATAGCATTACTATTTTCATAGATCATTATATAATAAAAATATATTTAAAATAAAACAATATTGTCACAACACAATAACCCGTGTGAATCCCTAGATTGCCAAACGACATTCTAGCAGGTTCAGAGAGCACGAAATATTTACACAACACAACACAACACCCATGTGAACTCCTAGCTTGCCAAACGACATCCTAGCAAATTCAGAGGGTACGAAATATATATATATATAACCTTAAATCTAAGGACGACTCCACATTAACTTAATTAACTTATTTCTTTAGACAGCACAACAGTAACTTAATTAACTTTTTTCTATAAACAGCAAAAAATTAACTTAATTAACTTATATAGACAGCACAACATTAACTTAATTAACTTAGTTATACGGATAGCACAACATTAACTTAACTAAATTATCCTAAGGACGGCACAACACCCATGTGAGCTCCTAGACTGCCAAAAGACATTTTATCAGGTTCATAGGATGCATATATAATCTTAATTGTATGGACTGCACAGCATACAATCTTATCTAACTTAACTTTATGGACGACGTAACACATATATGGGGAGCCTTATCTACGTTCAATATTTCTGCACACCCTCCCACAAAATCAGCCCCGAGAGAGTGCAAAAGACCACCCACCACGCGGTGACATGGTGGGAACGTGTGCTTGTCTGTTGATGTCCGCCCCCATCTATTAATAAAAAAAATTGCGAAATATCGCCAATTTGTCCGTCACTGGATTTGAACGCTGGACCTCGAGTATGAGAATCCAACACGCTAGCTCTGCACTACGGACACATGTTACAGAAATGTGTTTTAGAAATTGTTATGAAGTTACCTGTGCTGGATTGCTAAAAGTCACAATACAAACTGCACGGTGGATTTACTTTTCCATATATATATATGTGTGTGTGTGTGTGTTCTGACAAAATCAGGGTTGAAGTATTATATTTCTGTATAACAAATAGATCTAAAAGTAGCTCACGCAATGGATGTGGCCTATTCACTTTTTGTATTTCCTAATGATTATTGCTGACAAAATCTAGATGTAGCAAGAAACCTGACAAATTCAGAAACATAATGATGCTATTTCTTAAAACATCAAGCAAAAGAACATTATTCATGAATATAAAAAAAAAATTATTTCTAAGATTACAGGCTCAAAATTTATCTAACAGAGTTATTCCCCTTGATGCTGACAAGGATTATATCATCCACGAAGTCATAAAGCATTAAATTACTCTGTCGTACGATAGAGTTATACCCTGAAGTAAGATACCTTTGTTTGTATTTCTTTGAAAATACGGATTGGGTTATATTATTTGCAACATGATGGGGAAAAAGTTAACCAAAAAATAATAATTTATTTATAAATGAATATTGTTATAAAATGCAGGCGAGGTAACGTTTTAATCGCTCTATCTTTTATCTGACAGAGTTATCTCTCTTCATCTGTTTTGTATCTAACAGAATCGAGATACACTGAAAGGTAATTTTTTGTTTATGTTACTTCGAAAACCCGATCTGGTAATATTTGTGACACGTTGTACCTTAGTTACGCAAATATCAAAATATTTTCCAGCTAAATTCATTGATTGAAATATTATATATTCACCAGTCTCCACTTTCAGAAATTTAACAACCCTGGGAAATTTATTATATTTCCCAGCATTTCCAAATTTGCAATTCAGGCTTTGTATAACAGCTCGTAAGTTAATTAAATAATTATTTTTTGGATTTGAATGAATATGATCAATTACAAGACCGTCTTCGATTACTCTGTGAAAAGAGTCGTAAATAAATTTATGGCAATCATAATTTTTCTTTCCAACAATAAACATGAGATAACCAACATTAGTGACAAAACCGACTTTTTATTTTGTCGACTGTTCCTGATTATACCATCAAGAGATGCTTCATAATTTTCGATAATGGGATGTTTTACAAACTCAGTTTGCTTCATTTTATATAATAGTATTATTTGTCTAAATCATTATTTTGAAAATCTGGCGAGATAGTTTTCAATTTTTCTTATAACCTTATCAATGTAGGTGTTATTTTTCAAATCATAACATCTTTTCAACTCTCTGTATTTTTTAACCACCACATTGCACACACAGCTGCGTTTCTCTTCTAACCACAACACCACACTTCAAATACGGTTTTGGTCCTAAACTGCCTCTTCATACACTATGTAAGTGAAGTTCGCAAAATTCAGCTACGCAGGCTTTGTTACAGGGCGTTGTACAACTTATCATTAGCTAACTACAGTCATTCTTTGTTTGAATCATTATATCTATAATTCTATTTCAATATATATATATGCCTTAATTATAATATGGAAGACTTTTGCGAGATTATCTACAATCGCGCCTTCTAAAGCCAGATTAGATCTTGACAGAAGAACCCTGGCTTGCCGAGAAGAGCTCTGGTTGATCCGACGAAATCTCTGATTATAAGTATTCATGACGCCAAGAAAGAATTGCGCGATTATGGTTCATCTCATGTGTGGTCAACATTCAGAGTTATGCGCAAAACCGAAGGTGTCTCCGAAGGCGTTATCAATGCTACAATGAATGAACAACAAGCAGCGACCATTATTACCTATCTCAACAATCAAATATATTTTTTAGAGTAAAATTTATTGTAGCGGTATATACCGCGGAAGACGATACTGGGATTATCCTTGACAAACGTGACCCTGTCCGTGTTCACGCTGGAAATATTGTTATGTTAAATAAAAATTCCAAACCAGGAATGTTGACTGGTATTGACAAACCGTATTATGAATGAGCGTATCCTGTGACTGGAGTTATTTATGCAATATTTCCGCTGAATGATCTTAAAGCAATTAAATTTTCGTCCTTGACTTTGTCAAGGCTAAACTGTGTAGCCGAGTGAATTACATAACACTTTCGAAACGCGATATGTGGAAATAAACTAACATATCTACGACGTGAAAAAATGTACAAATAGACTGAATCAGTCACGGATAAAGGAGCTACAATACATGATGTTGCTGAATTAGGAAAGAAATTAAAATTCCCAATAAAAGTAAGAACTGTAACAGGGGAGATTTTGTACGAATCGAAATATAAATCGAAAGGAGCTTCGATTGAAATTATTGATCATAATTCGCATGCGTGGACTAATGCTATAGCAATATTTCCGCGAAATCGAACTGTTAAATTTTATATGTTTTTTATTTTATTAACGAAATAAGTAAGAATGATTCTGTATCAGTATGGTTATTTCAGAGTTCCATGATGGAAACTATTATCAGTTTGTACGACCTAATGGAGATATTTATCGTACATAATCTCTCCACGAAGAAATGAAAGATATTGCGTCAAAATACACCGATGGCGACGTCATGCATGAAAAGTTTCTCAGTAATTCTTTTACGATTCCATCAGTCGCGGATAATTTTGCTATAGAGAAAAATTCGTGGAAGCCTACGAGGTTTGGTTTTCTCGATCATATATTATCGAGTTGTGTCGAATACGGTGGATTGTGGAATACCAGATACTATTATAAAGATATTATCTCGGTTGATATGGTTGCATGTTATCCCTGAAGTGTTCTCGGAATGGGAGAGTGTTCGAAATATTTTAACAGATTTGGACATCCAACCCATGAAATGACCAGATTATCGATAAACGGACCATTACCAGATTTTGACCTGACTGGATTCACTTGTATTGAGTCAGTTAAGTTTGCCGAAGATATCCATATGATTTGTTTTGTCTGGTTTGGCAAACATGTTTCAGTGAAAATGTGGGCACCAACAGTATCATTACGAGTTATGCTAGATTCAAAAATATTGATATCGTTAGTTGTAAGTGAAACAATTATATCATATTGTTCGCAGAAACAAGGTTGGTTACCTCAGCTAAAGAAATATTCTGATGATGAAAATCCTGATAAAACTGATTTTGAGAATAAAATAACAAAAGATCCCAAGGTGGATCATATGATCATAAAAGGTATTGAACAAGATTAATTATAGATGATGCTGAACTAGATTTTATAATTTTTGATAAACGAAGAGAAACGTATTTATACGTCGGGAAATAGTTTTGTTACCAAATGGAACTAAATTAGGTACAAGCGTGAGTTATATTGATGATGAATCACCGCGGTTTACTTATTTAAGATCTTCAATGCTCGTATACGTTTCGATAAATCTATTATCAATGGTGAACAAATTTTATGATTCTGCAGTTAGAGTCACTACAGATTCATTTTATATCAATAAAAATACAGCATTGCTAGAACAACTACATATAGGCGCTTATGCATCATGGGGCAAATGGAAAAAAATACTTAGTTATTCTGAATCTGCCGACGTTGAAATCAAACATATTTATTACAAAATAATAAAATATAAAACGTATCATAATCACCATCTGTATATGATCTTGTGACCAGACATAAGACTGTTTATCTAAACGAATAAGGTGGTTCTGGAAAACAACACGTGTGATCGAATTATTTCGCCAGAGTTCGAAGAACTCTGTTGATATGATTGTTTTAACACCTACACCTAGACTCGCCAGAGAAATAAACGAACGAGGAGTTGAATGTAATACTTATGACAGTTTCTTTCGATGGAAATGAGACGCATTTACTCCTGAACGAATGGGCGAGAAATATATTCCAAGGATTATTTTTTGGGATGAAATATGTACAGTGTCACTATAAACACTATAAGTATTTCTTGATTGGTTATTGTGGAAAAATACTGCTGTGATAATGTGTGGCGATCATGGTCAACCACCACCTATTCTTGGATATTCTCCACATGAATGGCTAAAAATGTTTGTAGATTATTATGAAGAAACAAATGATGATCATAGGGCGCTTGATCCAGAATTAAGAGAGTTTAAGAAATTAATCAGACTACAATCAATGTGAAATAATGCACGAGATAATTTCAGAAAAATTGAACGATTTTCTGCAAGTGTGGAGACCAGATGATTTGATAGTTGCAAGGAGAAAGATAGTTCGTGATACACTTCAACAACAATTATTTCTGTTACATAAAGAAAAGTTTTCAAATCCACATGATTCATTGTGTTATCGACCATTAGATACACGACGACAGAATATCGATGTTAATATACCAGGATCGTTAGAAAAACAAAATCTTGTGTTAAATGATATTGTTTTAGTTCCTGTCAGTGTTGTTGCGGATGCATTGAAAATGGTATATATATATTAAAAAAACCATGGACGCTAGGATATGCTATAACGATTCATTCATCACAAGGATTAACTATTTCTGATACTAAAATTTGAATTACTGATGATCTTATTAAGTGGTCAAGTTTAGTTTATCTCGAAGGGTCTCGAGTCAGAAGAATGTCTCAGCTGCAGAGGGTTATCATTTTCACAGAAAATAAGAATCAAACTCAGGAAACCATTGCTGGCAATTTCGATGATGTAGTAAAGAAAGAAAATTAGTTATAAGCAGTGTGACAAAATAAATAAATGATCGCGACTTTAATCTCGATGCTAAATTTATCATGACGCTAAAACAACAACAGAATAATCATTGTTCAAATTGCAACACAGGAATGTTGTGGCAGTATTCAAATACTAATCGAAGACAGCTTACCGTAGATAGATATAATAGTAGTCTTGGTCACACACGCGAAAATGTGATGCTGACCATTCTTGAGTGTAATCGACGTAAGGGAGCTGGCACCCTGGCGCTAGCTCACAAAAGTGAATGCGGTGGTAATTGTGCGTCTCCAGGAATTACTTGTAATTATTCGCGTATAAATCCACGTTGAGGAGCAGTTGAGTCTAATCTGTAAATTGCAGGTCTACCTTTAGATCTTACCACGCTGAAAATGTTATGTGTCGTAAAACTCCATATAGGATCAGTCGATCTTTTTTACCAACTTCAAGTTCACCGGGTTGATATAAATATCTTACAGTCACATTACCTAGTACTGGTTGTTTTGAAAAGTCACATCGTTGTATTGGTATGTGTTTTTTGCAATTGCATTGGTAGGTTTGATAGAAATCGCACGAGTAATTTCATTATTTAACGCAGCAATCACACTTGGTAATCTTGCAACCCATTCACAAGAGCTCTTGTCTTTCTGAATTATTTCCTTTGCATGCTGATATCCAAATAACCGATCAGCAACTGTTCGATTAAATGGTTCAACAATTGCCTGATCACGATGAATTGCGGTATGTCCTCGTCAAATTTTGACGTTATGCTTTTTCATCAGAGATGATACTGCACCAATAAATTCCTTGCCAGGATCAACTTGTAGCAAATCTGGCCATCATAGACCACCTTGTAATCCGGATCTTTGTTGATAAATTCGTTCAATAGCAGATGCAGCTTTAGCTGCTACTTTAGTTAATAGTGGTTCTGCTTTATACCTACTTGCAACGTCAGCGAATTAAAGCGTATTTATATATTGATTGACGTCTGCCAGTTTTAACGGTATCGTGTGGTAAAAATAACATATTTGCTTGATGAACTTCGTTTGGAGTGCTGACATTAAAATGTGCGTACTGAATTCGTTTAGGTGGTGGTAGATAAATTTGCCATATTGCATGTCGTGCTAAGCAATTTGCAGCAACAGAATGTGTGATATTTGCCGCATGAGCGAGTTTACTAATTCTTGACGTACCTTTCCAGTATCATCTTGGTCTATGATAAATTGAATCCATTATAATAATAATTAGTTAATTAATTACCAGCCCCTAATACTATTTTACTTTTCATCGCAGATCTGAAAAACCAATTAGCTAACGATTATCTGAAAGATTTATTGTTTATGGAATTTAACGAGTGAATCAACTTCACACCTGCAATATGACGTTGTAATTCTTTATTTTTATACGCTACATCATGAACGTCACATGCTTGATTAATAGCATCGATTGCATACTCTCGAGGTCATGGTTGATCTCGCTCGTCAAGTCGGATATCAAGTCGGGTTCCTGGACCGCAATAATTATATCCAGGAAGGTGTTTTTCTCCAGGGTATTTAGCCCATGGAGCTCCTGGTAATTTTCCCAATGAAGCAGCAATATCACCACCGATTTTGTTATTAGAAATAAATTTATATTTTTTGTACCACATTTAACACATATGCCCGTAAGTGAATGTTCTATATTTATTTATATATTATTTTTGTTAATCCACTTGTGAAAGTGGGTGCACTGCATCGAACACAGTATAGGTTCATAATTATTTATTATATTTATACAACATGGATATAATTGATTTCTCAGCTACACGAAAGCAAGAGCCAGTAGAACATCATCCAGCGCTACCAAACTCTATCAGATCAATTATCATAGGTCCATCTAGGCCTGGTAAGACGCAATTATTGCTTAATCAGATAATGAGATGGCTAAAATGGAATAAGTTGTATTTGGTAGCTCCATCCGTAGACGATCTGAGATGCTACGAGGTACGTAAAGATTTAAATGAAAATGCGAAATTGTTGGACGAGGATGGTAATGATATTATTGATTTTTATTACCGATATTGATGAAGCCCCATCTGTAGATGACCTCGATGGATTTATTAATAATAGTATATGACGACGTAATGCTGGACAAACAATCAATCAAATCCAGCTAAAATATTTTCTCGAGGCAGGCATAAAAAAGAGATGTGATTTATATTACTCAGCAATATACACAAATACATAAAGTGATCAGAGATAACTGCAATATTTTAGTTGTATTTAATGGAGTTAATACACATACCCTGCAAAATATTCATTAGACTTGGTGTTCAGGAGATATGGACATGATCAAGTTCAAAAACGACTTTTCAAAAGCACAATATACACCACACGGATTTATAATAAATTTACACGATCTTCGATCGCGATATCGAATAGGTCTTGATAAAATCTTTGGTTGAGAGACTGATATAATAATGAATTAATTACGCACACACTACAGCAGCAGGGAGGGTGCAACCACAAATAAGTGTCACGGTGGGTACACAAAACACACACAAATTTTGAAAAACTTAAACGACAAAAGATAAAGTAACAAAATGAGCTAAATTGACCTTATTGATCTTATATTTTGTCGTTTAGTATATCCGAAAAACTCGTTCATATTTTTCCATACAAATGCAGTAACCTATTAGTGTTATACAGCATAATAGTGTTATACAGTATATTATATTATACATGTTGTGGTTAACAGTATATTAATGTGTTATACAGTATATTATATTATACATGCTGTTTTCAACAGTATATTAAAATGTGTTATACAGTATATTATATTATACATGCTGTTGTTAACAGTATATTAAGGTATTATACATTATATTATACATGCTGTTGTTAACAGTATATTAAGGTGTTATACATTATATCATACATGCTGTAGTTAACAGTATATTAATGTGTTATACAGTATATTATATAAAACATGCTGTGGTTAACAGTATATTAATGTGCTATACAGTATATATTATACATGCTGTGGTTAATAGTATATTAAAATGTGTTATACAGTATATTATATTACACATGCTGTGGTTAACAGTATATTAATGTGTTATACAGTATATTATATAAAACATGCTGTGGTTAACAGTATATTAATGTGTTATAGAGTATATATTATACATATATATATATATATATATATATATATATATATATATATATATATATATATATATATATATATATATATATATATATATATATATACACAGTATATTACTCTGAAAAGAGTTTATACGAGCTATAATATAGCTATTTTAGAAGCTTTCTTGTAACCAACGTGACAAAATAATTTTAAAAATATATACTGACGTACTTGTCATCAGACCCCACAAAATAAAAGTGGTCTTCCTTGTGGACATGGTGCACTGCATCATGATAACTGGCACCACGGTCTTCTGATATACATGTTTTTAGTAGTTGTGTTTTAATCCATACAACTCGTTTTGATGACAACGTTTTAGAATGCCCAGCGGTTTAATGGAAATGAAATGAAATAAAATCGAATACGACATCATTAAAAGATAAAATTTTGTGCATCCTTTATTAAAATCTTGTTATCTGAATGCTAGGCCTACAATGACGTTTTTTGGTGGGTTAGAAACAAAAACCAGACTTGTTCATATACGAAGACGTTTTGATTGATTGGATTCAGGAATGAGACACACAGCTTTTAAAATCACTGCAAAGGTAATCATAAATATGGGCAAAAAGAAATCAATGTATCCATATAATCTCTCTCTCTCTCTCTCTCTCTCTCTCTCTCTCTCTCTCTCTCTCATTAATGGGCAATCACCTGCCACGCTTCTCCTTCGTTGCACAATGCTTGATGCATCATTAAATAACAACAACAACAACAACAACAACAACAATAATAATAATAATAATAATAATAATAATAATAATAATGATAATAATAATAATAAATAATAATAATCATCAACATTATCATCTAAAGCAGTAGCCGCATTTTAAAAACAAGTACGCTTTACAGCAACAGAAGGAATCAAATGCATCATAATATTTTTTATCTCATCGTCGATCATTTAACTCTTGTGGCAATATCCCAACAAAGCAATACGGAGTCTTTAAAAGGTTACTTCCTTACTTATTTAAATTTAATTGTCATAACCTTGCATTATTGATACAAGTTTTGAAGTATGGTGATGTACTTCAGTTTAGTGTGTACCCCTATAAATGAAGCTAATAAGCTCACAAATTCCGAAATTCTCATTAACTTGCACAATGAATAACAAAACGCATTGTTAGTAGAGAACTAAAAGTGGGAAATTGTGACCTAATTTAAAAGCGGAAATTAGTACTCTGTCTGAGCGTAAAGTGTGTGTGTGTGTGTGATTTGGATTTTAACGTAGCTTTAACAATTTTTCAGTCACATCGCTACGATGTCTGCAGTGTGACAGTTTATAGTGACGTCTAGCACTGGGGCATGATGTCACAGACATGTAGCATGATGTCCCACCCAGTCACATTATCCTGACACCAGGCCGACCAGCCCTAACACTAACCTCTTAATGCTGAGCGCCAAGCGAGGCAGCTGTTAGTACCATTTTTGTAAGTCTTTGGTATGGCTCGGCCAGGGATCGAACCCACGACCTCGCACATCCGAAGCGGACTCTCTAACCACTAGACCACCGGCGCGGTCTCTGAGCGTAAAAATCAAGCTAACGAACATCACAGGCAGCAACGTTTGAGAACTGAAGTTAAATGTAGTAATTTAAGATACTAAATGAGGTATAAACCTTGTAGGTTTACACATTAAACGTGCGCTTCACATGAATACCATGTGTGTATGTGTGTGTGTGTGTGTGCTTAGTGTCTATCTCATATATAGGAACTTGCACGTTTTCTACTGAGATTCGAACCCGTGTGTGTGTGTGTGTGACTTTATAGTTCTAGTAAATATGATCTGTTTTAAGTTTGTGTAATGTATTCTTGCCGTCTCAATGATATGTGTAGCTTCTTGCGATAAAATTTTGCCTGTTTTATCTTTCAATAGAATTACATATAAATAGTTTTGTCATTTAAACGGTATCAGTTTGATTAGTTATTACAATCCTTTTTATCCTTTTCTTGGACACAAGTCTTTCGTTCCATAAATGATATGTCTCGCTATAGCGCCAGCGGTGTTGTTCATTGTTTGAATGGCTTCCAAGGAATACTTTTCCTCGAAGAAGTGGTCGTGAAGGCGGGAATACATGTGGATGGCATAGTTCTTGGACCAGTCAAAATGTTCACGATATATTTTATGGAGGTCCTTGGAATTCGGAGTAGCAAAAAGATAGTCAGCAATATGGACCCGATTTTTGGAGTTCCGGGCTAGCTGAAATGGAACCATATTCGAGTGTTTGCTTCCGTCAGCTCGTGTGTAGGTACGATAACTCTCCAGCCAAAGTTTTATAAAGGGCGCATTACGTCGGGCCATAATGAGTGAGTTGGCCACGGTGCCATTCTGTTCTAGACTCACCGTTGCCTCAAAATTACGGAAGACGTCAAGTGACTGCAAGATGATCTCATCTGTGTCGAGGTAAATCCCTCCGTATTCTGCAAAAGACAATGATTAAAATTACAGAGAACACAAAGTTCATCGTCTACATTAGCAATGGTACTTCTTGAGGTGGCTTAACAATTATGTCTTTCATTGGGGTAAAATGTTTTCCTCATATTCAGGCCCGTGCATGGTCGTGTTTTTGTTTGTTTTTGTTTTGTTTTTTTAGTATAGAACAACAGTCATGAGTATGTATGTATGTGTGTGTGTGTGTGTGTGTGTGTGCTTTAGATTTATAACGCAACTTCAACAATTTTAGTCATATCACTACGACGTCAGAAGTGTGGCAGTACAGCACTGGGGCATCATGCCGCAGCCATGTAAGCATCTTGTCCCACCTAGTCACATTATCCTGACACCAGGCCGACCAGTACTAACACTAACCTCTTAATGCTGAGTGCCAAGCGAGGCAGCTGCTAGAACCATTTTATAAGTCTTTGGAGTGACGGGGTTCGAACCCGCGACCTCCCGCCTACAAGTCCGGAGTATCTATCATCACGTGACATGACTTTCTATGGTAATCACAGCTCACATAAACTGGCAGAAAGCCGTGCTTTTCATCGTTACTTGAACATCGAGATAAACATTATTTGTAATACATTCGCTTCATGAATCGCCTAGTGATAGATCCTTGACATATGTAGCTAAGGGACAGAGTATTTACCGCTCTGCCATCTGACTGGTTAATGTTCTTCTAGTTGCGCCCAATCAGACTGTTCGTTTTAATACCTTGGAAGATAATTAGTAAACATCTTAACTCCATCCTCGGGATAAGAATTCTACGACGGACACTAAAAAAACTACGTGTTTGACGCAACGTCTGACTCTCAGGTGGAACTTTTGTATCCTACACCAACGCATGTTAAGGATTCTAGTAGTCTTTCACTTGCGAACAAGTACGCATTTCATACAGTAACACGCGTCTTTCATTGTGTTAACAATTATGTATTTCATTGAGGTAACGCACGTCTTTCACTGTGGTAACATATATTTAATTTGGGTAATACGGGTCTTAAATGTGGTAACAAGTGTGTGTTCACTGAGGTAACGCACGTCTTTCACTGTGGTAACATATATTTAATTTGGGTAATACGTGGTGTCAAGTGTGTATTCACTGAGGTAACGCATGTCTTTCATTGTCGTAACGCGTACGATTTCATTAAGGTAACGTGTTGTTAATTTTGGTAACAAGTACGTATTTCATTATGGTATCATAAATCCCAAGTGGATCAGTGGTTAGCGTACCAGGCTTACGCTCAAAAGTGCGCGGGTTCGAATCCTATCATGGACTAACCTGCGTCAGTTACCGTGGAGTGTCCTTATGCACGGCACATTATTCCAACTGCGTCGGCACAAAATAACCTAAATGTTTTACTGTGCTGTAAAGCACCCAAACCGACCAATGCAATCATTAGGATAACGCGCATCTTTTGATTGTGGTAACAAGTATGGCTTTCATTTGGGAACCCATCTTTCATTGTGGTAAAAGGATGCATTTCATTAGTAGCACCCGTCTTTCATGGAGTATCTGTTTCACTTGGGTAACAGACGTCTTTCACTGTATAACATGCGTGTATCTTGTTAGGGTAACACACATCTTTCATTGTGATAACACATATGTATATCAATTAGATATGAAGTATGCGATTAGAGGATTTTTCTCTTCATGTAATTTCATTATCATGTTTGTACCTCTAAATCCGTGACCTCTCGCGTCTGAGGCGGACGCTCTAACTACTAGGTCACCAGAGCAGTGAAACAGAGAACTGTACATACATGATATGTACAGTGTGGAAATAGAGAATTATCAAATTTATAACGCAAGTGCGTTATAGACTAGAAATGACAAACGAGCACGTACATTTAAGCAGTTAGTCATCACTTATTTTTTGTTTGTTTATTTTACTGCATTAGGTCCGTTTAATAGGAACAAATTATACTGGTTTGTGTACCAGATTTATGTCACAGGCGTTGATGAAATGCAGACCGCGTTTGACATGAAAAGACAAATTATATTCTATCGAAAGTACATGAAATGTTTTTGTTTTACCTGGTTTGTTGCAGTCTTAACAATGAGATCAAACATTTATTCCTGAATAGAACAAAACTGTCAAGATCATTCTTAACTTTCTATTTATGAATTTAAGCCTTGCTCGGGACGAAATACCGAATAGTTAAAACAAATACCAATCAGTCTTTTTTCCCACAGGTTTATGTTTTACAAACCAGGAGTTAATATAACTTTTCAGTTTTGATCTCTGCTCAAATTTTATCCACCTCCCTCCCGCCATCACTCTTGCGTTTGTCCACCAAAAGTGGTAGTTACTGATTCACGAGTCGTTAATGTAAAATAAAAGAGGTCGGAGGTCATTTAAATTTTATCAGGTACTATACACAGAGAACTTCAAGTAAAATAAAAATAAAACTCGGCATTTGTTAAAAACAATCTCAAAACGTTTTTCTTGTGCGCGTACATGTTAATATGTGTATTTCTTTTTCACAAAACCTACTGATTCATTCAGTTTTCTGCCAGACAGATTATTACATATACAGTTTATCAACTGCATTTATCGAGTCGCTTAATTTCAGTCTCTTCATTTGCAATTGGCTAACTAAATAACAATATGGTAAATAAGGAGATGAATTGTTCTGACTAAATAACAATGTGGTAAATAAGGAGATGAATTGTTCTGACTAAATAACAATGTGGTAAATAAGGAGATGAATTGTTCTGACTAAATAACAATGTGGTAAATAAGGAGATGAATTGTTCTGACCTTTCAATGCCTCCAACTTGGCAATATCAGCTTTATGTTCTATGAATGGAATCTTTGTTTTGTAGATCTTTTTCGGCTGCTTCCTTTGAACATGGACAATATTGGACACAATCTGAAGAAAATATTTCCAAAGTGAACCCTGAGGAACGTTATCAGCATGCAAGAGAATTAGGCACGGCTTCTGGATCTTGAAAACGCTCAGAAAACTCAGAAAATGTGTAAATCCGAAATTCATCTTTCCAAACCAAACATAATGAACAATATTCGGAACAGCTTTGCCATCATCGCAGTACCTATCGGTCATGCGGCGGAGGCAACTGTCTTTAAATTGTATTTTAAAGATATATTTCGGCTTCTTAGTAAATAGTGTTCTCATGTTGAGCTTATTCTTATCACACGAAAAGATAATTTGTTTTCTTTGCCGTTCTTTGGTTAAAACATTGTACTTGTGGCAAGGGTCACGGCAGTCTTCGCTCCATATTGTGTTCATACACCGTCTCTGTGGTGGTATTGGCGCCGGTGAGGGAATCTTTAGATCTGAAAATTGATGTTTAGAAAGAGATTCAGCCTTTTAGGCGAGGAGCAGTACGAACTAATAAAAGATTTTAAAAACTCTATACTTGCTTTATGAAGGCTTCGCTTTACAAGTTCGGTTTCACAATTAAAAAAAAATATGAAGGAACATTTATATTTTTATTACGTCTACTTACGTTTTAACATTAGGGTCACGTGAATGTGTAGCTAGTCTCAAGCGTAATAAAACAGACCATATTGTAAACAGCAAATACTGAGAGATGGTTCATACACCCTCCCAAGGACGGAGAATAAACGTCTTTGAAACTGTGTGAATACGTTCCTGTCCATTGATACAGCCAAGTTTATCAAAAGACACGTTTTGTAACAATACACACTTCTCCTGCCAATTCATAACCATTCAATGAAAACCTGGCGTATCTCCCACCCCTTCCACATCAAATGGTGCCAAACAATTAACAAGTTTTCATGGTATGCATCACAGGAGCCATCCATTTAGTACGTACGCAAAAACCTGGCAAAGCTTTACCCCTCCCCCCATACAAATAAGTAATTTTTTTTTACATAACCCCCCATCCTGCGTACGTACGCTTGACACCCCCCCCCCAATTCTATAGAACAGGCTATATTTAATCCACGCAGAAACGGTCAAGGATTAAGAATATTAACGTGTTTAATAAAACAGATAGTAATAAGTTGCGTAACTTTAAAAAGTTTGTCTAAAATTCATACCCCGACTGAACCCAGTCGAACAGATTACGTAGTAGAGAAATTCTTATCGAGGCCCCCCCCCCCATGGTTTCCTATTGATAGTAACAAATAAGCTTCTTTTGAATTCTTCTCCATTCACTTTTACAATGAACGTCTCGATACAATGTAAACTAGAGGAAAACCAAGCAAGGATTGTGCATAACATATGTGCAGTAAATTTGTTATACAGCTTTTGACCCAAAAAATAAGACTTACGACGTATAGCTAAGTAGAGAGACGAATATGAGTCGTTTACGGCATTTACCTCTGATGACGTTTGGCGTTGAAGTCCTCATTGTAACAGTTACCTTCGTATCCACGGGCTTAGGCTGAAGGAATACCTCCTCATGATTATTTGTCCGTCTGTCCGCCATCAATAGCACCAGAAAGGCGGGAATGATGAGTGATGGCAGCCCAAGGATTAACAGCAAAAACTGAATCTTGTTAAACATCCCTGCACGGCGTCCAGTGGAGGGCATGTCTTGAAAGCATCGGCAATCATCGTCGAAAACTGAGCACCACGCTTGAGCAGTTAGACATATGACATTATGTGGTTGGTTTCATATACATTTTCTCGTAGAGACAATACATTGATTATTACGTTTCCCAGGGGCGGAAAATGGGGATGGGAAATAAAGGAGTCGAAACTCGTTTATTTAATTATGTTTGCAACATTTTGAAATTTAAGACTAAATCATCTATTGGAATAGGAGCTTAGTAAAAACATTAGTTTTAAAATGGCAATGCAGCAACTTTGAAAAATAAATATTTTTTATACATAATTTTGAAAATTCTGTCCCTACTTGTGTATGTAGAAAACAATTTGCAATACTTTTCTGGTAAATGTTGTACTTTGTATTTTCTGTCAATAAAGTTTCTGGAAGAGATAAAGACATTATCCGATTTAGTAGTTTTGCTAATTCAGCATGTGTAAGGTTGAAATAGGATCTTTGTTGTTGTTTATTTTTTTTGTGTTAAATTAAAGTATAAAGCAAAAGCGCTTTATGACCAACTGATCTGGCTTAAAACAATGTAAAATATTAAATACATATCCATACCACGCTCAGGGGTCAAGTGTCAGCTGAACATATTCCTGATAATAGGGGCTGGTAAAATACCGATTTTCGAGAAGAAAAAAAAATGGTTTCTACAGTCAACAGATTTTTACAGTCAAATGTAAATTGATCAATTTGTGAAGAATGTTAGACCCTCCCAATCAAACGTCAGATACATGAATTTATAAACAAAAGAAAATGTCTTTTCCTCTCCTTTTTTTAATATAAAACAACAACAACAATAATTCCCTTTAAAAAAAACAAACAACAAAACTAACCAAAAAAAAAACCAAAACAAAAACAAACACCAACCCTCAAAAAACCATAACAACAAAAGAAAAGCAAAATCCGAACAGGTTAAAGTATAAAGAAATTCCGGTTTAAACCTATAACAGTACAATAGGAAATAGAATGATAACATTTCAAATTAAATGCATCTTTGCTAGCCAAGGTTCCGATGTGTTATCCCTGTCTATTTTAATAGATTTTCCTTATGTATTTTAAATCGTTTAGATGTCGAATGTTTGCTCATCTTTCGCAAAGTGCTGACATACATAAAACTTATTTACTATATGCGTTCAAGATTTCGTTTTTTTTTCATCCATATCAGTTAGTTACACGGTACGAAAAAAACTGTATATATTAGAATTAAGAACGAAATAATACTAAACCCCCGTCAGGGACCTCTACACAAAACTGTCACATTAGCAAAACATGCGAGACAATGAAGTTTGCGTTTTATTGATGCATGATTGTGTCAAACATCGGCTGGAATAGGCCGTTAAGAAATATTCCCCGAGGGTATATTTCATTGTCCGGAAAGAAACGATTCGACATCGTTAGTCTTATTTTTGTCTCGACTGTGAACCACAACCAAAAGTTTCAGTTTTCTGGCAGTGATGGTGTCGTCGTCAACAATGTTAAGATTCCACGTTTAAAGTTTTGAAAGTTACATGCCTTTTACGGTAGGAATTGCTGTATTCAACTAAATCTTTGGTATATTATCGTATGTCTATAGTTTGTACCCTAATATGCAAAGTATTCCTAGCACCTGTGTGAGCAGAAATCTACAGGCAAGACACCATGTTCAGGAACACACTTGTTGTGATGATGGTGATCATGATCATGATGGCGACGACGACGATGAGAGCAACAAACACAATAATAATAATAATAATAATAATAATAATAATAATAATAATGATGATGATGATGATGATGATGATGATGATGAAAACGACAACAACGATGATGATGAAGATCATAAACAACAAAAAAGAGAACGTGTAATTATTATTATTATTATTATTATTATTATATGAGGATCTATCAGTGCCAGCAGCCTTTCAATGAACGCAAAGAACAAAAGAAAATAACGAAGTTTGGTGACAGAGCCAGACAACTCAGAAAGATCTGCAAAACAGATTTTAACATCATGCCACCGATTGTACATGGATCAGTGACCAGCGATGATGATGATGATGATGATGATGACGATGATTCTACTACTGATAACAATAATAATAATAATAATAATAATAATAATAATAATAATAATAATAATGACGGTGATGATGATGATGATGATGATAAAAACGACAACAACGATGAAGATGAAGATTATAAACAACAAAAAAGAGAACGTGTAGTCATTTTTACCCCCACTGATGATCACAGTAGGGAAACGTGATTTTAATATTTTACAGTAAGTGCGAATGAATTTCTTTAAAATGCTGAAATATACGAATCGTAATGCCATTGTATACATTGTTAGTTTGATATCCTATCTATGTTAAAACGAACATTTAATTTAAACGAAAATTCTTTATGTGAATTTTATTTCTTCATCATGTATAACACATATCTTTATATATTCATCATTACAGTTTTGAAATGCAATCTTTTATCATGAGATTTAATCTTAACAATGCACCCGTCTAGAACAGGTTTTGTTACATTTTTCGGAAAATTTATTGATATTGGTTTTTCGCATTTATTTTAAATCAATGTAAAGAATGGCGTATTGAATATGAGGTTGTTTTTTTTTTTTGGGGGGGGACATATATTGAATCTGATACTTTTGTAGTCTTTAGTTTATTTACAGGATTTTTTTTTTTAAATACGAACAAATTCCATAATACAGAACTGGAACCGTAAATTCTGAAAACATATTCAAAGTGTTATTGATCGCGCATCTAGTTGAACACCAATTTTCATTTCAAATCAATCCAGCTTTCTTTTGGCCTTATTAAGCAAAAGTAAAGGTTTAATGCGGATTCATTCCCGCGACAGGTAGCATTTGCCAACCAAATACTTTGACGTGTAATTTCTATCACTTCACTAACTGTGCCAATGTGTTGCTATTCAATGAAGAAATGTCCCTATAAGCGGTTTCTTATAATGAAAGATACCAAAACTCCATTGATGATATATTTTCCGAAAGAGATTTTTGTTTTGTGTCACGTCTTAAAATTACAGAGGGACAAAATAATAATAATAATAATAATAATAATAATAATAATAATAATAATAATGATAATAATAATGTCCGACAGGAATCTAAATCGATATATGTGATACATTATCCACGGACTTCACTCAGTAAGCTAATCCGAACACGAAGAGCAGTGAGAAAAAGTTAATAAACTATCAGAAAGTTTGGTTCGCAGATTCTTCTGAGTATAACTGTGCAGGTATTCACTTTGTTTAAATGTCGGGGGAAATTGAAAGAAATGAAGATGCTTTATTTTGAGCTCATTTAAGGCGTAATCTTATTTTTCCGGCGTATTTTGAAAATTCAGAATCAATTCATACAAAATCATACAAAATTATCCCCAATGAATTTGTCTTCTCGAGAAGAAAAAAGAAACGGTTTTAGCTTCAAACACTTACTTCTTTTGGGACAACTTTCCATCACTTTCGGCGTTGTCCTTTGATTTGCGTAAGAAATGTAAAGCACAGGAAAGATTCATGCGGAAACCTCCTCCATCCCACCCACCCCCCAAGAAAAAAAAAACAAAGGCGGAAAAAAGTAATTAGATGACGAGCAACGCAAAGCTATAAATACACCGAGTAAATCTAGTCAAATTATTCAAATTAAGAAATTATATTTAATTGGATGTTAGGAAATTCAGGTGAGCAATGCGGGTGAATAAGTAATATAACAGAACTCGCACAAATTACTGCTGGGTTACCTCCCTTTGATGGTTTCTGGACATAGAACACACTTAATTTTACTATATGCTCTCTACATTTGTTTCTCAATACTGACCTTTCAACTGTGTGACCATCAATACAAATCATATGTTAATCTAAAATACCTTCAAAGATGACTTCACGGTGAAGTTCTTGTCAAAGGTTGACCTGCATTTTTTGAGATGCTAGACTGTCAACAGAGCAGTGTGTAAACAGAACACTTCCAGATCATCACTAAGGCCTAATTACTCACTGTGCACTGTCGCCGAAATACACACGGAAAACCACACCCTGAGCTCATATTATCAAGAATAAACAATTACCTTTAAATCCCTACCAAAAATGTAAAAATGCATAAATATAACTCTTCTACCACCACCTAAAGAGAGTTCAATTTTTTTTTTCTAAAAATAGACTAGAACTACATTCGTGGGCACTGAACTGGAAGTACTAATTGTTACTTGATTCATGACAGGCCCCATTTTTATGCCAATTTTAGTCAAGCTTTTATATTTGCATGCCACACCTATTTCAGCTTTTATACATGAAGTCTTTTTGAATTTCCTCGCAAACAAAACATGTAACACCTGTCAGAAAATATGTAATACAATAAGTTTCACCTTATTCTAGAAAAAAGTAAGATGTAGTTCAGTGAAGTTAAAATGTGTTAGATTGGTGATTTCAAAAAAACATTGAGGTTGCAAGCATGGGAAAAAATATTAAACTTGACAGAGTGACACTCAGAAATGAGAAGTAATGGCCATGTATTAAAGTGATAAATTCATCCTAAAATTATATTAGGTTTCTAGAAGCATATTTAGCCATTTACAGGTTAAATAACTAATTAGGTAGACTATGTATCATAAAGTTTAAGGCAATGTTGGGGCGGTGAGGTTTGATCATTGGTACAAACATTAGTACATACTAGTTTACAGGAAAGTCAAGTGACAATGTACTAAATTAAAATATATTACTATAAGCAATCTTATTCATGAGGGAAATAACAATTTTGGATATTGCAAGTGAATACAGCCAAATGTGGCCACCCAGATCAACTATAGGTACCAATAAATCCTATATCATCAACTAAATGTGAAAATCTCGTCCCCAAAACTTGGTAACAATGATGGAAATTTGCATATGTGGGACATATACACTGTACTTGTTAAGATCAAATGTGCAAACATAATTCAAATGATCTGTTTGAATATTTATAGTGTATTTTTAAGAGTGTTGGTTACCAATTATTAAGTTCATTGATTCAATGGAATCAGATATCAGCTGATGCTACAATACCGCACTCTGTCAAAGTACTAAATTTAAATATGTTACACTCATGATGAAAATAACATTCTGGGATATTTTCAGTGCACACAGCCAGAAATGTGCCTTACAGATTGACTATAGGTACAATGTCAGCCTATATGATGTATTGAATGTGAACTTTTGAAATATATGGATATTTGTGCATGTGGGATATGTAACCATGTTAAGACCAGTTGTACAAAGTAAAATTCAAATAATCTGTTTGAATAATTCTTATGTAATCTTTAGAGTGGCAGTTAACAAATATTATTAGTAATTAATAATGCATAAAGAAAGATGGATCATTGGAATTCCCATAACATCATAAAGGCCACAATGCCGCACTACACCAATCAATATCTTAACCAACCTGAACAATAAAATGGAATGCAGTCAGTTTGTGTTCAACTTACATCATTTTGCTGTTTTCTTACATCCAAAGGTAAATATACCTGGGGAAAGTATATTTTATCCCTTTGACCTGTATTTCATTCTCAGTTTAAAATTATCTAGCAGAGAACTTGAGTAGGCTCTAGTATAAAGTTTTCATCTCTGTCCTCTCACTAAATACCTTATAACTATGTTTATACACAATTACTGAAGACTATACAAGCAGACATGTGTTACTCAGGAAGTAACTCCATCATAAACACGTACATTAACTGCTTGGACCCATAATAAGTAGTTTGAATGACCAATACAAATTATAATTTTGTCTTCGTGTATTTTAAATGAAGGTCTGATTTTGACTTACAAAGATATTTTCTCTGACAAAATGTGACAAATATCTAACACTGGAACTTGTATATGGTGTAGGAATATATTAATGTTGATATCATTTAATATGATTCCCAAAAATATTATATATGTGCATTTTAGGGGATTTTTTTGTAAATTTCATTAAAAAAAATTTTAAATTACTTTTTTATTTTTTTATTTCATTCTTATATGTTTAAAGTCAATATACATAACACATTCAAATTTCACGTGTCTATCATTAATAGTAAAGATTTTATACCAATTTAAACTTTACTCCAATACTGCACTGACAGGACATAGAACACAAATAATTTTACTATATGCTCTGTACATTTGTTTCTCAATACTTACCTTTCAACTGTGTGACAATCAATACAGTTCATATGTTAATCTAAAATACCTTCAAAGATGACTTCACGGTGAAGTTCTTGTCAAAGGTTGATCTTCATTTTTTTTGAGAGGCTGGACTGTCAACAGAGCAGCATGTAAACAGAACATATATTTCACTTCCGGATCATCACCAAGGCCTGTTTACTCACTGTGCACTGTCGCCGAAATACACACGGAAAAGCACCCCATGAGCTCATATTCTCAAGAATAAACAATTACCTTTAAATCCCTACCAAAAATGCATAAATATAACTCTTCTATCACCACCTAAATGAGAGAGGAAAAAATGTTCTAAAAATAGACTAGAATTACATTCGTGGGCACTGAACTGGAAGTACTAATTGTGACCTGATTCCTTCTGTGCAGTAAGGTCTCACTAGATAGTTTCGTATTTTGACACAATGGTTAAGGTAGAATGCATGAACCTAATTATGATATATTATTTATAAATTAACACAGAAGCTAAATCTGTTTATTGGTTTATATTTACTTTGAGTTAGGCTTGAAAATGGGTTGATTTGTTTGGTGAGTACCTGTCACGATTAGACTAGCACTGGAGATCAAATGCGGAGCTTGGGCTGCAAATGAACAGCCGAATTGGCCTACGTATTTACGTATGTCTGCTACAGAGGAAAATTTCCAAAAATTGAGATGGTTGAGGGGTGATGAAAAGTATGCCAATCTGTTATAGTACTAGTGAACTTCCAATAGTTGTATAAGGAATTAACCTGATTGCCGCAGTCAAAATCTCACATGCATGCTTTCTGCAACAAATCATTAGTTTGTTTTTATTTGTATCTTCAGTGTAGAATTATTCTCATTTTTCTGCAAAATGTCATTGTCGGATGAAAATTCACCAGATAAACTGTCTAGTGAGGCCTAAGTCTAGCAAGTCACATTTCAATTAATTTCCCTTTCTCTATATAATGTCGAAGAAAAGATATATAAGATTTATTTTTCCTCCAAGGGCGCAATGAGGCAGCTGAACAGCGATGACCTGGTCGGGTATTGCACTCGCCACCTTAGGATTATGAGTCAGAAGCTTTACCATCTAAGCTACCGCTACAACCATTGATTTGTCTCATCCAAGGAGTGATGTAGATACTTTTTTCTCGGTCTGGTTTTGTGGGTTTCACACCATTTTTCAGCAAATGGTATTCTATACATGGAGCCAAGTATATCTGATGGAGGAAGAGCCCGGAAAAAACCCTTATAAAGAAGCACCGTTCCACGGTACGCTACTTGTAAGCTTTATCACATAACAACGATCACCAAGGCGAGACACGAACCCACGCGAGCAGAGTTGAGATGACAGTGATCTGTAAAGGCGAGTGTCTTAGACGACTGGGTCCCCCGGGGGCCACGATTTTATGTATTATATTACTTAAAATTGTAGACAGGTATTGTAGTTGTATAGGCTTTTACTCTTGAAAACACACACACACACACACACACACACACACATGCACGCACACATTTAACATGAATTCCGTTTTAGTTACGAAATATATTGGAATACTACTCTCAGTGCATGCTTCTAAAACGATATATTGTTAATGATGCACAAAAAGGAAGATCATGCAGACATGCTGCTTTTCTGAATATTTCTTTCTTAGAATAACTTTCCATTAATTTTAACATGCCACAAATTTCCACTTGACCATATCTGTGAAATAAGCTTTGAATATGGGGAGTGTTTCAATCTGCTGGGACTTCATATAGAGTGAGACACAGCTTTGGAGCGGGATTACCGACATAATTCTATCCGTGTATTTTCAACTCTTCCTTGACGCATTATTGCAAATAGCTGCTTGCAAGTGCTACTTTCATAATCATATCCATGTATATTGTATTCTTCATCGATGCAGATTGTACGTGGCAGTTTACACGTGCTACTTTCCTTCTTCATTATTGTCAGTGGCTGCTTGCAAGTGCTACATTCATAATCCTAGTCATTAATTTTCTATTCTTTATTGATGGAAGCTGTTAATGGCTGCTTGCAAGTGCTTAGATCTACATTCCTTCTGCGTCATTGTGTCTTTCAGTTTGCCAGCTACTGAACCGATTCTCAAGTTTGTCGGATGGCAAACGCTGTCAGTTATTACAAGTTTTTGTATATTCTGTTTATAAAGTTGCTATATTACAATTACATCATTCCAACTGTTGTTTTCATACAGATTTGGTCATACAACAATGTAAATACTAAGTTTCATCAGTATCGTCTTTGTTGTCCAACTGGTGTCACCATCTGTTGTCATAATGGCATTATGACAACAGACGGCGCTCTAAATTTCTAAACTTTTTCCTTTATCAGAAATAATTAATGCTCCCCACGGAGCTTTACGGCATTCATTTTGTGTCTATAAACGTTGTAACTCTTTCAGTCCGTTTTTTAATCGTTCTTTAAAACTGTGTGCTTTCTGGAAGATTTAAGTGATTTATAGCACCTTACGAAAACAAAAACGCAAACAATACAGTTAGGTGGTCCATCTTCTTAAACCACGGTTTTGAAGCACTTATGTATTTACTTTCGCCGTTTAAGAAATCTACTTTTTAGTGATATGTCTCATTACTTTTGAAACATAAGTTTTTGTTTTTTTTAGCAAAGTAAGGATCAGAAATGACAACGATATATTCCCTCGTACTCTTCTTAACGAGCTTTTCATCAGACGACCCCTGCTTGTAAGGATCGTATTTGTACAACACCCATTTTGACGCACCTCACAGACATACCTCACATACGTCTATATCCTGTGATACTGTTGTACATAAGCTCCGGCGGAAATAATATATTTCAGATCAACATCAATAGCACATAAAAATGTTTATAGGTAAAATGACATTTATAAAAATTAAGCATCCTAAAGGTTTTCTTATTCTTTTTCTTAACCTTCATTTTGGAACATATTTTGTCGCAAAAGCCATCAAAGTGTGGAAAATCATGTTCGTATCATGATAAAAATATCTACTTGCGATTCTAAGAAGATTAGATTTAGTGTGCAATTATTTTCCAATACGTAATTTGCATTGTTAATGGGCAGAACATCAGCGTTGGAATCTATTTCTTTTTTTAAAAAACAGCCGTAAAACTGGTTTGCACCTTTTAAAACTTTTGTCCTTAAACGTGCAAATAATCAGAGACAAAAGATATGTTGCAGGAGATTTTACTTTTATTTACTGTAATTCTTCCCATTATCAAACCAATTAAAATAATAAATTGGTTCAAGAATTTTTTTTGAAAAATATAAATATATCACCTTTAGGTTATAATTATTCAGCTGCTCTTTGTCACATTAAAGAATTTCTAAAATATAAATGTAGTGACGCATAATTCCGACTTATTAAGCGTGCTGCTCCTTGAAATATAAAAGTAGTTTAGTGAATTATCTATGATCACAGAGAGAGAGAGAGAGAGAATGCTCCAAAACTGCATATTTAATAAAGTTATTGTAATTGTATATATGAATCCCGAGTCGATGAGCGTGTTTTAAGATAGTCTTATGGTCTTTCCTTTAGCAAGTATCAACGTGAGAAAAAACTTTACGGATCTTACTCGATAATTGTACAGGATAGAATTTTGCTGATCACTGTCTTTTTATTTGGTTTGATTTTATTTAATTACCTACATGTGTCATGGGGGCCGTCCATTTAGTACGTACGCATGGAGGGGGAGGGGGTTTACCCAAATGCATACGCTTGCGTATGGGGTGGGTGGGTGGGTCTACTGATAATGTAGGTACACATAGGAAACGGGGTGGGGGTGGGGCTGAAACCTCGATAGTAATTTGTCTAATACGTAACCTGTTCGACTGGGTTCAGTCAGCATTTGAATTTTAGCGGATACTAGACAAACTTTTTAAAGCTACGCAGATTATTTCTTTGATGCAGCCAGAGATTCAACGTCGGTGGACTATCTGTTTTTATTAAACACGTTAATATTAATCCTTGATCGTTTCTGCGTGGATTAAATATAGGCCTTTCTATATAATGCGTGTGGTGGGGGTGCATCAAGCGTACGTACGCAAGTGGGGTGTGTGTGTAAAAAATATGCATGTGTACAGTGAGGGTGGGAAGGGTCAAGCTTTCCCAGATTTTTGCGTACGTACTAAATGGACGGCCCCTGGGTAGCTGAGGGTATTTTGGGACAATCTTTTGCTGTTCAGGGTTAGTCATGGGGTCTTTCATTGGCGATAATTACCAACACGGGGAAAAACTCTCCGATTCTACTCGATAATTATACAATGCCGGATTTTATTGATCGCTGTCTTTTTTAAGGTTTGATTCAATATAACTGTGTACATGTATCCTGGGTAGGTGAGAGTGTTTTCGGACAGTCGTGTGCTAGTCCCATGACTTTCAGAGCAATAGGCAGACAAATTAAACTGTTGGATTCTAATTCATGCGTAAATTGCTGGAAATAATCAAATATAAAATTGCTGGGAAAATTTAGGGAGGCAAACAAGTGTTCAAAAACATTGCCTAAACTTTTAGAACACTTTTTGCTTTAATATTTTTCAAAAGAATAGCCTATGGAAAGCTTGAGGAAGCACACAAATTATGGTCAACACGTATTGGTTGCTTGACTTGGTATTAGGAACCGACAGTCTACCATTTTTTCTGCCAAATGGCTTGTCAAATGGTCAAATGCAGGAACAGGTTGCAGATGTGTCTTAGGTATATTCTGATTGGGATTTCCTACCATTTGACAAGTGTGACAAGATCTATGGTGCTTATAAACATCACTTTAATTTTCGGCAAATAAAAATGATTCGGGATCTTGTGATAAGTCTTACTGACACCAAAATAACCAGCTTAAGGAGTTTTATGGGCTAGACTATGAATTTCCTGTCTATATGACTTAGGAACAACAATTTGATTGCTCACTGACCACTCGTCACCAGCAGGTATATCATGTGGTTTCCATTTTTTCATAATGACCCAATTTTTCACATAGTAACAAACTGGTACTTGTGTGGATTCAATTTCTGAAACCCAGTCTTGTGTCTTCTCTGAGGAATAGTACTTGGGGGCCCTTAACTAACATTAAAATGTCTTGCATGCTTATTAAGTAGCTGTTACTTTCCGCTCAGATATCTTACTACTGCAGTCAGAAGTTGGCTTGTGGTTTTTATTATTCTGTGAAGAAACAATTCACAAACTTACTTATGAATCTCTCTCTCTCTCTCTCTCTCTCTCTCTCTCTCTCTCTCTCTGCTGAGTGATTAAGACATTTAAATTATGAAATTTACCTTATTCATTGTTCCAAGGCAATAGGAATAAGAGGTCAAATTAAAAATTTCATCTCTGGTTCATAAATATAATAGTTTTGTGAATGTCAAAGCATTATAAACAATTTTTTTAGCAAAAACATAAAATATATAATCCTTTTAAAGATTATTTTCCTCATAGCAAGAGCAAAAACATATTTTATTGCCCGCAAAATATCTCCAAAAAGTGATATTCGTGTACCGCGTATATATTGAACACAGATCCAGCAATGGAATGTTTTTTTTAGAATGAATTCTTGAAACAGTTCCTAGGGAATATAACCTGACTGTTCTTCAGGCATAATTTACAAATGTATGTGGTACCCAAAAGGAAATGTGTCTCAGCCAATCCAGAATTTACAATTTTAATTCCTCAGAATTTGCAATAATGAGCGTATGTCCAATCCAAAAGCCAAATTGTGTGAAAAGCTTGTCTTTATTCATGTCTTATTCATGTAAAAGTGAAAAACAAAAGCGATTGGCAAATAAATCTATAAGAACAATGTAACAAGACAATCCAGGTATTTGTTCCTTATAATTGCCTACCTTTATGATAATTTTTGTTTTAGACTTATTCTTCTATCAATATGGATTTTATGAATGCCGGTTTACATTAAATATTTATTTTTATTTTATGCTAAGCAGTGAATTACTTGATTTTCTAATTAAAATAATATTGACATTTCACTGCAGTGAAAAAATAACAATATTTTTTCACTGCAGGAACTACTTTTTGGGGTCAGAACATACTTACCTCCCTTTGATTTTCTGTCGGTGAACTACTTTTAACTTATGTACATGTCATTGTCATTATTAATAATCCATGTCTGTTATCCTTGAAACTTCTAGTTTGTTATTCTGGAAATATCAGTTAATTTTTATCACACTGATGTGGAACTAATTTTGTGCGCAGGTACGCATAGCACAGCAGAATATGTACGGTAAACAGCTGACATTACTGTATGAAATCTGCTAATTTACTGTGTCACAAACTTTAGATAGCCAACTTATGTGAGCATAAAATAAAAAGAATATTTGCTTGAAACGAGTGAATAACGGATACATTTCATCTTGAGGGTGAAAAACTCTAGTATTTGCACTCGCGGCTTCGCCACTCGTGAAAATACTGAGTTTTTCATCCACTCAATGAAATATATCCGTTTTTCACTCGTTTCAAGCAAACATCCTCTATTTCTCTAATATTTCCGATGAAAAGTTAAACACAGGACTGTGCATAGCTTTTACTTATTTATTTTGTTTAATTGCATAGTTGTATTGTGCTGATCTTTTTTGTGTCATGACAATATTAACTTAATATTTTAAGTATGATAAAATAATGATAAACTCACAGACAAATGAAGATGTTTATGTGGGGGAGGAGGATGGATTCTACAACAGCCTGAGCTGTGAGTACCTTAAAAACGTTTAATTTTTTTTAAGTATAAATTATGTGGGGTGGGTGGGTCTTACTCTTCTAACAGAAAACAATAACATCTGTTGAAATTACATGTACAGATTTGCATTAATCTTTTTAACTACTACATTAATTTCATATCCAAATGTATCAAGCAAGTTTGGTTCTGTGTTGTAGCAGTAATAATAAAAATAAGTTGAGCTGGTTACCGGTAGCGGTAGCAACGTTATTTATATTCAGTGTATTATATTTTTATAATTGCTACAAAAGGAGTCTTGATGTTTTATGTGTGAAGTACCATACAATCAATCATCTTATCTGTAATACACATTTCGCTACATATATGGATGAATACGATTTTAAATAATAAATCCGCAGTTTACTGCGGATTAACTGTAAAAATTAATTTCATAGTACTGAGAGGATAAACAGAAACATCAGTTCTGTAATGTACTCACTCTCTCTCTCTCTCTCTCTCTCTCTCTCTCTCTCGTTAATAAACAAGAAAGAGAAAGTATGGCCTTGAAATGCAATTCGCTCAAACCATATGAAATCTTTACTGATACTAAAAACAGAATTTGCACTGCACTCTAAAATGATAAACATGCTCTAAACTGATAGCATTGTGTATGAGAATATATAAACAAATTGTGACCTTAATCCTTGCTTGTAAGCGGCTACCCCATTCTGCCACCGTGCGGCAGCGGTAAATTACACGTACAAAATGTCCAAATAAAAATGGGGTGGGAAGGGTCAGCAGAAATATAACATTGTGTAAATACATATAATTGTATTTGATATATTTAATTTGTTTTGTGCTTCTTTCAGGCCACCTCTTCCGAATGTTAATACTCTGAGAAATCAGCTGACTGTAATGCGGTGATATAATTCGAATGATATTTTAAATAAGACGCTCCAAACATGCCGTAAAGTGGTGTAACCTCTTGTTGCTAGAGTCAGAGGAGTAGTCGTATTGTAAGAAATGGACGTGTCACAGCGCCATCTGTTGTCATAATGAGGCATTATTTATTGCTAACTTCCGTGATGCTAACTTGCAGCGTGCTTGATTCTACATTATACTCAAGATTTTAGAAGGCGCAACATGTGTAACTTGTGATATAGGACGTTTATAAATAAAATATTAAAACTTGTAATAACTGACATAGCGTTGCCATACGACAAACTACAGTATCAGTTCAGTAGTTGGCAAATTGCAAGATATAATGACGCAGAAGGAAAGTAGATCTAAACACTTGCAAGCAGCCATTTACAGCTTGCATCAATGAAGAATAGAAAGTTCATGACTAGAATTATGAATGTAGCACTTGCAAGCAGCCATTGACAATAATGAAGAAGGAAAGTAGCACTTGCAAACTGCCACGTACAATCTACATAAATGAAGAATACAATATGCATGGATATAATTATGAAAGTAGCACTTGCAAGTAGCCATTTACAATAATGTATCAAGGAAGATTAGAAAATACACACATAGAATTATGGCGGTAATCCCGCTCCATGCACAGCACGTAGAGTATCATACAATATTCATTATTCTTTGCATGAAAAGAACGCTCGCCAGTACCTACCCGTGGGTCGATGGTTCTTCCTCCAACAAATATCCTAACCGGCAGGTGTGGCCAATAATGCCCTGAAAAAAGGTGTTAAAACCAAAACAATAATTCATCAGTCTTTCATGAACTTATGAATTTAGAGACGTTTTGTTTCCATCACCCTTGACATAAAACTATTCTTTGACATCTGAGGAAATAGCTGTATTTGGTTGAACATTCTTAGAGTATTTTAAGGCAAGTTCTATTATGATAAATTCCATTATTAAAACTCTGTAGCAACCATTCTTTCAAATCTCCCACAAAAATAGAAAGGTAAAATTTTAGTCAAAGAATTGGAGGAAATATTGCAGTGGTTCTTAACCCTGAATCAGAGCTGGGTTGCCATATTGTTTTGAGTTGGTTGCCGCGATCGAACCGTAATAGTTTTAAATTTACTAGCCAAGTGGGTCTTCGAGATCAGCCTTAATAATCTGAAATGTGTGTACCCAAGTGTTTTTTTAGCATTTGATGTGTGGCGAGGCTAACACCACATACCTAATCTGGGAAGCCGCCTAAAACGGTTAAATACCGCAAATTTATTGTTTCAGAATCTACAAATATGGATATCTTGGTTGCCAAGACAGCCAGGTGAGAAACAGATTTCACTCCTTCTTCATAAGCCACTTCATTTTTGATGTTATCAAACTTTCAAGAAATGTTTCGTATGGCGTCCACAGCAACCAGACATATTTGACATCAACCAGGTGAATTGCCACGTGATCATATTACGCGAAATCAAGCTCTATTTTTAGACAAGAAACGCCCTACATACGTCGAAGTTTGATCATCTTTAAATGCGCTTTTCAGCCTATTAGACTGAACACAGGCTTCATTTTAAAATGTTCCGACATTTCAAATCAAACCGAGAAAACGAAAAAAGAATTTTGGGGAAACATTTATGCAGCTGTCATGTATATTTAATTGTCATTGTTTCTTTTTTGTTTACTAAATGCTATGGGTCATGTAAAATTGTATTTTGTAGCTGACCTTGTCCAAGACCAAATTCATTAACCATCTGACCAAATTCATTATTTTGGTATATTATGCAAACAACCAATACATAGCTGGTATTTCCTCTATGAGTGTAGTTTAATATTAAGATCATTATCAACAGAAGTAAATATTTTATTTTGGTCTGAGTCAAGGACCTTGTGTTTACCGTGTTTTCTTTTAAGTATAAGTTTAGTAACAGACCTTCTAATTATAACTAAGATTTTTCTAGCAATGAACGGCTGGCTCTCGTTCGGGTTATTTTTTTGTGTCTTAGATTTTTGTGAGATATAATCTTGTTTACATAAAAAATTATTTACTCATGCGTTAACACCTGGGCAAATATCACTGTTGTGTACTGTATTTTGATGTGGAATCATTCAAATTATCCTTCTCTGGAAATACAGAGTGCGCTAATATAATATTATTGGAAAGAGGCATCAAATAATAATTATATGAATTTAAACGAGGAAAACTTGGATTATATATTACTGTGATTCAACAAAAGACTGTTGGCATATCATTGGCATATCATTACAATTCAGGCCATTGGTACATCAAGACATTAGCGACCGACCACTCTTGGAACATCAATACCTTCAGCGTTGGAAATTATTTGGAATACCCCTAAAGTTTATTCAAAACTTTATTCATTAGGACTTGTGTTAGAAATTATAGGATTACTTTGGGTTTAATTAGAAACACCATAAGTTACTTTTACATTTTCAGTTTGTATAATAGGGATTGAAATATTTGTTGAATTTACAACACCTGTTGGTTTTCGCTCTTTTCTATTGCTTATTTTAAGACCATAGATTCGTAATACAGTAGTATTCGTTTAAAATAGGGAAAACAAATTTCGGCAGACTAGACAATACTAGCTTCTGAGTGTGCAATAAATAAATTACAAAATATATTTTAAAAAATAAAAAAGAGTTATCGATCCATGAAATGAATATGACCAAACGAAGCTATCGTTTTGTTGGAACATCTGATGTAAGGACAAGCTGTTTACTCTATAACCCAAATTATAACCACCACTCACACACACCGAAGTAAGGACAAGCTATGTACTCTATAACCCAAATTATAACCGTTACTCATACACATCTGATGTAAGGACAAGCTGTGTACTCTATAACCCAAATTATAACCACCACTCACACACACCTGAAGTAAGGACAAGCTGTGTACTCTATAACCCAAATTATAACCATCACTCATACATATCTGAAGTAAGGACAAGCTGTGTACTCTATTACCCAAATTATAACCATCACTCATACATATCTGAAGTAAGGACAAGCTGTGTACTCTATAACCCAAATTATAACCATCACTCACACACACCTGAGGTAAGGACAAGCTGTGTACTCTATAACCCAAATTATAACCATCACTCATACATATCTGAAGTAAGGACAAGCTGTGTACTATATAACCCAAATTATAACCATCACTCACACACATCTGAAGTAAGGACAAGCTGTGTACTCTATAACCCAAATTATAACCATCACTCATACACATCTGAAGTAAGGACAAGCTGTGTACTCTATAACCCAAATTATAACCATCACTCACACACACCTGAAGTAAGGACAAGCTGTGTACTCTATAACCCAAATTATAACCATCACTCATACATATCTGAAGTAAGGACAAGCTGTGTACTGTATAACCCAAATTATAACCATCACTCACACACATCTGAAGTAAGGACAAGCTGTGTACTCTATAACCCAAATTATAACCATCACTCATACACATCTGAAGTAAGGACAAGCTGTGTACTCTATAACCCAAATTATAACCATCACTCACACACACCTGAAGTAAGGACAAGCTGTGTACTATATAACCCAAATTATAACCATCACTCACACACATCTGAAGTAAGGACAAGCTGTGTACTCTATAACCCAAATTATAACCATCACTCATACACCAAACAAAAGGAAATAAAATGTATTTTAACAATAGATAAAATATACAAGGTCTTTTTTAAATAGCCAGTATAACCAGTCAGAAAAATAGGGAAAATTCTTTAGCTTTAAAAATATCTTTGTGTTTAAAAAAAGACACGTAACTATAAAGCGCCAACTTAAAACAAAAATGAAAATGTGTGCAATTATTTTTCTTACTTTCATATTGTCATGTATGAGGTTCTAAAAAAAGTAATAAAAATGGAACATTAACATTGGTGTTATGCGTGAAAATAAGCTACAATTATGCTTATATTGCTCTTGCTTACATAATTTGCCTTGCGGCAGTATTCTGAGTACACAGGCCTTAATTATGGTAAATTAAAAATATTGTAACACAGAAGAGCAGTCAACTTTAATTGAAAACCGTTGCATTAAGTGAAATAAATATATAACGAAAATGTTTCTTTTCATTCATGTGTAATGAAAGTAAGAAATAAATGATGACAAAGCAAATTCGCTTTCTACCACATTTTAGTGTTAAAATAGTAAGAAAACATTTTAACCTATGATTTCCATGAACTCCATCTGTTCCATCAATTTGCAAACTGTAAAATTTATTAGTGACATCTCAGGAATAATTGTGGCAAGTTTCAGATTCCTGTCCTTCAACATAATATTGGTTGCTATGTTGAGAAAATGTAATGTGCATTTTTAAAACAGCTCACTTTTCATCATAGACGTGTTGGGGAGGGGTGCTGGGCTTGTGTGGGATTTTGCAGCTAATATATACTGTTCTGTGGGGAAAAGCATGAGAATTATTCAAAAGGACTCTTTTGATGCTTGTGACTTAAATATTGCAGCTTTTACAACAAAAAATTAAATCATACAGTAATAACACCTATGTGGTTTTATGGGGCGCTCTACAGATATTATGAACTTCCGAGAGTGGTGGGTGTAAGATGAAGTTGTTTACATTTGCAACATGCACAGTGGAGAGTATGTTAGCATTCCGCAATATTACTTTCATGCAGTGTGGCTACATTTTTTGGGATAATGTACTCGTTGAAACTGTACTATACGTGATCAAAGCACACAGCTAATCAATCTGAGTGTTCCTATGTGCTAAAAAAATCAGCCTGAATTAGTTTAAATTACAATACATTTAGCATTTATTAAAACAGTCAAAATGAATTTTGCCATACTGGACCATACCAGTTTCTGAATACATGAATTACCAAATATATAAAATGTAACAAAAAATATCTGCTTTTTAGTTTCTTTACGAATTAGCTTTGAAGTCCAGGAAGTGAAATTGATAAAATGGAGCTAGCAGTTTTTTGATAGTTGCACGTCTGAAATCAGGCCAAGGTGTGTAGTGTATATCCCATATTATTGGTACACGCGTCAATCATACACCACAATAAAGGGAATTCAAAGTTCTTTGAACAATATCAAATATATACCAGGTCTTTTGTTAAATAGCCAGTATAACCAGTGAGAGAAACAGGGGAAATTCTTTTTCTTTAAAAATCTATCCCAGTGCAAAATACAAAACTGTAGAGAGCCATATAAATTCTATAGCTCAACCTTAATACTTTGTGTCATTCGAGAACAAAATACTTTAAAAGCATCGTCATCAATTGTTCTCTTCCTCAGAGTATTTTCACGTTATAATGACGTCACGTCGTTACCAATGAGAACCAAGACGTTAGCTATCGTTTCCTTGATCTCGTAGCGGTGGTTACATTTTGTTGAAGTCAAAATAAGTAAGAAAACTCCAAAACATAAGATTATTCAAATGGCAATCACGTCTTCTGTTCAACTGCTGAAAAAGAAAGTTACACTTGCCGAAACAAAGCCGATGAAAATGAGGCAGAAAGGCTTTACTTTGGAGAAAACGGAAGAGAAGAAAATTTCACCCGCCGTGGAGAAACTGAATAGTAAGTATTTGGACTTGCAATATATACCTTAGTAGAGAAGTGGAATACTACTACTACTACTACTACTGCTGCTGCTGCTGCTGCTACTACTACTACTACTACTACTACTACTACTACTACTACTAATAATAATAATAATAATAATAATAATAATAATAACGGCTTGAAAGTAGAGACGAACGGGAAGCAAAGAGGAAGATCTATAGGTAAAGGAGAAGCGTAAAACTATAAAACCAATACAAAGTGTGACGATATCATCTCTATGTGGGGTAGAATAAAATAATGGATCGAAATCTACTGCAGTGCAAAAATTCAAAGAACCGAAATTTGATCAGTAAAAATGGAATCAAAACCGGACAAGCCTTGCAAAATTACTTTTGCGTATATGTCAAGAGCGTTTCTTTCCGGGTTAATGTCAGAATTGATGTTCACCTCACTATTCTTGTGCATACCCACCCACTTGCCCCACCGCTCTAAATGAACCGCCCCTTTTAACATAATCAACACGATAATGTCACAGTGCGGAAAGTGTTACAATTTTCAAGAAACACAAAATACTAAGCATGATTGTGCTGCAGGTTGTTTTAAAAATGCCAATAATGACTTCAGAGTAAGTATGGATGCATCGACAAGAAAAAGGGTTCTAATTATCTTTGAAAATTTGTTGATTAGTGAAGAAACAAAATATGCTAGGACGTTTTCTGAGGTTAAATTTCAGGTTTGTATGAAGCTTCTTTTTCCTCACTGATTATTGCTTCTTATGGTTCACTGGTTAGCATGCCAGCCTCAAAAACGCGGAGGGCTGCGATCTGGAATCGTGCCCCATACCAGTCCGAAGCGGCTGCAATGGTGCATCCCCGACAAAGGCATTTTACTCCCATTGCCTCAGCACTAAATTGTTTTGCATATACTTATGTGCTGTTAAACACAATGCTATTCCGGCAAGACATTGTTATTTGGTTGCGCACTTGCTTGTATAAATAAAATTTGGGTTAAAAATATTTCATTACCATAAATGTTGACCATGGGGTGGGACTACAAGTGCTCACAACTAAGAATAAGATTTTCCTCTATAATCGATATGAAAGTTACGTAGACAGAAGCACTAAATTAATATATTAATGTCATTTCATACAATGATATGTAAACATGCATGATTCAGGCAAAATAAGAGAGAGAGAGAGAGAGAGAGAGAGAGAGAGAGAGAGAGAGAGAGAGAATAATATATTAGTACTTTAATGATGGTGGTAAAAATTGGATAAGAGTACATACACCAAATTGATTTAAGTGGCTAAAATTAGGAAAACCAGGTCTATCTAAATTAAAATTAGAATTAGCAGTAATTAATTAAGCAGAGAAATACAATTTTGAATACTCAGGGATTATGTAAAGCGTTTCGTGTCTTTAATATATGCTTCGAACAAATTAAACGATTACTGACTTTCACTATAAAGCCAGACGATCCGAATGACTTTCACTATAAAGCCAGACGATCCGAATGACTTTCACTATAAAGCCAGATGATCCGAATGACTTTCACTATAAAGCCAGATGATCCGAATGACTTTCACTATAAAGCCAGATGATCCGAATAACAAATTATTAGTAGTCGCTGTTACATGAATATCATTTTGATTCTGAACCAGTTTCCTACGCTGTGCAATATAATATTTGCAAATAAATGTGATGGTATGTATTTTCTATATGATCTTGTCAAGCACATACTAGACTATCTTTCAAAATGATTAAAATAAAAAAAACTTTATGTAAATCACTACATTTCTAATTCTAGTATTCTGAATGACTAATTTCCCGTTACAGCGAAAACAATGGGTAGGCACTTGTGTTGCCTTAGTCTGTATCTTACTTCTGAGGATAGAATAGTTACTTTCACATTTTATTGAATCTGTTAGTCAATTCCAAATACGAAGACAAGAGTGTAGAAATAAATTTCCGCTTATTTCAAATCAAGTGTTAATGGGATTAAAGTTATTTCTGTTTCCAAGAGTATACCCTTTTTGCCTCAACCAATCAGTGGTGTTTGACAGTCAGCAAGATAAGAAAGAGAAACTCCGTCTTCAGTTTTATCCCAGTTGCAATTCTTCTTGCTTCTAATTGTAATTTTTACAATTTGAGAGAAAAATATTTGCCACAATCCTTTTTATATTTTGCCATTACGCTCTCCTCTTCATCATCATTATCACCACCGCCGCCGCTGTCATCATAATTATAATAATAACATCAAAATCATAGTTATATATATTTATTTCTTTTTTATTTTAGTTCTTTTTGACTTAAAAATATAAAATAATGAATGACTCAAAATAAGAATCATTCAGGATAAAACAAATTTATGTTTTCCTTCAAAATTAATTCATCGATTAATGCTCTTTTGCAGCGAGGGATCCCATGGGAATGTACATCGTGCCTCAGGGAGGAAAGCCTTTGACATGTTTGGGTACGCTTTCTCTTCTTCATTCTAATTTAATTATTGGTCAGTTTAAATATGACTTGCAAGTGGTTTAACATGAGACATACTTATCCTTGGTGCAGTAATGACCAAGGTACCGGGTCTGAATTCACAACGTTGCGCATTAATATGAACTAAAAAAGCTCGGTTCAGAGAATAATTGCCGCTCCCTTCCTTTTTTGTTACGATGAACATATTACTCTAAGGTTGCATGGAGATATTAACTTTATTTTCTGAATTTATTTGACATTGTACCGTGCTAATTCTACAAGCAATGCATAATTTGAGTTGTGCAGTCAATACCTAACTGAAATATCATCTATATTAAACAATCACAATTGCCTGACATAAACAGCCACAAATTAAAGGGACACATTTTGGAAACACGGTACTAATGATATGGAAAAATGGGAACCAGTCTGGAAATGGGTGAACATAAAATAGAGTATATATGGGTTTGGCTGACCAGGATTGGTTAATAATGTAAGTTATGTTTTAGGAAAAAGAATCTTTTGAGAGCTTATCTTAGTTGTAAGTAAAAGATTTTTAGAGACATTGTTTTATTGATGGAATTTCGATACTTTAATAGTCTTGAGTTTCGAACACTGATTACGAAAATTAGCACCTGACTCTTTGATGTGGAATTGAAAGCACATGTTTCAAACACCTGCAGGTCCAGAAAATGCCGCGGCTCATATCTTTTCTTCTACAGAGAAGCTAGCATCCATGTTTCATCTATGCTAATAAATATACGGTTGATCATGATCACTCAAAAATGTTAAGTTATTGAATTTTCAATATCATGTTGTTTGCATAGGTTTACTATGGGAACTGAATTAGTACCGTGAGTCCTATAGACAGCCTCAGCAATACAGTAACTCCACATATGCAAGTGTAATTAACTTTACTATAAACGCAGTCATATGGTTTTATTTGTGGATAACAAGCAAAATTAATACATTTTGTAAACTACAGAGTAACTTTCAGTAGAATATTATATGCATATTCAGATATATCAACCGTTGCCAAGAAGGGGGGAGGGGGTACAGTGTGTAGATTTGACTATGTTAGGTGGGGTGTTTTGCACTTTATACAATTTACCATTTATAGAGTAATTACAGTAAGCAATGTGATATTTCATAGTTGTGTTTTGAAACATAATGCTTCAGATATGATCACTTAAGTCTCTTCCATCATGCTTAATGGTGATGACCTCTCATGACTTTGCATCCCACTAATTTCTTTCAGTGAATGTTTTCAAAGTTCATATTTTGCATTTTAATGGAATTATGTCTACTTTACTTTATTTTTTAATTATATGTCTTCTGAGAGGAATTTTAGCTAATTTTTGTCATTTAATTCTCTTTTTCTGTAATAATACATGTACATATAGATGGTCACCTTGACCGTTCATTCATTAATTACACAATATGACAAGGATGGTAATATATTTCAGCATTAAATTGAAGAGCAATAAATGGTGATATTAAAACAGATAATTCTTATTAGACAGCTTTGTTTCAATATTTTTCCGATTTTCTTAAATAAAAAAGCTCAAATATTTAAATGTTGCCTGAAATGCATCATTGCTTTTGTGGTGAACGTGAACTTGAATGTAACTTAATATTCACTAATGTAATCTTTGACAAGCAGAACTATGCACATTGCTTACTTATGAATAAAACTACTATTGCTAGGACTGTCAAGAAAATCATGGGTGGATATGGGACACACGGTACTAATGATATAGAAAAATGGGAACCAGCATGGGAATGGGTGAACCTAAAATAAAATATATATGGGTTTGTCTGATCAGGATTGGTTAATCATGTAAGTTATGTTGTAGGAAAAAGAATATTTTGAGAGTTTATCCTAGTTTGAAGAGGAAAAAAATTAGAGACATTGTTTTGTTGATGGAATTGGAGTCCTTTAACAGTCTTGAGTTTGGAACACTCATTATTACAATTAGCACCGGACTCTTTGGTGCGAAATTGAAAGCACATGTTTCAAACACCTGCAAGTCCAGAAAATGCCACGGCTCATATCCTTTCGTCTACAGAGAAGCTGACATCCAAGTTTCATCTATCCTGATAAATATAGGTTTGATCATGAACACTCAAAAATGTTAGTTATTGAATTTTTAATATCATGCTGTTTGCATAGCTTTACTATATGAACTGAATTAGTACCGTGAGTCCTTTTGTCCCTTCTGCTAGAAGGTTGGTAAATATAGCATTAAATGTTTTCTCTTATATTCGTACTGCATGCTTATTATATTAACGTCTTTCCTGACACTAGACAGATCTGATAGTAAATACATACATATAAATATATATGCATATATTGATTAACTTGTCTTGAAGAATCGTAATGCGTTTGAACCATGTGGATTATCTCCCTTGCTTTTTTGACAGAGATTCCACTTCCGGGTCCGGCAGATTACACTCCCAAAGCCGATCTAACTAAAGGGTCATTACCACAATACTCTATAGTGGGCAGGCCTAAGACTCCGCCCGGTAAGTACCTCGCAAATAAATAAATAAATAAATAAATAAATAAATAAATAATAATAATAATAATAATGATAATAATAATAATAATAATAATAGTAATAATAAATGATGCCTTTTTACAACTAATTTTCATGAAACAGATTTTTCATATATTTCAGACCTGTAACTGATCTGCTTTATCGTGAAGGACATTGCCATTTTCTTTCTCCATCTTTTGTATAAAATGCGTTATAATATAATGGGAAGAGGATGTGAAATAATATTAACGAGGCAACTTATTCAAATCCGATCATCGACGGATGTTTACGTTCTATCAAAATGGAATGCTTTTAAAACGTTGCTAATAATTGTTCTAAACAAGATCTTGTCCTTAAACTTTTTAAAAAGGCGAATCGAAACGAAAGGAAAACGTTCTCGGAAGGAGTGTACGTGCGTGATTTGGATTTTTAGCGTAGCTTTAGAAATTTTTCAGTCATATGGCTACGATGGCTGCAGTGTGGCCGTTTATAATGATATCGAGCGCTGGGGCGTCATGCCGCAGACATGTAACATGATGTCCTACCCAGTATCATTATCCTGACGCCAGGCTGTGGTAAGAGCATCCGCCTCGGATGTGGGAGGTCGCGGGTTTGATTCCCGGCCAAGTCATACCAACGACTTAGAAAATATGGTACAACAGCTGCCTCGCTAGGCGCTCAGCATTAAGAGGTTAGTGTTAGGACTGGTCGGCATGGTGTCGGCATGGTGTCGGAATAATGTGACTGGGTGGGACATCATGCTACATGTCTGCGACAGGATGCCCCAGTGCTAGACATCACTATAAACTGCCACACGGCAGACAGCGTAGCAATATGACTGAAAAATTGTTAAAGCTACATTAAAAATCGAAATCACACACACACACACACACACACACACACACACACACACACATTGATACCAGGCTGACCAGTCCTAATACCGACTTCCTAATACCGAGCGCCTAGTGAGGCAGCTGGTAACACCAGTTTTATAAATCTTTGGTATGACTCGGATGGGGTTCGAACCCGCGATCTCCCGCATCCGAGGCGGACGCTCTAACCACAAGGCCAGTGCTGTCCAACCTTTTTGACACCATGGGTAACTGAAAAATGTTTTTCTTGAAGCCGAGGGCCGCAGCAGAAAACTGAAAAGCAACGACTATATAGATGGTCGAGCTCTGGCGGGCCATTTAAAATCAGCCCGCGGGCCGCGGGATGGACAGCACTGCACTAGGCCATCTCGGAAAGATTTGTGAACATCTAGAAAATGATAAGAGGCAATGATATGTGGTGTGTGGATATATTCTTGAGAGAAACCAATTGTATCTGAAGCAATCGGTATTTATTCTCAAAAGGCCATATAGATCTTTGTTCGGAGATAGGTGGATGTCCCTACAGGTATACTGTTTCACTTGCAGATAAAAAAAGTAATGATGTCTGTTTTTCTATGTAACAGCAATTATGTATTCCCCAATACACGTCAATACAAATCAAACGAGTCGTACAATATATTTAAAACATGTCATGTATGCATACATTGGACCCCCATCCCCCAATCTAACACGTATACGATATCACGTATTTGTGTAGGTGAAACAGACGAACATGTGATGTGAAACAGAGCGCGCGTTATGTCAGTTTTACGTAATCGATTGATGCATTTTATGAGCTGAAAAAGTTTGTTTGTTTCTTTATGTAAATATCAAACAGCAAGAATTAATAATATGTTTGCACCTCATATTAAATTTCAAGTATTATTATATATATTATACTCTTCGTATGTCACACATTTGCCATCACGTTAATTTTCTATATATTAACATCACAGTCAGTAAGAAAGCACCAGGTCCAGCGGACTACAACACCAGCGGGGATCTCAAATGGAAGAGAAGGTCAGTCACCTTGAAGGGGAGAGGCAGGTCCTGTTTTGACGATGAAGGTAACAGTTTGTGGTGGCGTGCTTCCAATATTTATTTAAATTATTATAGAAGTCCCACCCAGGCTCAATTTCGGTTGGAAGCTAAATTAGTGAAATATAGATGAAGGCTCGGAGCCCCCAGTCAGCATTGCCAACGGTTAAATGATTGAAGATACAAAAAAGTTAAATTCAACTAATAATATTTTCATGACAATTCAATAATCAAATGTTTAAAATTACACAAGTACTCTCCTTCCGCTCGACCCTATTGCATCATTTAATTTGTAGTGTGAGATAGTTTTCCACATGTCCTTGTATTCTACTCATCTTTGTATTCTCCTGTCCTATCCCTCCAATTCCTTCCCCTGTTCCTCCAGACTTTCCTTCTCCCCACCGACTCCTCGATACTCCTCATCCTTCTCCACTTTCCCCTCCTCAATTCCTCTTCCTCCTCGACTCTATACCGACTAGACTTGTCGACTCCGACTGCTCTGCTAGTCTTACTTCCGTCTCCCCTCTTAGAGACTCGGAACTCACTGAACCGGAAGTTCTGTCCCCAAAAACGTTTCCTGTGAAAACACAAGGGCGGTACAGTCTTTTCTTTAGCCCTCTCATCACACACTACACCCAGCCTATCATCAGATAACGGCCATTACATTTCTTCGGTCATGCAGTCATTCATATCGAAACACTCGTTCGTTCTTGTCTGGTAAAACAATGGCGTAATAAAAGCACGGTATCAATTACTTCTCATACATAATTCAGTAAATTGCGTCACATCAGTACATATTCTTAATCCCATTATAATATACAATAACACAGCAATCAGATGCATTTCTTTACATTACAACTCATTCAAAGTACTCAAATATTCAAATATCCATGCATCCATATTAACTAATCTTCCACACTTCAACCATTTTCCAAATTCACATTTCAAGCATGTATAAAATGAAACATATCACATGAATAAAAGCGCTAGATTACTACGAAGTAACCTATCAATGAATGACAAAATTAATTCTGACCACAAGCTAACAATCTATATAATTCTCTACATAATACTCAAACTCATTTCTCTAATACGCATGTATATTAAACACTACAAAGGTAATTCTACGTACTAAACGAACCTAGTAATTAAGTATACACACTGACCATAATTACAATTACAAAGCCGTAATATTTTGAAAAAATCGAGCAAATAACTTACTGACCTTTACGAAGCTTTGTCTTTCCGTAGAATCTCCTCTCTAAGTTTTCTTCTTTTTTTTTGGAGGATGCACTCTCCTGTTTGATCTTTTCAGACCAGTTAGGAGAGGCCCTCCTGTTCTACTTTTATGGTTTGTGTGTTATAGTTTTTATATATGCTATAGTTTCTTTAATTTAAATTTTTGATTAAATTTTCTTGGGATTTGTTTGTATTTTTTTATTTTATTTGTTAGTTTTTAATTTTTTGTCAAAATTCAATCATCTATCCTAAGCATTCGTCTTGCTCCAGAAAGTAATCTTCCATCATTCGGTACTCTTGCTCCAGAAAGTAATCTTCCATCATTCGGTACTCTTGCTCCAGAAAGTAATCTTCCATCATTCGGTACTCTTCTTCATCTCTTAGTTTCCTTTTCTTTCCTTTCTTCTATTTCTGTCTCTGTCTCTGTCTAGTTTTATCCTTCTCTGTCTCTGTCTAGTTTTATCCTTCTCTGTCTCTGTCTAGTTTCATCCTTTGTTCCTCTGTCAGGATTGATTGTGTTGTAGTGGTTGTTGTTTTTGCTGATGTTGTTGATATTGCTTCCTCTGGTTTATGTTGTTGCCCTTTGCTTATCGTTCATTTGTGCTTGTGCTTGTTTTTTCTTGCCTTTCTCTTGTTTTTGTTTCTGTTTTTCTGTCTCAAGCTTATCTTTATCTTTGTGTTGTAATTGCTTTTGTCCTTGCTCTTGTTGTTGTACTCTTTGTCGTTGTTTTGGGCGTGATTTTTCTTGCTGCTGTTGGTTTTCTTTTTGTTTTATTTCCTGTTGTTGTTTTGAGTGTTGTGTCTATTCCTTTTGTAGCTGGTTTGTATTTTGTTTTACTCCCTGATTTTACCTTTTCTTAGTTGATGTTTCTGCTGTATTTGTTCTTGTTGTTTCAGCTATCCTCTCTTTGGGGTCATTTTCTATCTGTACATTGTGAGTCTGTTTTTCTTCCCGTTGCTGGTTTTGTTTTTGTTGTTGTTGTTGATGTTGCTTTCTCGCTTGGAATTCTCTAGTCTCTGCTTGTGTCTCTTCATCTGTTGGACATTTAAAAGGTGTGTCTGTCTTCTCGCATCTATTACATTTACATACATCCTTTGTACCATGATTTTGCTAGTAACCCATATATAAAGAATGCTCTCTTCAATTCTTTCAGTTTGCCTTTTTACGATTTCAAGTATTCGTATCCCGTTGTAAATTGTTGTTACAGGGATCGTCGCGAGTCTGGATGATATTACTTTTATGTTGAATTTCTTTTCGAACTGTTCCACTACTGCCTCAAATGGAATTTACAGGTGGACGTCTGATAAATGTGGCTCTCCTGTTTCTTTCTTAACTTTCCTTTAAATGGGTGTAGGTTCTTTTACCATGACTTTTTCATTCCCTATGTCGATATCTCCATAAGGTAATATTAATTGTTTCCTTCTGGGTCTGATGATGTATCCCTTATATCCAATTGGGTTAACTGAGTACAATCTTTTTATGTAGTCCGGATTTAGTACTTTCAGTAATGTCCCTGGTACTTTATCTCTCGGTATGTGCGACATATCTAGCTCTTGTGTTCTTTCTTTGTATGCGCACTCAAGAAAACTCCTTTCATTTGTTTCGATTTTCATAGTCTTGAACATTTTCTCTAGATTATTTAGTTCCTTTCTAGCTGCCTCCATGTATTCCCGTGTTTCACGTGCTTTGTGTTCACTTGTTAGTCCAAATTATGGTCTCTGTATTTTTCTGTAAACAGTTTAGTTTTTTTTCTTCTTTCGTGATTCATCTAATTCATTCCCGGTATGGCATCAATAGTAGTCCTTGGTATCTATCATTATATTTCGTTGGACTTTCTCGCGATTTGCTTTGTACGTGCCATTACCGATGAGAGAACAGAGTTTACTTCTCAAGAAGGAGTATCAGTATATCTAAGTTTTCCCGCTAACGAGTGGCTTTCTCAGAGTAATCCTATTTGCTCAGCAAACTTCCCAGAAGAACTAAATTTTCGCTTGCTGGTTAGAAGTTATACTTCAGATCGAAATTGTTATCACACGTTCCATCTCAAATCCGATTGGATGTCGCTTTGATTCGATCCAATCAAACTTAGCGGACAATGTCCTTCTCGCTGTCCGTCCACGCGGGGATGGATTTAGAACACGCCCCGGTCCTTGCATGTTCCTCTGATCTTTTTAACACATAGGTGGGAAGTCGCTCGATCTAACGCCTGTGCCGATTCAAGATGATTGGTCGTCTCTTTGGTTACGGTAACCTTGCGTAAGAGATTAACTCCAGCCTGCGGCATGTTCAGACATGAAACATGGCTTATAATAATAATACCTTAGTTTATACACGACTTACGAACTGGGGTTGAACAAGCGTGACACACACACACACACACACACACACACACACACACACACACACACATATATATATATATATATATATATATATATATATATATATATATATATATATATATATATATATATATATATATATATATATATATATATAGTGTGTGTGTGTGTATGCGTGTGTGTATGCTTGTATGCGTGTGTGTGCCTGTGTGTGCGTGCCTGTCTGTGTGTGTGTGTGTGTGTGTGTGTAATTTAGGGTCCTTCATGCTCCCAGATTGTATGCTTCATTATTTTGGTCTCCTTTTATCATGTCAAGCCCACCTACACTCCCCGACCACGAAAGAAAAGTAACTGGTCTAATCTACTTGTAAATAAATACTAGGCATTCCGTATCGAACTTACATTTATCAAAATCTCATCAATATTTATGTTGGCTAAGGTATAATTAAAATAATTTTTCTATCAAAATTAGTTATTTTACTTATTGCACTCACTTGTGACGCTGCGATTCAGTCATTGACCTCGAAAATATTCTTCCCATCACTGTCTTCAGGTTTATGAGTTTCTATTTAACCCGTACCTTGAAACGAAACTAAGTTGCCATTAAAAGTATGTTTCATGTCGTATTTCCGATGTTTAATAGTTTGTCGAACCAGGACATACACATGTATTCTATATTATTATTAGTCGCAAAGAGTAATGGAGATGTGGGCTCCATCAAAGTTGACAATTTAGGAGTTGGCACTGGCGGACCTAAATATTCCGTGGGAATGAAGCGCAGCAAGATTTTCACTGGACCACCCAATAGCCTTGTCCAGCCTCAGGACTATTCTGGTATGTGTCAACAATACATCCAACTTTCAAGTAACTCACTATTCATTAATACACCAACAGCCAATGTCTTCACACGTTTGAAATTACACACATGCACACACACACACACACACACACACCGTAAGAAATAAAAGAGAATTTGGAAAACGGCGTGGAAAGAATAAAAAAGTGTCCCTACGGTTCGCAAAGTCTTTCTCCGGGGACAATAAAAACCTTACACACACACACACACACAAGGAGTGACACTGGCTGAATAATAAGTATATAGATTTTGGCTCAGAGAAAAATCCATATATAGAATAGCACATACGCACATACATATATATGCCAAACAATTGCCTTCGCAATACACGGGATCTTTTGCCTGACTACGCTGCTAGGAGCAAATTTTAATAGCAGTACAGATAATAACAGCTACTGTGCAAAACGTTTTTTTCTTTTTCAACATTGTCGAGTTCTAAATTGCTAACTATGGTAAAAATTTGCAACAAAGTAGGTGTGGACGGATATTGGCACAAACAAGGTTCCTAGTCAAACATTATATAAATTTCTTTAATTCTAAGAAACCTTTATAACCAAATTTAAAATGGCGAAATGACTCATTCTTCGAATGTTCTGACCTATAATTAACCAGTATAGTCAGCTTCTCCGATTATGGAGCCAAAATGTGCTAAACAAATTGTTGATATTCCAGTTTTGTTTTAGTAAATATGACTGGATGTAAATTGGTTTTCAACTTCCAGCTCAAAATCAGTAAAAGATGTGAAAACTTGTCATATGCTAATAAAGTTGTATTAAATTCTAGTTTCTATTTGTGTTCGAAATTTCGGCTCTGCATCTCAGCGGGTACCTGAAGTTATCTCAGTGGGTATTGAAGTTATCTTAGTTGGTATTGTTATGTATAATTGATTTAATTATATCTGATTTAATATATATTTGTATCAATTTGGTTGTTTGTCAGTTTTATTTTTATTTTATTTTTCGTTGCATGATGTTGTAGTGTAAGTTTGTTCACTGGAGATGATACTTTTTTCAGAAAATAGTTGACCTTGACTATTAGTTTATAAACACCAGGTGTTGATCTAAATCCTGGCCTTGTTTCAAAATGTGTCGCAACCACGAAAACAAGTTCTGTCTTTATTTGAAAATGATTGGTTGTTGTCGAGGTCATGATGGGACTTCGTGCTTAAGATGTAAGCATTTGTTAAAAACAATTATTTCTTAGAATAAAATGATTGGTTTTCGTCAGGGTCACATTGGGTGTACGTGACCTTTAACAAGTACGTAGTTTCTTTAAGCTTCGAGAAGATGATCACGGGATCCCTTGTTTACGTTTAATATACGATATAACCTATGTTTTGGAGAATTATTCTCAGTAGAAGCTGGGCTGTTACATTGGAAGTTGTATATTGTGCTGTTTGGAGTTATTTCAAATTACTTGCATTCAAAAGGATTACTTCTGTTATTTTTCTGGAAAATACATGTGCTCATGTGAGATTCTTAATCAAAGACAGTTCTTATAAGAAATTTATTTTTATTTCCAAAACCGGAGTGATAATTCTTGTTTCTGCAAAAAACTGTAGACTTCAACACTACATATTTCAGCATATGTCATCGTCTACCATCTTGGATTCTTCGTCGGGATTCGAACTTGAAATCAGTTAACATTTTGTTATTAGGACTTCAAAAATTTTATTTTTGGATTTGATTCTTAAAACCGTAAGTTCATATTTTTTTCATTTTTACAGAATTTGTCCAGGGAAATAATTTATTGTATTTTTTCAAAGCTTGTTGTTTTCACTCTTTCTTGTGTTACTGTTTATTCGAGCCTAAACACGTGACAGAAGAGTATTGACGTACCGGTAATGCCAATTTCAAGTGGCGGATCGATCAGATATTTCAGTACTTGGTCCTAGTGACGTTTATTGGATTTCTAGACTTGCCTTCCTTAGTCATGTCGACTAACCGATAGCGTGTAACAGTGGTGCATTGTACATCGGCCGAAAATGGTGGTGGCAATTGACTTCAAAAGGATACATTTAAAAGTTTAACATCAAGAACATGAATACGTACCAGACGGGAAGCCATTACAGTGTATTTGAGAGAAAGGATGTATTTGTGCAACCACCGACCGGCAGCGGAAAATTGCTTATTTATGAGTCTATTCCAGCGGTGCGCTCCCCTTGTCTCGATGATGCAGGAACGAGTGTTCTATTTGAACAACTTGATTTTGATTGGATGCGATGGTTTGCCGGTGCATCTGATAAAATTCAGAGACCCGCTATAATTTTTGAATATCGATCCGCAAAGGCGTAGATAGGTTAACATATCGGAACCTTGGCTAGCAGAAATAAGGATACCGGAAACGTATTTAAGTTAATATCTTCCCACCCCACCTGCCACAAACCCTGGTTTTTAGCTTTGAATCAAGCCCGAAATGCACAAGATATACACAATGACCGTGAAATTAAGGACGCTGATAAAAGTGACTTTTCGAAATCAAAGGGAAGCACATAAACACATTCAAAGGATATCGTACACAATGGAATTGAACTCTGAAATTTTGTTGTACCTCAGCTGTTGTTGTCTGTACCGCTTATAAAAACTGATTTTTGTAACGTGAATCTGCAAAGATCCGGTGTAACGCAACGGGTTTTGTTTGTCAGTGTTTGTCAAATATCTCTTTTATTACCTATGTGACAATTATTTCTCCTGGATTACAACTATTTGGCTTGTGGTTTCTTTTAGTATCCATTGAGATATACATCCAACATTTGGAACACAAATCGAAGCTTTAATTTTCTATAATTTGATTAAATAGGACAATTTTCTCCGCTACGTGTACTAGATTTCTAAGCTGGAAGTTGAATAATCAATTCTGACACGGCCATACTTACTTGAATAAAATTAGGTTCATCATTCTATCTTGCACACGTTTGCTCCGAAAGCCGTGGCGCTCACATTAGGTCACGAGGTTAGCGAATTAGAATGCGAAGTCATGTGACCAGTTTAAAACTGGGCTATGATTGAATGTCTTAATCTTAATTAAATGTACATAATGTTGGACTTCGAAGTTTGCTGGAGCCAATGTCCTTCCACAGGTCCATTTTGTAAACTTTACCCTAGCTAATAAATTTGACCGGAGAACTTTGAACACAATTCTCTCTCTCTCTCTCTCTCTCTCTCTCTCTCTCTCTCTCACACACACACACACACACACACATACACACACACACTATTATAATGTAACGAATCATAACTTTTGTTACTATTATAATTACGTATTGTACAGTCTGTTAATGTAAAACACCTGCTATATTGAATGCCAGAAATTCACACTGAACGGCGAAACCTATATTGTACAGAAGGGTGGTAAATGTTGAACTCGTCCAAATAGTGTAGTAAAACCGATATTAGACCTGGCACCATCGGCGTGTCATGCAATACAGGTTTTATTGCACAAAGTTTTTACATTAAATTATTGCAAGTTTATATTATCGTTGTACAACCATGTATTGCATATTGAATGATGAGTGTGTTGCGCTTGATTTTGTTTTAAACCAAAGGTTTGAATTACAACAACAACAAACTTATTACTGATAAGATTTGTTCCCATAACCAGTCACGTTGAGAAATATTTTGGTCACTAATTAAAGTATATATCGGGCCCCGTAGTCTCAAAAGTGTTGAGCTCTCAAGTTAAAAAAAAAATCCTTTCAAAAGTACAAGACCTTATTGTTCTTCATTGTAGTTTAGTAAAGATGAAGTTAGGTAATAGTGGACTACCGTTAATAAACTCTATAGGTGTGTATTGACCACTGGTTTTAGGATTAGGCTATGCAATTTTAGATTTTAGGCAGACGGGTATTAATGATTTCAACGAAAGTTTCCGTGTTTTATCGACTTTTAAGTAATGCCCAACTTAAATCTTGGATATCCGGAATTGTTTTAAGATATGTTAAAAGGTCTGGAATATTCCAACACAAGTCTATATTACGTCAATCTAGTGCCTGAAGAATAATACACGTTTTGTTGAAAAATGCACTAGTTATTTTCATCTAGAAGGGAAATTCTAACGACTTTTGATTAAATACGTATACCCAGCTGTTATAAAGAACTATATATATATATATATATATATATATATATATATATATATATATATATATATATATATATATATATATATATATATATATATATATATATATATATATATATATATATATATATATATATATATATATATATATATATATAGAGAGAGAGAGAGAGAGAGAGAGAGAGAGAGAGAGAGAGAAAAGATCAGTAAGAGATAAACATCATCTCTCTCTCCATATATATATATATATATATATATATATATATATATATATATATATATATATATATATATATATATATATATATATATATATATATATATATATATTAGAGAGAGAGAGAGAAGAACATTGTATCCAACAAATGACCAAAATGATTACGATCCCTGGAATTCTGTAATTTTTAGTTCTTATCAACATCGCAGACTATTAATAAAAAGCTGTGGATTTCAGCTCGAGTTGAGGACAGTTGTTAAAATGGTGTCGAGACCACGATACTTTTGTCCCATAAATATTGTTTCAGACACTAATAAAACAAAACTTGGGCTAAAGTAACATTGATCATCTAAGGAATCTTTTTTTTAATATAAATATTATTTTCAGCCTTCGATACTCCTGGCCCCAATTATCGACCCAACTCGGCCTATTGGGGCCGTGGTCCTAAAAAGTCATTTGGAGCCGGAAGGGATGATATTGGCCTACTTGATTCCAGGATTAGCTATCCGGGTAAGTGAATACACCTAGACTGACTGTAAGTAAATACAAAGAATAATACTGCAGTACGATGGAAATACTGTTGACCGCAGATACATGCATACTGGCCTGAGCTGGTCAATATGGTATACGAAAACTGGACGAAGAAAAAGCCACTGACCCAAGGGAGCTCAAGGAACCAAAATGTACACGACTGGTTACTTATTATACGGTGTCAAGACATGGAAATTGTTAATTGCTGACGGTATTTCAGCCAGTTGGTTGAAGCGGCAAACTGACACACCGGTTCAGTACTGAAGTGCTCTATTATAGAAACACTGGAGGGTCATGCAGCTTTTTGTTTAAGCAGTTTCAGCATTTTCGTAACTCATATCAATTAAAGTAATGCATGAAATTCTTAGATTCCTATAACAATCAAGATGACAAATTGAAACAATTCGTCAAACTTATATAAAGACAGTCATTGTACGAATTCAGATAGATTAACTCAAACACAGTTACACTCATTTCAAGAGAATTATCTACGGATTTAAACAAATAAATTCATGCAAATAATATAAACAATCAAATTCAAGCAAATCATTATATTGGTATCAACGCTCTGAACTGCATGAAATTGACGCAAATACCTTTTGCTTTCAAGCTTTATTCGCTTCTATCGCCAAAATTTTGTCCGTTGACTTTCCAGACATTCGGTCCCTTTGACAAATGTTTTACGAGAGAATGTCTTCCAAATTTACTCTCGGAGTCTCCTATATTTTCACTCTTGGAGGAAAGATGCAGACTGACTAGATTTATTTCCATGACGGTAATTTAACTCCAAGAATTTCGTGTGGCATCCCCGCCCCTTATTTAGCGTCACCAATCAGGATTAAATATATTTACAGCCTTTTATAATTAGACGCCAAAATTGCGGCCAGCATGACTTACAGAATTCCAAAAAAAAAACAGATCTGGAAAATTTCAATTCTGACAGTTCCGACATAAAATCGAAGGTAACCTTCCCTTTTCTAGTCGTCTAACAGTTAAGTAAATCAAGGCTTAATTAAGAATCACTTCCTCTCCCGACACAGACATTAGAAATAATTGCAGTATAGCGATTTAACAAGCACCTGTCCCCATAAATCTAATTAATTGTTCTCTGGCTCAAATTAATGTGCCCTTCATAGATCGACAGACATTTTTATCGTTACACCATCATTATCAGTACAGGCGATTTATGACCATCAATAGCAATACAGACTTGGGTGCCGATTTATGACCATCAATATTAGTACAGGCTTGGGGGCTGATTTATGACTATCAATATCAGTACAGGCTTGGGGGCTGATTTATGACCATCACTATCAGTGCAGCGTTGGGGAGAGAGGCTGATTTATGGGACTTGTCCAGCCTAGTCATACAGCTGCATCTTGAAAATTCCTCGTGATTAGTAGAGAATAAAAGTAAGTCAATTTCTTCTCCTCTTGACAGCAGTAAATAGCCTTAGTAGAGATAAATAACATACTTGATCAGACAATTATACAACTGTTCCTGCATTAGATAGATCGCATGACCTACTTATTATTCCGTTCCTGACCCATAATATTTTACCTTTTTTTTTTCTTTTTTCTTTATTGCCTAATCATACTGAATTAAATGCAAAGCAGCCTTTAAGGTTTTGAAAAGCTAATGCTTATACATGTATTAGCATTACATTCTTAATGAATCTACAAGAGTCTTGTAGCATGTTGGTTAACATAGGGTCTGCTGAGTTGTTAAACCTAAAGCAAATTCAATCTCAGTATTCTCCTGTTTTACAATGGCAATATTGCCAAAGTTAGTATGATAGCATATGTGCTTCAATTATCGTTTACAATGCTACATTTTGTAGTAGCTGCCATGACCATATCATGTCTGACATTCGTTGATGAGGTCAGTTGTCAATACTTACAGATATGATGGGAGGCGGTATACTTTTCGGGCGAAATCAGATTTATTTGCTGTTGCAGAAATGCAACTATTTTTGTTCAAAAGCAAAGGTAGGGTACAAGTACATGCATTATGACGGAGAATGGAATTCTACTGAACGGTGCTGAGGGAGGGGTTGAAGTTTTACTTTAAGATTTTCGTTTCCATTCCTTTATTACATCGTCTTAGAAATAGCTGAATGCACCTCGGGAAAACTATTAACAGAGCATGTCTGAGATGGCTAACAAAAAAGCCATTGTTCGTTATAATGATAAGATTAATTTTCAAGCTTGTTAGCCTTTAGATAGCTGTCGCATTGGTTTTGAAAACCTAACCCTACTCTCCTCATTAGCAGCGTGTGGATGGGAGGGGGAGCGGACCGCTCCTTGAGACAGTAAGCCAATCTTTAACTGAGGCAGTTAGAGAATATATTGAGAACATCACTTAGTAGTGAGCCTATATTTTACCCTCTAGTCTCTGCAAAACTTTATAAGGGCGGGTGGAGGGGGGAGGCGAGCTAACCATCTTTCCAAGCCATGGAGAGGTCCTACAAGAATTGTTTAAAAAATACAAATTAGGTCTATCACAAAGTAAAATGTCCAAACTGGTGTGCGTTTAAAAAGTCTGCAACGATATTTTGCCAATGGGCCACATCGCACGCGTCGGAAACAAAATGTGTTCAAGGCTTATTGACTCGATCTAGCCTGGCGATACAGTAAAAATTACAATTAAATACGCAAACACACAAAGATATATATATAGCAAGCATGATTTAAGAGTTCATGGATTTCAGTTACGAGCTCTGCACGAGTTTTGTACAAATTCGTAATGATGGTACATGCACAAAACAAAATTACAGAGATTGCATTTTTTGCGTCGAGAATTCAATAGCTTTGCTAATATGATTGCCTTAATGAAAACTACAAGTCAGTTTTGCAATTCAGAATCTTTTAGATAGCTTTTGTTAAATAATGTACAGTTTTGTAAATATACTCAACTGATAAAATTTTGGACATTATTGGAAGTAATCCGGTCTTAAAAGCTGGTGATAGTCAAAGTAATCATTATCCCGTATATAATGTAAATAATTATCACTGCCACTGGTGATCGCCAGTCATAGTGGTCGTCATCAGTGAGGTTTACAATTATAATTATTAATTTATTTTGACAAAAACGTTACCACTGAATTATAATCATAAATATGATTAAAAACAGCAATTGTCCAAGGAAGACATTGAAGCCACCCGCGCTCGTCGTGGTATAGAACCCGTGGAAACGACTTGGGAGCGTCTTAGGTATGGAACTGTTACAATTTACAAAACATGAAGGAGAATCTGCCTCGTCGCTGTGTACCAAAGTTAAACATTGTTCATCAATCGTGGATCAATTACATGAAAAATGTTGTAATCAAAGACAGCTTTAATACGCCAGTGCATCGTGCCAACGCGCCAACGTACACCGACATCGTGTAAGTAAATACTGAGTTTGATCGACAACAGCAGCAGTAACATCTTCGCTAGCCAAGGTTCCGATGACCATATCTACACTTGGTATATTGAGCAGATATTTATGTGCTTTGGGTCTGTGAATTTCATTGGATGCGGCGGCAAGCCCCCGCATCCAATCAAAATCAAGTTGTTCAGATTTGAATACTGTTCCTACGTGATTGAGACAGTGGGAGCACACAACTTGAATGGACTGATAAGTAAGCACTTTTCCAGTGCCTGTACGTGTTTGCACAAATACCTTCCACTCAAATAGACCTGTAATGACTTTCTTCTGGTTTATAGTCATACTGTCGATGCTAAACTTACAAAGTATCCTTTTTAGGTCATTTGCCACCACCGTTTTCGGCCGATGTACAATGCACTACGCTACTGGTTAGTCGGCATACATACTAAGGGAGGCAACACATAAAATCAAATAGATGTCGCTAGGACAACGAAACCGATATAGCTAGCTGTTGGATCCGCCAAGGTGTAGATAGGGTTATCGGAACCTTGGCTAGTGAAGATGCAGCAGTTAGGGCTAGAAGAAAAGGAGCAGCAACGTTAAGAGAGGGGAAGGCAGCGACGAACAGAGCGAATGCGTCAGAGATAAGAAAGCGCCATGTTGCAAAAAACTGAGCAAGATAAACAGTAACGGCTGTTAAAGCAACCGCAACTAAAGCAGCAGCAACAAGAACAGCAATGACACCAACAACGACAACAGCAGCGACAACTTCGCGAAAATAAACAAATCACACAACGTTACAGCGAGTGAACTCCACTGCAGACCAGCTGTTATTAACAACAAAAAATCTGCCCTCACAGCTCGTAACAATTTTGGTACTATCATCAGCGATATCATCAATGATATGTATTCGCGACAAGATAACGCATCAGTGATAAATAAGGGGCCGTCCATTTAGTATGTACGCATGGAGGGGAAGGAGGGTAACCCAAATGCATACGCTTGCGTATGGGGGGGGGGGGGTCTACTGATAATATACGTACGCATAGGAAACGGGTGGTGGGGTGGTGAAACATTGATAATAATTTGTCTAATACGTAACCTATTCGACTGGGTTCAAACAACATTTGAATTTTAGCGACACTAGACAAAAGTTACGCAGCTTATTTCTTTGATGCATCCAGACATTCAACGCCTGTGGAATATCTGTTTTATTAAACACGTTAATATTATTAATCCTTGATCGTTTCTGCGTGAATTAAATATAGGCCGTTCTATAGAATTCGGGGGTGGGGTGCGTGGGTGCGTCAAGCGCACGTACGCAGGAGTGTGTGTGTAAAAAAGTACGCATGTGTACTGGGAGGGTTGAGGGTTCAAGCTTTGACAGATTTTTGCGTACGTACTAAATGGCTGGCCCCTAGATAATTTTGGACGGCAACGATATTCAGCTAATCATAGCGAACTAACAACGCTCCACGATGATTATATTACTGAACACTTCTTGGAAGACCTAATTTGTTGTTTTTCTTATTGGTTTAACGCTCTTTGTCAGCACATGAGAGACTATACATGACGGTCTGTATATCTGGTGGAGGAAAAACCCTGAAAGATTCAATGACCCATGAGAAGCTACTTGCAAGCTTTCTCACATGCCCACGTTGGTCAAACCCGACACTCGAACCAACGTGGAGAGAGGTGAGATGTCAGTGATATGTAAAGGCGAGCGCTTTGGACCACACGGCTACTTGAGGACCCTGCCTAATTTTTATCTCTTTTTGCAATACTTGTGCGACCTCCCCTCAGCTCGGAAAATTGGTCCGTTTACCCCTATGTCAAATGTTACAGAGATTCGCTGGTAAAAATAGTCCGTCCATTAACCGATTTTCTCAACCAATTCTCTAATTGCCTCCTTAACAAACTGTCAACAGTTCGTTGCGCAAAGTATCGCGCATGATATCAGCGTGTTTCTCGTTACATTGTTAACGTCGCATCTCGAAATGTAGGTAAAATGACCGAATTCGTTTTGTGTACGAATGGTTCAAACACAATTCATACTGACAACGCCATTCATTCAATGCATGCAGACAAATACTGGTCTGTGTAATGCAGTGGCGTCACTAGGGTTGGTGCCACCCAGTGCGGTAACTCATGGTGTCACCCCCATGGATCTCCTTCCTGCACACATTTTTTAATTTTTTTTATAGACAGTCATTTTGGTGTCACCCCCTCTGATGGCGTCACCAGGTGCGGTCCGCACACCCCACACCCACCTAGTGACGCCACTGTACGCACGCCATGTTCGTCCCGAGTTTTGGAAGAACCCGTGTTTGATACGGCAAAGAAATCAAAAGTAGACAAGTACATTATGGTCCAATTTAGCAGAATAGGAAAGCTGATCACTCTTAACTAAATAACAAGTCTCTTTCATATGTCATGGCGGCATTGAACAAATTTATATAAACAGTCCACCCTGTTTTAGTTTAGTTTATTTTTTAATGAGAAGTGTTACACTTAATATCGATTCCAACGGCGTGGAAACATTTCGTGCGTGAAACGAATTAGTTACTTTTAGCTATATTAAAACCTGAAAATTCACTGAGCGACAAACACGGATATCATTCGCGATGCTGTGTGGAACGAGCTTCAGTTGCCTAACGAAGTCGTCCGCTGCCCCCCCCCCCCCCCCCAGCCCTACTTTGTAAAAACGTAATATAATTTTTTCAAATTTCGTTTGATCACGATTGCAAATAAATTTATCTGAAGTTGTTTCATAGGTTTTTATCCATTATACAATATAACACTGGGTAAGTACGGTCTTCACACTGGGGTGCCGGAGTTTAATTCAGAATGTCTTTTGGGAGCGTGGAGATGGCAATATTACCTGCTCAAGATGAAATCGATATATATTGTTATCTACATGTATATTTTCTCAACTCAACTCGTATCGACATCAATGTGCCAGGACTAAAAATACGTATATCTATTCAAAAGCTCTGTTGATTATAATGCCTCCAGCGATTGTTGTTCATGGTACTAGTTCACCATAGATTTAACCGTTTACTTTTCTTTTCTTTTTTTATTCTTTATTGTCTTTTTTTACGTAGACTGATCTTGAACTGACATGACGTATAAACTATGACCTGAAATGCTGTGTTACAATGAACTCCTAGGAACTTGGTACACGACAATTGTGTATTAAATAGCTCATCTGGTTGTCATTTAACGTTGTAGTGTCTCGGCACGAGTTACGAATAGCCCTTAATATATACAAAATGCTGAAATTAAAAAGTTTAGTTTGTGTCCTACTTGTTCCGATCCAGCGTTGGATATCTTGCGAAAAATTTCGTTTACTTGTCGGTTCGTCCGTCAGTTTGGCCGTAAATCTCTCCTGTTCTGAATCGCGTGGTACACTGGAATGTCACTAGAGCATAATACCACTAGTCACGTGATAACCAACTGTACGAGGGGTTTTCTCCTTACTAATTATTCATGGGAAGGGAACAAATGCACATAAATGTCATTCACAGTTAAAATCGAGATTTCTTAAACCAAACTTAATAATTACAGTCTTGTCTTGAAGATATTTAACA